>CM029663.1:59438640-60638640 GCA_017311315.1 Dendrocalamus latiflorus | reverse complement strand
AATCTGACTAGTCACAACTGCAAATTGACAATATTCTGAAATCAGAGCACAGATCTTGCAATAACATTGAACAAACCGAAACATCGTCACATAACACTTGGGTGCAAGAAAGAACCACTCGAGAACTAGGCTTACTAATCAGTTCATCTCTATCAAATTAAGGAATCCGGGAGGCTTGGTCGCAGTCGAGTCAGAAGAGGCCCTATCCTAAATACTAGTCCCCTTCTCTAAGAGTGCAACGTCTCTTAATCGATTCCTCTCACACAACGGCAACAACAACATCAGCAACGATATTTTTAGTACCAGACAAACAAACAAAAGAACGGAGAGAGTGAGGGGGGGAAGATGGAAGCTAGCTTATATACACGGCGCGGCGCGGCGCGGCGCTTTGGCTTGAGTTGGTATGAAATGGCGCGCCTTGGGGGGTGGCTAGGGCTTGTTGTCGGGCGCGGCGGAGGCGAGGCGGGAGGCGATGGCGGAGTGGTACATGGCGTCGTGGAAGCTCTCCGTCTCCATCATCCGCATCCGCAGCTGCCGCGCCTTCTCCTCCGTCAGCACGCCGAACCGCCTCGTCCCCCGCGGCGTAGGCGCCGGCTCCCGCGCCTCCTCCGGCGCCGGCTGCGCGTCGATGTAGTCGGGCTGGCCCGACCACCCCAGCAGCGGCGCCCACCACTTGCCGTTGCCGCTCCCGTCGGCGCGGAACCTCGCCCCGCCGGGCGCGGCGGAGGCGGCGCAGGCCCGGACCGCCGGCGCTGGCGGCCGGACGGAGAAGGCGGCTGTCCCCGATGCAACTGCCATTGATTTCCACTGCACTACTGCACGAAGAAAACTAAAAACAGGAATCCAGAATCCTTGGGTTCGCTTTGGGATTGAAGGAATCGGCTTTGTGATGTTGCTGCTATGCTAAGGTGGTGGGATTGGGGAGGGATTATAAAGCGGGGGGAAACGAATGGATAAGGTTCGTGGGCGAGGGGGCACGCGGCGTGCGTCGCTTTTACGGTGGGGGAGCGTCGTCGCTGAGGCGCGGTGCGCTTTTTGGGCAGACGGGACGGCGCCTCCGTCGTCGTCGGGCGCGGGGTCGTTTTTACCGGTTGGTTGTTTCGTTCGGTTATCCCGTGGGCACCGCACGGCACGGGGTTTTCCGAGGGAGAGGCGAAAGGGGTTTGCAGCTTCTTCCATGGTTGTTTTCCTTGGAAATTGGTTGGAGAGGAAAATAGAGAGCTCTGTATTATTATCTACAAGCAAGGAGGAGAGGAATTTCTTGAATTTTTTTTCCAGTCGAAGTTTCTTTATGGAATTTGCACTATTTACATAGAAATTTGTAGTAAAACCCGTACGCTAGTTTAGATAATTCATCTTTTACTAGGACTAAAGAAACGTGCGTAACCTGCAAGTAATCCAGTACAATTGATCTAGTCAGCTAAAGATAAAATAAATGAACAAAATGGGCAATCTAATAATATCCTCTAGAGCTTAAAACGTGGTACCCTAATTAGAGATATATACGAAGATATTATGACTAACGTCACTATGTGATAGTGATACTAATGACTTTTCTATTAAGATAAGACTACATAAAAAATCAACATTGAGCCCATAAATTTTTACCGCAGTAATGGACGAGGTTGCGTGGGACATACAAGGAGATCGGAGATGAGAGTAGAATATGTGTCGATAGGAAACTGGGGTTATAGAAGAAGACTTTAGAATCGAAAGGCTTTAGATTTAGTAGGAATACAATTGAGTATATGATTTGTGTTTCAGCGGTGCCAGGGCAAATGATGGAGATGTTAGTCTGCATGGACAAGTAGTGTCTAGAAAAGGACACTTTTGATATTTGTGATCGATGCTATAGTGAGACGACGAGATTTATGAAGGTGTGAGCCACAGTATAAGAGCAATGTGGGTGAAATGGCGCCAAATATCAAGTGTTTTGTGTGATAAAAAACCTCTCAAAAGTTAAAGGGTAAGTTATATAGGACGACGATCAAACCTGCGATGCTATATGGAGCAGAATGTTGTCAACTAAAAGACAACATGTACAAAAAAATGAGTGTAGCAGAGAAGATGTTGCGGTGGATCTATGGTCATGCAAGGCGAGGTCGAATTCGCAATGATGATATACGTGATAAAGTGGAGATAGCATCCATTGTAGAGAAGCTTGTTCAACAATCAACATCAATTGAAATGATTTGGACATCTCCAACGAATGTCTTTTGAGGCACCAGTATGTAGTGAAATTTTAAGATACACCGAAAACATAAGAAGAGGCAATACTGACCAAGACTGACGTGGGAGAAATCAGTTAAAAGACACTTGAGGGATTGGAATGTATCCAACGAGTTAGTTTTGGATAAGTGTATAAAAGTTAGTGATCCATATACCAGAACCATGATATAAAAAGAAGGTTTAGAGACGATGTTTTAGGCTTTTGGTTTAGATGGTAGGATGTAGATTGTAGTGTTTTAGCGTTATAGATTTTATTACAAGTCATTTGTTTCTATTAATTTTGATGAGATTTTGTTTCTAGTCTACCCTAACTTATTTGTAATAGAATATTTTGCTGCTGCTTCTAAGCCTAAAAAACAGACGAGTATAAGACAATCAGCAATGTATGTGCTTAGCTGTTTCAATAGACTAGAGTTAATGCTAGAAACCGATACAATACGTTGGAATATGTCGATTCAAAACAAAACTGTAGAGAGTCGATACAAACTTTGCATCCAAATATAACTCAATAAAATAATGCTTTTCCTAGGTAGTTAGTCGATACATTAAGTGAATTAGCCCAACGAAAGGATAGAAATTAGGGAAAGTTTGTGCCGAATGCTTATTTTATTTTTACAGTGGATTCGTCTAATATATGGATTCAATTTAACACACTTAAGAAAAATACATTTGCTTTGAATCTACTTACATGGCATAACTTTAAACCTATCTTAATTTAATACATTAGGGATGCTCCGACAGTTCGTTCTAGATCGAAGAATATATTTCCGGTTTTGTTTGTTGCTTAGCCCGACGGCGACCGGCCGGGGGTCGATGTGGACGGATATCTTGGTCGCGGGCGCCGGTTGTTCGCGTGCGCGATCCGGTCCAACCGCGTGGGCGAGCTGGCACGTCTCCCTCCCTCGGCGACGGCAACCCCCGTGTCCGCTAGCCACGGCGACCGCTCCGCCGTCGCCTTGCGGGGGCCGAATCGGCCGGGGAGCTTCACACGAGCCGCGCGCGGAAGCGCCGCAGAAATACACCAGCACCGTGCCGTGCACATGCGTGCGCGAGGTAGAAACCATATAATACTGGTACTAGAATATGCTCCGCTCTCGTGCAGCGCACCGGCACGGTGATCCTCGGCGTCTTGCAGAAGCTGCGCGACGGGGACGGCCCCCGTTTCCACGTGATCATTTCGTACGACGTTCACGTCGATCGGCGCTTGTTCATACCTCCCCTGCCGTCGTCGACGGCAACTGCTGCAGATACATCCACCTTTTCTACTGTATTTCTTGTTCTATCTTCTCGGAGGTGATGAACTTGCGATAAATTGCTCCACTCCTCCTCCGTCGCTGGTTTTGCACGGTGTACGATGGATGATTAATCGAGCGTTTTATGTGGTGCCTGCCAATAGGAATTTGGAACCAGTGATTTTCTTAGCAGAATAATCAAAGCTCCTATATATGTACCAAACTAATTGACCCAACCTGCACGTTTTTTTAGATGCAACCCGCACGTCCTACCTTATTACTCGTGGAGCTAAACATTAGTCTTTCCCATGACAAATGGTTTATGGGAAGCAGACAAAGGTCCGCTCGGTTGGGCTTAAAAATAGTGGTTTATGGCTGAAATTATATTGTAGCTAGGGTTATAACTGGCTGAAACTACACTGTAGTTGAATGTGGTTTATTTAGCGTAATTAAGTTTTAAAAATTTAAAAATAGAAAAAAATATGTTAGCTCATCACGGATAACGCAAACGAATACGGGAAAAAGAACCAGCAAAAAAACTAAAAGTTCATAAAAAGACAAAATTTATTGATAGTGAAAAATAAGTCAGAAACTAGAAGCTCAAATCAAAATAAGTGGGAGGAAAATCTCACTGATCAAACAGTCAAAAGGTCACGATGAAGTACGTCGGATCTAGAACTTGTCGATAACGATCAAGTTGGCTCATTGACTTGTGCTGAGCGTTAACAAAATGTCTAACGTGGTAGAATTCTCTAATCATATTATGTTACAAGGGTTGGGTCTAATCTTAACAATTTTAGCGATTGCTCAAAATAAATGGAAATGCTCACTTTTAATTTTTCATTTTTAGTTTAAGAATTTTCTAATTGCTCTACACAAGTAGAATAAGTCAATTTCATATTTTCATCTTCAGTAAGCATGCTTCTACAAGAATCATATGCATTACTAGCCAAAGATCTAAGATTGATTGTTTCTACTTTAACACTATCAAACTCATGATGTAAGGTAATATAATTATATAAGAGTCACATGGCATAAAAAACATTCAATTTCAATTATTCATGTTCATATTTTAAGCATGCAAGAAAATTATTTAATTTATACATATCCCTAAGTAATAGTTCATATGATTCACAAGGCATGCGAGATTTCAATCTAGCAATTTCATGAGACAAATCACTATTGTCTTTTTCTAGCATTCCTATTTTTTCTAGCTTAATGATGCCACAGACAATGAGCTCTGAATGAGTTTCTTCTTTCTCACCTTGCATAACTTGAGTAAAAGATCATCCTTAAATGGCTCATCCTGACCATCTTTAATTGCCACTCCACAAAGGCCATCGCTCTCATTCTCCTCCTTAGACTTTAAAAACTTCTTATTCCTAAAACTAGGACAATTAACAGCAAAGACTCTACCACAAGCTTTGCAATGGGTTTATTTCCTAATTACCAACATGCCCAACTCAAGCTCAAACCTCTTGTCATAACGAACATCATCGGCAAAGGAACTACAACAAGAAGTAAAGAAATGCTCACATGTCCTCATACTAGCTGCCATGCTCAAGGATTAGCAAAGATCATAAAAGAGTAAACATTGCTCTAATACCACTTATAGGATCAAAGACGATGACTAGAGAGGGTGAATAGGAGCTCACACCTTTACCATATCAAATCGAACCCTTGGGTTGTCCACATCTTCAAAACACACAATGGAATATTAAGCATACGAAGCCTACAAACCAACTCTACAAAAATCGAGTCCAAACACTCCTCTGGCGGTCTGACCACAAGGAGGTAGTGGTCTGATCGCTTGGCCAATATGACCGCAAGCCATTGGTGAAACTTGGAACAAACCTTTACAAAAATGTTAGAAACCTATTTCAAGCAAAGATCAAGATGATCAAATCAAAGTTTTGACATTTATCCAAATCAATGAAGGTTGCACCAAAACCAGACTAAAACCAAACTTGGAGCCAAACACTTGCTCATAGGTTAAAGATGGTCAAGATGACCTTGGATCAGCTCCCAGACATCCTAACAAGCAAAATCACAACAAGAAACACAACAAAGAGCTTAGGATCAAGATCTTTCATCGAGAGCCTCACATCAAGTCAAAACCAGGCAAACTCAAGAGTTTTTCATAGAAAGTGTCTAGATAGATGGAATCTGGTCTTCAAGAGATATCTTTACTACTTTTCACATCCTTGGCACGAAGAATAATCAAGAGTGGAGAAGGAAACACCAAAAATCAAGCTAAATTAAGAAATCAAGAACTTCATCAAGCTAAATTAAGAAATCAAGAACTTCAACTTGAGGATAAAAAATTGGATGAATTTGATGGATCTATTAATACTTGAATATAACTGTTTATAGCCACTTCATCATGAAAGATAGAGCTGTACTCCTAGAGCACTCATATAAAGCTTTCAACACAAGAAAATCCTAACTTTAAAGTGCATCTCTAAGCAAAAGAGATATTTTCTCTTAACACATACAAGAGCTTAAATAGTGAAGACTCCTCACCTCACACCTAACCCTAATAATCAGGACACACTTATTAGATACAACCACTTATGAAAAAAAAACCCAATAGCCCCACATACAAATGGATTTTACGCACACTTGCACCCTTTGTAATGCGTGACTTCCTTATGGTTCCAATAGCCCGGTAAGATGCTCCACTCTCCATGACGTGACTTAATCCACCTTAGGCCACTGCTGCGGTTGTGCAAACTGCCTCTCCACTCAGTATTAGATAATTTACATAATTGCTACCCACTGGCCTTCACGATGCTTCTCCTCGAAGCAAACTCCAATATGAAGTTCGTGATACCCAATGACTTGTCGCCAAGCCTATACGGCTCAGACTTCCTCTCGGATCGCCTCCACTTGAAGTGGCCCAAAACCAATGGCACATTGCATGCATGCACTTGCCTTATCATGATATTTGTCTTGTGCTTCTCCACTTGAGGTGTAGCCTCACCCGAACTTATGCGACTCTCCATGGCCTCGGGCTTCTCCTCTGACCTCGGTCTTGCCGTTGACCGTCAACAATAACTAAGCGCCTTAAATATCAAAGAACAAGCAATCATTCTAAACACAAGTGATATACACTTAACTATTGTTACCAAACACCACACAACACTCATAGCCATGGTTAACACAATGCATAGACTTTCTTAATGACTAATACTTGCATAGACTCTCTCCATAACTAACACTTGCATGGACACCCAAAAAATTTTCAGAGCAACAACACAATCGAGGCACAACTTAGCTCACTCAACTTAGCACAGGCCGGTCTGATGGCCAACCAATGGTCGGTCAAACCACTCTAGTCAACCATAGTCAAACCCCAGTAATAGAGGACTGGTTTGACCACGGCAACATGCTGGTTAGACAGCTTGACACCCTCTGGTTGTACTGCTATCATATGACCGGTCGCACCGCTCTCAAATTCTTTGCACAATAAAATGAAAACATTTCTGGAATAAACATACCGCCAACTAGAAATCGGTCACACCGGACTGTCGGTTGGACTGCCGTCGATGACCCGTTAAACCGTTGATCACCTGATAGCAAAACTGAAAAATACAAATGACACAAAATCAAACTCAAATTTTAATAGTAAAGTACATGTAAAATCAAATAGTTATCACATAATATAGGATGATGGCTATATGGTCTCATGTTACGTCCCTTTCTGTAATATATAACTATCGTGCGACCTGGCTGGCAAGTGGCAACGACACTTCAAATTGGCATGGAGCTGATTTGGAGCGCTGATCCGGCCGGGACCAATAATTTGGGATATATGCTCTGCCTAGTCAGCAGCCGGACTAGGGACTACTAGGGAGTTCTTTAATTACTGCATGGTGTGACAGTGGAGAGGAAGGCGATGTCACAAGAAAGCGGATCAAATGGAGTGAGAGCTAATTACTTAAGAGTACCCGGTGAAGCAAGTAGGTGATATCACAGAGGCCCATCTGTTGGGCACACGGTAGACCGGCTGAAAGAAGCTCCGCTGTTGTTGCGATGTCCCTTTCTCCCCGGCCGACGTAGGCGAGGGGACGAGCTGAGGCGCCCGCACCACACGGCGAGGCATGTAGGCCGTGGGGTGGCGCCGCGCAGCAGGGGAGGGAATATGGCTGGGCCGACAATGCGTTGTGTGGCGCGGCAATGTGGATCGGCCGCGCGTGAGCATACGGGCCGTCGGGCTGATGGGAGTAGGACGCCGCGTCTCAACGGCTTTTGAAGCAATAGTCCGTTGTGCAACTGCTTGTCATCAGTATGAAAGTAGCATATTTGGAAGACGTATACTCAAAAGAGATAAACACAAGACAGTATGTTACCGTAGTTCTCTCTCAATCTGGACATTCCCATGATCCAATTTTTGAGCATCCAGGAGAGCATCACAAGCTTGTTTGTACTCCTAGATGTAGAGCAAATCAAGGTACATGACCAACAGACTATACAGATCAATATGAAATAAATAAATAGAATGCCAAGCTAGAAGTGTATCTCACCTTGAGTAGCATGTGAACTGCAGCCTGACGATAGCAAGCTTTTGCCCAGTTAAGTCGCATCATTCTGCATCTGATAGCATCTGACAGAGCACCTTCACCATCACCCATGCGCACTTAGGGCTGTAAAAAAAGCTCGAGGCTCGCGAGTTGCTCGAGCTTGGCTCGCTCTAGACTCGATTCGAGCTTGGCTCGAGCTCCAAACGAGCCGAATTCGAGCTTCATCTTAAGCTCGCGAGCTTTAACGAGCCAAACTCGAATAGCTCGCGAGCTTAAGATTTTTTTTACCTCTCCCCAATTCCCCACACTCCCTCCGGGCTCCCGCCTCTCCTCTCAAAATCTCCCACTCTCCCAGGTGGCCAGCGGGCCGCCCAGGCGCCCAGCGGCCCAGGCCCCCCGCGCCTCCTCGCCCACACCCCCTCCCTGGCTCCCTCCTTTCCCCCACCCGCCTCCCCCTGCCCCCCCCGCCGCCGCCCCTCCTGCGGTCCTGCCCCCTCCCCCCGCCACTCCTCGCCCCCGCCGCCGGCGGCCCCCCACCCCGTCCCCCTGTCGCCCCCTCCTCTCCCCCGCCGCCGCCCCTCCTCTCCCCCCCGCCGACCTGGTGACCCCCTCTCCCACCCCCTGTCCCCTTCCTCTCCCCCGTCGCCGCCTCCCCGTCCCCTTCCTCTCCCCCACCGCCGCCTCCCCGTCCCCCTCCTCGCCCCTCCCCCCGTCCCCCTCCCTCCTCCCCCCATCCCCTTCCTCTCCCCCGCCGCCCCCCACTCGTCCCCCTCCTCGCCCCCCTCCCCCCGCCGGCGCCCCTCCCCCCCGTCCCCCTCCTCGCCTCCCCCCGGCCGCCGCCCCCTGTCCGGCCGTCCCCCTCCTCACCCCTCCCACCGCCGCCCCTCCTCCCCCCTGTCGCCTTCCTCTGCCCCGCCGCCGCCCCTCATGATGGAGGTTGCGCCGCGGCGTCGGTCGTCTCCAGGTTGTTGCCAGCGAAGTGGAATGGCTGCAGCTCCTGCGCCACGTTACTTAAGGGGTAGAGCAACGCCGGCGAGGCAAATGGGCCGACCGTGCCGTCAAGGAGGAGTGCCGCTTAGTGGAGGCTAGCATTGGGGTTGGCGTTGCCGTCTACGTCAACGATGGGGCTGAGGACGCCGGCGTGAATGAGGGCCACCTCGCGGTCGACCTCCGGCCGGTACAACTGGAGGCCGGCTCCCTGCCGCTGCTTCAGCCGTGTGTTCCAGTAGCTACTGCTCTCGTTGTTCGTCCTCCCCCGGCAACTGCACACAGAGCAGTCCTCGTCCCCCCGGCGCCCCTCCTCTCCCCCGCCACTGGCGCCTCTCCTCACCCCGGCGCCCCTCCTCTCCCCCGCCGGCGCTGCCCCTCCTCGACCCGGATCCGGCTACCGCAGGTACCCCGTCGGTCGATTTTTTTACCATTGGAGCACCGAGCCTACACGAGCCGAGCTCGAGCGAGCTCCAGTTTTGTCCGAGCCGAGCTCGAGCCTAGCTTAAAGTTCGATGTCGATCTTAGGCTCGCTCGAGCTCGGCTCGAGTTTCTACCGAGCTCGAGCTTACTAGGTCAAGCTCGCTCGAGCTCGGCTCGTTTACAGCCCTATGCGCACTTTACAAGGGCTCCTGTTTGCATACAATGTTGCACTCGGTACAGGATCTATAGCCTATGGCCAAACATGACAAGTAATACAATTACCATTCCCAAGCTTAATGATAACATACTGAAACTTTATTTTAACAATTATCTATGAGCTTCACCCATGCCAATAGATATTTAAAAAAAATTGTCTAGAAACTTTACAGCTCAAGTAATTCTGCAGAATAGAATTATGGGAACTGTAGCACCCTCAAAAACAAAAAAAACCCAATCCTAACCAACCTCTTCCTTTTATCTCTCCCCCATGAATATCACTCCCCTGCTATCTATTTCTCCCGCATATCTCTCCTCTCCTGTTATCACTTCTATCCTTCCTTTTATCTCTCTCTTTCCAACCATTTCTCCTGACTGAACTGAACGCATCTCTCTCTCCCTCTCTCTTCCTCTCTCTGTTCCGTCCGCCTGCATGGGGGCGCCGGCGCCGGCGGTGCGGCGGCGGCAGCATGAGGCGCTCACGCACGCATGGCCATGGTGAGGCGGCGCGGCCGTGGCGGCGGCCGGCGAGTAGTGGCGGCGGGAGCCTGGCTGGCGGTGCGGCGGCGGTGACGTGAGGCGCAGGCGCATGCGCTGCCATGGCGCAGCGGAGCGGCGGCGATAGCGGCGGCCGCCGGCGGTGGCTCGCACGGCAACACCCGCACGCGCCACGCCCGCACGCACGCTCGTCAGCGCATGCGCATGTCCACACGCATGGCTCCAGCGGCGGCGGCGTGCGGCACGGAGGCCTGCCGTGGCGGCGTTGGGCGGCGTGACTGCTGGCAGTAGCAGCGACGTTCGGCGCGGCGGCAACGCGAGGCTTGAAGGAAGCGCATGGGCGGCCGGCGGCGTGGCATGGAGGCGGCGCATGGCCGGCCGCTGGCATGGCTCAGAGGCAGTGCGCGGCCGACGAACGGCGAGGCCTAGAGGTAGCGGCAGGGCCAGCAGGCGGTTGGCCGAGGCGCCTTGGCCGTAGGGCGGCGGCCGGTCGGTCGGAGGCAGCGGTGGTCGGCCGGAGCGACCGGTAACCTTTTCACGGTCATGTGGTTCGTCCAATTGGATGTGCAACCGAATAGCGTTTCGCACGGTGTTTTTCCCAGGCCGTGCGTGGGCCGTGGTTCGTTTGGCCGAATGGCGAGTCACCCGGTCGAACAACGATTCGTGCGACGAATCCTTGTGAACGCGATCTTTCCCGGCCGAACGACCCTCTGTTATCCTTACTACAATTCATCTGAATCACTTCTGTTTCATCTCGTAGGGTCACACGTGGCCTTTGAGGGAACGTTCTGACAGTTGCGCACCCCGGATCCTTCATGCAGCGAGTTCGCCGAATGTGCTTGCGCACCCCGGATCCTTCGTGCAGCGAGTTCGCCGAATGTGCTCAAGGCAAGTACCTCGCGGCCGTGACTTTTCCGTTTCGTAAATTATATGTTTCCAATTTACTTGTCACTTGGTCATGGAGTATGATTATCATGTCACATATGCTTGCTTGACTAGGATCATATCATTTAAATTATCTATCTGATATTGTACCATTAAAGTACTTGACTAATATAATATCGTTTGGCCAATATCATACCGCTAAGTTACCTGGCTATTAGCATATCACTAAAGCTTATCTGGTTAATATCATGTCACTAATTCTGTCTAGTTATTATCATATCGCTCTTGGTTGCTGGTTATAGATTTTAATACTGTATTTATATCATGATGTTCTAGGTTAACTTATTTCACCTGCTTTTATGCTTCTTAGAATGCCCAGTTAAAATGTCCTAGGATTAATGCTTTTAATTAGTATTTTTAGAATCTGTGCTTAAATTGTAATTGGGGGGTAGCATATGAACATGTTTTTAACTTAGGATTAAATTATTGACACTTTTGATATTAGGGCTGCTATGTTTTAGTTTCGAATATTATGTTCCAATAATTGTTTGATGTTGTATTTGAGCCATGAATGATGTATGTATTAAATCTGCTAGTCTGACTAATAATCACTTATCACATAATAAAACTTGATTGGTTGATAACCTTGTGTAAGCTATATTATAATACCTCTTTAGGTTAATCTCTATATCGCTACCATCTTATCATTATCCCACACCGTCCTCATATCAGAAACTATGTCTTACCATTTTCAACTCTAGCGCATCTTTTCACTTCTCATAACTTTATTATAGCCTTATCCTTGCCATCTCTTAGTTTTCTTAAGTTCATACTATTTTATCTGTCCATGATGTATCGGTTACCTTATCACCTGATATCACCAATCATGTCTCTCCGATCTCATTGTATTAAATCGTTACTCTCGTAACTTTACCTTAATTCAATCACAACTCTCTAATGATACCATGGATAATTCACTAAATAATGAACTAAGGGTTATCACGCTGGGGCTACCCACATATAGGGGTCATTTCCACCCAACCTGGTAACGTACGGGGGTCGTACATTCTCGTTACACAGGATATTCCACCTCGTCTGCGGTTATACAGTCGAGGACAAGGATGTGCCTGGCTATTCTCGTATAACCGGGTATGTGGGATGAGGTCGCCGGCACCCTTGCTATAACTTGTTATAACTTGTCACCTAACAAATATCTTTAATACACAGTTCTCATAATATCCGTCTCCTAATCATGACAGTATCTCCGATATCAGTTGCTCGTTAGTTGCCTTTTGTCCATTGCTTACTTGTCATGCTTGCCTTTATTTCATATGGTTGCATCGCCTGTCTTACTTTTGTGTTGCGACCGTAGTTGGGTACTTGCTGAGATTTCCAAATCTCACGCTTGCTCTTTTCAGTCTCAGATAAAAGACCAGTGAAGCGATAGCATCATGCATGGGTGGGAGCACTCGAGTTTTCAGCACCGTGGTTTGCCACCGTTTTGTTGTTTCGTTCGTTCCTTATTTGATTAGAAGTGGACCGGTCCCATGTTTTAAATATTTATTCCAGCTTCCGTTGGTTCTCTATTAAAGTGTTAATAAAGTTTTAAACTCTTTGTGATTTCTTTACTGCACTTATTTATTCTTCACTTTGGCGATGACGTTCCATAGTAATATCTCATATGGTTACGTGGGGTGTTACATGAACACTCTCTCTCACTAGACTGATTGGTTTGCTCAATTTACATGTTAGGTCAACTTGGCAACAATCGAACCATTCATCACGTAGTCATCACATCAAACATATTAACAGAAACAGTAGACAGCTATACAAGATTCGGATTAGACAAGAAAAAAAGAACTTCTCATGAATTCTAGAGACGTAAGCCTTGTACGGAGTTTGATGAAGATCCTCTATTTTTTTTTATGATATTCACAGAAGATGTCAAATATGTTTTGTAAATGAAGGAAAATTTGCTGTTCAATAGCTATCACCTAAAATGTCGAGAACTCACCAATGTTTTAACCTTTTCTTTTATTCGCTCCCTGCTTCAATGATGGAATATACTTCCATTCTACTCCAACTTGTAAGATGTGTGAATTTTAGAGCATTCATAATTAGATAATGATCATATCCATGTTAATTGGTCTTTAATCAGATCTAATCATAACTGCATCAAAATATATAACACTTCATTTGAAATGGATGGAGCTCATGGAAGCATGATCTCCCACTATTCATCCACAATAACATTGTTTGTTCTATTTTTTCCAATCAAAACTCAAATTTTTATTAAAAAAAATCCAAAATAAAAGATGTTCTAAGTAGAAATTAGATGAAAGTAATAACTAATAAGAAACCTAGATAGCAAAAACAAGATAATGTTCTCCAATTGGTTCCCTGTTAACAGGACAAGTCACCTTCTAAACCATCATAGATAAGGTGCAAGAGAGTTACCAAACCATAACACTGTGATGCCAGCTTATACTCCTGCTGCCTGAAAGCCGTTTCTGCCTGTGACTTGAGGATAGCTTTTCTTCTTTCGATGTGCTGTCTGAACCTAAACAATAAAATAACAAAAAATGATGAAACATGGATTGAATATTTGAAGTTTAGATTATAACAACATTTGCCTAGGACATTACTATCATAAAAGAAACTTAACATATTTATCTCCAACATTCGTCGTAGCTTGGTATCTAGGTGGCTAGCTATTTCACATGCTTACGCTGCAATGTGAAGTGCACATGCTGCTTCAAAGGGAAAAGCCCTTTTTATTATGTTGGTTAGCATTTCTTATTCATTATACCTCAGAGTTCCATTCATATTACGTTGTGTTACAGAATTCATAGGGTGGACCACACATGGGTTCATGTCTATTGGAGTATTGGTGTGTCATGGGCGTAGCCCTTGGGCCCAACCCACCAAACAATCATTATTAGGAAGAAGAGATTAGTTTTCTTTTGTTAGAGATATGATTGAGATTAGGTTCATTCATTCTCATATATAATCTCTCCTTCCTCTACGCCGACGCTGCTCGGACATCCTCTCAGCGGTGTTTACCCCCCTATGAACTAAGACTCATAACATGGTGGGCAACCCAAGTGTTATAAAACACATGGCAAAAGTAGAGGATCAAAGGAATGGGAGATACAAATTTAGCGTTGAAAATCCTTATGGGAAAAACTACGAACGCACAAAGGCAAAAATCACTATAAGGAGATATTACAATGAGCCTCTTGCTCAGTTGCTTTTCCTATAGACTACAGAGGTACATATATACGACTAGGAAACAAGAGTCTCTAACCGAGAAGAAAATCGAATCAGAGTCGGATTTGGCGAGTTGACACCATGTTTGATGTAGCCGCTCTTGGCCCTTGTTCCGGTCATGCCCACGTCTGGCATGAGACGATGCAGTGCCCTATATGAGACAAGTTTTTTTGGTGAGGTGGTATAACTTTAAATGGTTGGATGGCTATCACTTGGCC
Source organism: Dendrocalamus latiflorus (assembly GCA_017311315.1). Lineage (NCBI taxonomy): Eukaryota > Viridiplantae > Streptophyta > Magnoliopsida > Poales > Poaceae > Dendrocalamus > Dendrocalamus latiflorus. The sequence goes on along the minus strand of CM029663.1, from coordinate 60,624,159 downwards.
AATTGAACGGTTGTCGTTGATTTGATGATGTGGGATAACATGAGAGCTCACTTTGCACTCAACTTTAGACAAACAAAGGTAAGACTCCCTTTATTTTCAACTTATGGTTTATAACTTCTTTCAAATAAATAAATAAGATAGTTTCTTTGTCGCCGTTTCGAAACAGCTTATCGGGATAGTCTTTTAGAAACAGCTTATCGGTTTTCGGTTTGTTCCTATGAATACTCACGCAAAGGCAAAAAAAAAAACCATAAACCATAACCATAAGTCACAGCTGAAAAGAACGCATCCAAATATACCCTTCTTTTGGGCTTTAGGTTTCTCCAAAAGTCAAAATAAACGAAGCATCTTCTTGAAGTAGATTCTTCAAATGGCTTCCGATTCTAAAATTGTGCGCACCATCTATGTCGGTGTTTTCGCCGTTCGCTACCATCTCGAAAAGCGCAGATAAAAGCCACCAGTCATAACCCAAAAGAATAGGGCCAAAGATAAGTAATAGAAAACATAACTGTTTGCGCCGTCTACGTCGACATCTCAAACATCTGCTACCATATCAAAAAGTACAGATAAAAATCATCAACCATAGTAAAAAAACCATAGACCACAGTCTAAAAAATAAGACCAAAGATAAGCTATAGAGAACATATGACCAACCTAGGCCATACAGCCATGACCCTGCCCGCCTGGTCCTTAATGCAGGAATTTTTTGTACGGATAATCCGTTTTTTATTCGAAAATACATAAATATACCCGCGACAAAATTTTTTACAAAAATAATCTCCAGTCGCCACCCCATTGGGCGACTGCTACCTTTCGCCCAACCGGGAGGCGACATTTAGGGAATCTGTGTACCGTTGGGCGACTACTGCAATCGCTGTACGGTTGAGCGACTTCAATTGAAGTCGCCCAACCGTTGAGCGACTGCAATTGCAGTCGCCCAACCGTAGGGCGACTGCAATTATGCCGCCCACTAACCCCGAGCACATTCCCCTCGTTCTGCCATTCTACTCATTCATTCTGCCCAGAGAGAAGAGAGGAGGAAGAGGAAGAAAAGAAGAGGAGAAGAGAGGGAGGAGGGGAAGAAAAGGAGGTGAGGAGAGAAGAGAAGTCGAAGCTATTCAATCGATTTGGATCCAGGTATTTTTTTTAATTATGTTGTATTTACAGTCTTCAACTCCCATGTTATTTGACATGTCGTAAATTTCAATCATACATGTAGGCATACATCATTAATGGCCAGTACTACATTGAGAGTGTATTATGGTGTTGGAATCATTCGTGATGGTCCGACTGGTGTGGATTTGAGCGATTTTCCGCAAGTCACTCTCGTACTTCCGGATGACGAGAATGCTCAAATGACAGATGTGCAGCATTGGCTGACCCAGAGTTTTTCATTGGACCCCGAGGTGTGCAGCGTCGTTGTGCAAGGGCTTTGGAGCCGGTCTTCCACTGACATCAGATGGGAGTTGAAGACATTGGTGCGCTCTGGTTCGTGGAAGGGCTTTGTGCAAGGGTGCCGGCGCCGTGGATACGAGTGTGTCCTGCTTGTGCAACCGTGCTCACTACAAGCAGCTGCGCAAGCTCGTGCGTCCGCCTATGCTTCGGGGGGTGCTAGCACCTCGGGCGGGCCGCACGTCGGTGGAGCTGATGAAGTTGCTCGTGATGAAGGCGATGCGGTACACGGAGGAGAGTTAAGGCCGTCAAGCTATACAGAGGGAACTGGGCAAGCCGATGCGGTACATGGAGGAGAGTTACAGCTGTCAAGCTATAGAGAGGGAACTGGGCAAGCTGATGAAGGAGAGCATAATGAGTATATCGTGCATCAGATGGAATCTGATGACCAGAGGGCATGGGATGAAGAGCAAGCTATAGAGGACGACGAGGAGGACAGTTCCGATGATGAAGAAGTTCCTATCCCCGAAGAATGGAACCAGTATAATGCGGAGGGTGTTTCCGCACATGATGAGCATGAATCGCCATGGGAGTATCATCAAACAGAGGTTCGGGTGCATGCTATGTTTGCTGACAAGGAAGCGCTGCAGGATGCCATCAAACTTTGGGCCCTTTCAATGCAACGGACATTTCGCGTCGTCAAATCAAGCCAGGAGCAGTACACTGTGAAGTGCGAGCAGACTGGTTGTCCTTTTAGGGTGCACGCACGTAGACCCAAGTATGAGACTCATTGGATTGTGTCCAAGGTGGAGCCGCACTCCTGCATTGTAAACACAGTCTTGGCGAGGCATCGTAACCTGACGTCCGGATTTATCGCCAATTTGATGTATGGGGAGATAGTGGAGAAGAAAGATGTTGCGGCCACACATATTATGCTAGCTATTGAGAATAAATTCAAGTATAAGATTAGCTACGCGAAGGCGTGGCGTGCGAAGCAAAAGGCGTTGGAAAAACGTTTTGGCACTTTCGAAGCGGCGTACGACAACCTTCCTCGTATGCTTAAGGTGTTGCAGCAAAGGAACCCCGGCACGTACATCGCGGTGCACGACAAGCCGTCCATAAGTCCACCGGGATTTGCAGTGTTGCAGAGAGCATTCTTTGCATTTGGTGCTAGCATTGAAGCATTCAGACACATGCTGCCAGTTATCTCAATAGATGGGACCTTCTTGACAGGCAAATACAAAGGGCAGCTCCTGACGGCCATAGGCGTTGACGGTAACAATCAAATATTGCCGCTGTCCATTGCATTTGTGGAGAGTGAGAATTATGAGAGCTGGCTGTGGTTTCTGAGACATGTGAGGGGTGGAGTTGTAGGCACCCGACCTGGTGTGTGCATAATCCATGATCGCCACGCCGGTATTATAAAGGCGATACGAAAACTTCAGGAAGACCCTGAGGAGACCTCTTTTTGGCCGGACATGAGAAACCGGTGGTGCAGTCGTCACTTAGGGGCAAACTTTTTCAAGCAATTCCCGAAACAATCTTTGATGAAGCTATTCAAGAGGCTGGCTAGGCAGAACCAGCAGAGAAAATTTGATGCTTTATGGGGGTTGTTGGATGAGCACACCAGGAAGAACGTCGACGAGAGGAGCAAGGGGCCGGTCACTCCTGGGGAGGCACAACCGCAATGCTTGCCAGCAATCGATGAGTCTAACCCAAGTGGTTCAAGAAGGAGGAGCGCGCGAAACATCAAGTGCTTCTCGCAGTGGATCGAGGGGGAACAATTGGAGAAGTGGTCGCTGTTGCACGACACGGATGGCGCAAGGTACGGAATAATGACAACTAACCTTGCCGAGGTGTACAATTGGGTTCTCAGGGGTCTCCGTTCTCAGCCCCTTGTCGCCATCGTGGAAGGTGTTCTTCACAGCACAATCCGCTACTTCAGGGAGAGGCACGCGAGTGCCGCGCTTCATGCGGCCAATCCCGGAGCCCAGTATTCGTCAAAAATTACTGCGTACATGGAGGCGAAGGCACAGAAGGGTCAATTGCACACAGTGCATGTCATGGGCAACAGGGAGCATCGTTTCGAGGTGGTACTCCGTGATAGAGCCGGATTTGGGACATCTCGTTCACTTGTTACTCACGATGTATGCCTTGGAGATCATGCAAACGAACCTAGCTGCACATGCAACAAGCTTAAGTTGTTACACAGGCCATGCTCTCATGTCCTCGCTGCATGCGGGACCGTGCGCATGGATCCTTCTAACTTCATGTCCGAGTACTTTTTCAAGGAGAGAATACTGCAAGCTTGGTGTGGGGAGCTCCGGGGGTTCAGGGCAGTGGGAAACTTCGCCACTTTGGACATTTCAGCGAGGACCTGGGTTCCGGATATTAACATGCTGAAGGGTGGGAAGGGTCGGCGACAGAGCCGACGTATTAGAAATGACATGGACGTATCACAAGCTGGAACATCTGGTGCACGTTGTGGGCGATGCGGTCAGGAGGGGCACACAGCTAGACGATGCAATGCATTTCCGGATCAGTAGTTGGTGTTGTAATGCATGCTAAAATTCATGTACCAGTTGTAAACCTTGTATGTTACATCCCTTTTCTGTAATGCACTTATTTCGTTGAACGTAATGTTTCCCTTTTAAGTATTGCAATTTATTGGTGGCTACGAATCCACTTTTATTACGAAACTACAGGCTCTAAAGTGCCTACATAGAGTAATTTATTGCGAGATGACAAAAGATGCCAGCTTTGCCCAGTCACGCACTTACAACACGAAACAACACATACATTGCACTTGCAGGATCTATGGAAAGTACTACACCCAACAATTTTACTAAACACAACAGTCCTACCGCCACAGCATCAACACATCAACAACTACATGAAATAAAATACGACACAACCATAACCCTCGTTACCTACACGCCAAACGAGCCTCGTGGCACCCACATGGAGAATTGCTGAGGGGGCCGCCTCGGACGTGGCTGGCCGTCGTGGGAGTGGCATGCACATATGCAGCTCGAGTTCGCGCAGCAACATGTGGGATCGTAAGAGCTTCCTATATTCACGACCTCCTCGTTGCCCCTCTCGCGTTGCATCTGTTCGCGGAGGTCGTTGTTCTCCTCAGTCAGACTCTCCATTCGGTTCTCCAAGTCCCATATTCGATCCCATAATGTACCCACATAACGATCAACATACCGTTCATGAGGAGGGTCGATCCAGCGGGAGAAGTCGCATTTTGCAATCTGCAAAAAAAAGGACGGTAAACTTCGCGGGTCCATAAGCAATATAAGAATGTAATATTACTATTTTGTACCCCGTAGCGTGAGCATCGGAAGAAACGTCGCCCGCCATCGTTCGGGGAATCTAAGATCTGGACGACCGCGTACTCATTGTGTCTGCATTTCGGCCACGCTGGTTGAGCACGCCGACTTGATATCAATCGGTACTGTGGACCGAACATATCCCTCCTTTCTAAGGGAATGTCGTCCTTCGGTGACCCAAATCCCACTGGCCCCTCGGCTTCCGACATGGTATGTTTCACCACGAAAGAGATGGTTCTTCTTTGTTCGATTTACAATGTCATGAGACCCCAACCGTGCTACTTATAGCAACACGGAGGGACATTTAATGCTACACTGGCCTCTGAAAAGCCTACATAGAGACATTTATTGCTACACTGGCCTCTGAAAAGGCTACATAGACTGGCCTCTGAAAAGCCTACATACACTGGGCTCTGAAAAGCCTACATAGACTGGCCTCTAAAAAGCCTACATAGACTGGCCTCTAAAAAGCCTACATAGACTGGCCTCTGAAAAGCCTACATAGACTGGCCTCTGAAAAGCCTACATACACTGGCCTCTGAAAAGCCTACATACACTGGCCTCTGAAAAGCCTACATACACTGGCCTCTGAAAAGCCTACGGAGGGACATTTATTGCTACACTGGCCTCTGAAAAGCCTGAAAAAGCAAAAAGATTCATATGTACTCTCCATGGACTATGCCCACTCACCAGTTCACCTGCCTACATAAAGGCATCCCATGTATTACATACCACAACACAACCTCCTCCTCAAGCCATCACAATACTACTACACAACAATGTCTTCCTGGAGGTCCGACCCTTTTGGAGTGCCGGAGTGGCATGAGCGTCCGAAGTGCCATTGCGGTTTTAGGACGATGTTGTGCGTCTGCACGGATCCACTACCACGAGCCAACTACGGCCGTAGGTACTTCAAATGTCCAGACATGGATGACGACTTCGTGGTAACGACGACAACTAAATCCTTTGTTTCTCGTTATCGTTCTTCAACTTTATCCATGACATCTACCACGACACACATAGGCTTGCAAGTTCATCGAATGGGTGGATCGGGTGCCGCCGGCATGGCCACGGAACCCTCGCGAGGTGGAAAACAAAGGACAATACCTTGTCAAGATGGATCAGGCTCGCGAGGTGGAACGACAAATGCGGCATGAGCAAGAGCGTCGCGTGAGGGTAGACCAAATCCGTCTTAAGGGCAAGGAGGATGAGCTGCAAAGGAGGCGGGAGAAGTTAAGTTCGCGTGAAGCAGCCATCAAGCGTCAGGAGGAAGAGCTTCAAGCTCGTGAGGCAGCTCTCAAGACCAAGACTGACAGGAAGAAAGATGCAGCAGAGCCATCTTCAGGGCGCGACAAAAAGGGCAAACAACCACGCTACACCCAGTAGACAAAATGTAATATTCCCTAAGGAATGTTACGACTAGCGGTGGAGTTCTGAACATTACAAGTACAGAGTTCCACACATGCCACTGGTCACATCACTTATCACTTTATGTATCGACCGTTCTTCGGTCAATCCTGCCTAAAAAAAATTTACCAAATTTTTTTTTGCATCTACAACTTACATTGAACATAAACTTCTATTACAACTTTATCTGATTTTTACGCAGTTTATAACTAAAAAATTGACAAAACATACAAAAATCACGCGGATTGCAAACCCTTAAAACATACCAATGTATATATCAAACGTTCTACAGTCAATTGTACTTACAAAAAATTTCTCAAAATTTTAAACGCACCTACAACATACAATAAACATAAACTTTTATTACAACTATACCATATTTTTTTCCAGTTTAAAACTACAAAATTGATAAAACTCTACAAATTCACGGGGACTGAGTAAAGTCGCCCATCCACTGGGCGACTGCAATTGAAGTCGCCCAACGGTTGGGCGACTGCAATCAAAGTCGCTCAACCGTACAGCGATTGCAGTAGTCGCCCAACGGTACACAGATTCCCTAAATGTCGCCTCCCGGTTGGGCGAAAAATAGCAGTCGCCCAATGGGGTGGCGACTGGAGATTATTTTTGTAAAAAATTTTGTCGCGGGTATATTTATGTATTTCCGAATAAAAAACGGATTATCCGTACAAAAAATTCCTTAATGCAGTGTATAACAAGCCAATAGAAAAGATAACACCAGGTAGACAATTAACATATATCCACTGGAACTGGTATATTGCTGAATTGTGGTCAGCATCTTCAGGCACACTGAACTCACTTATAACACCCTGCAATGGATAGGACCCGTGTTAAATATTTTTCTGCTAAGGTACAAATAACTGGGATTTACAGGATATAGTACACCTTGATAGCTTCTTGCTGGAACAGAACAATGATCAACATCCCAAAAAGTTCTCCTGCAACCCTTGTAAATCTGCTTATAACATTGGAAGCATTGAACATTGCCAAAAGAAACAGCATGATAGTAGTCCAGATGCAGACCCTGCCAACAAAAATAAAATATACAGATATATTATTAAAGCTAACACAGGACAGCCGTTCTCCCAGACCTGGCTGCTTCTTGGCAAAGTTGTAGAGATATGTATACATGATAATGGTAGGTTCTGCAACTCCAACGATCAACAATGGCTGCCCTCCAAGAATTGAATGTATGATGCCGCATATCGCAGTAGATGCCAATGTTTCAACTGTGGTGAGCATGCCATCTGAAACGAACAACTTCTTTTTTGTTAGAAATTGTGTGAGCTCAGCTGCTCGCCGAAGGCGATGACAGGGAGTGCAGAGGCAAAGAAGATTACATGGTAGGTGCCAATATCCCGATTTTACATTAGGAAGCAACATAAGTAATTGAGCGATGTAATTAACATGCAAAAATGACGAGGCAAGACGCGGCTAATGATCTAGTATGACTAGTTTAAATAAAACTGACATGAAGCCGGTTCGGAGCCCTGCAACCCAGTCGTGCTTGTACCAAGATGCTCTTTGACATCGGCGACGACTCCCTTAAAGGGAGTCCTTAGTAGATCCATCAGCTGATCAGATAGCCTCAAGAGGATCAATAATGGTGCCGAGAATTTATAAACTCAAGCAAAATAGGCATCAGATGACTTATGTCGTAAACAATCACAGCTCAGCGCAAGCTCAGATAAGGAAAATTTGTCCAAGAATTTGCGTTTACTCTGACGCGACGCTGAGTTAATACTACTTGATTGCATGGAAGCCCCAGCCACAGAAAGGGAAGGGGGTATAAAATTATTCCAAAATTTTTGGAGAGATTTTTTTTAATGAACAGAGCACTTCAAATTGTCCTCAGGAACTTTGGTGGTGCAGTGTGAGAAGACGCTTACAAACCGACCCCCCACGTCGCCACGGGCCTCTTCATGGCTCATGCGTGGGGTTAGTGGTTTACGAACGACTAAATGCACGCAGCAATTCTCCGCGGCTTTACGAAGAACAGCACATCAACTCAAGTGTAGAAAAACTCAACAACTCAAGTCACTGTGTTACCAAGCGATCAAACTTTGCCACAAAAACGCAACAAAAAGTCCCGGGAAAAACAGCTACAACCAGATAATCGAAACAGGAACGCACGCACAACTGATGCACAAAATATATTTTTCGCAAAACGCAACTGGAAAAACAACTTACAAATCCAAATGGAACCCACTCCACATACACATGCACATAAACCGGAGTATGAAACAAACGAACGCGGCGTTTCTCCGCATCGTTCCAAACAACTCACGAACTCCATCACTAAACCGAAGAGAAGCAGCCACAAAAAACTCGAATAAATTCCCCCAAAAAATGTCGACTAGTACAGAAACCAAACACAGCGCGCGCACGACTCATGCATGCACGCATGCATTTTTTTTTCTAGAAATAAAATCCACGATACAACCTTGCAAAAGGCCAAATAGAACGGGAACCACTCCAAATCCACACAAAAACACGTTAGTCGAACGTATCAAGCATCCGGGGAGGACCAACGGCAGGGAAGCACGCATGGATCAAGCGACCGCAGGAAAAAAGAAGACGGATCGGGGAGACCGTACCGATTAACGCGCGCCCGCGGCGGCGGGGGAAAGTGGGGAGGCGGACCAACGGCAGGGAAGCACGCATGGATCAAGCAGACGGATCGGCAATGCTGGCTTCTCCTCGGCGCGGCGCGGAACCCTAGGCGGGCTCCTCTTGGTTGACAACATTGTCGCCGTCGCTGGTTGGAGTGGTGAAAGAGGAGAGAGAGAGATATAGGGGTGTAATGTAGTCGTGGCGCTCACCCCTGTATTAGGCCCTGTTTGGATGGACTAGGACTAGTTGTTAGTTAGGACTAGTTGTTAGCTGACTAGTAGTTAGCTGGTTAAAGATTAGCCTAGTCCTGTTTGGATCCAAGGACTAATAAGTGCTACTATCTCAGTGCAAAGTCTGTTATACCCCTATGCATGGTGATCTGGGAGGGTTGGCGTGGGTATCAACGTCTTTTTTCCATCCGGCTGGTCCTTTAGCCCTCATTAGCTGGGTTTGATGGACTAGTTGGCTAACAACTAGTTGGGGCTTTGGCTAAACTTTAGCCCACCCATTAGCCCTCCTGTTTGGATCCTTAAGGGCTAAAGTTTAGCAACTAGTTGTTAGTCCAAGGGATCCAAACACGGCCTTAATATATACTAAAAAATATAATATATTTTTATTACATACCGGTGACGCATAAATTTTGGAGTAAAATGGATTGTTTGGTGATCTACCTAGGGTTTTCTAAAACTTTTGCTCTAAGGTTACCTTAGGTTCTTTAAAAAAATGCAAAACTTAAGGTTTTATGTTACATTTGCGGTAAAGGCTCGGGTTTTATGAAATTTATTATCTTTTTTTAACTTGTCAACAGGTTCATAGTGGTGGGCTTGTTTGGGCCTAATGGATTGGTTCACTTGGTGGGCTAGAAATGCCTCTGGTGTACCGGGGTTTTTGCTGGACAGTTGGGTTTTACATGATGAATGGGCTAGGAAATAGTACTCTATCTATCCATTTCATTTCTATTTTTCTCTTTTGTTGGAGAATTGTTTGGGCAAGAGTATTACCATGACCTTTGATCTGCTCTAAGATTTGCGACAGCATCATTTAGGGCATCTCCAATAGTAATAGCTAGCAACTAACTATAAGACTTCCACATCATTTATATAGTACACACTAAAACTAGCATTCTAAAGAACTATATATAAGGATAGCTATTTGATACTTACATGCACACACAGAATTTATAGAGGCTGTCTCGTTTGGCGTTATAGACTAGTGCTTAAGGAAGAGCTGGCTCGATTTTTTTTGCATACTCTCTTTCCTCCACATAGGATATATGCTGATGTGTACATGCATATAGCTAGCTGACTTAGACTATTGGAGATGCCCTTAGAGTTCACCTATCCTCTGACGCTAGGGCTTTGTTTGGAAACGTACGCACTTTTCTTCGGTGTATTTTGTGTAAAATCCATGTGAAGTTTATGCATTCCAAACAGGTCTAGAAGTCTATAGTAGGGCCGTGTATTGAGTAGGCACAAATTGAAATCCTCCAAGCCTGCTTCGATATATACAAAATGGACATCTCTTGGAAATTCTGCTTGGTACATCACCTACGGAGAGAGATATCCCTAGTTGCCTATTCATCACTGCCTTGAGATGCTTGAAGGAGCAAAGGCGGGGAGAATGATTTGGCGGGCCTATTTTTTTCAGTTTTTAAAAAGTGGTTTTTTAGTTTTTTAACAGTAAGTAACTTTTAAATATTCTATCTTTTTAAAGTGACGTCAACAAGTTGATTATAGTATACACTGTAATGACTTCATTTATATCAGCCAAAATTGTACATGAGTTTCTATTACTCTGTACTTTTTCTCACGAATAATCTAAAAACTATAAATCAAAACCAAATCGAAAAGGAACAGGCCTGTAAGCATCTATATCGTAGTTCGATGATGTCCACATGTTGTGCCCCCGAAGTCTACTAAGTCTTGAAATACTAGTGTGATAGCAGTAAAAAGAAGCCGGTTGTTGTGAAAATCACAGTGCAAGTTGAGGCGATTCAAACTAAGATAGGGCTTGATCTAAACGGCTTCAGTTTCTATCTTCTGGTTTCTTAATTTTATTTTTTTAGTTTTTTGGTTTTTTTACCATTTTTGCTTTCCTCCTTATTCCTTTGTATTATTCGTGATGACATAATATTTTTATATTTTTAAATTTAATTATTTAGAAAAAATTAACAATCGTTACAGTGTAAAAAAAATACTAGAAGTCATGACGTTAAGTCGGTTGGAGCGGAGCCATACTTACTGGAAAGCTGTAGAAAATTGCTTGACGGCTTCGTATCAATTATGCATATCGTTATCACAGTGGCGAGAGAGAACGCTAGCTTGTCGGGGAAAATTGCTTCACGGCTTCGTAATGCTGACATCGACGTCAACCTGATCTGTCACGTGCACATACGTTCCGGTGAGAACTACAATAGTCTCCTTTCTGCCGTCCGATCAAATATAATTCGGGAATTGTTTCTTTAGACAAGCAGGCAATCATTGGCTCTGTTTCTTTGGGCATTTGGTCCTTTGGTTTTGATTTTTTTGAAAGTTAAAATAAATGAATCAATATTTTAAATAGATTTTCTAAACGATTTTTTGAACTTAAAATCATATGTACCATTTATGTCAGTGTCTTCATCATCCGCTACCTTCTCAAATAGCATAGATAAAAACTATCAGCAATAGTAAAACATCATCAGCTGTAATATAAAATAATAGAAACATTGTTATGTCGACAACATAGCCCCGAGAGTTATTTACAGCCTTAATTTCTCGCAAGTCCAGGCATATTTCTATGCATGGAGCCACTCACAAACTGAAATGCAGGAGAAATAAACTTCGTTCGAATGCAAGCACAAATTTTTATTCGGTCAAGCATACATGAATTGTTTGATTCCGTACACATACGGAATGCATCATCCTAGATGCTAACGAGATCATGCAACTTAAGGGATCTTCTCGCCGTTCTTGCCTCCAAGCAGAGCCGCCGCCGTGCTCGTGTCCCTCTCATGGCTCCTCCTCGAGAGCTCCGAGACGTAGCGGATCATGTCCGTCAGGTCTGAGTACGACGACCCGCCTCCCTCCATTGCCGCCCTCGCCTTCGCGGCGAGCTCCTTGGCCCTCGCCTTCCTCGCCGTCCCCTCTGGCCCGCCGTCCATCAGCTCGGCCACCGCCTTCTCCACGTCGCCGCTCGCCACCTGCACCCCCTCGGCCTCCTCGGGGACGTTCATGATCGGCACCTTGACGCCGGACCTGACGCCGACGCCGAGCACGTCCACGAGCAGCCGCTCGCTGCTGAACTGGTCGGCGATGTTGGGCCACGTCAGCGCCGGCACGCCGTGGGAGATGGCCTCCAGCGTCGCGTTCCAGCCGCAGTGCGTCAGGAACCCGCCCACCGCCGGGTGCGAGAGGATGGTCACCTGCGGCGCCCACCCCTTGACGAGGCCCCTGTCCCTGACGCACTCCTCGAACCCCTCCTCGTCGAGCCACGCCCTCACGGCGGCGTCGGCCTTGGCCTCCTTGATGGCCCAGACGAAGGGCCGCCCCGACGCCTCCAGGCCGCAGGCGAGCTCGATAACCTGCTTCGCCGGCAGCTGCGCGATGCTGCCGAAGCTGATGTACAGCACGGACGCCGGGGGCCGGGAGTCGAGCCACGAGACGACGCGGCCGGCGTCGACGTCCGCGCGGTTGCCCCGGCTGGCCTTGGCGTTGGTGTCCATGCTGGACGCGCACGTCGGCCCGACGGCCCACGTCCTCTGGCCGAGCGCGGCCGCGTACCCGTCGACGAAGGCGCCCTCGATGTCCCGGAACGTGTTGATCAGCAGGCCGTCGGCGGTGACCTCGGCTTCGATGGCGTCGCGCTCCTCCTTCTCCACGCCGGGCCACTGGAAGAATCCCCGCAACGTGGCCTTGTTCCCGACGGCGCGCACGGGGAAGTCCGGCACCTCGAAGGGCTCCATCTCGTCGGCGACGCGGTCGTACACGCCGTGCTTGTACAGGTTGTGCACGGCGAAGAGGAAGTAAGCGGACGGGCAGTGCAGCACCAGCCGCGGGATGCCGAGCCTGGCACAAACCCCTGCCGTCCACGGGTTGCACGAGTCGCCGACGAGGCAGTCCGGCCGGCGGGGCAGCGCCCGGACGTACTCCTCCAGCGGCGCCGCCATCTTCCAGATGGCCTGCAAGAAGGCCAGGTACATGGTCCTGTCGACCATCTCGATCTGGTCGATGTTCTCCAGCCCCTCCGGCAGGCCGAGCTGCGGGCCGGGGAAGGCGATCTCCGCGAGCTCGACGGGGAGGCCTGCGCGCCTAGCTCCTTCGACGGCGGCCCTGTTGCGCGCGGCGTTGACGGGCGTGGTGACGACGGTGACGCGCGCGCCTCGTTCGGTGAGGAGGCGCGCCAGGTCCACCATGGGGATGATGTGGCCCTGCGCCACCAGCGGCACCAGCAAGAAGTGGAGCTCCGTCGACGCCATCTCCACCATCTCTCTCTAGCTTTCTCACACAAAAATGGCAGCGATTAATGGCGAGTGTAGTGTAAGCTTATAGAATTGGTTTAAAACTAGTATTGATCATAACCAGCAGATCAAAGAATCCAAGATCTCATATATAGTAATAGCAACACACTGAACATCTGTAAACGCAAAAGCAAATCTGATAATGACGCCATCGCTGGTTGTGATCTATTATCTAGAGTCGAAGAAGTATTGTTGCTCTTCTGCTAGGGTTTGGTCTTTCTCATCAAAAGCAAGCGACAAGCTCTAACTACAGGTGGGGGTATATTGGTATGACTGATTACCCTGATGAGAGGATCTGTCCCTTATTTATAGACTTCAGTATCAGATTCTATCTTGGCCCATCAATAAAGATAGATTCCAAACCAGACTCTGGTCCTGTTTGTTTCCACTTAAGATTATTATAATCCAGCTTATAGGTGGGGGATTATATAAGCTAGATTATAATAAGCTGGTGGAAAATAAGCTGTCAAGTGTTTGACAGCCTGGATTATCAGAGTTATGGATTGTTGTATTCGAATGTTTAAAGACTACAATGTCCTTGAGAGAGAGGCAAGGGAGTTGGGGGATGGATGAATGGCAAAGGTGGGTAATATTCCTAAAGTTTTATGGTCCTTAAGATAAAAGGTGGATCTATAAGCTGAAATAAGCTCCTTTTTGAGCTTATTAGATTACAATAATCTGGGCTATTAGATTATAATAAGTTACCTTATAATCTAGGTTGTTTGTTTCCACTTATGATTATAAGCTAGATTATAATAATCTTAAGTGGAAACAAACAGGGCCTCTATACAGACACAAATTCCAAGTCCATATTATCCTTATTATATGCCAGACTGTTAATAAATATTTTAATTGATCACTTTATATATTTGAGTCATCCAAAATAGAAAACCAATATGTATAAACTCATGTAGGTTCACATCATAGAAAAATAATCCAACAATCTCCCACTTGGACCAAATGAGTAAATACATATCAAAACTTTATGAGCTTAAAAATGCTTCCTATGTCATGAGCATCCCTAAAACAATCGGGTCCATCAACTATTTTAACATAGGATCAAAGCAATCTTCGTCACTTTTAAGGGTAACTAGACTCATCAATGGTTACATATGCCAACATAAAGAATGACATGGATCAAATATGGATGTGTAGCATGGAAATTACATGAGATTTGATCATAACATGCCTATTTCCAACTGGTACAACTTTATTTCTTATGATGTCAAAATATCTTCTCAAAACAAAATGAGATGATATGAATCCAAAGTAAAGATCATAAACTTTATTTCTCTAGACAATATAACTAAAGGTCTTTACAAAATCAGGATTGTCTCATGAGCATAAAAAAATTACAGACTCCCACTTGAACTGAATTCTTTAATTGAAACCACACCCATATGAGCAACACACTTAAAGAACACTTTAGGCATCAAGCCTTTAGTGAGCGGATCTGCAATCATAGAGTTTGTACCTATATACTCAATTGACAATTTACCACTCTGAATTCTTTCCTTCACAACTAGGAACTTGATATCTATATGCTTAGACCTTGATGAGCTCCTGTTGTTGTTGGAATACAAAACTGCAGACTTGTTGTCATAATATAACTTTAGTTGTCTGTCAACCTGATCCAAAATTCGCAGCCCTGTGACAAAATTTTGCAACCATATCCCATGATTTGAAGCCTCATAGCAAGCAACATACTCAGCTGCCATTGTGGACGGGTCAATGAGTGACTGCTTAGCACTTTTCCAAGAAACTGCACCTCTACCAAGCTGATAAATGTAGCCTGAAGTGGATTTGTGTGTATCTTGGCAACCAGCAAAATCAAAATCAGAATACCTAATAATCTCCAACTGATCCGATTTTCTGTATGTGAGCATGAAATCTTTCGTGTTTTGCAAATATCGTAACACCTGTTTTGCTGCGACCCAATGATCCAATCCTGGAATGCTTAAATACCTACTTAGCACTCCAACAATATATGCTATATCTGGTCTAGTGCAAACTTGAGCATACATCAAACTCCCTATCAAAGATGAATAGGGGATATTCTTCATTTTCTTAGCCTCAAAATCATTTTTAGGACATTGGCTAAGACTAAAATTTTCACCTTTGGCCACAGGGGTATCTAAAGGTTTATAGTTCTGCATGCCAAATCTTTGCAATACCTTATCGATATAGTTCTTTTGTGATAACCCAAGTATACCTTGCGAGCGATCTCGGTATATTTGAATACCTAATACAAAAAGCATTACCAAGATCCTTCATCTCGAAATTTTTAGCGAGAAATTTCTTGGTTTCATGCAACAAGCCTATATTGTTACATGCAAGTAATATATCATCAATATACATAACCAAAAATATGAAGTTATTCCCACTGAATTTATGATACACACAATCTTCAACTATATTTACCTCAAAACCAAAAGAGATAATGACCTCATGAAATTTGTGATACCATTGCTAGGAAGCTTGTTTGAGCCCATAGATGGATTTCATTAACTACATATCATTTGCTTTGGGTCACCGACCACAAAGTTTTCTGGTTGCTCCATATATATCGTCTCATCAATGTTTCCATTTAGAAACACAGTTTTTACATTCATCTGATGAAGCTCAAGATCAAAATGTGCCACAAGTGCCATAATGACCCTAAATGAGTTTTTCGAAGAAATCGATGAGAAAGTATCTTTATAGTCTATGCCTTCTTTTTGAGTATATCCTTTAGCAACAAGACGCCTTATATCTTTCCACATTACCTTTTGAATCCCGTTTGGTCTTAAATATCCATTTGCAACCAATGGGTTTCTTTCCATCTAGCAATGGGACAAGATCCCAAACATCAGTGTCTTTTATGGATTTTAACTCTTCATTCATGGCATTGATCCAATTAACTGAATTGGGGCTTTGTAGAGTCTTTTGAAGGTTGATGGGATCTTCTCCCAAAACGTCACCACAGGCCTCATTTTTCTAAAGAAAGATAATGTAATCATCAGAGATTGCATTTCTTCTTTCTCTAGTGGATCGCCTTAATGGCATTGGTTGAGTTTGTTCTTCTGTAAGAACATCATTTTGTGGAGGGACCTCATGGCCATTATTTTGATCCACATTTTCCTCAATAACACTAAGTAAAATAACCTGATCCCGATCATTATTGGGAATAACCAAAGGAAGAGAAAATAAATCCCCTTCAACAACTTCTTCAAAATTATGTCCCTAACCATATCTCTCCTTCGAAACACAACATCCTCAAAAAACCGGGCATTCCCTGTTTCAAAACTTGTTTTAGTAGTGGGATCATAGAATTTGTAACCCGTAGATCTTTCAGAATAACCAACAAAATAACTACTAACAGTTCTTGAGTCCAATTTTCTTTCATTAGGCCTGTACGACCTTGCCTTAGATGGACATCCCCATGTATGTACATGCTTGATGCTAGATTTCTTTCTTGTCCATTGTTCGTATGGGGTTCTATTAGTTGCTTTAGTTGGTACTCTGTTGAGTAAATAAGTTGCAGTTTTTAATGCTTCTCCCCAGAGAAACTCTGGTAAGGTAGAATGACTAATCATACTCCTCACCATATCCTTAAGAGTCCTGTTTCACCTCTTAGCAACACCGTTCATGCTAGAAGAACCCGGCATGGTATACTGAGGGACGATTCCGCATTCCTCTAGGAACCCGGCATCGTTGGTTGTGATCTATTATCTGGAGTTAAAGAAGTGTTGTTGCTCTTCTATCATGGTTTGGTCTTTCTCATCAAAAGTAAGTCACAAGCTCTAACTACAGACGGGGATAGATTAGTATGACCGATTATCCTGTATCAGATTCTATCCTGGCCCATCAATAGAGATAGATTTCAAACCGGACTCTACATAGATATAAATTCAAGTCCATATTAGCTATGTTAGATACTCAGACTCTTATTAAATACTTTAATTAATTAATTTATATATGTAAGTCATCGAAAATAGAAAACCAATATATATAAACTTATGCAGATCCACGTCATAGAAAAATAATCCAACAAGTTTGACACGACCGATGCAAGCATTTTTTTTCTCTTTTTGCGAGACACCGATGCAAGCTTGACGGCGAGACGTGTGTATATATAGACATATAGTGCGTGGATCGACTGAATATTCAAATGCGGCACGAAAGAAGATGAGCGTCTGGCTGCAGGAAGAGGACGACGTGATAAGAAGCGTAGGGTGATTGGGCCGTCCAATTTGGGCGAGGTACGTACACCAGTGGAACACGTGTCTGTATCTAACATACTGCCCTGTTTAGTTGAGCTGAAAAATAATGTCTTATAGATGAAATTATACTGTAACTGGCTGAAATTACACTATAGCTGAAGGTGGCTTATTTGGTGTAATTGAATTTAAAAAAAAATTAAAAATAGAAAAATGTGTTAACTCATCACGGATAACGCAAACGAATACGGAAAAAAACCGGTAAAAAACTCAAAAATAACCAAAAGTTTTAAAAAAACAAAAGTTACAAATATTAAAAAATAAGTCAAAAATTATAATATCAAACCGAAATAAGCAGTAGTCAAGACTCAAGCGGCGGAGGGCGGAAGCTAATCCGGCCAGTGACGTATGCGCCTCGCGAAGCTTCCTTGTGGCCGTGTTCCGAGCCCAACGAATGGGGGCGCTGCACGGTGTTCCTGGCAAGCAAGACCGGAGGTCCCAATCCAGTCCACACCCCGGTTCAGGAATCCTCAGATGTCCGCATCTGCATGTACTGCATGTTGCAGTATTGCCGCATCTAGAACTATCTACTATGGTCAGTTTTTTTTGCTTTTATTTAGCTTATATTTGTACTATTTATAGTAACTAGTTTTTAAACGGTATATTTTTTTAAAACAGGATTAATATAAAAATTATAGTAAAAATTATACTGAGTTCAGCTATGTGAGGAAGGTTTCTGGAAGCATTCAAGCGGCGGAGGGCGGAAGCTTCTCCGACCGGTGACGTATGCGCCTAGCGAAGCTTCCTTGTCGCCGTGTTCCAAGCCCAATGAGTTGGGGCTGTGCACGTTGTTGCCTCGTGTTGTTCGTGGCAAGCAAGACCGAAGGTCGTAGTCCAGTCTGCACCCCGGTTCAGGAATCCTTAGATGCCTGCATCTACATGTCTTGTTGCCAACCTCATTGACTCCAAGTCCGAAGGGTGGAGGATGGGCCGCGCGCGTCAGGGCTTTGTCTCACCGCTGCCTTCATTGACTCCAAGTCTGATGAGTGGGGGACGGGCTCGCCGCCGACTTCGTCGACTCTAAGGTCGAAGGGTGGGGGACGGGCTGCATGCGTCCAAGCCTCGTCCCGCCGCCAACTACGCTAACACCCACAACCACGTCATGAGCAATGTAGTTGTGGGGACTTTGTCCGACCACTTCATGGTCGAGACTTCATCGATGCTTGTACGAGTGGTGGGGGACGGACTGTGCGCGCTTTAAATCCTCGTCCCGTCGTTGACTACATCGGTGCCCACGACAATGTCACGAGCGACATAGTCGGGATGACTTCGTCCGACTGCCTCTTGGGTGGGACTTTGTTAACGTCCATGACCACGTCTTCATCGATGTAGTTGTGAGGCACTCCACGACCACCTCGTGGTCGAGACCTTGTTGACGCTCGACCATCGCGTGGTCGTGACTTCATCCGACCGTCTCATGGTTGGGTCTTCATCGACGCCCACGATCACGTGGTCATGAGGCATTCCCTGACCGTCTTGTCATCAGGACTTCGTGGACACTCGTCCAATACTTCGTGCTCTGTATTTTGTCCACACCCATTCGACACTTTGTGGTCGAGACTTCATCGACGCCCACGACCACATCTTCATCAACATAGTTGTGAGGCACTCCACGACCACCTTGTGGTCGAGACCTCATTGACGCTCGACTACCCTGTGGTCGTGACTTCGTCCGACCGCCTTGTGGTCGGGTATTCGTCGACACCCATGACCATGTGGTCGTGAGGCATTCCTTGACCACCTCATCGTCGGGATTTTGTGGACGCTCATCCGATACTTTGTACTCTGCATTTTGTCCATGATCATCCAACACTTCGTAGTCGGGACTTCATCGACGCTCGACCACCTTGTGGTCGCGACTTTGTCCAACCGCATCGCAATTGTGTCTTTGCCGATGCCAACGACCTCAATGCGGTGGCTCCGGCTGAGCCGGGAGACTTCACCGTCCTCCTCGTAGGCATTTGCCTTGGAGGGGTGGTCCGACCCATGACTATGCCTTTGGGTACCGCTCACATCGGACAAAGGACCCTGACGGGATGGAGATGGCTTCGGCTCCAGGCTTCGCCGCAGACATCTATGCGCCGCCCGTGTTCGGCTGTGTTAGGGGACTCTGTCGCCCTCCTCGTAGGCGTCGCCTCGGCCTCGCCTCCGTGCATGGCCTGCATTCGAGGCACGATCTCGACATGCTGGCTACGGATTCATTAGGGGACTTCGCTGACCTCCTCGTAGGCATCACCTCGGAGGGGTGGCCCCGCCCTTGCTCCACCTCCATGATTTGTCGAGGGACTCTGCGGCTGCATTATGATCAGTAAAAGAAGAACCCTGTTCTAGGGGCTACATGCTACAAGTTGCATCGGCTCACCAGTCGGCACCCTCGCGCTTGCTGTCGGGGGATGAGGGCTGGGATAGTTGATCACGTTAACTCGCCTATCAGGACCTCCACGCTTGCTGTCCATGGAGTTCTGTTGTAGGGGTAGCCCACCCCCGACTGGACATTGCAATTGGCCCAATATGTAATAGGCCTAATAGTATATAGAAATGTACCAGTGTACCTTTATCTTTTATAATTATTAAGGGGTAGGATGGAAATTTCTCATTCTACCCCACTCATGTATATAAACCCCCAAGAGGGGCATAAGGGGGCAAGATCCACTCATTATGACTCCCCAGCTCTCTCTAGCTAGTCCCCTCATATACTGTTTGGTCAGTAGCCACAACACATGCATATATACACACACACACATTTACATATACACACACACATATACATACATACACACACACACATATATATATATATATATACACACATATATATTCATATATATATTGTTTGTTTCATCATAAATTTTAATCTGTAGTATTTTTATTGTCATTACAAATCTTCGCACTAATATTTCGTCTACCCTATTTGTTGTAAGGTATGTCTTTACCGGAGCTTTTAGAATAGTTCTATGATGAGAACCACCGGTGCCAGATGTGGATCGCGGGTGATATGGATGGCCCTTCGGCCCTGAAGCTCCGAGAAGGGAGGGATATTTGGGAGCTGGACGATCACTACATCCCAACCCTCTAGGCCACGGGCTTGTTACCCTTTGTGAGGCTAGTCTCTAGCGGATGCCAGTTCACCTTTGACGATAGTCTGTTCTCGACACTTATGGACAGGTGGAGGACCGAGATGTACACCTTCCACTTTCGGTGGGGTGAGATGACGACCACTCTACAGGATGTCTCATTCATGACCAGTCTCCCTCTCTAGGGTGAGGCACTTGTTCCAGCCCCTCCACCGGTGAACTGGAGGGACAGGTTGGCGTATCAGTTCGGCTTGGCTATCCCGGAGGATGCTCGCGGCGTCTCCTGCACTTGGCGGAGGCATTTCAGTCAGTGCCCGTAGGATGCACCGAAAAAGGTTGTCAGGATGCACCACGTTGCGTACCTTGTTCAGCTCTTTGGTTGGAGTATGTTTCTATCCACATAGGGTGATATTTGCTACCCTAACTTCATCCGCAACACCGAGTCTTTGGCTAACGTGGAGGTTGGGGCGATGCCTCAGTACAGTTGGGGATCAGCCGTCCTATGTGTCACATATCGGGGGTTATGTGATGCTTCATAGCACGACACCGATGCTACCCCAACCTGGCCATCTACTACGTGCTTCTGCAGCTATGGAGTTGGGATCACTTCCCTGTTGGGTGTCCAGCCTTCGAGAGGCTAGTGCACCTATACGCCTAGTTCGCCGACCCGAGAGACGGGCCCACTATGGGCTTCCGGTGGACTGGTGCCCGTCTGTGCTAGGCCAAGGATAGACCGACGAAGTGCTACTTGTTATGGCACAATGTGTTCGAGTTGTTGCACGACCTTAACAACATCTAGGCTCCATGGACTCCAAAATTCGTGCAGAGTGTAGCGCCACACGGGCTATCCGTGCAATGCCTCCAGGACGCCGAGTTATGGGCAATGACCTAGTGTCTGGTGTTCTCACACATGGTGTAGGCTTATGCGCTGCAACGTGTAATACGACAGTTCGGTTTGTACTAGGTCGTGCCCCCCTCGGATAATAGGTTCCTGCAGCGAGTCGTACACCGGTGAGTCAAACTCCATTCGAATAATATTTATATTTCGTATGTCTTCTTTTGTAACATCGATCATTCCAGAAATGCAAGCAATCAAGGGCGGGTCGGTATGCTATGGACTAGCTGGCAGTGTAGTAGGAGTGGACAACAACATGGGCGGACAGGGAGCAGTTGGATGTGAATAGCATCCATACGACGTTCAGACATACGACATATACCTATAGTGGTACGTACCTCAATCCGTGGCAGATTCACATTCCTTTACCAGAGCGCCCGAAGGAGGTGATGCACGACAACAGCTTACAGCGCTCGTTTGATCGCCACAGTGCTTCGCGGCATCATAACACCGTAAGACATTGCAACCTCTTATCGTTTCATTGATGAAATTTGTACCACTCATTGCTGAATCTGTTTCATATGTCAATTCAGTTGGAGCAGGCGCAGTGCATTGCAAGCGTGTTTGAAACCGCCATCAGCAGTCTAAACACACCACCGGCCGTACAGAAAACTTTCAAGTACATCCTATCGCAAGCCAAGAAAATAATGAAAAATCTGAGTTGTGGCCATTCGATGGACCACACCGTGCGTATCGGGCACCCAGTGGGGGCACCGTGCTCACCCCCCAAGTCATCACGACCTAGCGAGTCCGCTTGGTGTCAGTTCTACCCATCGTTCATCCGTGGGCCAGACCGACGAGGAGATAAGTTACGCACAAATCTATGTTTTGTTTTCTTGTTATGCCTTACATTTTGCTAACATCATGGCATTCTCCCACCGTAGCTCCGTCGTTGAGATGCTTCAGTCTTACCCCCGCGCCCCCTACACAGACTACTGCTCCCCATCGGTTATCTTCACTGCATATCCAGAAGGTACGAGATTCACAGTCTACATCAAGAATATTTATTTTGACGCAGCCTTCAATTTAACGTGGGGTGACGACCACTCCACCGATGAGAATACGGGCCTCTTGTCTGTTTCCAGGGAGCAGTATACGATGCTAGGGTTTGGACCGTACTGCCTGCAGAGCTCAGCGTTAGGATCATACACAGGGTCTGGAGCGTATACAAGGTTTGGACCGTACGCAGGGTAGAGCTCCTCTGACTTCGCTGGTATGTCGTACGGTGAAGGCTAGAGCTCGTCCGCATGACCAGGAATTCTAGAATCCCTCGTTCAGGACTTCATCTCTGGTGGCCCCCCAGTTTGGTATGTCTTAGTAGGAGCACATCCACGCTTACCAGACCCAGGCTGCTCTAACTCCGCCTACTGGTGCGCCGCTGGTGACTCAACAGAGTGAACGGTCTCCGCACCTCCTTTGATCCGACACGCACGCTCTGGACATGCTCGACGAAATACAAGACCGCACCCGCGGACATGACGAGGTGACAATAGCGGCTCAGATGAGTGAGCCATATCACATCCCATGTCAGGGCGCTTTTTGTACTATTATATATGTACAGTTTTTGATAATACAAAATTCTGCAAAAAATTATACAATCAAGTTTGCTGCGTAAGGATCCTTAAAAATTCATAATTTCTGGTGCTCATTTGCTAAATTGAAAAATGCCTACAAATAGTTTATTAAATGATTTTTCAAGTAAAATTCAGAAGCGATAAAACTACGAATAAGTTACACCATGAATTACGCAGTGTCGGAAAGCTCCACAAAAGATTTTATAAGTTTTGAAGCTCATTACTATATATAAAAATTTCAACATGCAGTACAGGTAAATAAATTCCCCAATACTATATTAACTAATTAATGACGGAGGCTAATAATCTATCGCACGACCACTGTACGGCACTGGGCTCTGCCGCATGGTGGCCATGTGTCGGCTCCTCAGGGCCCATCGTATGATGATCGGATAACAAAAGTGCTATTTTTACTATTACATCATGACCGACGCTATTTCTATAAATAAACATCCAAAATGAGCCAAATCAACAAAAAAAAAAAGCTTCAACATGCACAGGCGAATGTTGTCCGTGTAGGTGTAGCTGGGCGACCTTTGGGCCCTCTGGCTGGCCAGTGAAGTAGACTGGATATTGCAATACTGTTAACATCGCGGCAAATCACTGTGGTCATTAATCTTGCTCTTTTGATATTTTTTATCGAAGGGATAAAAGGTGAGGATATGCAACGTTATTATTCGTCCCACCATTGCTAATTTATCATGCAATGGTGGAGGTTCCCCCTTCCGTACTTGATGCACGGCCTTGTAGCGTCTCCGCCTTGTTTCTCGTGCCTTATTTGGTATGTCATTTGCAAGTTGCCACTCTCATTTCCAATATGCCTCTGCCACCGAGACACCAACACAACTGCTGCAACAGGAAACAAGGTGTCGATGGATGAGGCACAGTGCTTGCAATGGCTTGATTCAATGAAGCCAGGCTCAGTGATCTTTGTCAGCTTTGGCAGCCTCGCCTTCACTGCACCTCAGCAGCTTGTTGATCTAGGACTGGGACTGGAAGCTTCCAAGAGGCCTTTCATCTGGGTGATCAAAGCAGGAGATAAGTTTCCAGATGTCGAGGAATGGCTTGCAGATGTGTTCGAGGAGCGCGTCAAAGACAGATGCATGATCGTAAGGGGCTGGGTGCCACAGGTGATGATCCTGTGGTACCATGCCATTGGAGGGTTCATGACGCATTGTGGGTGGAACTCAACACTGGAGGGCATCTGTGCGGGTGTGCCTATGATCACATGGCCGCACTTCGCGGAGCAGTTTTTGAATGAGAAGTTGGCAGTGGATGTGCTGAAAACTGGGGTGAGGAGCTCTCCCGGAAGCCTGGCTAGGGCACAACGGTTGCACCTATTGATTCAAGACAAATGCATCTGGTTGATACAGATGGTAATAAGCATTTTTTTTCTGGGTGTAAACATAAAGTGGAAGACCCTACCGCACTTAACATGCCTGGTTTTGTTAAGCACCAAACTGTAAAGCTTCTCCAGACACTATCATTCGCTTAACCAAGTGATTGATAGAACACAGTTGTGCAAAAAAAAAAAAAAACTTCAGGCCAGGAGATAAATCAATGTCTGCAAGAATTTCCTCCCATCAATATCTCTGCAAAGCTGGACAAGCTCCAAGTATAAGGTATCTTGGCAAGTTCCAAAGTGAATCATGTATGGCATGTTAGTAAAAGAAACTTAAGAACACCAAATAAATTCCGAATTACTAGTGAACTTTTAGCACATAAGAATTGAATCAGAACCTCCATCAAAAGAACAATTTGACCTCACGATTGTAGTATTTACTCATGGCTTGCTGGTAGACCACCGAGCGGATTAAGGCTTGATTCCTCTTCTTTTCGAATAGGTTAATATCATCTACTCGAAGTTGCTTTTGGTTGAAGTTGTCAAAGTTCTTAACCCTTGTTGACCGAATCTTTAGTTTCAGAGGAAGCATAGCTTTAGCCCCCAAAATTAGGAAGAATGGAGTTTCACCTATTGCCTAACTAGAAGTCATGAGAGTTGCCTATAATACCAAAGGTAATTCTTGTACCCAAGTCCTGGAGCGCTTTACAAACTAGTTGAAGACCCGAGTTTTAATCCCTTGCATTATTTAGCTATTCGCTCTTTTGACTGCCACATTGCTTTGGAGATGGGCGGCAAAGGCAAAACATAACTTGGTACTTAATTCCTTGTAAAATTCTTAGAACTTTACACTCGAAAATTGCTTTCTATTATCAGTAATTATTCAACTTGGTTCCCCAAATCGAGTAATCACACTCTTCATCATGAACCTTTTAGCGGCTTCCGTTGTTATCCTAGTGATAAGTTCGGCTTCAATCTATTTTGTGAACATATCAATAGCTACAAAAAAGAATTTAAAGCCGCCTGGTGTTTTTGGGAACGGTCTTAGGATGCCAAAACCCCAGGTCGAAAAAGGCCAAGATAAATGTGTAGTCTGTAGAGCCTGAGTTGGTTAGTGTATTTACCTGCTATGAAACTAGCATTGTACATACTTCTTAATCAGCTCTTTGGTATCGTTAAGGGCTATTTATTAATTTTGTGTACTTTAGTACACTAACATACCCGTACCCTTATTCCCATGGCAAGAAATCCCAGAGCGATTTCTCGCGTTAAACAGATATTGCTCAATGAAATGATTACAATGGAGAAAGTAATACGAAAATGTCTTGCTCTATTGCTATTGTCCCTCGAGTCTGTCCCAGTACTTTGGTCCCCTTCTTCTCCCTAACGTTCACCTTTATATAGTTTGCATGGTGGCGGCTGTTTCTCCTTGCCAAGAGACGCTTTAGCGTTTTGAATGATAACCGTTCGACGGAAGTTTTTAGAGACGTGGTATCTCACTCATCGTGCGACGATTTCTGCCTGGATGAAGTTATGTGCACTTATTCTAGAGAATAAATACACATACTAACCGCCTTGTCAGACAGACCCACGATGCAATGAGTCGTCGTAGACAGGTTAGTCGAAGTTTGGCTTAGTGGTAAAAGGATCTAAGACCATAAGGTGGTCGCAGGATGACTTACGACTATACCATTTTCGTAGAAGAACTCACGACTATGAGATGGTCATAGAAAAAGCTTACGACCAAGGAGTAGTTATCGTAGAAGAACTTACGATTAAAAAATTGTCGTAGAATAATTTACAACTAAGAATCGGTCGTATAAGAGCTTATGATTAAAGAGTTGTCGTAGAAGAGTTTACGGTTAAAGATTAATCGTAGAAAGGCTTACAATTAAGGACCAGTCATAGAAGAGTTTCCGACTAGGAAATGATCGTAGAAAAATTTATGACTACTCTGTAAAATTTCTCTCTTATAAATAATGGGTAATCTCAAAAAGTATAATGACGTAAGAATATCATTTATAAATAAATAATAATTTCAAAATTATTATATTCTCGTCACATGGAGCGACTTACGAACTGAAATGCAGGAGGTATAAACTTCGTTCCAATGCAAGCACAAATTTTTATTCGGTCAAGCAGTGGCGGATCCAGGAAAATTTTTAGGAGGGGCTGAACAAAAGCGCTACAGCGACATAACTCTACTATGACCCCCCCACAAAAGACAAATATAATAGTTTGAAGTAGTCTTATATCAAAACATCGATGAACAATGACAATCACAAAATACATCATGAAAAATAAAGGATGCAGTTTATCCATACCGAAAGGCCAAATTACGAAACTAATAGACGACGCGTGACGGTGACACCCATTATTCATCCGGAGAAGCAATCTACACAAATAGACATAATTGATTAGTTAAACAAATATGGACCTCCAAATTATGAATTTAGAAGAGAATAGAGCGTACCACTAATTTTTTAGGCAATAACATACATCGTTTTTTCATCTCTTGAAACCGCTTTTTGATCTTTTCATTATCAATGTTTCTAAATATCTCCTTCTCATTATAGCATATCATCAAGTCATTGAGCCATTCATCGCCCATTTTACTACGCAAATCTGTCTTTATAATGGACATGGCTGAAAATATCCTCTCAACTGAAGCCGTTGCCACTGGAAGTATCAATGTTAGCTCAATGAGACGATAAACCAATGGATAAGATGTGTCCATGTTAGTCTTGACCATAATTTCAGCAACTTTTCCAAGTTCAGTACATCCAAGAAATTCTTGAGTTCTTCTAGCACGGTTGACAAAGGCTCTAAGTTGAGTTGGCAAAACAGTAAGGTCACCAATATCAAAATCCTCAGCATAAATTTCAGCAAGTTTCACAAGTTTATCCACATCAAAATTAGAGAAGGAGTTCCTTGGGTTGAAAGAAGCCATACATACTAATAACTCTGAACTAATTTCACTAAACCGATGATTCAGCTCAGTCAAAATGGCATCAATGGCGACAAGAAAAATCTCAACATGGTAGTAATGCATGTTTGTTACCTTTTGCTTTCTACGTCTAAATGTCCCTCTAACATTTATTTCCTTATGCATGATGAACACAAAATTAAAGTTCTAAAGTTCAGTAGTTCACCTAACCGCAGGTCCACAGACAAATAACTGAATCCCCCAAAATCCCCCAAAATGCCGGTCGCTGGCTCGCTACTTATTCCCCCAAATCGGCAAATCCCAATCCCCCGCCGCGCGCTGCTTCTTCCCCCGCCGCCCGCTGCTTCTTCCCCCGCCGCTGCTTATTCCCCCGCCCGCCCGCCGCCCGCTGCTTCTTCCCCCGCCGGCCGCCGCTGCTTCTTCCCCCGCCGCCCGCTGGGGTCAGAGAGGCCGCACGAGAGGGCGAGATGCTGCGGCCCGTCGCCAGCCGCTCGGCGCCCGCCCCCGCCCCCGCCCCCGCCCGCTGCTTCTTCCCCCGCCGCCCGCTGGGGTCGGAGAGGCCGCACGAGAGGCTGCGGCCGGTCGCCAGCCGCCCAGCGCCCGCCCCCGCCCCGGCGTCCGTCCGCTGCTTCTTCCCCCGCCGCCCGCTGGGGTCGGAGAGGCCGCACGAGAGGCTGCGGCCGGTCGCCAACCGCCCGGCGCCTGCCCCCGCTCGGTCGCCAGCCGGCGCCCGCCCGGCCGCCCCCGCCCCCGCCGCGTGCCTGCTACTTCTTCCCCCACCGCCCCGCCGCGTGCTCGCGACTTCTTCCCCCGCCGGCCGCCGCCGCTTGCGAGTTGCGCCCGCCGCCCGCGCCCGATGGCCGACGCCGATGGGAATTGGGGATTTCCGGATCTGGGGTGATACCGTGATACTGTGATAGGGTTTATGTTTGTGACTTTGTTCTTTGTTGGGCCTTGGGCTTTGGCTTGGCTGGAAGCTCTTTGGGCTTTGTTTGTTAATGTGGTTATTTTGTGGGCCGGCCAGATGAATTGTTGACCCGCGAAGGAGGTCATCTTCTACCTTTAGTTTGACCTCAGCCCCTCCTACACCATATATCTATAGCTAAAATATTAGGGGGGGCTTCGGGGGGGGGGGGGCTCCACGGGTCCGGTAGCAGTTAGGGATGAAAACGGAACGGAAATATCTCGTACCGAACCGCATCGTTTTCTACATTTGACCCGATCGAATTCGTATTTTCGGACAAATTCGAATTCGGTTCGAAATACGGAATACCAAATTCGAAAACGGAGCGGAAACGGTTTAGACGTTTTCCGACCGTTTTCTACTTTTCTACATTTTATTCGGAATATACCGTATTGTAAATACGGTTTAAACCGAATTTGGCCCACTAGAAGACCAGATCTCACCGTCAAACAGCCCAGGCGCCCAGCGCCCCAGCCCAATTCCCTCTCCGCAGTTCGCCGGGCCGCCCACTCTACTCCACCTTCCTCTACCTCAACGCCGCCATCTCCGCCGCTCCTCCACCTCCGCGCCACCACGGCCGCCGACGAGGCCGAGCCTCTCTCTTCCTCTCTCCAACCGCGCCTCCTTGCCTCTCTCCGCCGCTTCTCCGGCAGCTCTCCCCTCCGCTCTCCGCCGCCTCCCTGCTCCACCGCGCCGCCACACCAACCGCGCCGCCCCTCTCCTCTTGCCCGACTCCGGCGCCGCCTCTCCTCCCTACTCCCTTCTTCTCCACCAACTGCTCCTCCGCAGCCTCTCCTCTACTGCTCTACCTCGGCGCCGCCTCTTCATTCTCCACCGCATCTCCCTCTTCCTCTCCTTCCACCGCGCCTCTTTCTCCATCTCCGCCCCCGCTGCTCCTCCTTCTCCACTCCCTTCCTCTGCCGACCTCTTCTTAGCCCCTCAGATCCGGCGCCATCGCATCTCGCCTCCACCCGTGCGCCCAATCTCCTCGCTGCTCCTCACCGCGCACCTCGGCGCGCCACCATCATCTCCCTTCTCCGCCTTCATACGCTGCCGCTCTTACATCTCCAGCCACCGAGCTCGACTCCGGCGCCACCGACGGCCTCACCAGCTCACTTCACCGACGGTCTACTTCATCGACGGCCACTGCTTCTTCTACGCCGCCTGCCGCCACCACTTCGCCGACGGTCTACTCCACCGTTCACCACCACACCGGCACCGCTCCTCATCTTCACCGACCCAACTGCTCCCTCTGCTTCATGTTCTTCAAACGGTCCATTCCAGTTCATCTTGATTTTCTTCTAGTTCTCAATTACTGTTCATCTATTTTCTTCTTTGTTGATCATGTATGCACTATGATTGTGAGATGAGAACGGTGATTGTGCATGTGCTCACTGATCTGTGATTGTGGTTTGAGATCTATGCAATGCTTTTGTGATGTTTATGTGATTGTGAGATGATCACTGTGATTGTTGTTTATGTAATCTGCGGCATTTTTCAAGGGAATTTTACTGCCACTCTGTCAGGTAACCCTCTTTACAGTAAAGAGTTACTTAGAACACATAGCATATCCATTTCCTTTGTTATGTGCAATCTGGGCCATTAGTATCTCACAGTTTCTTTTGGATGGTGCATGAGCCATTATTATCTCTCAGTTTCTTTTGGATGATGCATGATTGCATTTCTTACCCAGTTACGTTATGTTGTAAAAATTCTAGCAAGCTCCATGCCCAACCCAACAATCTGTGATTCAAAGGAGCTGTATTGTCAATCATGTAACCATAAGGCATTGAACAACAACTATTTCCTCTTTCATCTACTATGTCTACCGGGTCTCACTTGCCTTTTGTCACTCCATAATCGCATATGATGACTGAAGGAAAGGAATTGCACTCTACGTGAAGCAGTAATTATTGGTAGTATTATCCAGAAAGTCACCATTCCTCCACTCCATGCAAGGTTAGCTGAATATAGTATAAGATTCATGTCTAAGATGGTTGTGGAGTTGATGTCTTATCTCTACTTGACATTTTGATGCAGTGCAGCATTAATGAAACTAGCAGAGATGGAGTACTGTGGCACTACTAGGTAAACTGTGGCACCTTGAAGTCTCTATTCTCATTATGCATAGAATTTAATATTTCCATAATTTTGGCCAATAAAGTTTTATTTTTGTGACTAAGCAATATGTTTTTTGGTCAGTGAACATTACCAGTTGAATGACATTTCTTTTCATACATATCAACTGTTGATATAGTATACAGATTACAGTTGATTAACTGTTACATGATGCAGAAAAATTACAATATTCTTTACTTTACCTCTCCTTTTGCCTATGTTTGTCTGCAAATTTATATAATGTTTTCTAGGATGATGTGAATTTATATCTTCTTTTAAATATATAGTTGTTACTTGTCCTAATATTTTTTTAATAGCTTATTATTACCTTGAGCATGCTGTAACCTAATCTATCTCTTGCAGTTACTTTATCAAGCTATTTCTAGATAAGAAATACGCTTTGCCGTACCGTGTGCTTGATGCAGTTTTTGCTCATTTCATGCGGTTTCTTGATGTACAGAGGATCATGCCTGTTATATGGCATCAATCATTGCTTGCTTTTGTGGAAAGGTTAGTGATGGATGTGTAAAATTATTATATATACTTGTTAATTATTATATGCACTTGAACTTGATCATGCACTTGGTAATTGTTATGTACTTGGTCACTTGTTAATTGTTATGCACTTGGTCCTACAGGTCGGTATTCCGTATTTAATTTTCGTATACCGACCGTGTTCGACATAATTCCGCTCGAATTGGTTCGTTTTCGAAATTCTCGATATTCCGTAAGTTCGCGTTCGTTTTCGTGTCCGGCTTTACCGCTTTCGCTTTCGTTTTCGTATTCAAATGTAGAAGTAGAAAACGGTTGAGGAGTTTTCCGACCGTTTTCATCCCTAGTAGCAGTAGGGGGGCTCAACCCCCCCTGCATCCGCCACTGCGGTCAAGCATACATGAATTGTTTGATTCCGTACACATACGGAATGCATCATCCTAGATGCTAACGAGATCATGCAACTTAAGGGATCTTCTCGCCGTTCTTGCCTCCAAGCAGAGCCGCCGCCGTGCTCGTGTCCCTCTCATGGCTCCTCCTCGAGAGCTCCGAGACGTAGCGGATCATGTCCGTCAGGTCGGAGTACGACGACCCGCCTCCCTCCATTGCCGCCCTCGCCTTCGCGGCGAGCTCCCTAGCCCTCGCCCTCCTCGCCGTCCCCTCCGGCCCGCCGTCCATCAGCTCGGCCACCGCCTTCTCCACGTCGCCGCTCGCCACCTGCACCCCCTCGGCCTCCTCGGGGACGTTCATGATCGGCACCTTGACGCCGGACCTGACTCCGACACCGAGCACGTCCACGAGCAGCCGCTCGCTGCTGAACTGGTCGGAGAACTTGGGCCACGTCAGCGCCGGCACGCCGTGGGAGATGGCCTCCAGCGTCGCGTTCCAGCCGCAGTGCGTCAGGAACCCGCCCACCGCCGGGTGCGAGAGGATGGTCACCTGCGGCGCCCATCCGCGGATGAGGAGGCCCCTGTTCCTGACGCTCTCCTCGAACCCCTCCTCGTCGAGCCACGCCCTCACGGCGGCGTCGGCCTTGGCCTCTTTTATGGCCCAGACGAAGGGCCGCCCCGACGCCTCCAGGCCGCGGGCGAGCTCGATAAGCTGCTTTGCCGGCAGCTGCGCGATGCTGCCGAAGCTGATGTACAGCACGGATGCCGGGGGCCGGGCGTCGAGCCACGAGACGACGCGGCCGGCGTCGACGTCCGCGTGGTTGCCCCGGCCTGCCTTGGCGTCGGTGTCCATGCTGGAGGCGCACGTCGGCCCGACGGCCCACGTCCTCTGGCCGAGCGCCGCCGCGTACCCGTCGACGAAGGCGCCCTCGATGTCCCGGAACGTGTTGATCAGCAGGCCGTCGGCGGTGGCCTCGGCTTCGATCACGTCGCGCTCCTCCTTCTCCGCACCGGGCCACTGGAAGAATCCCCGGAGCGTGGCCTTGTTCCCGACGGCGCGCACCGGGAAGTCCGGCACCTCGAAGGGCTCCATCTCGTCGGCGACGCGGTCGTACACGCCGTGCTTGTACAGGTTGTGCACGGCGAAGAGGAAGTAAGCGGACGGGCAGTGCAGCACCAGCCGCGGGATGCCGATCCTGGCACAAACCCCCGCCGTCCACGGGTTGCACGAGTCGGCGACGAGGCAGTCCGGTCGGCGGGGCAGCGCCCGGACGTACTCCTCCAGCGGCGCCGCCATCTTCCAGATGGCCTGGAAGAAGGCCAGGGACAAGGTCCTGTCGACCATCTGATCCATGTTCTCCAGCCCCTCCTGCAGGCCGAGCTGCGGGCCGGGGAATGCGATCTCCGCGAGCTCGACGGGGAAGCCCGCGCGCCTGGCGCCTTCGACGGCGGCCCTGTTGCGCGCGGCGTTGACGGGCGTGGTGACGACGGTGACGCGCGCGCCGCGGCCGGCGAGGAGGAGGGCCAGGTCCACCATGGGGATGATGTGGCCCTGTGCCACCAGCGGCACCAGCAAGAAGTGGAGCTCCGTCGACGCCATCTCCTCGCGCGCGCCTCTCTCTCTAGCTCGCTTACCAAAAATGACAGCGATTAATAGATTGTACTGTGTATATAACTAGTTTTTAAATGATTTATTTTTCAAAAAAGAATTAATAAAAAAATTATAGTAAAAAATGTACCGAGTTCAATTATATCGGCTAAAATCGTATGTGATTATTTTTTATATATACTACCTCTCACATACAGTCAAAATTTAAATATTTAAATGGAAGCCTCTTTTCTACTCCTGGGTGTAATTACACCCTATGTCGTATCTCACAACGTAGAGAGTATCTCGCGTAACAAAGAGTATGTACATGTAGTATACGAGTATTTAAGACTATTTGGGTTGTTTTCAGAGGTGGTATGCGTATTTTGTTGATATACTCTTTTTTATGTACGTATATAAAGGTATTTATAAAATACGCTAAAAACTCTGGACTTCCTTGCAATTTTTTTGTGTGGTTCACGTTGGAGTATCTTATAATTAGTATATAAGTATACCTAAAGTGATAAAGGAGTATTTCAAGTTTGTTTAGGTGGTATATTAGAGGCATGTATAATTACACCCGGGAGTAAAAGATATTTTTCATATTTAAATTATAAGTTATTAGCCGAAAATACCAGACATTTTTTTTCGAGAGCCCGATGCAAGCGTGACGGCATGGATCCAAACGTGGCAAGAAGAGGAGCGTCTGGCTGCAGGAAGAGGACGACGCGATAAGAAGCGTATGGTGTTGGGCGAGGTACGTACACCAGTGGAACACGCGTCTGTACCTGTCGTACTGTTACGCGTGCTAAACTGCGGCGGTGGCCAGCTCGCTCACCGTGCATTGCCATGCGTGGATGGATGCAAGAGATTTCACACAAGCGCGCATCGACCGGAGATCACCCCCCTCAAAACAGCTTCATCTTCATATTTATTTTAATTTTCAGCTTATTTAAATTTAAAAAACACTTAAAATATATTAGTTTCTAATTTCAGTTTATTTTAACATTTTGAATTTTTTTTGTCTTTTTTGTTATTTCTTTGTATTGTCTGTGACGGTATAATATTTTTATTTTTTTTCTTAAAAAGTTCACAGGCATTACAATATAATTTCAATTATAAATTATAAGATATAATCAAAAATTTAAACCATAAGCCTGTTAGAGCAGGGCAGTCAAGCGGCGGAGGGCGAAAGCAGTGGATGGAACTCAACACTGCAGGGCATCTGCGCGGGTGTGTCAATGATCAAATGGCCACACTTCGCGGAGCAGTTTTTGAATGAGAAATTGGTAGTGGATGTGCTGAAAACTGGGGTGGAGATTGGAGTGAAAAGATTGACACAGTGGGAATGTTAACAAAACGAGGTAATGGTTACAAGGGATGCTGTGGAGACAGCAGTGTCTACTCTGATCGATGAGGGAGAGGCTGCAGAAGAGATGAGGATGAGAGCAAAAGATTTCGGCATGAAGGCAAGGACGGCTTTGGATGAGGGAGGTTCTCCTTATAACAACATAAGGCCATTGATTCAAGAAATGGGAAACAAGACAAATGCATCTGGTTGATACATATTGTAAGAATCATTTTTTTCAGGATGTAAACATATAGTGAAAGACCCTACCACACTTATCTCATTATAAAGGATTTTATTTTACAAATAACTAGTAGCCTGCATCAGGCTCACTGGTGGCCTGCTTGTTTAGAGATTAGACCTGGTCTAAATTACAGAAATATCTGCTCTCCACACTGTTGCCTAGGTTTCATGGCACATGGCAGTCAACATAATGTTTACGCCTCAGTCTGCTTGCACACATGTTATGCTCTCCCTTGCATTTTTCTAGAACAAGGTTGTGTTATGCTGTTTTTTAAATAAAATGATCAGACTCCAAGACTAATGAAGAAATCCATTGTTTGAATGTGTTGTTTTATTCTCCTCGTGTAGACAAAAATCCTGCTAAATATGCAGTCTAGTCTTCTAAACTGTTTTTTATGATAAAAGTATGCAGTGGACACTTTCTATTCGAAACCCCCATGGTGTAAAAGCATATAAATAGAAATTAACTCTTTCATAAGATTTCTCAAGATTTACCGAGCAAGTATGAACGAAGCCTGAAATTTAAATATCCTATGTGCAAAGTAGGTGCATATTTTGAGGTTATTACAATCTCAAATAGCAACTGGGCAAAGGAGATCAAACATATGAAAGCTGCAGATTGCATGGAATAGAACATACCTGGTTTTGTTAAGCACCAAACTGTAAAGCTTCTCCAGACACCATCATTTGCTTAACCAAGTGATTGACAGAACACAGTTGTGCAAAACAAAAAACTTTAGGCCAGGAGATAAATCAATGTTTGCAAGAATTTCCTCCATCAATATCTCTGCAAAGCTGGACAAGCTCCAAGTATAAGGTATCTTGGCAAGTTCCAAAGTGAATCATGTATGGCATGTTAGTAAAAGAAACTTAAGAACACCAAATAAATTCCGTATCACTAGTGAACTTTTAGCACATAAGAATTGAATCAGAACCTCCATCAAAAGAACAGTTTGAATAAGAAACAACAAATTATTCAGAAGAGCAGAGAAAAAAAAACTTACTAATATCTAACCAGCAAAAAGAAAACAGATCTCTGCATGATATCCAACAGAACATGTAATAGCATGTCACCTTTCTTTCAATAAAATCTGTGTCAATATAACCAGCAACAGAGAGGTTTACACCAAGATGTTCGGACATTATCCCAAAGAGAACATACCATGGATAGGTTCCACTGGTTGGAGAATATCATCTCAGTTGTAACTTCGTTCTCTGAACTACAAATTTGCTGTCTGTATAACATTTGAAGTGAAGAATGTTTGTCACCATTTAGCGATCACTCAAGAGTTAAGACAACCGATATTCATTTGTTTGATGTGATTGATGTATAATGAGTTACCAATAGTCCTTACAAGAACAGAGTCCATGTCTAAAATGATGGAAGCGTGTCCTGTCCCTCACAATGACCACCCTTCCATACAATTTGGATATCAATTTTATTGCATTGTGGCAATCCAAACACATCCTCAAGTTTTTCACAATCGTTATCGTTGCATTAGATTCTGAACTGAGAAATGCAAAAGCGACTGCCAACTTCTCACTGTGACAGTAAAGAGCATTCTGCTTTTTCCTCTTCAGTGACTTGTACAAAGACCTCAGTTACATCAGGCACATACCCAGCATTCTTCAAATCAGCGAGTACATTCTCCAACTTGGAATAGATTTCTTTGCTCATAGGATGAGATCTATCACCAGCTACAAATTCGTGAACAGCGCCGTTCATTTCAATTAGACTGCAACCAGGCTCTTTCTTGACTCCTTTCTCCATTATTACCTGCCTAAGCCACCGGACATCTTCCCATCTTTTAGACTTTGCATAAATGTTGGACAAAAGGATGTAAGCCATGCTGTTCTCTGGATCCAGCTCAAGGAGACGCTCTGCTGCCAATTCACCTATCTCTGAATTACCATGAACCCTACAAGCTGCCAGCAGGGTCCCCCAAATTGCAGAGTTAGGTTTCATGGGCATTTTGCCTATTGTCTCCAATGCTTCTGTTAGTTTCCCAGCTCGGCCAAGGAGGTCGATTATGCACCCATAATGCATCACATTAGGAGAAATCCTATAGGTCCCAGTCATGCTGAGAAAGAACTCTCGTCCTTTGTCAACCAAGCCAGCATGAGTGCAGGCAGTGAGAACACCAATAAAGGTCACCTCATCTGGAGTTTCAAACACCCTAAGCATTCTGTAGAACATATCGATAGCCTCCTCACCATGGCCATTCACCGCGAGACCAAGTATAATAGTGGTCCAAGTAAACTTATCTCTGCTGGGCATCTCTTTGAATACATCCAACGCCCGCTCAATGCTCCCACACTTTGAGTACATGTCTATGAGTGCATTCCCAACAAAAACATCCATCTTGATCCCATGCCTGCTCAAGTAAATCCTTGCCCATTCTCCCGTCTCTAAAGCACCTAGCTGGGCGCAAGCCGTGATCACGCTGACCATGGTGAACTCATCTGCCCTCACCTTGCTAAACTGCATCTCACGGAACGTCTCCAACGCCTCCCTGAATCGGTCAGCCTGTACATAACCGTCAATCATTGCAGTCCATGAGACAGTGTCTCTCTCAGGCATACGATCAAACAGTACCCTGGCTCGATCAACATGGCCTGATCTCACAAACCCAGAAATTACCAACGTCCAGGACAAGATACTCCTCATTTCCATGCCCTCAAACAGCTCCCAAGCTGCGTCCATGTCGTCACACTGGGCGTACATATCAACCAGCGCATTCTCCACCTTCAGGTCGGGCAGCACCCCGCTCTCCAGGATGCACTTGTGAACCTGCATCCCGAGCAGCCTGTCATTGCCTTTCCCGTAAGCCGACAGCACCGAGATGTAGGTGACTGGCGTGGGCGTGACGCCGGCCCGCACCATGTCCACGAAAGAGCAGCACGACAGCCCGAATTGCTTGCTTCTGTTATGACCGGAGATCAGCGCGTTCCACATGACCGGCGAGCCTCTGATGGGGCACGCATCCAGCAGCGCGCGCGCGCCGTCGCGCCGTCGCCCCTGGCCGCGTACATGACGATCAGAGAGCTCGCCACATGGGCGTTGAGCTCCAGCCCGAACTTAACGATGTGCGTGTGGACGGCGTCGCCGAGGGCCGCCGCCGCAGCGCCCCCCGCCGCCACCGCCTTTAGCAAGGACGGGAATGTGTACGCGTCCGGCCCGACGCCGCGCGCCAGCATGCCCACGTAGCGCGCAAGAGCATCCTCCGCGCCGTGGCCAGACGCGCGGGCGGCGGCCCGGTGGGGAATTCCGTCGAACAGGCCGCGGGCACGTGAGAGGGCGCGGACCATATACGCAAGCGTCCGCACTCCTCAATCCTCACAAAGGCATTCTTGCATCAACCGCAGGCAGTTACCGCGGCAGGGAATCCTGGGGAAAGAAAGATGAACCAACGAGACGGAGGCGGTGGCGCGCGTCTGGTCCGCGAGTAACAGTGGTAACAAACTAGCAGCCATGCGCAGGTGAGCGCAATGGGCTAAGGAGATGAGCGTGGGAGAGACAAGGGTGGGAAGGCGAGGAGGGCGCGCACGCAGACGCAGTGGAGCAGCTGCGTTGCGCTGCGGGCTGCGGCAAGCAACAGCGGCTGCAGACTGCCCTCTTTCACGGTTAGGTGATTCGCTGGATGTTAACCGCTGCTTGGCACGCTAGCAACTTGTATTGTTTTGGGCTATGGCCGATATCTTTTAGTTACGTTTTTTTAAGATAATAGTGAATGATGAAGATATCAATATAGACGATATATATAGTTTTAGGCTTATAAAGCCGTTTGAAAGATCCATTTCAACAAACTGCAGCGTTTATTTCGATTGTCGGAGAAAACAAAAGCCAATAGGCAAGGCGGTAAGGTAGAAGCAGAGGCTCCACTAAACCGTCCTATCAAACAATTAAATATCAAAGTTCCATATCGTGATGCAAATGTAGATAATACAGGTTAAAAAATCATATTTAAGGTTCCTTCAAAAAAATATATACTTACAAAATATGCGTAGGATCACTACTCATCTAGAGAAGATCCGTATAACTTGATATATCCAAGTTGTGGTCATGGACTATAGATATGTATCGACCGTGTCAGTGTCACCGTATATACATCTTTATACACTGAAAGGACCCAGAGGAGTATGCAACACCATATCACTACAACATAAACTGTCTTTGAGACAATTTCAAGCTAATGTAGCCACGGCTATACTGATCTCTACGAGAGCCAAAGATGGTTTTAGCACCCATCTCACAAGTGCTGCCATTGCCCCCGCCTCAAAAAATTAGAGAAGGTTTTAATAACCTTGTTTACATGTAGAGACGGTTCATAGACACGGCTAAAACCATCTCTACATGGAGAAGTTAAATTCCAAACCAAATTGCCCGACATGTAAAATTTCATCTCTAATTTAAATTAGAGTAAATTTTCTCCGTACCATCGCAATCATCGTAGTGTTGCAAAATACCATACCAAAAGGAGTTAACTGAAAAATGGGTGTTGCTAGAACCCGGACGTATGATGGGGGACTTCCCATTGTACGTTCCAGTGCAACACCTTTAGACAATATATGCAATAATTTTAATCAACATGTATAACCAAATGTTTAACAAAAAATCTCGATGTTGCACTGGCTGTTGCACACATAAAATCAAAATATTGCACACATGAAATCAGTAGCCAGATTCACACAAAGCTCCACCCGAATTACCAAAGCCCAAAGTAAACATACAACTCAAGCGGAGTCAGCCGAGAAAGGGATATACTAGTCTAAATGTCCTACCAACGCGCGGAAACATTTTGG
The DNA here is from genome assembly GCA_017311315.1 of Dendrocalamus latiflorus. NCBI lineage: Eukaryota > Viridiplantae > Streptophyta > Magnoliopsida > Poales > Poaceae > Dendrocalamus > Dendrocalamus latiflorus. The sequence continues at coordinate 60,584,860 of CM029663.1, read as the reverse complement.
GAGGAGGCGAGTAGAGCTGATCTTGACGGTGAAGTTGTGGACAGAGGTGGCGGATGGTGCAGTGGCCATGTTGGAGGGGACGGCAAGAATCCTGGTGCGATTGGATGGAGCAGCGACGGAGGCGACCGAGCGGGCTTCGGAGTCGGAAAGAAACAGGTGGACGCACTTGGCTAGAGCTTGCACGAATGTGCTTAGATAGAGAGATAGATGGTTGGATGAGGATGAGCGGAGCCAGATTGGATGGATAAGGGGTGGAAAACTAGGATCTAATTGGAAATGGGCCGTCCAAGCGAATGGCCCGCGCGTCGGACATCTGAACCGTAGCAATTTCGCAGAAAAATACCATGGTCAAAGATTCTACAAAATACCATCGATGTGATGTTTTCCATCCCAATTTCCAATAGCGCGAGATGATCATTATGCCCTCAGTCTTTGTTCCTTTCTTTTTTTATTGCCGGTCCCACCTATCATTCTATCGTGTCTTCGCTCTTTTCCCCATCCCTTCTCCAACCCCACTCTCCTCCCAAAATCAAAGCCGCTCCTTTCTCCTTCTGGCACTACCGTCTCCCGAGTGTGCTGCCTCCCTCCTCCTTAGTCATCACCGCCTCCGCCGCCCCCTCCCAAACACCAACCCACTTCCTTCCTCCTCTCGCCAGCCACCATATCCCACTTCGTCGCGCCAGCCTCCCCTCTATTGGACCATGTGATGGTCGTGCATTTTATTGATGATGAATAATTGATATTTGATTTTATTGAAATTTGCATTTGTGAAAGTTCTGGTCGATGCGCTTCGGTGCTTGAGTTTTCATATTGGCAAAATGACTATGTCCAACTTCGAATACGTCAAACTTCGACCACATTCGACTTCGACCAAGTCCGGTTGCGATCACGGTATTTTGAATACGGCATTTTGACTACGTTAAGCTTCGACCTCGCCAAGCTACAGTACTTTTTGATGGTAGTAGCTACAATACTTTTCGATGGTCGTAGCTATAATACCTTATCTATGGTCATAGATATAGTAACCTATGGATAGTTGTAGATCGTACACTGATCGGTATTCAATGATCGTAGACTTTACTGGTCAGTACTCGATAGTCGTAGACTTTGCTGTTTGATACTCATTGATGGTAGTCTGTGCGATACTCGGTGATCAATGGTTCAGCGAATGGTTGGAGATCGGTAGTCGTGCACTTAGCGATCTAGTGGCTTAGTTGTAGCGATCAGTACTCGGTAGCTGGTACTCGCTAGTTCTATGGTTGGTAGAGATGGTTGTTTTTCCTGAGTGTTTAGGGCGATTGGAATTCCTGAGTACTTGTGTTCGAGGACTCGATGAGCTAGCAACCAGTCGTGGATAGCGGTTTATAACCGTTCATAATGAGTTGTCTGAAGTTGATTTCTGAAAAGCGATGGATAGTATGGTCGTGGATGACCTATTTGGTGTTTGTGGATAGTTAAAGGTGTGGTTTGAGTGTGTGTGTTGATGTCGGTCAAGTTGTGGAGAACTTGTGCCGGGAAAACATTATTTGGTCATTGATATGCACGTTGGCGTGGAGGTGGTCATGGTCAGTGACAAGGAGGACCAGGACTAGGATGGGGAGATCTGAGATCCAGAGGTTGAGGATGTAACGTGAGGTGGACGAGCTCACACTGGAGCACGCGGAGATCAAAGGTGGTGATTCGTGAAGAAGTTACGGGCGGTGCGGTCCAGGAGGCTTCGACATGAGTGGTGATAGTGTGTGATGAAGATACAAGAGGTGTTGTCCTGGAGGCTTCGTCATGTGTTGGGTTAGGAGTTGTGGATGGAGTTCATAACTGAGAAGTTGGGAATTTGAATAAAACCCGTGTTCAATTTTAGGTCCCTTGATTTGAGGAAGAGATAGAATTTTGTGTTCGTGTTTGAGTTGAACATGGTTGGTACATTAGTCTATAAAGGAGGGAGAGGTAAGGGTTTATGTGTGGCTTTTGAGAAAATGTTAGTGCAGTTTTGAGAGGGCTTTCGTCGAGAAGGTTTTTAGGGATGCTTGTGAGCGCACTTTGTAAAATCCACGAGATTCTAACAATAAAGATAGCCTTGAATCAATCTGATTTTTGATTTGCTTGAAGTGTGCTGGTGATTGCTAGTGGTTTGGATCATACGACAACGATCAAAGCGATCAAGCCAAGCGTCGGACAAATCGATCAATCGAGCGAGTGGTCGAAAGCATCTTCAATCGTTAAGAGGCTCCAAAAAGCGGCGACGATCATTCACTCCCTCTGATTGCAGTAGTCGATCCTACAAGTGGTATCAAAGCAAGGTTGCAATGGAACCAGAGAGGTATGTGAATTGTCCTCCCATATTAGATGGTATTGATTTCACTTTTTGAAAGTGTCGTATGCAAGCTTACATTGAGATTTAAGGTGGTGATGTCCGGAAAGAGGTTTCTCAATCTTATGTGGTTCTTACTGTTGTTAAGATTGAAAATAAAACAGATGTTGATTTAAATGCTCGTACTCATAACTTGCTTTTCAAGAGATTTCTCGCAAAGAATTTGGTCGTGTAGCTCATATTGCTTCTGCTTAGTCTGAAAAATTCTTTATGATTATCATGAAGGAACGACTAAGATTAAGAAAGTGCGTAAGAATCTTTATCAAAAAGAGTACTTGAATTTTGCTATGAAACTTGGTGAATCTATTGATGATATTTTTGCTCGTTTTGAGAAGATTTTGAGTAACTTGCATGGAGCTAGTGTTATACCAACTGATGGAGATAATGCAACTAAAATTTTGAGGTCTTTCGGTTCGGAGTGGTTAATGGTCGTCACGACTATTAATTAAATAGTCGATCTAGATACCCTTACTATGGACGATCTGTATTCTAGAATGAAAACCTATAAGATGGAGGCTTTGCCGTCTAAGACTGATAAATCTTCATCTTTAGCACTTGTAACTAACCCCATGCAGGCTGCTTTGTTGAGTACTTTGTCTTGTGTTTTTGTGTCGTCTTTGACTTCTCTTTCGGAGGAACAGTTCGAGCAGCTACCTAAAGAAGACCTGGTGTTGATCTCTTCACGGGCATACGAGGCACTCAACCATGTGAGGATAAGAAAGTGAGGTGGTGCTCCAGGTCCGATCAGATGCTTTGAGTGTGGCAAGCCAGCCCACATCAAGATGGATTGCCCCAAGCTCAAAGGAAAAGTGGTCAAGGAAGACATGACTTATTGTCGTCGACCATTCAAGAGTAACACCAAGGCTGGATCTTTTCATTGTAAGGTTCCAGCAGCTATCGAGCACCTCGATTTGAGCGATGAGGATTTTGAGAGCTATGATGACGATGACCACAACGATGATAATGCCAAAAGCAAGAAGAAGAACACCGACGACTTCACAGGCATGTGCTTTATGGCAAACAGCAATAACAACGATGACAACTACAGCGATGCCGATAAGGTAAGACAGTCATATGATCAGCTTGAAGATGATCTAGTTAAATTTGCTCTTGAATTGAAAAAGACTAAAAAATTGAAAGAAAACAATTTTCTAGTCGAGAGCTTGAATTCTGAGATTAATAGACTTAGGACATCTATTTCTAAAGAAGATTCTTATGAAGCTTGTCAAGTCTTACACTCTGAGTTGGAAACTGTTAGATCTGTTAATGCAACAAGCCTCGTTCAACTTATAGATGCAACTGATAAATTTGATCAACTAAGAATTCTACAGGACTCTTGTGATGGAAAACTTAAACTTGCTAATGATGAAATTAAAAAGTTTAAGTCTAATTGATCTAAAGCATGCTCTAAATGTGATTTACTCCAAGCTAGACTTACTTTATCTTAGAAATTTATTCAACAAATGTTTTATCATGAAACTCTTTCTTACTCTAACTACCCTAAGTTAAATATTGAAATTGATGCTCTAACTAAGCAGTTGAAGGAGTTTGTTGAAAATGAGAAGTCAACTCAGTCTAGTGCTTCTAAGGGCCTTGCTAGGGAATTCGTTAAGTGCTCGTCATGTTCCTCCCTAGCTAAAGAAAACATGTACCTTAAGAACACTTTGGAGAGGTTTTCTTTTAGCAAAAAGAATTTAAATATGATTCTAGATCAATCAAAAATAAGTGTAAAGAAACATGGTCTAGAATTTAACTTTGTTGAGTATGCCAGAAATAATCCTCCTAAGATTGTTAAACTTCTTGAACCTGGAAAGTTTGAAGTAGAATCTGAACCAAAATAAATTATTTTTAAATCTGCTGGTATAGCAAAAGATCTATCTACCAAACTGAATGTTCCAAAGTCATCATATATGACTTCTCATCAAGTCAAGTATCAATGAACTCTTTATGGTAAAGATGGTCATTTAGTTCAATTCTGCTTTAGAAAAGCAAAGAAAGAGAAGAATGATAGGATGAGGAAGTGTTTTCGACTAGCTGCTTCCTGTGGTCGAACAAGCGAGGCTGGACTAGACATTCGATTAGTTGTTTCTTATGGTCGAACCAGCATGGTCGATAAGATTTCTGACCAGTTGTTCCCCGCAGTTGGACCAATTTCTCAAGAGATTTTTGACCAGGGTTCTCTGCTTGATTAGCCCAGTCGAGAGGTTGACCAACTTACATCATGGGTCAGATCATCTTCGACTAGCTTTTATTGCTCGTTTAGACCGGTCGACTGTCAGATCAGCTCTGCTAAGGAGATCACACCGTGTGGTCAAATTAGCGACTCATCGACTATTTGGCCGAAATATGTCAAATGCTTCTCTTAAATCTTTATAAGTAAGTTTTTTCTTCTGTTCGTCAAGTATCTCAGTACTGAATACCTAAATCATTATTGTCTAACCCTAGTACTAAGTTACCGACAATTGTTCGTGTTCTATAGACTCATCGCAAGAGGAACGAGATATAGTTTATTGACTGCAGTTGCACTCGCCACATGACTGGATACTCACAATGGTTCTTCTTTCTCACTTGTGCCTCCGGTGATGAGATTATTACTTTTAGAAACAACTCTCAAGGACACATTCTTACTAAAGGCATCGTGCGTATTAACAACAAGTTTATCTTGAAGGACGTCACTCTCGTCAGTAAGTTGAGTTATAACTTACTTTCAGTTTCACAGTTGGTACACGATAATCTTGAAGTGAACTTCAAAAAGTACTCATGCTGCATTATAGATTCATCTATTGATCTTGTATGCAAAATTAATCGAGTTGATCGTTTGTTTAAGGGTGACTTTTTGTATTTAGTATCTTCTAATCTTAGGTATCTTATTTCATTATATTCTAAAGATTTGTTCTTTTGTCGCCGTAGATTGGATCATATTGTCTATGTTACCATACTCCTCCCTGTTTCTAACTCTTTGTTTGATCCATTTGTGTGTAGCTTACTCACGCTTGTTTGCTTCCTGCTCGTGCCAGCTTCCGGCCGCGTCCGTCCCTTCTGATTACTAAGTCTCCACGGGCCCACCCGTTCCGTCCCATCGATGAAGGTCAGATTGGTTCTTGCATGTGCTTACATTGTTACGTTGAAAGTTCAGTTCGGTTCGTCTATGTACCGCTACGCCGCCATGTGCTTACTACTGTTGATGCAAATAGCCTGCACTGCTTATGACCATTTGGTTCTTTTGCCTGCTAGCACCGGTTCGCTTACTTAGTGTCAGTACCAGTGTTAGATTGGATGATTATTACTTTAATGTGTTCCGTCGTTTTGCTAATGTATGCATTGCTTGTTACCTTCTTGTGCTTGGCCGTGGTGCGTTATGCTTCAGCTATGTTTTCCCATCGCAGTGCCTTAATTTTGCCTCTATCTTATTGCTATGTTCATTACGCAATTCGTGTTGTTCTTGTTGCCCTCTACATTCTAACTCTTTTATCGTTACCTCTGTCTCTAATCCATCGTTACCTCTAGCTATGGTCCAGTGAGCTATGTGCGTGTTTTTGTCATGCAGCCCTGTTCCTGTTCTTTGTCCCACCATTGCAGTTTACCTGTTACCCTCCCTTACACCCATGTCATGTTGTTTACGAGCCTACGTTTACGTTCTGGGATTGCGCGTTACTGTTTTGTAAGATACATCCAATGTTAGATTCCATAAACACGTACCAAAGTACGCCCAGTGCTCCCCAGGCACAGTTCCTCCTTTTCTGTTTATGTTGATCCTTAGAAGAAATTGAAGGTACTGTAGAATCTTCATCTTATTCAGAGGCTATCTCTTTTGATGATCCAGAAAGATAGATAGTTGCCATGTATGATAAGATATAATCTTTTGAAAAGAACGACACTTAGAGCTGGTCAAATTGCCAATTGAGAAGAAGGTTATTCGTTATAAATAGATCTTCAAGAAGGAATGCATTTCACCAACCGAAGAGATTAGGTACAAAGCAAGACTAGTCACTAAAGGATACAACCAAATTCAAGTATTGATTTCACAGATGTATTTACCCTTGTTGTGAAGCATAGTTCTATTCACACTTTACTCAGCATTGTGGCTATGCATGATTATGAGCTTGAGCAATTGGACGTGAAAGCCGTGTTCTTATATGGGGAGTTAGAAGAAGACATCTATATGGAGCAACCAGAAGGTTTTGTCGTTCATGGAAAGAAGAATTTTGCTTGTAAATTAAAGAAATCCCTTTATAATATGAAGCAGTCACCTAAACAAGGGTACAAGAGATTTGACATCTTTGTAATATCTCAAAATTTTAAAAGATTCGATTATGATAGCTGCGTTTATTTGAAGACTGTTAACGGTTTAGCTATTTATTTGCTGCTATATGTTGATGATATATTGATTGCTGCAAAAGACAAGTCTAGGATTTCAAAGTTGAAGGTACAATTAAGAAGTGGATTTGAGGTTAAAGATCTTGGTACAACAAAAAAGATTCTTGATATGGAAATCATAAGAGACAGATGGTTTGACAAATCATACCTAAGTCAAAAAAAGGTATATTGATAAAATTCTTCGTCGTTTCAATATGCATAAAGCCAAACCAGTGAATTCTCCTTTAACTGCACCTTTTAGACTTTCTTCAGTATCATGTCCACAATCAAATGATGAAGTTGAGTACATGTCTAGAGTTCCATATGTGAGTGCAATTGGTTCGCTTATATATGCTATGGTATATTCTCACCCTGATTTATCTCAGTCATTAAGCGTGGTTAGTAGATACATAGTTAATCCTAGAAAAGAGCATTGAAAAGCAATTCAATGAATTATCAGATATTTGTGGGGCACATCTAATGCTTGTTTATAGTTTAAGAATACTAGAAATGTGCTAGTTAGTTTTGTGGATTTTGATTTTGCTTGAGATTTGGATAAGAGAATATCTCTTATTGGTTATAAGTTCACTGTTGTAGGCTAGTGAGTTATACCAACTAAGTTTGAGATTTGGTCATGAGCTTTGTTCTCTTTGCCTTTTCTTTTAGTAAATTTCAGGATACCCTAGATTTTGGGGGCAAAGGTAGCATAAAACTCCATGTTTTATAATTTTTTCAAGAAACCCTAGGTTTTAGGGCAAAATATTTCAAAACACACCATATACACTACCTAGCCGTCCAATACATGGTATTTTTAGTATATACACACATTGGTGAGTCCTGTAGTACACCACTTTCTCTATACACCTCTCTCCTCCACCGGCGATGAAAGAGGTGGTAGTGTGAGGCCCACCGTTAGTGACGCCAGCGATTAAGGAGGAGTAGCACAACGACTAGCTACAGGGCAACAGCAGGATTTGTGTAGCCGGTCACAGCATTACCCGACAACCGAGGAGGCAGTAAGGTGACTAGCTACACAACAGTAGTGAGATCTGTGTAGATGGCACAGTGATTGAGGAGGCAGCATGATGACTAGCTACATGGCAGTAGCGGGATCTATATAGCTAGTCCCGGTGCCACCTCCTTGTTGATTGGTGACATCATCGTCGTCGCTGGTTGGAGAGAGGTGAGGGAGGGTGAGAATGAGAGAGGAGAGAGAGACATATAGGGGTGTAATGTGGTCTATGGCGCTAACCCCTATATGTATATACTTGAAAATAAAATGTATTTTTATTATGTATTGGTGACTACATAAATCTTGGAGTAAAATGGATGGCCAGGTGGTTTGCCTGGGTTTTCTGAAACTTTTGCTCCAAAACCATGAGTTCCTTGAAAAAAAATTGCAAAACCAGGGGTTTTATGTTACATTTGCCTCAAAACATAAGGTTTTATGAAATTTACTCTGTTTTATTAACTCATCGGAGGGTTTATAGTGGTGGGCTTGTTTGGGCCCAATGGATTGGTTTGCTTGGTGGGCCTAGAAATGCCAACGGAGCCTATTATCTTCTCGACCTCAAACTAATCTATCACGTGCACATACGTTTCGGTGAGAACTATAACAGTATCTTTCTGCTGGAGTTACTTGAAAGCCTTCAACCTTCCGCTTTCTAGGGCATGAGCCGTCCAATCAAATACAATTCAGAAGTTGTTTCTTTAGACAAGTAGGCAATTACTGGTTTTGTTTCCCTGGTTCATTCGTTTTTTCCTTTTGATTTCTCCAAAAGTTAAAATAAACAAATCGGTTTTTTCAAATAGATTATCTAAATGGCTTTTAAAATCTAAAATTGTGTGCGCCATTCATATCAATGTTTTCATCATCAACGTCATTTTGAATAGTAAAAAAATATCAGTTATAATAAAAAAATCACCGGTCATAATCTAAAATAGTAAGATCATTGTAATGTCGACAGCGTAGCGGGACCCGAGAGTTATGACAGTGTCAATTGCTGGCAAGCCAGCATAATATTTCACGGAGCGACTAACGAACTGAAATGCAGGAGATACAAACTTCGTTCCAATGAAAGCACAAATTTTTATTCGGTCAAGCATGCATGAATTGATTGATTCCGTACACGTACGGAATGCATCATCCTAGAGGCTAACGACATCATGCAACTTAGGACTGTACGGACAAGGCGGCATCGGCTTCGATCTTCTCGCCGTTCTTGCCTCTAAGCAGAGCCGCCGCCGTGCTCGTGTCCCTCTCATGGCTCCTTCTCCTCGAGAGCTCCGAGACGTAGCGGATCATGTCCGTCAGGTCGGAGTACGACGACCCGCCTCCCACCATTGCCACCCTCGCCTTCGCGGCAAACTCCTTGGCCCTCGCCCTCCTTGACGTCCCCTCTGGCCCGCCGTCCATCAGCTCGGCCACCGCCTTCTCCACGTCGCCGCTCGCCACCTGCACCCCCTCGGCCTCCTCAGGGACGTTCATGATACCATCAGTCTGTCGGATTAGCGGTGAAGCAACATAAATCCGTTTCTCCTCAAGATCAATTTTCCTGGGCTCCAAGTCCCCATTGATGCCATCATTTTCCAAGAACACAGCGTGTCTTGTTTCTACAAATTTTGTGGTACGATCTGGACAATAGAATCGGTACCCTTTAGACCTGTCAGGGTAGCCAATAAAATGGCAACTCACAGTCTTGGGATCTAATTTCCCAATATGTGGGTTAAATATTTTAGCTTCAGCTGCACAACCCCACACATGGAGGTAGTTCAAACTAGGTTTTCTCCCTGTCCATAATTCATAAGGTGTTTTAGGCACCGATTTACTAGGAACCCGATTGAGTATATGTGCAGCGGTCTTTAATGCTTCCATCCATAACTTTACAGGCAAAGTGGAGTAGCTCAACATACTTCGAACCATGTCCATAAGTGTGCGGTTTCTTCTTTCCGCAACTCCATTTTGCTGGGGATCACCAGGCATTGAATACTGGGCGACTATACCATTTTCTTGTAGAAACCTGGCAAAAGGACCAGGAATCTGCCCATAAGTTGCGTGTCGCCCATAATACTCTCCCCCACGATCCGAGCGCACTACTTTAATCTTTAGACTGTGCTGATTTTCAACTTCAGCCTTAAATATCTTAATTTATCAAGTGCCTCCGATCTTTCTTTAATAGGATAGATATAACCATAACGTGAGTAATCATCAGTGAACGTAATAAAAGAATCATAACCATCCACTGATGTCACAGGGAAAGGACCACATATGTCGGTATGAATTAATTCCAAAATCCCTATGCTTCGAGTAGCACCTTTCTTTATTTGCTTTACATACTTGCCTTTGATACAATCGAGGCAATGATTATCCGAATCATTAAAGTCTAAAGGGTGGAGAATTTCTTCTTTAATGAGACGTTCAATTCTCCCCCTCGAAATGTGGCCCAAACGACAGTGCCACAATTTCGACGAAGTCTCATCAATTCGCTTGCGCTTTTTATTCACATCACATACATTCATGGATATAGGAGAATCTTGCAGGGATAACATATAAAGCTTGTCGTGTCGGATGGCACGACCAACATTATCATTATTAAAATAAATCAAACACATTCCGTGTCCAAAATTACAAGAATATCCATCATTATCTAATAATGAAATGGAAATCAAGTTTCTTCTCATCGAGGGAACATAAAGAACATCATTAAGTTTCATTACAAAACCATTATTCAAAACTAAAGAAACCGATCCAATAGCTTGAATTTCGGCTTCCATCCCATTAGCCACTCTAAGGCTTCTTTCCCCTCTGAGACTTCTCAACATATGGAATCCCTGCAAGGAATTCGTAACGTGCACAGTGGCACCAGAATCAATCCACCAAGAATTTATAGGAAAATCAGCATAAAATGCTTCATCAACAAAAGTGATTTCATAAGTACCTTTCTTGGCGAGCCATTTCAGCCATCCAGGACAATCATCTTTGAAATGGTCATTCGACTGACAAAAGTAACATTCACCACTTTTCTTCTGTTCATTTGAGCTCCCAGGTCCTGAAGCGTTTTTAGGCGCCTTAGGATGCTGTGGGTGCTGTGGCTTCTGTGACTTCTGATAAGGGGAGTAGGTTTGCTCCTTCTTTCCCTTTCCTTTGTAGCCACCTCTATTTCTAGAGGGACCAGCCTTATTTGAGGAGCCGACTTGATTCACAAAATCAGTAGCCCCCTCAGCCTTGAGCCTCTCTTCCTCTTGTGAAACATTAGCGATCAACTCGCTCATGGTCCACTTGTCCTTAATGGTGTTGTAGTTCACTTTGAAAGCTTCAAATTGCTTGGGAAGAGACATCATAATGTAATGGACAACAAAACCATCAGAAATAGCCATGTCCATTGTCTTAAGTCTGGCAGCAATATTGATTATTGTCATAATGTGCTCACGAACATTTCCAGTGTCATTGTACTTAGTGTTCATGAGCCTGTGCATCAGTGTGGTAGCATAAACTTTAGAGGACCCCTTAAAATGATCCTCGATGGAGGACAAATAGTCCTTTACCCTTTCCTTTTCAGGGATTGCTCCCCTTATGGCCTCACTGATGGAGTTTTTCATCACAGCAAGTGAAACACGGTTAGACCGCTCCCACTTCTCAGCATTAGCTTTATATTCCTTCATTTTGTCATCATAATTGTCCTCCCCTTCAGTAGGAGCGACAGGCTCATCGAATCTGAACGCGTAGTCCAGATCCAAGAGCTGAAAAGTCGTCATAAGTGTGAACTTCCATTTCTGGAAGTTACTACCATTAAGTGGCTCAATAGCATTTACATGAGCGGAAACAGAAGCAGCTGAAAAAATTTTAAAATTTACATTAGGAAAAAACGCATAATTAATTTGCATGAAAATTAATCTTACGTTGGTATGATTAACAACATGCTCATAAGAATTTTTCGCATCACCGTTGGGCAGAAGCGAAAAATTTAACATAAATTATTGCATGCAATTACAATTAACGTTGGTCAAAGAGTAATAGCATGAATAAAATAAACATAATTGAGTACATGCAATTACAATTAACGTTGGTCAAAATGTAATAGCATGTAAAATTAAATACAGCCCTCCAATTGAATTTCCCGTTGGTTCCATTCAATTAGGGGCAGAACATTACGCAGCGGAAAAGTGCATTATATTTTTCAGCAGCTTGGCAACATTTTCCGTTAATAATTGCATAAGAGACATCATTAATTAAACATGAGATGTACCATAAATACATGAAATATATACTGAAAATAAAAGCCCAACAGTCTGAAATGTGCACCATAAAACAATTTTCATGTATATATACTGAGATAAACACATGAAACATATATTGGAATACATAAGATTATGTGCTGCTGGGCCCAAAAAATAAAATCCCTTGGCGCAGCCCAACAAAACCTGCACGTGCCCTCGGCCCAAAATATCCCGCACGAGTGCTCAGCCCATCAAAAACAAAAAATCGGGTCCTGAAATGCCCGTACGGGCCGAAAACTCCTCTGCGTGGCCCATCAATCACCCACACGCGCGCATCACCGTCGGATGAAACGAACGGCTGTGATTGAGACCGGCCAGGACAAAATAGGGTGGAACCCTAACCCTAGATTCATTCACCCGGTTCATCCCGAAAAAAACGGGAGCAAAGAGAGGCGGCGGCGCACTCGGGCGGCAGGGCAGCGCGAGCAAGGCGGCCGGCGGCATGGCGCAGCAGCCAGCGGCCCGAAGCGGCGCAACGAGCGGGCGGAGCCCGCGAGACGGCTGCGGCCTGCACTCGCGCGGAGCAGAGCGGCGGCGGCCAGGGCGTCGGCGGCGGGCTCCCGCGGAGCGGCGGTGGCGCCATCGGGACGGCGCGGCAGTGGCGGCCCCAGCGGCCCCCGGCGGAGCGCGGCGGCCGTGCGGCGACAGCGGAGCGGCGCGGCGTCAGTGGCGGCCAGGCGGCGCAACCGGTAAGTCCCGATCCCCTTCTCCCTTTCCTTTTTTTTTTGTTCTTCTTGATCCAAAATACGTTTGATTGATTTGGGGATTCTAGGGTTTCGGATGGTGGATCTTTGGGGATTTTCTTAAGGCTTTGCATAATTTCTTGATTCCCCTCCTTCTAAATTGCTAGCCGAACCAAAAATTGAGCCATAATCCTGTGTTCGGCTATGGTAATTAGGGTTCATGAAGATTTCTAGGGGTGCTCTGATACCAAATGTGTGTATAAGGGAGTCTTAAACATGAGCATTAGCATTAACCCCAGATCTGAAACATGAACACCTAGGGCTTTAGGATTCAAGGGGGGAAACTCACGGTCGCCGATGAACGCCATGGAGCGAAGACCCGTGCCTGCGTGATGCAGGCGTGAGGTAGAGTCGGTGCGGTGCAGAGGGTCGTCGCCGGCGAGGTCCTGCAGTGGCGGCGCCGGCCTTCCCGTTGCTAGCAGCGCTTAGGAGATCGGTTGTCACTTAGGGTTTGTTCGGGGTGATGAACTCTCACGGGAACGAACGTCGTAGTCGTGAGAGGCCGGAACCCATTCTTTTTATAGCGCTGCGCAACGGGGGACCGTAACCAAAAGTCGGTTAGGCACCCCCGATCAGGGTGCGAGAGAAAAACGGGAGACGTGGGCATCACCCCACGTCTCTTTCAACCGTTTTAGCCTGAGATCAAAATCCAACAGCACCTTGACGCCGGACCTGACTCCAACGCCGAGAACGTCCACGAGCAGCCGCTCGCTGCTGAACTGGTCGGAGAAGTTGGGCCACGTCAGCGCCGGCACGCCGTGGGAGATGGCCTCCAGCGTCGCGTTCCAGCCGCAGTGCGTCAGGAACCCGCCCACCGCCGGGTGCGAGAGGATGGTCACCTGCGGCGCCCATCCGCGGATGAGGAGGCCCCTGTTCCTGACGCGGTCCTCGAACCCCTCCTCGTCGAGCCACGCCCTCACGGCGGCGTCGGCCTTGGCCTCTTTGATGGCCCAGACGAAGGTTCGCCCCGATGCCTCCAGGCCGCGGGCGAGCTCAATAACCTGCTTCGCCGGCAGCTGCGCGATGCTGCCGAAGCTGATGTACAGCACGGACGCCGGGGGCCGGGCGTCGAGCCACGAGACGACGCGGCCGGCGTCGACGTCCGCGCGGTTGCCCCGGCCGGCCTTGGCGTCGGTGTCCATGCTGGAGGCGCACGTCGGCCCGATGGCCCACGTCCTCTGGCCGAGCGCCGCCGCGTACCCGTCGACGAAGGCGCCCTCGATGTCCTGGAACGTGTTGATCAGCAGGCCGTCGGCGGTGGCCTCGGCTTCGCTCACGTCGCGCTCCTCCTTCTCCGCACCGGGCCACTGGAAGAATCCCCGGAACGTGGCCTTGTTCCCGACGGCCCTCACCGGGAAGTCCGGCACCTCGAAGGGCTCCATCTCGTCGGCGACGCGGTCGTACACGCCGTGCTTGTGCAGGTTGTGCACGGCGAAGAGGAAGTAAGCGGACGGGCAGTGCAGCACCAGCCGCGGGATGCCGAGCCTGGCACAAACCCCCGCCGTCCACGGGTTGCACGAGTCGGCGACGAGGCAGTCCGGTCGGCGGGGCAGCGCCCGGACGTACTCCTCCAGCGGCGCCGCCATCTTCCAGATGGCCTGGAAGAAGGCCAGGTACATGGCCCTGTCGACCATCTCGGTCTGGTCGACGTTCTCCAGCCCCTCCGGCAGGCCGAGCTGCGGGCCGGGGAAGGCGATCTCCGCGAGCTCGACCGGGAGGCCCGCGCGCCTAGCTCCTTCGACGGTGGCCCTGTTGCGAGCGGCGTTGACGGGCGTGGTGACGACGGTGACGTGCGCGCCGCGGCCGGCGAGGAGGAGGGCCAGATCCACCATGGGGATGATGTGGCCCTGCGCCACCAGCGGCACCAGCAAGAAGTGGAGCTCCATCGCCATCTCCACCATCTCCTCGAGCGCCTCTCTCTAGCTCGCTTACCCAAGAATGGCAGCCATTAATAGTTGGGAGTGTCCATACCGCAAAAATAGTCAGATTTTGAGCCGTTAGATGGAGATCCAACGCTCTAAATCATTTTTTTTTGGAGGGGGGTCATTTTTTTAGGGGAGCTTGTATGGGTGGATCCGTTGGATAGAGATCTAACGCTCCAGATCAATCTGACTGTTTTTATTCTAAAAAACAGTCGAATATTGTATAACATTACTCTTAATAGTTTATATTGTCTACATTAATTAACTTTTAAATAGTCTGTTTTTTAAGATAGGATCAGTAAAAAAATTATAGTAAAAAGTGTATTGAGTTCGGCTATATCGGCCAAATTGGTATGTAACTATTTTTCTATACATACTGTCCCTTGTAAATAATTTAAATTTAAATATTTGAGTCATAAATTATTAGAAAAAAACCAGCCATTTTTTTTTGGCGAGAGCCCGATGCAAGCGTGACGGCGTGATGTATATATAGTGCATGGATCGACTGAATATTCAAACGCGGCAAGAAGACCGTCTGGCTGCAGGAAGAGGACGACGCGATAAGAAGCGTATGGTGTTGGGCGAGGTACGTACACCAGTGGAACACGCGTCTGTACCTGTCGTACTGGTACATTGCAGGAGATCGCACTCAAGCGCGCTGGCCCATAGCGCAAAGTACTTTTGTACGTGTGGGGAAGGTTTCTAGAAGCAGTCATGCGGCGGAGGGCGGAAGCTTCTCCGGCCGGTGACGTATGCGCCTAGCGAAGCTTCCTTGTCGCCTTAGGGCTCTGCACGCTGTCCAGTCCTCGTGTTGGTGGTGGCAAGCAAGACCGGAGGTCGCAGTCCAGTCCACACCCCGGTTCAGAAATCCTCAGATGTCCTCATCTGCATGTGCCTTCTCTCAAAGCACCACATGTTTTCCTACAAGTTACTGCATGTGGCAGTATTGTCGCATGTAGAACTATATACAATATGTTACTGCATCTGCATGTGCCTGCCTCTCAAACCATCACATGCTTCAACATGGACTTTTTGGTGCGTCAAAGGTTTAGGGTGCCTTTGGTTGAGCTTTTGGGAGCTACTTTTACTTCTAAAAAGCCAAAAGCCAACCAAAGGGGTGGAAACCAGAAGCTGTTTTTTCAGAAGCAGCTACTTTTGGGTAGTACAGTTTTGAAAGCACCTTGGACCCTGCTTTTGGCTTTCTGCTTTTTGAAATGGTGAAAATAGAGAGCTGTTTCACAGTTGTTTCAAGGAAAATAGAGATAGGAGGTAAGTTTTATACTTGTTTGAACCAAACAGCTTACAGCTTTTCCACAGCCCACAACCTACAGCAGCTTTTCCATAGCCCACAGCTCACAGCAGCTTTTTCAGAAGCCACAGCTCAACCAAACGCACCCTTAGTCTTGTTACTGACTTCGTCGACACCAAGCTCCACTCATTTCAATTTGAGCTTCTGATTTCTGCCTTATTTTTTACTATTCTTGAATTTTGTCTTTTCTAGCTTTTTAACTTTTTTGAGCTTTTTTTGCCGGTTCTTTTTTCTCGTATTTGTTTGTGTTGTCCGTGATGGGCTAACCTATTTTTTTCTATTTTTATTTTTTTAAATTTAGTTATGCCAAATAAGCCACCATCAACTACAGTATAATTCAGCCAATTACAGCGCAATTTCAGCTATAAGTCAACTTATTTTAACCCAACCGAGCGGCACCCAAGTCCAAAGGGTAAGGGACGGGCAGTGTGCGTCAAGGCTTCATCTCGCCGCCGTCTTCGTTGACTCCAAGTCCGAAGGATGGGGGATGGACCGTGCGCGTCGAGGCTTCGTCTCACTGTCGTCTTCGTCGACTCCAAATCCGAAGGATGGGGGATAGGCCGCACGTGTCAAGGATAACCAGAACACGCGTTTGTATCTGTCACACTGTTACGCATCGTGACAAGTGAACTAAACTGCAGCGGAGCGGCTCAGAGCTGTGCGTGTGGGGAAGGTTTCTAGAAGCAGTCAAGCGGCGGAGGGCAGAAGCTTCTCCGACCGGTGACGTATGCGCCTAGCGAAGCTTCCTTGTCACCGTGTTCCGAGCCCAATGAGTGGAGGGTATCCATTATTTTTTATCCAAACCTACACTGGATAGGTATATGTAAAAAGTAAAATATCTATTTAGATTTGTGTATAAGAGAGTAATTCTCACTTACCCATCTTTATTTATACCTATTCAAATCTATGGTTAAGAGTGCACTTGAACTATCTATGTGCTTAGACTACCTATACTGAGTTATAGTTTTCTATAAAAACATATGGGAGCCACCCGTATACATGGATCTGCCAATTTGCACAGAGTAGCTCTATACATACAGGATCATTCCCAACAAATTTCCGATTTTGTAAAGCTTATGTGGTATGAACGCGAGATTGAAATTTTAAATATCAAAGTTTTACGAAATATTCCTATAAAAGTATATGGGACCCACGTGTACGTCTAGCCCTGCTAATTTGCATAGAGTAGCTCCCCTACACGCAGAATCATCTCCAATAAATTTCAATTGATTTTAAAAAACTTTTATGGTATAAACACGAGGTTAAAATTCTAAATACCAAAATTTTACGAAAACTTCCTTCATAAATCTTTTTGACTTAACCCCTTATTTTCTTTCTTTACCCACTGGGTTACCTAAACCCATGGGGTATATCGTTTCTCATTTTGAGTATGGTTAATATTACTTTAAATAGGTATGAATAAAATTAAGTATAGATTTATATTACCCATACTGGCAGCCCTATCAGGAATCCTCGGATGTCCGCATTTGCATGTACCTTCCTCTCAGAGCGTCACATGCTTTCCAAATGTTACTGCATGTTACTGTATACTATATGTTGCTGCATGTTACTGTATACTATATGTTACTGCACCTGCATGTGCCTGCCCCTCAAAGCGTCACACATGCTTCAACTTGCACAGACGAATATTGTGACTTGTCCATGGTGGTGTAGCTGGCGGACCTTTGGGCCCTCTGGCCGGCCAGTGAAGTAGACTGGCGCGCGGCAAGACTGCAGCAAATCACTGTTAACATCGCGGCAAATCACTGTGGTCATCAATCTTGCTCTTTTGATTATTTTTTTTATCGAAGGGATAAAAGATGAGGCTATGCACGGTATTGTTCGTCCCTACCATTTCCAATTTATCATGCAACGGTGGAGGTTCCCATAGCGTCTGCGTCTTGTTTCGCGTGCCTTATTCGGTATGTTATTTGCATGTTGCCACTCTCATTTCCAATGTGCCTCTGCCACCGAGACAGCAACACAATTGCTGCAAGAGGAAACAAGGCGTCGATGGATGAGGCACAGTGCTTGCAATGGCTTGATTCAATGAAGCCGGGCTCAGTGATCTTTATCTGCTTTGGCAGCCTCGCCTTCACTGCACCTCAGCAGCTTGTTGTTGATCTGGGACTGGGACAGGAAGCTTCTAAGGTATCTTGGCAAGTTCCAAAGTGAATCATGTATGGCATGTTAGTTAAAGAAACTTAAGAACACCAAATAAATTCCGTATCACTAGTGAACTTTTAGCACATAAGAATTCAGAACCTCCATCAAAAGAACAGTTTGAATAAGAAACAACAAATTATTCAGAAGAGCAGAGAAAAAACTTACTAATATCTAACCAGCAAAAAGAAAACAGATCTATGCATGATAACCAACAGAACATGTAATAGCATGTCACCTTTCTTTCAATAAAATCTGCGTCAATATAACCAGCAACAGAGAGGTTTACACCAAGATGTTCGGACATTATCCCAAAGAGAACACCCCATGGATAGGCTCCACTGGTTGGAGAATATCATCTCAGTTGTAACTTCGTTTTCTGAACTACAAATTTGCTGTCTGTATAACATTTGAAGTGAAGAATGTTTGTCACCATTTAGTGATCACTCAAGAGTTAAGACAACCGATATTCATTTGTTTGATGTGATTGATGTATAATGAGTTACCAATAGTCCTTACAAGAACAGAGTCCATGTCTAAAATGATGGAAGCGTGTCCTGTCCCTCACAATGACCACCCTTCCATACAATTTGGATATCAATTTTATTGCATTGTGGCAATCCAAACACATCCTCAAGTTTTTCACAATCGTTATCGTTGCATTAGATTCTGAACTGAGAAATGCAAAAGCGACTGCCAACTTCTCACTGTGACAGTAAAGAGCATTCTGCTTTTTCCTCTTCAGTGACTTGTACAAAGACCTCAGTTACATCAGGCACATACCCAGCATTCTTCAAATCAGCGAGTACATTCTCCAACTTGGAATAGATTTCTTTGCTCATAGGATGAGATCTATCACCAGCTACAAATTCGTGAACAGCGCCGTTCATTTCAATTAGACTGCAACCAGGCTCTTTCTTGACTCCTTTCTCCATTATTACCTGCCTAAGCCACCGGACATCTTCCCATCTTTTAGACTTTGCATAAATATTGGACAAAAGGATGTAAGCCATGCTGTTCTCTGGATCCAGCTCAAGGAGACGCTCTGCTGCCAATTCACCTATCTCTGAATTACCATGAACCCTACAAGCTGCCAGCAGGGTCCCCCAAATTGCAGAGTTAGGTTTCATGGGCATTTTGCCTATTGTCTCCAATGCTTCTGTTAGTTTCCCAGCTCGGCCAAGGAGGTCGATTATGCACCCATAATGCATCACATTAGGAGAAATTCTATAGGTCCCAGTCATGCTGAGAAAGAACTCTCGTCCTTTGTCAACCAAGCCAGCATGAGTGCAGGCAGTGAGAACACCAATAAAGGTCACCTCATCTGGAGTTTCAAACACCCTAAGCATTCTGTAGAACATATCGATAGCCTCCTCACCATGGCCATTCACCGCGAGACCAAGTATAATAGCGGTCCAAGTAAACTTATCTCTGCTGGGCATCTCTTTGAATACATCCAACGCCCGCTCAGTGCTCCCACACTTTGAGTACATGTCTATGAGTGCATTCCCAACAAAAACATCCATCTTGATCCCATGCCTGCTCAAGTAAATCCTTGCCCATTCTCCCGTCTCTAAAGCACCTAGCTGGGCGCAAGCCGTGATCACGCTGACCATGGTGAACTCATCTGCCCTCACCTTGCTAAACTGCATCTCACGGAACGTCTCCAACGCCTCCCTGAATCGGTCAGCCTGTACATAACCGTCAATCATTGCAGTCCATGAGACAGTGTCTCTCTCAGGCATACGATCAAACAGTACCCTGGCTCGATCAACATGGCCTGATCTCACAAACCCAGAAATTACCAACGTCCAGGACAAGATACTCCTCATTTCCATGCCCTCAAACAGCTCCCAAGCTGCGTCCATGTCGTCACACTGGGCGTACATATCAACCAGCGCATTCTCCACCTTCAGGTCGGGCAGCACCCCGCTCTCCAGGATGCACTTGTGAACCTGCATCCCGAGCAGCCTGTCATTGCCTTTCCCGTAAGCCGACAGCACCGAGATGTAGGTGACTGGCGTGGGCGTGACGCCGGCCCGCACCATGTCCACGAAAGAGCAGCACGACAGCCCGAATTGCTTGCTTCTGTTATGACCGGAGATCAGCGCGTTCCACATGACCGGCGAGCCTCTGATGGGGCACGCATCCAGCAGCGCGCGCGCCGTCGCGCCGTCGCCCCTGGCCGCGTACATGACGATCAGAGAGCTCGCCACATGGGCGTTGAGCTCCAGCCCGAACTTAACGATGTGCGTGTGGACGGCGTCGCCGAGGGCCGCCGCCGCGGCGCCCCCCGCCGCCACCACCTTTAGCAAGGACGGGAATGTGTACGCGTCCGGCCCGACGCCGCGCGCCAGCATGCCCACGTAGCGCGCAAGAGCATCCTCCGCGCCGTGGCCAGACGCGCGGGCGGCGGCCCGGTGGGGAATTCCGTCGAACAGGCCGCGGGCACGTGAGAGGGCGCGGACCATATACGCACGCGTCCGCACTCCTCAATCCTCACAGCGGCATTCTTGCATCAACCGCAGGCAGTTACCGCGGCAGGGAGTCCTGGGGAAAGAAAGATGAACCAAGGAGACGGAGGCGGTGGCGCGCGTCTGGTCCGCGAGTAACAGTGGTAACAAACTAGCAGCCATGCGCAGGTGAGCGCAATGGGCTAAGGAGATGAGCGTGGGAGGGACAAGGGTGGTAAGGCGAGGAGGGCGCGCACGCAGACGCAGACGCAGTGGAGCAGGTGTGTCTTGCGGCTGCGATGCGCTGCGGGCTGCGGCAAGCAACAGCGGCTGCAGACTCCCCTCTTTCACGGCTTAGGTGATTCGCTGGTGGTTAACCGCTGCTTGGCACGCTAGCAACTTGTATTGTTTTGGGCTACGCTAATAATTTTTAGTTACGTTTTTCAAGACGACAATGAATGATGAAAATATTAATATGGATGATGTATATAGTTTTAGGCTCAGAAAACTGTTTAAAAAATCCATTTCAACAAACTGCAGCGTTTATTTCGATTTTCGGAGAAAACAAAAGCCAATGGCAAAATCCCAGAGGAAAAGGATCAAAAGTGTAGTCTCATGTGATATGGTGTTTGCTGCGAAAATCTTACATCCAAACGAGATCCTTTTACGAACAGTAGTAGGATGATATGTTAGCGCATCATGCGGTTGATGGAAATAGAACTATGCCTTTTAGCTACGAAACTAAGATAGTGACATACGTATTAACTAAAGGCTAGTGTGATAGTCTTCCTTTGAGCATGTCTCAAAGTAACGGCAAGACGGTAAGGTAGAAGCAGAGGCTCCACTAAACCGTCCTATCAAACAATTAATTATCAAAGTTCCATATCGTGATGCAAATGTAGATAATACATGTTAAAAAATCATATTTAAGGTGTTTTCAAAAAATATATATGCTTACAAAATATGTGTAGGACCACTACTCATCTAGAGAAGATCTGTATAACTTGATATATCCAAGTTGTCGGTCATGGACTATAGATCAGTGTCACCGTATACATATTTATACACTGAAAGGACTCAGAGGAGTATGCAACACCATATCACTACAACATAAACTGTCTTTGAGACAATTTCAAGCTAATGTAGCCATGGCTATACCCATCTCTATGAGCGCCAAGATGGTTTTAGCACCCGTGTCATAGGCGCTGCAATTGCCCCTGCCTCAAAAAATTAGAGAAGGTTTTAATAACCTTGTTTACGTGTAGATACGGTTCATAGACACGGTTAAAACCATCTCTACATGGAGAAGTTAAATAACAAACCAAATTGCTCGACATGTAAAAGTCCATCTCTAATTTCAATTAGAGTAAATTTTCCCCGTACCATCGCAATCATCGCAGTGTTGCAAAATACCATACCAAAAGGGGTTAACTAAAAAAATGGGTGTTGCTAGCACCCAGACGTATGATGGGGGACTTCCCATTGTACGCTCCAGTGCAACACCTTTAGACAATGTATGCAACAATTTTAATCAACATGTGTAACAAAATGTTTGACAAAAAAATCTCGATGTTGCACTGGTTGTTGCACACATAAAATCAAAATATTGCACACATCAAATCAGCAGCCAGATTCACACGAAGCTCCACCCGAATTACCAAAGCCCAAAGTAAACATACAACTCAAGCGGACTCAGCCGAGAAAACGGATCTACTAGTCTAAATGTCCTACCAACGCACGGAAACATTTTGGGAGGAGGCGAGTAGAGCTGATCTTGACGGTGAATTTGTGGACGGAGATGGCTGACGGTGCAGTGGCCATGTTGGAGGGGACGGCAAGAATCCTGGAGCGATTGGATGGAGCGGCGACGAAGGCGACCGAGCGAGCTTAGGAGTCAGAAAGAAACAGGTAGACGCACTTGGCCAGAGCTTGCACGAATGTGCTTAGAGAGAGAGAGATAGATGGTTGGATGAGGATGAGCGGAGCCAGATTGGATGGATAAGGGGTGGAAAGCTAGGACCTAATTGGAAATGGGTTGTCCGAGCGAATGGCCCGCGCATCGGAGATCTGAACCGTAGCAATTTCGCTGAAAAATACCATGGTCAAAGATTCTACAAAATACCATCGATGTGATGTTTTCCATCCCAATTTCCAGTAGCGCGACATGATCATTATGCCCTCAGCCTTTCTTCCTTCATTTTTTATTGCCGGTCCCACCTGTCATTCTATCGTGTCCTCGCTCTTTTCCCCATCCCTTCTCCCACCTCCTCCCAAAATTAGAGCCACTCCCTTCTCCCTTTGGCACCACCGCCTCCCGAGAGCGCCGCCTCCCTCCTCCTTAGTCCTCACCGCCTCCGCCACCCCCTCCCAAACACCAACCCACCTCCTTCCTCCTCTCGCCGGCCACCACATCCCACTCCATCATGCCAGCCTCCCCTCTGTTGGACCATATGATGGTTGTACATTTTATTGATGATGAATAATTGATATTTGATTTTATTGGAATTTGCATTTGTGAAAGTTCTGGTCGATGCGCTTCGGTGCTTGAGTTTTCATGTTGGCAAAATGACCACGTCCAACTTCGACCACGTCCGACTTCGACTACGTCAAATTTCGACCATGTCTGACTTCGACCAAGTCCGGTTGCGATCACGGCATATCGAATATGACATTTTGACTACGTTAAGCTTCGACTACGGTAATCCAACCATGGTATTTCGACCTCGCCATTCTTCGATTATGGCATTTCGACCATGGAACATCGAATACAGCAGAATGACCACACCTGGTCGAATATGGTAAGCTACAGTACCTTTTGATGGTCGTAGCTACAGTACTTTTCGATGATCGTAGCTACAATGCCTTATCTATGGTCGTAGATACAATAACCTATCGATAGTTATAGACTTTACTGGTCGGTACTCGATAGTCGTAGACTTTGCTGTTCGATACTCATTGATGGTAGTCTGTGTGATACTCGGTGATCAATGGTGCAACGAATGGTTGGAGATCGGTAGTCGTGGACTTAGCGATCTGGTGTCTTAGTTGTAGCGATCAGTACTTGGTAGTTGGTACTCGCTAGTTCTGTGGTTGATAGATATGGTGGTTTTTCTTGAGTGTTTGGGGCGATTGGAATTCCTGAGTACTTGTGTTGAAGGACTCGATGATCTAGCAACCAGTCGTGGATAGCGGTTTATAACCATTCATAATGAGTTGTCTGAAGTTGATTTCTGAAAAGCGATGGATAGTATGGTCGTGGATGACCTAGTTGGTGTTTGTGGATAGTTGAAGGTGTGGTTTGAGTGTGTGTGTGTGTGCTGATGTCGGTCAAGTTGTGGAGAACTTGTGCTAGGAAAACATTATTTGGTCATTGATATGCATGTTAGCGTGGAGGTGGTCATGGTCAGTGACGAGGAGGACCGGAACTAGGATGGGGAGATATGAGGTCCAGACGGTTGAGGATGTCACGCAAGGTGGACGAGCTCACACTGGAGCACACAGAGATCAAAGGTGGTGATTCGTGAAGAAGCTACGGGTGGTGCGGTCCAGGAGGCTTTGACACGAGCGGTGATTGTGTGTGATGAAGATACAGGAGGTGTTGTCCTGGAGGCTTCGTCATATGTTGGGTTAGGAGTTATGGATGGAGTTCATAACTGAGAAGATTGGGAATTTGAATAAAACCCGTGTTCGGTTTTAGGTCCTCTGATTTAAGGAAGAGATAGAATTTTGTGTTCGTGTTTGAGTTGAACACGATCGATACATTAGCCTATAAAGGAGGGAGAGGCTAAGTGTTTATGTGTGGCTTTTGAAAAAAATTTAGTGCTGTTTTGAAAGGGCTTTTGTAGAGAAGGTTTTTAGGGGTACTTGTGAGTGCACTTTGTAAAATCTACAAGATTCCAGCAATAAAGATAGTCTTGAATCAATCTGGTTCTTGATTTGCTTGAAGTGTGCTGGTGATTGCTAGTGGTTTGGATCATACAACAACGAGCAAAGCGATCGAGCCAAGCGTTAGACAAATTGGTCAATCAAGCGAGTGGTCGAAAGCATCATTGATTGTTAAAAGACTCCAAAAAGCAGCAACGATCATTCACCCCCTCTGATTGAAGTAGTCGATCCTACAAGTGGTATCAGAGTAAGGTTGCAATGGAACCAGAGAGGTATGTGAATCATCCTCTCATATTAGATGGTATTGATTTCATTTTTTGAAAGTGTCGTATACAAGCTTACATTGAGACTCAAGGTGGTGATGTCCGAAAAGAGGTTTCTCAATCTTATGTGATTCCTACTGATGTTAAGATTGAAAATAAAACAGATGTTGATTTAAATGCTTGTACTAATAACTTGCTTTTCAAGAAATTTCTCGTAAAGAATTTGGTCGTGTAGCTCCTATTGCTTCTGCTTACTTAGTCTGAAAAATTCTTTATGATTATCATGAAGGAACGACTAAGATTAAGAAAATGCGTAAAAATCTTTATCAAAAAGAGTACTTGAATTTTGCTATAAAACCTGGTGAATCTATTGATGATATTTTTGCTCGTTTTGAGTAACTTGCACGGAGTTAGTATTATACCGACTGATGGAGATAATGCAACTAAAATTTTGAGGTCTTTAGGTTCAGAGTGGTTAATGGTCGTCACGACTATTAATTAAATATTCGATCTAGATACCCTTACCATGGACGATCTATATTCTGGAATGAAAACCTATAAGATGGAGGCTTTGCCATCTAAGACTAATAAATCTTCATCTTTAGCACTTATAACTAACCCCATGCAGGCTACTTCGTCTAGTACTTTGTCTTGTGTTTCCGTGTCGTCTTTGACTTCTTTTTCAGAGGAACAGTTTGAGCAGCTACCTGAAGAATACCTAGTGCTAATCTCCTCATGGGCATACGAGGCACTCTAGGTCCAATCAGATGCTTTGAGTGTGGCAAGCTAGGCCACATCAAGATGGAATGCTCCAAGCTCAAAGGAAAAGCGGTCAAGGAAGACAGGACTTATCGTCGTCGACAATTCAAGAGTAACACTAAGGCTGGATCTTTTCATCGTAAGGTTCTAGCAGCTATTGAGCACCTCGATTTGAGCGATGAGGATTTTGAGAGCTGCGATGACGATGACCACAATGATAATAATGCTAAAAGCAAGAAGAAGAGCACTGACGACTTCACAAGCACGTGCTTCATGGTAAACAGCAACAACAACAATGACAACTACAGCGATGCTGATGAGGTAAGACAGTCATATGATCAGCTTGAAGATGATCTAGTTAAATTTGCTCTTGAATTGAAAAAGATTAAGAAATTGAAAGAAAACAATTTTTTAGTCGAGAGCTTGAATTCTGAGATTAATAGACTTATGGCATCTATTTCTAAAGAAGATTCTTGTGAAGCTTGTTAAGTCTTACACTCTGAGTTGGAAAGTGCTAGATCTGTTAATGCAACAAGCCTAGTTTAACTTACAGATGCAACTGATAAATTTGATCAACTAAGATTCTACATGACTCTTGTGATGGAAAACTTAAAGTTTATCTCAGGAATTTATTCAACAAATGCTTTACCATAAAACTCTTTCTTACTTTAACTACCCTAAGTTAAATATTGAAATTGATGCTCTAACTAAGCAGTTGAAGGAGTTTGCTGAAAAGGAGAAGTCGACTCAGTCTAGTGCTTCTAAGGGCCTTGCTAGGGAATTCGTTAAGTGCTCGTCATGTTCCTTCCTAGCTAAAGAAAACGAGTACCTTAAGAACACTTTAGAGAGGTTTTCTTTTGACAAAAAAATTAAATATGGTTCTAGATTAATTAAAAATAAGTGTAAAGAAACATGGTCTAGAGTTTAAATTTGTTGAGTATGCCAGAAATAATCCTCCTACGATTGTTAAACTTCTTGAACCTAGAAAGTTTGAAGTAGAATATGAACCAAAATAAATTATTTTTAAATCTATTGGTATAGCAAAAGATCTATCTACCGAAGTGAGTGTTCCAAAGTCATCATATATGACTTCTCATCAAGTCAAGTATCAATAAACTCATTGTGGTAAAGATGGTCATTGGTTCAATTCTGCTTTAGAGAAGCAAAGAAAGAGAAGAATGATAGGATGAGGAAGTGTTTTCGACTAACTGCTTCCTGTGGTCGAATAAGCGAGGCTGGACCAGACATTCGACTAGTTGTTTCTCATGGTCGAACCAGCATGGTTGATGTTGGAACCCGGAGCAACGACTCCTGGATCCTCTGTGTAAATCGCACTAGTCCAGGATCAGCTAGTGCACACAGTCACAACAAAGATAAATACCAAGCACAAATGACTGATTATATTAAATAAAAGATACGGCCTTATGGCCAAGTCTTACATCAATGCCCATTGGCAAAATAAATAAAGGAAATAACTGCGGAAGCAAACTGATGAAAGCGAAGCCCAAGCCTGCCCACAGGCAAACGACAGTAAGACGCGGCCTACTCGTCCAGATCTTCACCATAGTCGACGACTTCTTCCACTGTGTAGGGAGGGGTGCAAGGTGAGTACAAACTTGTACTCCGCAAATCACACGGGGAAATACAACATAATGATAAAGGCTTCAATGGAAGACTTATAGGGTTAGTTTGTATAAAACAACATTTAAAAAATACAATAAGTAGATTGAAATTGCTGAATTTAATACAGTAAGTAAAAAACAATACTTGTAGTAGAAAGTAATACCGTCAGTGCCGGCTCCGACCAAACACCAACCTATCCACGGGCATCCCACCCGGACCATCTTTTCCAAAAGATCTCGTATGGATTCCATCCATCCACACGCTTTCACTGCGCAACTCTGATAGATTCCATCCATCCATCAGGTTTCAATCTCTCACGGATTCCATCCATCCGCAAGGTTTTCATCTCTCTCATGGGTTCTATCTACCCACAAGGTTTTCGAAAATATTTTTGAAAACAAAATCTAATCCATGAAAAACTTTTACTCAGCATGCCCATGACCGTGGGCACGGCTATCCAAGATAGATTATACACTCTGCAGAGGTTGTACAGCTTTACCCACAAGACACGATCATCCTGTTGTACCACTAGATTACACACTTCCTTAGGTGTGCGGTGGGGAGTCGTGACAAGGCCTTTACAATGCAAAGCCTTCAACCTGGTCGAGCCAACTCTAAGGTTTCACCCCAGTAAGGAATCCACCAGACCGGGACCCCCTCTTGAGCCTAGACAAGACTTCTCATGGCTTAACCACGCTCGCCCAAGTGAGACTTCACATGGCACCAACCACGCTCACTTTCAACCTACGACTTGACTCAGGTTAGGACTTCGCAAATTATTCAGCCAGGGCTGTCCCATACCAGCCATGTGGTAGTACGATTAGGGCTTTGCAACAGTAGCTCACAGACTGGTCCTTAATCTGACTCAGGCCCATCCACATACCCCCCCCCCCCCCGTGCACAACAATCAACCACTGCGGCTCCAACCAACAGGGCATGCCTGCACCCACCGCTCTAACAAATTGCCTAAGTCTAAACCAGTTTTATATTCGCTTTCAAAATAATTTTATAAACCTCCTTGACTCACCAAAGTCAAGAGTACATATCATTTTATGTGAAAAGGTTCATCATTTCATGTGAAAGATATCCCAAAATGAGTAATATGACTAAGCAGGACTAAGCATTTGATAAATAATTCCCTAGTCATACTAATGTACCAACTAGGGTTTGATCTAGGGTGACAAGGTATAAGGATTTGCAATGTCAAAGGAGGAATTAACAAGTAGCCATTAACTAAATTTAAAACTGAATTGAAATATGTTGAATAAAAATATGCATGCAATATAATTTAAATCAACATAATTTTATTTTGAAAACTGGGATCAATATGATCAAGGAGTGTGACTTGCCTTGCTCTTCAAATTGGTTCAAACCTTCGTCATCGAATTTTCCCGAATCGTCGAAGTCTACACGTGAAAATAACCCACCAAATTCAAATTGACTTCAAATATTTGAATTGAGGCCAGAAATGGATAGAGAGAAATTTTTGATGAATTTAGAAATTTGAATGGGCCAAATCGGAGTTAAGACGAAGGAGAACGGGCTCCGGGAAGTTTGAAAAGAGAGAAAATGGAAAATCAGGATTTTTGGAATTATTTTCCTAAAGGAAAATCTGGGATTATTGCGTCAGCAGGGAATTTATTTTTCGGCTGAATTATTTTTCAATTGAAAAGTCGGTCGAGAGGTTGACAGTGGGCCCGGGTCCATGTGGACCGAGTCCACGGGGAGGGGAAGGCGCTGACGTGGCTCGGGTGGCGAGGCCGGGCTGGCGTGGCGCTGATCGAGCGAGGGGGCGCCGAGGTGGCGGTGACGCGGCACCAGGTGGCAGCCACGTGGGTGCCCGGGGCAACGCTGGCCGGGGTGACGCTCGGACACGGCGGCGACGGAGCTCCGGCGACCGGCAGCCGGCGGCGAGGGGTGCAGGAGCGAGAGGGCGCGAAGGGGAATGCGGGGGAGGGGTGCGGGCTCACCGGAGATGGCCGGAATTGGCCGGCGACGAGGGCAAGCGGCGGCGCGGCTCGGCCTAACGGCGGCGAGGGCCTTCCGATGGTGCTTGAGCCGGGCGGAGGGGCGACCGAGGTTGAGGCGGCGGGGACAGCGAGGCGCGTGGTGGCCTGAGGCTCCGGCAATTCCTCGCCGGAGTTGGGGCAGAGCTCGGGAGCTAGGGCGCACGGCGCGGGCGCACACGGGTGGCGGGGAGGAGAATTGGAGGGCAGCCTGAGGATGGGCGGAAGGAGGCGGAGGTGATGGAGGTATTTATAGGGGGCGGAGGGGCAAGGAGCGCCGGGGATTTCTCGCCGGAGGCGCGGGATCGTGGCGGCGGTTGTGGGAGACCAGCGCGCGATCAGGGGAGAAGGTGGGCGTGTGGGCGCGGGTCGTGCGGCGCACGATGGGATGGGGCGGCGAGCTTGGGGAGTGGGGGAAAAGGCGCTGGGTAGGGCGGAGGTAAGCGCAACGGCCGGCGGCGGCGCGGGAGGAAGGAGGAGGCGGGGGAGACAAAAGCCCTGACGGGTGGGCCCGGGCGGCCAGCGAGAGATGAGAGGGAGAGCGGCGCCGACAGGTGGGCCGGGGTGAGGAGAGAGAGGAGCGGGGCGCGCGGATGGCGCCGCGTGGCCGAGGGCGGATCGGGCGGCCGAGGGAGCAGCGCGGGGCGGACGGGGCGGATGGAAGCGAGGGGGTGACGTGGCGGCCATCGGGAGGGGGTAGGCGGGATGGGGGCGACGGCTGGATGGCGGGCGGCGTGGATGGATCCCGGCCGTCCACGTGGCGGCCGGAGGAGGGGAGGAGGGAATTTTAATTTTTGAATTTTGATTTCAGATTTTTAGAAATTGCTAGGAAATTCATTTGGCCTCAGAACAATATGAAAATACTTCCAAAAATTCCAGAAAACATTAGAGAACCTTCTGGACACTTTTTGGACTTTGTAAAATTATTTCCAACTAATGTTGGTATTTAATTTGCTTACTTAAAATACTTTTTAATTTCAAAAATACATTTAAAACTCAGAAAAATCCAGGAAACCAAATAAGAGCCAAGTAAATCCAAATGATTAATTTGACATAAGATTTTTATAGAAAATCAAAATATCATTTTATTTAATAACACTTTTAGGTTTTCTTAAAATGCTTTTCAAATCCAGCTTTTTCAAAAACAGAAATTTAGGGCAAATCCAAATTTAAAAATTTAGGCAAAAAAATACTTATTTTAATTTAAAATTTTATTTAATTTAGTTTTTATTTATTTGATATTTTTTTTATTTCAGCAAAAATTTGGGATGTTACAGTTGATAAGATTTTCGACCGGTTGTTTCCCGCAGTTGGACCAGTTTCTCAAGGGATTTTTGATCAGCGTTCTCTGCTCGACTAGCCCAGTTGAGAGGTTGACCAACTTTACATCATGGGTCAGATCATCTTCGACTAGCTTTTACTGCTCATTTAGACCAGTCGGCTGTTAGATCAGCTCTGCTAAGGGGATCACACCGTGTGGTCGAATTAGTGACTCATCGATTGTTTGGCCGAAATATGTCAAATGCTTCTCTTAAATATTTATCAGTGCATGTTTTTTTGTCCTGTTCGTCAAGTATCTCCGTACTAAATACCTAAATCATTATTGTCTAACCCTAATACTAAGTTATTGACAATTATTCGTGCTCTATAGACTCATCGCAAGAGGAACAAGGGTATTCATGCTGCATTATAGATTCATCTATTGATCTTGTATGCAAAATTAGTCGAGTTGGTTGTTTGTTTAAGGGTAACTTTTTGTATTTAGTATTTTTCTAATCTTAGGTGTCTTATTTCATTAGATTCTAATGATCTATTTTTCTGCTTAGATTAGATCATATTGTCTATGTTACCATACTTCTCCCTGTTCATTCCATTTGTGTGTAGCTTACTCCTGCTTGTTTGCTTCCTGCTCATGTCAGCTTCTGACCGCGTCCGTCCCTTCTGATTACTGAGTCTCCACGGGCCCACCCGTTCCGTCCCATCGATGAAGGTCGGATTGGTTCTTGCATGTGCTTACATTGTTACGTTGAAAGTCCAGTTTGGTTCGTCTATGTACCGCTACGCCGCCATGCGCTTACTACTATTGATGCAAATAGCCTGCACTGCTTATGACCATTTGGTTCTTTTGCCTGCTAGCACTGGTTCGCTTACTTAGTGTCTATACCAGTGTTAGATTGGATGATTATTGCTTTAATGTGTTCCATCATTTTGCCAATGTATGCATTGCTTGTTACCTTCTTGTGCTTGGCCGTGGTGCGTTATGCTTCAGCTATGTTTTCCCATCGCAGTGCCTTAATTTTGCCTCTATCTTATTGCTATGATCGTTACGCAATTCGTGTTGTTCTTGTTGCCCTCTACGTTCTAACCCTTCTATCGTTACCTCTGTCTCTAATCCATCGTTACCTCTAACTATGGTCCAGTGAGCTATGTGCATGTTTTAGTCATGCAGCCCCGTTCCTGTTCTTTGTCCCACCATTGTGGTTTACTTGTTACCCTCCCTTAAGCCCATGTCATGTTGTTTACGAGCCTACGTTTACGTTCTAGGATTGCGCGGTAGTGTTTTGTAAGATACATCCAATGTTAGATTCCATAAACGCGTACCAAAGTACGCCCAGTGCTCCCCGGGCACAGTTCCTCCTTTTTTGTTTGTGTTGATCCTCAGAAGAAATTGAAGGTACTGTAGAATCTTCATCTTATTCAGAGGCTATCTCTTCTGATGATTCAGAAAGATAGGTGGTTTCGATATATGATAAAATAGAATCTTTTGGCAAGAACGACACTTAGAGCTGGTCAAATTGCCAATTGAGAAGAAGGTTATTCATTGTAAATAGATCTTCAAGAAGAAGGAATGCATTTCACCAACCGAAGAGATTAGGTACAAAGCAAGACTAGTCGCTAAAGGATACAACCAAATTCGATACAACCAAATTCAAGTATTGATTTCATAGATGTATTTACCCTTGTTGTGAAGCATAGTTCTATTCGTACTTTACTCAGCATTGTGGCTATGCATGATTATGAGCTTGAGCAATTAGACGTGAAAACCGCATTCTTACATGGGGAGTTAGAAGAAGACATTTATATGGAGCAACCAGAAGGTTTTGTCGTTCCTGGAAAGAAGAATTTTGCTTGTAAATTAAAAAAATCTCTTTATGATTTGAAGCAGTCACCTAAACAAGGGTACAAGAGATTTGACATCTTTATAATATCTCAGAATTTTAAAAGATTCGATTATGATAGCTGTGTTTTTTGAAGACTGTTAACAGTTCAGCTATTTATTTGCTGCTATATGTTGATGATATATTGATTGCTGCAAAAGACAAGGCTGGAATTTCAAAGTGAAGGCACAATTAAGAAGTGGATTTGAGATTAAAGATCTTGTTACAACAAAAAAAGATTCTTGGTATGGAAATCATAAGAGACAGACGGTTTGACAAATCATACCTAAGTCAAAAAAGGTATATTGATAAAATTCTTCGTCGTTTCAATATGCATAAGGCCAAACCAGTGAATTGTCCTTTAACTGCACTTTTTAGACTTTCTTCAGTATTATGTCCACAATCAAATGATGAAGTTGAGTATATGTCTAGAGTTCCATATGTGAGTGCAATTGGTTTGCTTATGTATGCTATGGTATGTTCTCACCTCGATTTATCTCAGCCATTTAAGCGTGGTTAGTAGATACATGGTTAATCCTAGAAAAGAGCATTGAAAAGCAATTCAATGAATTTTCAGATGTTTGTGGGGCACATATAATGCTTGTTTATAGTTTGAGAAGACTATAAATTGGCTAGTTAGTTTTGTGGATTTTGATTTTGCATGAGATTTGGATAAGAGAATATCTCTTATTGGTTATGTGCTTACTATTGTAGGCTAATGAGTAATACCAACTAAGTTTGAGATTTGGTCATGAGCTTTGTTCTCTTTGCCTTTTCTTTTAGTAAATTTCAGGACACCCTAGGTTTTGGGGCAAAGGTAACATAAAACTCCATGTTTTATAATTTTTTTTCAAGAAACGCTAGGTTTTAGGGCAAAATATTTCAAAACACACCATATACACTACCTGGCCATCCAATACATGGTATTTTTAGTATATACACACATTGGTGAGTCCTATAGTACACCACTTCCTCTATACACCTCTCTCCTCCACCGGCGATGACAGAGGTGGTAGTGTAAGGCCCGCCGTCAGCGATGTCGCCGATCAAGGAGGAGTAGCACAACGACTAGCTACAATGCAACAGCAGGATTTGTGTAGCCAGTCACAGCACTACCCGACAATCAAGGAGGCAGTAAGGCGAATAGCTACACAGCAGCAGCGAGATCTGTGTAGATGGCACGGTGATTGAGGAGGCGGCACGATGACTAGCTACATGGCAGTAGCGGGATCTATGTAGCTAGTCCCGGTGCCACCTCCTTATTGATTGGTGACATCATCGCCGTCGCTGGTTGGAGAGAGGTGAGGGAGGGTGAGAATGAGAGAGGAGAGAGACGTATAGGGGTGTAATGTGGTCTATGGCGCTAACCCCTATATGTATATACTTGAAAATAAAATGTATTTTTATTATGTATTGGTGACTGCATAAATCTTGGAGTAAAATGGATGGCCAGGTGGTTTACGAAGGTTTTCTGAAACTTTTGCTCCAAAACCATGGGTTCCTTGAAAAAATTGCAAAACCAGGGGTTTTATGTTACATTTGCCTCAAAACATCGGGTTTTATGAAATTTACTCTCTTTTTTTAACTCATCGGAGGGTTTATAGTGGTGGGCTTGTTTGGGCCCAATGGGTTGAATTGCTTAGTTCACATAGATGTTTTCATTATCAAATAGCATTTTGAATAGTACAGAAAAAAATTATTAGTTACAGTAAAAAATCATCAGCCATAGTGTAAAATAGTAAGACCATTGTTATGTCGACAGCGTAGCGGCACCCGAGAGTTATAACAGCGTCAATTTCCGGCAAGCCAGCATATTTCATGGAGCGACTTACGAACTGAAATGCAGGAGATACAAACTTCGTTCCAATGCAAGCACAAATTTTTATTCGGTCAAGCATACATGAATTGTTTGATTCCGTACACATACGGAATGCATCATCCTAGATGCTAACGACGTCATGCAACTTAGGACTGTACGGACAAGGCGGCATCGGCTTCGCTCTTCTCGCCGTTCTTGCCTCCAAGCAGAGCCGCCGCCGTGCTCGTGTCCCTCCCATGGCTCCTCCTCGAGAGCTCCGAGACGTAGCGGATCATGTCCGTCAGGTCGGAGTACGACGACCCGCCTCCCTCCATTGCCGCCCTCGCCTTCGCGGCGAGCTCATTGGCCCTTGCCCTCCTCGCCGTCCCCTCCGGCCCGCCGTCCATCAGCTCGGCCACCGCCTTCTCCACGTCGCCGCTCGCCACCTGCACCCCCTCGGCCTCCTCGGGGACGTTCATGATCGGCACCTTGACGCCGGACCTGACTCCGACGCCGAGCACGTCCACGAGCAGCCGCTCGCTGCTGAACTGGTCGGCGAAGCTGGGCCACGTCAGCGCCGGCACGCCGTGGGAGATGGCCTCCAGCGTCGCGTTCCAGCCGCAGTGCGTCAGGAACCCGCCCACCGCCGGGTGCGAGAGGATGGTCACCTGCGGCGCCCATCCGCGGATGAGGAGGCCCCTGTTCCTGACGCGCTCCTCGAACCCCTCCTCGTCGAGCCACGCCCTCACGGCGGCGTCGGCCTTGGCCTCCTTGATGGCCCAGACGAAGGGCCGCCCCGACGCCTCCAGGCCGCGGCCGAGCTCGATAACCTGCTTCGCCCGCAGCTGCGCCATGCTGCCGAAGCTGATGTACAGCACGGACGCCGGGGGCCGGGCGTCGAGCCACGAGACGACGAGGCCGGCGTCGACGTCCGCGCGGTTGCCCCGGCCGGCCTTGGCGTCGGTGTCCATGCTGGAGGCGCACGTCGGCCCGACGGCCCACGTCCTCTGGCCGAGCGCCGCCGCGTACCCGTCGACGAAGGCGCCCTCGATGTCCCGGAACGTGTTGATCAGCAGGCCGTCGGCGGTGGCCCCGGCTTCTCTCACGTCGCGCTCCTCCTTCTCCATACCGGGCCACTGGAAGAATCCCCGAAACGTGGCCTTGTTCCCGACGGCGCGCACCGGAAAGTCCGGCACCTCGAAGGGCTCCATCTCGTCGGCGACGCGGTCGTACACGCCGTGCTTGTACAGGTTGTGCACGGCGAAGAGGAAGTAAGCGGACGGGCAGTGCAGCACCAGCCGCGGGATGCCGAGCCTGGCACAAACCCCCGCCGTCCACGGGTTGCACGAGTCGGCGACGAGGCAGTCCGGTCGGCGGGGCAGCGCCCGGACGTACTCCTCCAGCGGCGCCGCCATCTTCCAGATGGCCTGGAAGAAGGCCAGGTACATGGCCCTGTCGACCATCTCGATCTGGTCGACGTTCTCCAGCCCCTCCGGCAGGCCGAGCTGCGGGCCGGGGAAGGCGATCTCCGCGAGCTCGACGGGGAGGCCCGCGCGCCTAGCTCCTTGGACGGTGGCCCTGTTGCGCGCGGCGTTGACGGGCGTGGTGACGACAGTGACGCGCGCGCCGCGGCCGGCGAGGAGGAGGGCCAGGTCCACCATGGGGATGATGTGGCCCTGCGCCGCCAGCGGCACCAGCAAGAAGTGGAGCTCCGTCCACGCCATCTCCACCATCTCCTCGCACGCGCCTCTCTCTAGCTCGCTTACCCAAGAATGGCAGTAGCTTATAATGTCTACTAACTTTTAAACGGTTTATTTTTATAAAATAAAATAAATAAAAAAATTCGTAGTAAAAAATTTATGAGTTTAATTATACCACCTAAAATCATACATAACTATTTTCTATACGTACTATATCTTATAAACAATTAAAATTTAAATATTTAAACCATAAATCATAAAAGAACCAGCCATTTTCTTCTTGCGAGGGACCGATACAAGCGTGACGGCGTGACGTGTATATATACTGTGCATGGATCGACTGAATATTCAAACGCGGCAAGAAGAGGAGAGTCTGGCTGCAGGAAGAGGACGACGCGATGAGAAGCGTATGGTGTTGGGCGAGGTACGTACACCAGTGGAACACGCGTCTGTACCTGTCGTACTGTTACGCGTGCTAAACTGCGGCAATGGAGCCCTTCAAGCGGACCATTGCAGGAGATTGCACTCAAGCGCGCTGGCCCATATCGACCAGAGGCTGAGAGCTGTACGTGTGGGGAAGGTTTCTAGAAGCAGTCATGCGGCGGAGGGCGGAAGCTTCTCCGGCCGGTGACGTATGCGCCTAGCGAAGCATCCTTGTCGCCTTAGGGCTCTGCACGCTGTCCAGTCCTCGTGTCGTTCGTGGCAAGCAAGACCGGAGGTCGCAGTCCAGTCCACATCCTGCAGCTGTTTTTTAGGGGTTGCAATTTTATTAGTTCATTAAGAGTGCAATTTCAGATAACTGAAACATAAAAAAATTTCAATCGCCTGTGCAATAGCAAAATTGTACTACAATATGTTACTGTATCTGCATCTGTCCTGCCTCTCAAACCTTCGCATGCTTCAACATGGGTTACCCAAACCCATTGGGTATATCGTTTCTCATTTGAGTATGGTTAATATTACTTTAAATAGGTATGAATAAAATTAAGTATAGATTTATATTACCCATACTGGCAGCCCTATCAGAAATCCGCGGGTGTCCGCATTTGCATGTACCTTCCTCTCAATGCATCACATGCTTTCCAACATGTTATTGTTACTGTATACTATATGTTGCAGCATGTTACAGTATTGCCGCATGTAGAACTATCTACTATCAGTTGATCTACTATATGTTACTGCATGTTACAGTATTGCCGCGTGTAGAACTATATACTATCAGTTGATCTACTGTATGTTACTGCATATTACAGTATCGCCACATGTAGAATTATCTACTACATGTTACTGCACCTGCATGTGCCTGCCCCTCAAAGCGTCACATGCTTCAACTTGCACAGACGAATATTGTGACTTGTCCATGCTTCATCTTCTTCTTTTTGAAAACTGGGGTGGAGATTGGAGTGAAAGGAGTGATACAGTGGGGATGTGAGCAAAACGAGGTTATGGTTACAAGGGTTGCTGTGGAGACAGCAGTGTCCACTGTGATGGATGAGGGAGAGGCTGCAGAAGAGATGAGGATGAGAGCAAAAGATTTCGGCGTGAAGGCAAGGACGTCTTTGGATGAAGGAGGTTCTTCTTATAAGAACATAAGGCTATTGGGAAACAAGACAAATGCATCTGGTTGATACAGATGGTAAGAATCATTTTTTTCAGGATGTAAACGTAAAGTGGATGACCCTACCACACTTATTATAAAGGATTTTATTTTACAAATAACCAGTAGCCCGCATGAGGCTCACTGGTGGCCGGCTTGTTTAGAGATTAGACCTGGTCTAAATACAGAAGGAATATCTGCTCTCCACACTGTTGCCTAGGTTTCATGGCACATGGCAGTCAACATAATGTTTACGCCTCAGTCTGCTTGCACACATGTTATGCTCTCCCTTGCATTTTTCTAGAACAAGGTTGTGTTATGCTGTTTTTTTAAATAAAATGATCAGACTCCAAGACTAATGAAGAAATCCATTGTTTGAATGTGTTGTTTTATTCTCCTCATGTAGCCAAAAATCCTGCTAAATATGCAGTTTAGTCTTCTAAACTATTTTTTATGATAAAAGTATGCAATGCAGTGGAAGAATCAGGATTTAGCTACGTCTTAGGCTAAACTCAAACCACTTTGAACTAACATTAATTTATATCCACACCACGGCACAACAAATGCCAAAGCAAAATCAACTTCTGGTTGCAAAGAATAGGCCTGCTAATTTTTTTAAACCCAACCCAAAATCAACCCAACACATATGAGATAAAGCTAACGTCCCACCCCAACCAAACCTACAAAAGATTTTTCACAACCCTACCTAACTCAAATCACTTTCTACTTAAACCCAACCTAACACAAATCACCTTCCACTTAAACTCAACTCAACCCGAACCCATGGGTTCAACCCACTTCTTAGAGTAACTCCAGCAGTTGCCCTCAAAACAGGGCCCCTACTTTTCATTTGAGAGCTCCCCCTACTTTTGAGGGCCCAATTTTTTTTTGCATCTACTCCAACAGCACCCCTCAAATCTAAGCCCTCAAATCTATTCCACTACACACTGATACATGGGACCCGTGAGCAGAGGAGTCGGGCAACGGGCGTGGCGACGGCGACGGGCGAGGCGGCGGAGAGCGGAGGCGACGGGCGTGGCGACGGCGACGGGCGAGGCGGCGGAGAGCGGAGGCGGCGGGCGAGGCGGCGGAGGCGGCAGGCGAGGCGGCGAAGAGACGGCGGCAAGCGAGGCGACGGGCGAGGCGGCGGAGAGCGGAGGCGGCAGGGGAGGCGGCGGGCGAGGTGGGGGCGAGCGGGCGGCGGAGGTGGGGGAGTCGGGCGAGGCGGGGGGCGAGCGGGCGGCGGAGGCGGGGGATTCGGCGGAGGCGGAGGCGGGGGGTGCGCGGGGAATTTTGGGGGCGAGGCGGGGCTGCGCGGGGGATTTTGGGGGCGGAGGCGGGGAATTTTGGGGGTGGAGGCGAGGGAAGTTTCACGAGCGGGAAAAAAAACTGTAGGATGAGAGCCAGGGGAGGGCCCCTGGGAATGAGGGCTTGGAGACCTCATTTGAGAGGCCTCCTATTTTTGAGAGCCAAGTAGGGGCCCTGTTGGAGTTCAGTTTTTGCTCTGACTCTCAAATATGAGGTTTGAGGGCTCAAGTAGGGGCCCTGCTGGAGTTGCTCTTAAGACATTTACCAACCCACTTATTTGTAAAACTTCGGTATTTAGAATTTTAACCTCACGTTCACATTATAAAATTTTTACGAAATCGATTGAAATTTATTACAAATAATTCTGCGTGCAGAGGAGCAACTCTGTACAAATTGGCAGAGCTAGATGTACACGTGACCTTACATGTTTTTATAGGAAGTTTTCGTAAAACTTCGGTATTTGAAATTTCAACCTCCCGTTTACACCAAAAAAGTTTCTTAAAATCAATTAAAATTGATTAGAGATGATTCTGCGTATAGAGAAGCTATTTTATGCCAAAGATACTCACAAGTCACAAATACTTAAGAGTAGACATCGTGGAAATCAAGTAGGGTAAATTTCCAGTGAACTGGTTTCCTACGAGATTGCTGCAAAACAAGGATCAGCTAATAGCCATGGCACCGGAATAGTTAAGAGAAAAATTCAAATGCATGACTTCATTTGAGGAACTTACAGCCTCTCAAGCTTATTAGTGGGAAGATTGTACTGTATCGGTTGTCCACCACGAAGGTTGTTTTGGCCCATGTCACTGTATCAAAATTTTGATTCAAGATGGTTATCAACTGAACTCCCACATCAAACAAGGTTGAGCATGAGATAAATTTGGGCGCTCACATCTCGACTAATGAACCCATGCTATTCAAATGTAGGCCAAATTCCCTGAGAGCCGCAAATTTAGTAATTTGCTACAGCATTAAAGGAAAATATACAATAAGAGCGAGTAAGAAATGAAGCTGGGCTACCAACTACTTCGCTTCATGAGGCTCACATTGCAATAACTGATGATCCTGAGCAAGTTATGCCCTGCCATGATTGGCCACAACCCACAAGGTCACCACCATTTGGCTGCCAGCCATTGAGCTGCCCCGGAGAATTCAGTCTAGTGAAGAGCGTATTGAGGGCAGTAACTGCATGTCCGCGAGCAACGAATTAGAATTGTAGGTAGGGCGTGTCACTGAACAAACCCAGTTCATTTGCAAGCTGAAATGGCAAGATATACCAATGCATGGATTCATATTCACACAATATGACGGCTATAAGGGGAGAAAACACGAACACGAATATGAAAACTGATCTACTCAGGAAGAGCAAACCAGTAAGACACATATGGGACACACTCCATGATCCATCTAAATACAAGGACAAACTATAACAAAATAGGGGAAAAGGAAGGGTCAAATCTAGAAGCCACGTGAGACGAAAACGACCGCACTCTTTAGTGAAACTGCTAAACCAAAACTATTCCTCTCAAAAGAGCAAAGCTTCACAATCCAATTATTTTTTTTCTCAAAATCCATCCTTTATCCCAACAACTCTATCAAGATTCAACAAGAACCTAAAAATAAGAAATTTGAGTTCAAGGGTTGCCATAACTGAAGTAGTGAGGACGGTGGCATCAGCCAAGCAACCAAAAACGCAGTGAAGATGCAAGATTTTCCTCTGAATTCAGTGCATTTCCTTGCTCAAATTATCCGCCAAATCCATTAATAAAATTTGCAGCTGTTTCTTAGCACTAGCTAGCAAGAAAGGGGCAGAAAGAAAACACAAATACCAAAGGATAATGCTCAAAGCTCGATGTTTTCCCAACCAAAACTAACAGAAATACAAATACAAGGAAAATAAAATTGAGGATTTCTGGACTATAAGTGACTAAACTGCTGAAATTCACACATAATCTTACTCACAATGTAGAAAGGATCCAAATCCAGGGCGTTCTTGCACAATAAGCAGAAATCTGGGGGAAATAAAAGAAGAAACCTAGATTTGGTACGCAGTCCAAACATTTCCTCGTTCCAAAACAGAATCTACCAGAACACGGTACCAACAACCAGCACACGGGGCTGCTAAACGTCCAGTGATGGAGGAAGTGCAGACAATGGTCACAATAGTTGACCAAAATTTAGTTGATTCTGGACTTGCTCAGTTCGGCGGGCCGGGTGCTGCACAGGAGATGCAATTGGATCATATCTCGGCTATTGGTCAGCTTGGGTGTCAGGATGTTCCGGATTCTCAACAGATTACAAATATACCATCAGAGCATTTAAATTACCATGGTCTACCACGTCATTTGCTACAAGAGTTGTCTAAGAAGAACGGCATCAAAGCCAATCTTTCTAATGTGGCCATGGCAAATGCTCTCCAACTCTTGGACTCTGTTACTGGAATTGAGGACATCAAGTCTATTGAATCTAAGGAGGTCGGTACATTGGAGAGAAGGACTAGCAAGAGGACAGCAGCTATGGGGGATCTAAATATTATGGAGAAGGCCAAGAATTTTGTGGCAAGAGTCAATTCTCTGGATCAAGGTAATTGTACATCTTTCCCCTCTTTCTCAGATTCCTCTATTGTTTCTAGAATCAATAACCTAGGTGTTTCTCTTGGCCGAGATAATAGTACTATTTTATCTTCTGTTACCTCGCTTAAAAACATAGAGTTAGATAGGTTAAAGGTGTCGGCTAAAAATAACCTTTGTAGCAGCAAATCTCCCTCTCCTAACATTAACCAGGATGAGGAGGAACAAGACCTCATTGATACACACCTCAATCACATTTGTGGGAATTATGATGAGCGTGTGTAAGAGGACAGACTTGAACATATTTGTTGTGAACTTTTAGCTACACACCGCAGGAAAAAAAATTCTTCTAGAAAGAATAACAAAGGGGGATTGACTCCAACAAAACCATTAACACCTTCCAAGCTTTGTCTCAAATGAAAGGGGTCTTCTGGAATAGCAGAGGTCTAGGTGACTTGGCTAAACATAGGTATTTAGAAGAAATGGTTAAGGAGGAGCATATTGATTTTATTGCTCTGTTGGAAACGGGTCGGGATCACTTCCCAGTTGCGACCCTTAAAAAACTTTGTGGTGGCAAAGAATTTATTTGGCACTACATGGCACCACATGGTCGCTCAGGGGGCATTCTCCTTGGTGTGGACCTAACGGTTTTTGACATTGGAGTTATTGATGAAGGAGACTTTTATGTCAAATTCACACTTCGTAATAAACAAGATGGTTTTAAATGGGCTCTGTTTGCAGTATATGGCCCTGCTCAACAGCAGCATAAAGAAAACTTCTTAGCTGAAATGGCTAACATTTGTAGTAAAGAGCCATTACCCTATTTGATTGGAGGTGACTTCAACATTATGCGTCGCCCTGAAGATAAAAACAAAAATAACTTCGACACAAAATGGCCAAATATTTTTAATATGGTCATCCAATCCCTTGATCTCAGGGAACTAGAGATGTCGGGCCGCCATTATACCTGGGCGAGTAGTGGGAATGACCCGACCTACGAAAAGTTAGATAGGGTCTTGGTTAGTACTGATTGGGAAGAGAAATTTCCTCTCACCACAGTACTGGCCAAAGATAGAAGTAACTCAGACCACACACCTTTGTTAGTAAACACAGGCGCTTCATTTCATAATAGACATCAACCTCTGTTTAAATTTGAACGAGGATGGTTGTCGCGAGATGGTTTCTATGATTTAGTGGCTGATGTATGGCATTCAGAAACCAAAGGATTAACAGCCATAGAGAAATGGCAAAATAAAATAAGATCTCTCAGGAAATTCTTAAGAGGGTGGGCAAAAAATATAGCTGGTCACAATAAAAAAAGAAAAGAAACAGCTAGTCTCTAGGATAGATGAGCTAGATAAAAAGGCGGAAACAAATGTGCTCTCACACCAGGAAATAAGTTTGAAACGCTATCTCAATGAACGATTAGTTCATTTGCTGAGGGAAGAAGAGTTGAAATGGTATGAGAGAGCTAAAACAAAAGACCTTCTGGAAGGTGATAATAACACACAATATTTCCATTTGGTTGCTAATGGAAAACATAGGAAGCAATGAATCTTCAAATTAGAACAAGAAGATGGAGTAATAGTAGGTGATGCTGAATTAAAAGCATATATCACAAATTACTACAAGGGGCTTTTCGGCTTGCCAGAGGATAATAATTTTAGTATGGTGGAAAATCAAAACCAAGATATTACCCAGGTTACAGATGAAGAAAATAATATCCTTGTCTCCCCATTTACGGAGAAGGAGATAAAAGAGGCAGTGTTCCAAATGGAACACAATAAATCGCCAGGACCTGATGGGTTCCCAGCAGAGTTCTACCAAGTGTTTTGGGATTTAATCAAAAGTGACCTTATGGCACTCTTCAATGATTTCTATGAAGAGCGTCTACCCTTGCATAGCCTCAATTTTGGAGTAATAACACTTCTCCCAAAAATAAAGGAGGCGACAAAGATACAACAATATAGGCCTATTTGCTTGCTCAATGTGAGCTTTAAGATTTTTACCAAAGTAGCCACAAATAGACTTATGGGAGTGGCTAGTAATGTGATAAGCCCGTCTCAAACAGCTTTCATGCC
This sequence comes from Dendrocalamus latiflorus, assembly GCA_017311315.1. Lineage (NCBI taxonomy): Eukaryota > Viridiplantae > Streptophyta > Magnoliopsida > Poales > Poaceae > Dendrocalamus > Dendrocalamus latiflorus. The sequence continues at coordinate 60,541,518 of CM029663.1, read as the reverse complement.
AGGTCGAAATATCATGGAAGGGGTTGTAATTTTACATGAAACTATCCATGAACTTCATAGTAAAAAGCTGGATGGGGTGATCCTGAAGATAGACTTTGAAAAGGCCTATGATAAGGTCAAATGGTCTTTTCTCCAGCAAACCCTTCGTATGAAGGGTTTTAGCTATAAATGGTGCAGATGGATTGATAAGTATGTTTCGGGAGGAAGTGTAGGCATCAAGATAAATGATGATATAGGCAATTACTTCCAAACACATAAAGGCCTTAGGCAAGGAGATCCGTTGTCACCGATACTGTTCAATATCGTAGCGGACATGCTCTCGATATTAATTAAGAGGGCAAAGGATGATGGTCAAATTCAAGGAGTCATTCCTCACCTTGTGGATGATGGATTGTCTATCTTGCAATATGCAGATGATACAATTCTTTTTATGGACCATGATTTTGAGCAGGCTAAGAATATGAAGTTATTACTCTGTGTTTTTGAACAATTATCAGGCCTAAAAATTAACTTCCACAAAAGCGAGATTTTCTGTTTTGGAAATGCCAAACAGTGCGAACAAGATTATACTAACCTGTTCGGCTGTGATATAGGCATGTTCCCTTTTAGGTACTTAGGAATCCCAATGCACCACCGAAAACTTCGAAATTTGGAGTGGGGTGCTATAGAAGAAAGATTTAAACGGAAACTAAGTACTTGGAAGGCTAAGCATTTATCCTATGGGGGTAGGCTGGTATTGTTGACTTCAGTTCTAAGTGATCTACCTATGTTCATGATGTCTTTCTTTGAAATCCCAAAAGGTGTTCTTAAAAGATTGAATTTCTATCGGTCAAGATTTTATTGGCAAGGTAATAATGATAAACACAAGTTTCACCTTGCCAAATGGAACATCCTCTGTCGTCCAAAAGATCAAGGCGGGTTGGGAATACCTGACCTTTGGATCAAAAATAAATGTCTTCTAAGCAAATGGCTATTTAAATTGTTGAATGAAGATGGAACTTGGCAAACCTTACTCAGAAATAAATATTTGAGTTCAAAATGCCTCACTCAGGTTCAATCTAAAACTGGGGACTCACAGTTTTGGAAAGGTTTGCTAAGGGTCAGGGAGGATTTTCTGGGTTGTGGGTCTTTCAAAATAAGAGATGGTTCACAAACCAGATTTTGGGAAGACACATGGGTAGGCTCTTCACCCCTAAAAGAGCAATTTCCCAGTCTGTACAACATAGCCAATTATCCTCATGTAACTGTGGAGACGGTTATGAATCAAGTGCCTATTAATATCTCTTTTCGCAGAGCTTTAACTGAGGATAAATTGGTAGCTTGGCTTAACCTAGTAGCTAAAATAGCCAATGTTCAACTTTCAAATGAGATGGATGTTTTTAACTGGGATCTACATAATCATGGTCAATTCTCTGTACGGTCAATGTATGCGTACTTGTTAAACCAGGATACCCCTTTCATTAATAAATTCATTTGGAAATTGAAGCTCCCTCTTAAGATAAAAATATTCCTTTGGTACCTCCAAAGAGGGGTTATCTTAACAAAGGACAATTTAGCTAAGAGGAACTGGAGTGGCAGTCAAACGTGTTGTTTCTGTGATCGCAATGAAACAATAAAGCACCTTTTTTTGATTGCCGTCACGCTAAAACTATTTGGAACATTGTTCATATTGCTACTGGGTTAACCCCACCTAGATCTATTTCTCACATGCTTGGAGGCTGGCTCACGGGCATTGGGACAAAGACTAAAAAACAGATTTTTGTGGGGGCTGCTGCTATTATTTGGGCAATTTGGTGTACTCGTAATGATATTGTTTTTGAGAAAAAACAAAATATTTCTGTTATGCAGGCTATTTTCAGAGGAGCATATTGGTTGCGGTTCTGGGCACTGCTGCAGCGTGAAGATAACAGGCAGATGTTTCGATTGGCAAGCAAAGCTTTGGAGGTTATCGCTTTAGATGTGTTTGCTAATAATGGATGGCAAAGTAATAATAGACTTTGCATTTGATTTTCTCCTATTGAGTACACTCTTTTTCTTTACTTTGTACGCAAATAAGCTGACAACATTGTAAGACTTGGCTGTGTGCGGTTGCAGAGGCCGGAATTATTCCATTTTCTAGAAAAAATCCATTTTTTATTCGAAATTACAGAAATATACCCGCGGAAATTTTTTTTACAAAAATAGGCTCCAGTCGCCCAATGGTTAAGCGCTGTAGCCTTTCGCCCAACCAGCGGACGACACAATAGCTGTCGCTCTACCCTCGAGCGACTGCATCTAGTCGCCCTCCCATTGGGCGACTTTCATACAGTCGCCCAATGGTTGGGCGACTACACTCAGGGGCCGACAAAACCGTATGTACCGATCGTTTTATATACCGATGCAATATAAACAACTAGTCCGAAAAGATAAAATGGCAAAGTTCTATATGGCTTATATATACTCATTTGAAAGGTTTCGACGACATCTACAACTTTTCAGTTGAAGAAAAATCCAAATTCCGAAGGGAAGAACAACAAAAAGGGCAAAAACAGAAAGAAAAAACTTGCGATGCAGGTTTAGGTCCAAAGATAGCCGATTTTCGGGGTCTTGGAGGGCGATTGGCGCAAGTGGGTCATTATTTTTGGATCGGGCTCGTCGTTAGCTTTCCAACGAGTACAAGAACGTCGAAAACGGACACCGTATGCAAAAGTTATGCCCGTTTTACTGAAGGTGTGTCGGAAACGGACTCGAATTCGTTTCGGCCTCAATTGAAACTGCTATAACTTTTGATCCCATGGCCGAAATTGCTCAAATTTTTTTCTGGAAGCTTTTGGATGTATGAAGAACAGCTCCACCAATTTTCACTATTTTTGGCGAAGGTTTGATGCACTTTCCAAATTTCGGCAAAATAGACTCTTTCCTCTCTTTTTTCTCTCAGGGACCTGAGTGCAGTCGCCCAACCATTGGGCGACTTTTATGCAGTCGCCCAATGGGAGGGCGACTGGATGAAAGTCGTTAAATGGTTGGGCGACTGGAGCCTATTTTTGTAAAAAAAATTCCCGCGGGTATATTTCTGTAATTTTGAATAAAAAATGATTATCCGTACAAAAAATTCCCAACAACCACCCATCTGGTGGAAGCACTTAAAGAAAAATTGTCCCTTTGCAGCAAAATTCTCACTTTTCCCAACAAAAACCATCAAGCAGAACTCTACAAAGCAATCGAATAGCTGTAGAACAAAAGAACGATTGCGCTAAAAGAGAGAGTTTGTATGTTCTGACTGCGGGCGTAGGGAGGGGGGCCGCGCTGGCGCGGAGGGGGGGGGGGCCGGGAGGGGAGCGCCGAGCGCCGGAGGTAGGGGGAAATTTAACTATTTGCCACTCTTAAGAATGCCACTTATTCAAATGCCACTTTCTTCTTTGCAATTAACATTTTGCCACTCTAGATGTGGTTGACTAATTAATCGCCACTTTCGAGCCCACGAGGCGCCAAATCACTGTCATGTCAGCATCCTCTCCGGCTCGCCCGCGCCCGCGCCTCCGTCCTCCTCTCCGGCTCGCACACGCCCGCGTCGCCGCCTGCGTCTGCGCCTCCGTCCTCCTCTCCGGCGCCGGCGGGGGCGGCGCGGGGGCCCCGTCCTCCGACCACCACTGCCCGCGGCACCGGCGCTCGGTCCACCCGCCTCTTGCTCGCGCCCGCGCCTCCACCCTCCTCTCCGGCGCCGGCTTCTCGTCGTAGTTGACGACGTTGTGGTTGCAATAGCGCGCGGAGAGGGCCTCCGTGGGGCTTCGGTCGCCGGCCGCGGCTGCCACGGAGTCGCCGAGGCTGATGCGCTCGGCCGCGCGGATCTGGACGGAGTCCGGGTCGACGAGCCCCGCAGGATCCGACACCGAGATCGCGAGGGCCAGCCGCACCTGGTACTCTTCCTCCAGCTGTGTCATCGTCGCCTCCGCCCCCAGCCCCCTCGGCTCGGGCATCGTCACCGCCGCAGGAGTTGGCGCCGGTGCTAGAGCCGGCTACGGCGGTTCGGCGGCCGCCGTGGCGGCCACGACCGGCGGCTGCAGAGGCGGGTGGACCGAGCGCCGGTGCCGCGGGCGGTGGTGGTCGGAGGACGGGGCCCCTGCGCCGCCCCCGCCGGCGCCGGAGAGGAGGACGGAGGCGCGGGCGGCGACGCTGGCGTGTGCAAGCCGAAGAGGAGGACGGAGGCGCCGGAGAGGAGGACGGAGGCGCGGGCGCGGGCGAGCCGGAGAGGATGCTGACATGGCAGTGATTTGGCGTCTCGTGGGCTCGAAAGTGACGATTAATTAGTCAACCACATCTTAAGAGTGGCAAAATATTAATTACAAGGAAGAAAGTGGCATTTGAATAGGTGGCATTCTTAAGAGTGGTAAATAGTTAAATTTCCCGAGGTAGGGTAGGGTTTGCGATGGATGGACTGATGGAGTATGCCAATGCCAGTATGGACCGCCACCCGCCAGCAAACGGCTTCGTGACTCAGCACCAAATGGCGATCCGCGTGCGAGCTGGGCTGCGGCCTGCGTGCGATCGAATGGGCCGAGTGGGCTGGCTATGGTGAGTCGGTATGGGCTATCTAGTCTGGGCCATAAGAATACTATTCTAGATTAAACTTAAACTATTTGTGCTATATATTAGGTATTTTTTACGTCCCACACTAAAATCTATTATGCCATGGGTCTAATTCCGCCCCTCCTGCAGTGGGCACTTTCTATTCGAAACCCCCCTGGTGTAAAAGCATATAAATAGAAATTGGCTGTTTCATAAGATTTCTCAAGATTTACCGGGCAAGTATGAACAATCCTGAAATTCAAATATCCTATGTGTAAAGTACGTGCATATTTTGAGCTCATTACAATCTCAAATAGCAACTGGGCAAATGGGATCAAACATATGAAAGCTGCAGATTGGATGGAATAGAACATACCTGGTTTTGCTAAGCACCAAACTGTAAAGCTTCTCTAGACACAATCATTCGCTTAACCAAGTGATTGATAGAATACAGTTGTGCAAAAAATAAAATTCAGGCCAGGAGATAAATCGATGTATGCAAGAATTTCCTCCATCAATATCTCTGCAAAGCTGGACAAGCTCCAGGTATAATAACCAATACAAAGACGGGGGGTTCCGGCCCGCGTAGCCCCTCCACGTCGGCATCTCCCGCCCGCGCGCGCGCTCCGTCGGCCGCGTGGCGGGAGAATCTTCGTACGGCCAGGAGAGGCCATTTTCTCCAGTTTTCCGGAATAAGATATCATGGCAAGTTCCAAAGTGAATCATGTATGGCATGTTAGTAAAAGAAACTTAAGAACACCAAACAAATTCCGTATCACTAGCGAACTTTTAGCACATAAGAATTGAATCAGAACCTCCATCAAAAGAACAATTTGAATAAGAAACAACAAATTATTCAGAACAGCAGAGAAAAAATAATTTACTAATATCTAACCAGCAAAAAGAAAACAGATCTCTGCATGATATCCAACAGAACATGTAGTAGTATGTCACCTTTCTTTCAATACTAGTTACGTGTCCGTGCGTTGCAACGAAATTTATTGGATGTATAGAGAATCATGCTATGGAAGGGGTTTTTCTGATCGGTTGGAAATTGGAAGTAATGAGAAGTTGAAGAAATAGAGCAGTTGGAGGAAACAGACGTACAACCACCAACTCGTTCTTTTATAATAGTAATGATACGTGTCCGAGCGTTGCAACGAGATTTATTGGATGTATAGAGAATCATGCTATGGAAGGGTGTTGTTTTGATCGGTTGGAAAGTGGAAAGTAATGAGAAGTTGAAGAAATAGAGCAGTTGAAGGAGAACGGACGTACGACCACCAACTCGTTCTTTTATAATAGTAATGAAAATATGCGTCAATATAACCAGCAACAGAGAGGGTTACACCAAGATGTTAGGACATTATCCCAAAGAGAACAAAACATGGACAGGTTCCACTGGTTTGAGAATATCATCTCAGTTGTAACTTCGTTCTCTGAACTACAAATTTGCTGTCTGTACAACATTTGAAGTGAAGAATGCTTGTCACCATTTAGTGATCACTGAGAGTTAAGACAACCGATATTCATTTGTTTGATGTGATTGATGTATAATGAGTTACCAATAGTCCTTACAAGAACCATGTCTAAAATGATGGAAGCGTGTCTTGTCCCTCACAATGACGACCCTTCCATACAATTTGGATATCAATTTTATTGCATTGTGGCAATCCAAACACATCCTCAAGTTTTTCACAATCCTTATCGTTGCATTAGATTCTGAACTGAGAAACGCAAAAGCGACTGCCAACTTCTCGCTGTGACAGTAAAGAACCTTCTGCTTTTCTTCTTCAGTGACTTGTACAAAGACCTCAGTTACATCAGTGAGTACCTTCTCCAACTTGGAATAGATTTCTTCGCTCATAGGATGAGATCTTACACCAGCTACAAATTCGTGAACAGTGCCGTTCATTTCAATTAGACTGCAACCAGGCTCTTTCTTGACTCCTTGCTCCATTATTACCTTCCTAAGCCGCCGGACACCTTCCCATCTATTAGACTTTGCATAAATGTTGGACGAAAGGATGTAAGCCATGCTGTTCTCTGGATCCAGCTCAAGGAGACGCTCTGCTGCCAATTCACCTATCTCTGAATTACCGTGAACCCTACAAGCTGCCAGCAGAGTCCCCCAAATTGCAGAGTTGGGTTTCATGGGCATTTTGCCTATTGCCTCCAATGCTTCTGTTAGTTTCCCAGCTCGGCAAAGGAGGTCGATTATGCACCCATAATGCATCACATTAGGAGAAATCCTGTAGGTCCCAGTCATGCTGAGAAAGAACTCTAGTCCTTTGTCAACCAAGCCAGCATGAGTGCAGGCAGTGAGAACACCAATAAAGGTCACCTCATCTGGAGTTTCAAACACCCTAAGCATTCTGTAGTTTCAAACACCCTAAGCATTCTGTAGAACATATCGATAGCACATATCCCCATGGCCATTCACCTCGAGACCAAGTATAATTTTTTTAGAAAACGGAATATCAATATTCCGGTCTTAATCATTCCATTTGAATGACTACAACCGTTCAAACAACAAAACAGAAACTCAGTCCACACTCCACCATAACGGTGATACAAAAACCTCTTAAGCACCGAACAAAAGACAAGAGGACTTAATCCTTTAATCTAAAACCAGTACTCCACCCAAATTTGCTAAACAACTCCATCACCACCCACTCAAGTCTTTTGCATCCATCTAAGAGTGTCCTTCTCGTTTCCTCTTTAGACAATTGCGACCAGCTTCTGATCCAGTAAGTCCCCCTGAAGAAAACCTGCACAAAAGAGTGAGTAGCGGACCTTTTAAAGATGGCGTCATTTCTATTCAACCACAACGCCCAGCAAAAAGTTGCTATTCCCACAATAATCTGATATCTAAGCTTCAAAGAAAAACTTCTAAGCCAAGAACCAAACATCATTCCAACACTAGAAGGTGGTTGAAATCCAAAACTAATGACTATCACACTCCAAAAAGCCCGAACCACATGGCAGTCAAAAAAGAGATGTTGAATGCTTTCATTAGAGGAGCAAAAACAACATTTAATACTTCCTTGCCATTGTCTTTTTACAAGATTATCTTTTGTTAAAAGCACTCCTTTTTTAAAAAACCACAGAAAAACTTTTATTTTGAGCGGTATCTTTGCTTTCCAGAAAAAACTTTTTCCTGGCCTGCTTTCTTTGATCATGAGATCTCTATACAAGGAACGGACTGAAAAAGAACCACTCTTATGCAAGTTCCAAACTAGAACATCCTCTTGCTCACTCAGAGATACTTGCACTATCAAACGCACCAACTTAAACCATGCCGTCTGCTTGTCACCAACCAACGCTCTTCTAAACGAAACATTTAGTGGTGTTGTACTAAGCACTTGAGCAACCGTCACGTTCTTCTTTCTCACTATTCTATACAAATTGGGGAATCTCCTCATTAGCGCTTCCTTCCCAATCCAAATGTCCTCCCAAAATCTCGCTTGTTGACCATTGCCAACCTTGAAACTACTCCTTGCTAGAACAAGGTCTTTGACCTCCAAAAGACCACTCCAAAAGTGAGAGTCCCCTGGTTGTTTAACCGTTTGAGATAAAGTCTTGCCTTTCAAATATTTTCTCTTAAGTATGCTCTGCCAAAGGCCGTCCTCATTCAATAACTTAACCAGCCACTTACTTAACAAACAACAATTCTGCATTTCCAGGTTTAAAATACCCAAACCCCCCACACATTTCGGCTGACTAAGAATACCCCATCTAGCCAATCTGTATTTCTTTTTATGCCCATCATTTTGCCAGAAAAATCTGGATCGATAATAATCCAGCTTCTTAAGGACTCCTTTAGGAATCTTGAAGAAGGACATCATAAACATCGGGAGACTCGACAATACCGAATTGATTAAAACGAGCCTGCCACCCACTGACAACAATTTGCTTTTCCAACTACTAAGCTTCTTCTGAAACCTTTCCTCTACTCCCCTCCAATCCTTGTTCAAAATTTTTCGGTAATGCATCGGGAGACCTAGGTACCTAAAAGGTAGAGATCCCTCCTTGCACCCAAAAAGCTCAACATAATCAGCACTCTTAACCTTAGCGCTCCCAAAGCAAACTACTTCACTCTTATGAAAGTTTATTTTTAGACCTGACAACTCCTCGAAAGTACTTAATACTAACTTTAGGCTCTTCGCCTCTTCGAAGTCATCTTCCATAAACAAGATAGTATCATCCGCATATTGGAGAATTGACAAACCGTCATCCACCAAATGAGGCACTAGGCCCCTGAACTGCCCCCTTCTTTTGGCCCTTTCTAGAAGGACTGCCAACATATCAGCCACTAGATTGAAAAGAACAGGCGAAAGAGGATCCCCTTGCCTCAACCCTTTACTAGTCTGAAAAAAATGACCCATTTTCTCATTCACCTTGACCCCTACGCTGCCTCTCCTTACTATTGTTTCGATCCAGTTGCACCAAGTTGCCGAAAATCCTTTTACCCTTAGCACCTGCTGCAAAAAAGACCAACTCACCTTATCATAGGCTTTCTCAAAATCTAGCTTGAGAATAACCCCACCCATTTTTTCCTTTTTTAACTCATGAAGCGTTTCATGCAAAACAACTGCACCTTCCAAGATATTCCTTCCCGGAATAAAGGCCGTCTGGGAAGGTCTAATCACCTTACTCGCAACCCCCGTGATCCTATTAGCCAAAACTTTTGTAAAGATCTTGAAACTGACATTAAGCATACAAATTGGTCTGTATTGCTGAATTTGCTTAACCTCTTTTTGTTTTAGAAGGAGAGTTATTATCCCAAAATTCAGACTAAACAGCGAAAGTCTATTATTGTGGAAATCCTTAAACATGGCCATTAGGTCATCTTTTATTAGACTCCAAAACACTTGGTAGAACTCGACCGGAAATCCATCAGGACCCGGGGCTTTGTTGTGTTTCATTTGAAAAATGGCCTCTCTAACTTCCTTTTCAGAGAAAACTTCCGTAAGGACCCTATTCTCTGTTTCGGAAATCTGCGGGATATCGTCTTTGAAAGTTTCATCAAGGATCAGGGAATTTCTCCGTGACGATCCAAAAAGGTTTTTATAATATTTTGTAATATAGTTCTCCAGCCTATCATCTCCCTCAATTACTCCTTCTTCTTGGTCTAGCCGCAATATTCTCGTCTTTCTTCTTTTACCATTTGCAACCAAATGGAAATATTTTGTGTTATCATCGCCCTGCAGGAGCTCAGTGGTTTTAGCCCTTTGGAACCATTTGATCTCCTCCTCCCGAAGCAAGTATGCTATTCTTTCTTTCACCACTTGCATTAGGTCCACTTCATGCTGAGATAGAAGTTGCTTTTCTGCTTTTTTATCAAGCTTATCTGCAACCCTGACCAGCTCCTGTTTCTCCTTCTTACAAGCCCCATTCTCGTTCATTGCCCAACCCCTTAAGAACTGTCTCAACCTCCTGATCTTATTCTGCCATCGTTGAAGAGACGACAAACCCTTTTTTTCCGCTTTCCAAACTTTAGACACTAAGTCGAAGAAACCCTCACGTAAGAGCCAACTGAGTTCAAACTTGAACATCGGTCGACCTTTACCCTGAGTTCCTTCGCCCGTACTAAGCAAGAGCGGGGTATGATCCGAAAGATCCCTACCCAGAGCCTTTACCGTAGAGAGGGGAAACTTTTGTTCCCAGTCCGTGCTCACTAAGACTCTGTCTAGCTTTTCAAATGTTGGAACTCTCCGGGAATTAGCCCAAGTAAAGCATCTTCCCGACATTACGATTTCCCTTAGATTTAAGCTATCTATGATCGCATTTAAAAGAAAAGGCCATTTTCCATCAAACTTGTCATTATTTTTCTCACTCGGATTACGGATGATGTTGAAATCCCCGCCGATCATCATTGGCAATGTTTCCTTACTGCAAGCTTGGACCAGCTCGGTAAGAAAGCTATCCTTGAATTCTGGCTGCGCAGCCCCATAGACTGCCACCAAAATCCATTGAAAGCCATCTTTTTTATTTCTGAGATGGAATTTCACAAAGAAGTCCCCTTCCGATATGCTGCCAATATCAAAAATATTCACATTCACTCCCAACAGAATACCCCCAGATCGCCCATGCGGCGCTGTCCAATGCCAGAGAAAATCCCTTTCCCCACAAAGTTTATTAAGCTTCTTTGGTGAGAACTCTTTCTTCCCGGTTTCCAAAAGAGCGATAAAGTCTAAGCTTTGCTCTCTGGAGATTTCAAATAAAAATCTTGATTTAGCCAAGTCCTTAAGACCTCTGCTATTCCAGAAAATTCCTTTCATGAATAACTACCGCGCGAAATTCTGTCTCTTCTTTTTTGCACAGTCCTTTTCCCAAAGTATAATAGCGGTCCAAGTAAACTTATCTCTGCTGGGCATCTCTTTGAATACATCCAACGCCCGCTCAATGCTCCCACACTTTGAGTACATGTCTATGAGTGCATTCCCAACAAAAACATCCATCTTGATCCCATGCCTGCTCAAGGAAATCCTTGCCCATTCTCCAGTCTCTAAAGCACCTAGCTGGGCGCAAGCCATGATCACGCTGACCATGGTGAACTCGTCTGCCCTCACCTTGCTAAACTGCATCTCACGGAGCCTCCCTGAACCGGCCAGCCTGTACATAACCGTCAATCATTGCAGTCCATGAGAAAGTCTCTCTCAGGCATACGATCAAACAGGCCCGTTAGCGCATCATGCGGTTGATGGGAATAGAACTGTTTTTTAGCTACGAAACTCAGATCGTTACAAACGTATTAACTAAAGGCTGGTTTGATAGTCTCAAAGTAACGGCAAGATGGTAAGGTAGAAGCAGAGGCTCTACTAAACCGTCATATGATCATATCAAACAATTAATTATCAAAATTCCATATCATGCAAATATAGATAATACGGATTAAAAATCATATTTAAGGTTTGTTCAAAATATATACTTACAAGATATGCGCAGGACCAGTACTCATTGAGAGAAGATCGTATAACTCAATATATCTAGGTTGTCGGTCATGGACTATAGATATATATCACAGTATCAGTCATGTCAGTGTCACCGTATATATATACGTATGTATACACTAAAAGGACCCAGAGGAGTACGCAGCGCCATATCACTACAACACAAACTGTCTTTGAGACGATTTCAAGCTAGCGTAGCCACAGCTATGCCGTCTCTAGGAGCTCCAAAGATGGTTTTAAGGTGTGTTTGGTTGAGCTGTGGCTTCTGAAAAAACTGCTGTGAGCTGTGGGCTATGGAAAAGCTGCTGTAGGTTGTGGGCTGTGAGAAAGCTAAAAGCCGTTTGGTTGAACAGCTGTGACTTTTGGAAAAACCGTTTCTTCTTCTTCCTCAGGTCGTCGATCCGCACGGAGACGACGCGGGAGGCCGGCGAGGGGCGGCAGAGCTGGCACGCGGCGGAGCCCACGCTCGACAACGGCCTCGGCGGCGCTCCCCCACGCTCGGCGGCGGCCTCGTCCGCGCGCGGCGGCCTCGGCGGCCCTCGCCCGCGCTCGGCTCTCCACGCGGATGGGGGAGGGGCGGCCTGCAGGGGGTCGCCGGAGCAGCGCCGCCGCCGGGCACAAACCCTAGCCGAGCTGAGGGAGCGGACCGGAGCAGAGCAGAGCGGCCGGAGAAGCGCCGCCGCCGGGAACCCTCGCGCGTGCCGAGCCGAGAGAGCGGAGCAGATGGAGCGGAGCGGCCGGCGAAGCGCCGCCGCCGGGAACCCTCGCGCCCGCCCTCACGCGCCTGCCGCCGCCGGGAGTGCCGCCCTCACGCGCACGCGGATGGGGAAAAGGGGAAAAACGACTCGCTGCGGAGGAAAAAGCTGGTGGAAGCAGGGGAGGACGGGCTGTGAAAAATCAACAGCAGCAAAAGCAGCTGTTGAAAGCTATCCTTTTGGTTAGCTTTTAGCTTTTGAGAAGCAAAAGCTCCTCCAAAAAGCCCAACCAAAGGGACCCTTAGCACCCGTCTCGCAGGCGTTGCCATTGCCCCTGCCTCAAAAAATTAGAGATGGTTTTAATAACCGTGTTTACGTGTAGAGATGGTTCATAGACATGGTTAAAACCGCCACTACATGGAAAACTCAAATTCCAAACCAAATTGGTAAAAGTCCATCTCTAACTTTAATTAGAGTAAATTTTCTCCATACCATCGCAATAGTCGTGGTGTTGCAAAATACCATCCTAAAGGGAGTTGTTGTGATTACACACCAAACAGTAAAGGAAGGGGGTTACGGGAAGGCTGTAAGTGGGCTGTCCGTAATCTCACACACCCTGGAGATGGCAATACAATGTCTTGGAAGTTGGTAATATTTGATCCTTTGCTAAAAAAGAGTACTTTTGCCTTCCCCATGGCACACTCAAGTAAGTATTTATAGCCATGGGGCTTTATTACACAAATACCCCTATTTATCCCTATCTTTATAGAGGTACATATGTCCTTTTTCCTACTTGAAGTTACACAAATGTGCCTAGCTAAGTCTATCCTTCTAGGGGTACATATGCTATTTTCTTAGCCTTGTGGGTTTCTATGAAGCTTCCGGCATGTCCTGCTGGCACCATGGACCATTTGGGCCAAGGTGGGGGTTACTCCCCCAACAGGAGTCTGAAATCTTGGATAAATCATGGAGTAAAATGGATGACCAGGTGGTCTACCCGGGGTTTCCTGAAACTTTTACTCCAAAACATTGGGTTCCTTAAAAAAGTGGCAAAACCTGGGGTTTTATGTTACCTTTGCCTCAAAACATTCAGTTTTATAAAATTTACTATCTTTTTTAACTTGTCAGTGGGTTTATGATGGTGAGCTTGTTTGGGCCCAATGGGGTTCGCTTGGTGGGCCTAGAAATGCCTTTGGTGTACCATGGTTTGCTGGGCTGTTGGGCTTTATATGATAAATGGTCCAGGAAATAGTGCTCTATCTGATCCATTTCATTTCTATTTTTCTCTTTTATTGGAGGATTTTTTTTTGGGCAACACCTTTGATCTGCTCTGAGATTTAGGGCCTGTTTGAGACTGCTCTGCTCCTGTTTTTCCAGCTCTGCTCCACCAACTCCACCATGGAGCAGCTCCACTGTGGAGTTCCTGGAGCAGGTGGTCCTGTTTGGCACGCAGCCTAGCTCCAGCTCCAGGAATGTGAGGTTTCCCTGAGAAAGGTCCAATGTGCCCCTGAATGATGTTTGGTGTATGTTTTGATGTCTGCGGAGCATATGTAACTGAATTTTTTTGTTGCCAATTGAAATATGATGTAAAATATTATAATCGCAATTAATTTATTCAAGAAAACCAAAAAAACAAATATTTTGGTCAAATAATTCCATCCTTTTGTCCCATAAATCTATATTAACCTAAAAATATAAATCAAAACAAAGATTTGCCTCCACCTTAATTTCAAATCTACATGTATATCTAATCTTCAATTTGAATTATCTTTTTTATGTTGGTACAGATATGTACCCACCTAATATTAATTACTTTCATTTATGATTCGTAAACTTTTCTAAAAGAGGAGTACCTAAGCAAAGCTCTGTTTGTTAACATTCAGTCAAATGACAAGATAAACATGCCAAAGTGTTTTATACTTATATTTATCTCAGTATTATTCAGAAATTTGTAGTACATGAAAATACCAAAACAGGTTAGAATGTCTGAATCCCATTTGGTTATGTCATTGTCATACATACTCAAGTCACTTGCCGACAAATATCAAAACATTAACCACAGGACGCTGGTTAAATTTGCTATAAATGAAAACTCAGTGTGACACTAGCTTGAGTTCTATAAATTTTGGTGATCCTCATAAATCAACATATAAATATAATGATGTTTGGATCAACATAGCTCAGACATAGCACAACAATAGCTTGACACACTACATCAAATATTTTTCCAATTCAGAATGGAAAAAGTGCACTATAAGGCATAGCAACGGTAGCTCAAAGTCAATGCCAGATTGCCAATTATCCTAGTTAATAGAATTTTAAATCCTTTATGGAGTCATTTTACTTGTATGTGTTTTCTCGTTGCAGCAATTTGCCTTGTCGAGCGCAATCACATCCCCGCTCTGCACCTTCTCCTTCCCTAGGGCCTCAATCATCTTGCCACCAAGCTCATACACCGTCTCCATGTCCGTCGTCTTCAGCGTAAGCCGCCCAGTCTTCCCGGCCGCAGCAACCCCGGAGGGCGTGGTCAAGCTGCCACTAGCGCCTGCGGCGGAGACGGGGCGGTCGATTGAGATCTCGACGACCTCGCCCTCGATGATCTCTGCCTCCTCCTTGATGCGGACGCCGATGGCGCGGCGGAAGGCCTGGGTGAGCGCCTCGGTCTTGGAGAGGTCGAGGGAGAAGAGCTCGGAGGCGGCGACGGAGGCGAAGGGCGTCTCGGTGCCGAGCGACTTGGCGATGCCCATGGCGAGGGCGGTCTTGCCGGTGCCTGGCTGCCCGGCGAGGAGAGGAGCGGCGCGGGAGGGGGCGGAGGAGAGGAGCGGGGCGGAGGAGAGGAGCGGCGCGGGTGGGGGCGAAGGAGAGGAGCGGCGCGGGAGGGGGGTGGAGGAGAGGAGCGGCGCGGCGCGGGTGGGGGGCAGAGGAGAGGAGCGGCGCGGGAGGGGGGCAGAGGAGAGGAGCGGCGCGGGAGGGGTCGGACGAGAGGAGCGGCGCGGGTCGAGGGCGGACGAGAGGAACGGCGTGGGTGGGGAGGAGAGGCGTCGTGCGGGTGGGTGGGGAGGAGAAGAAAAGAAATTGATGAATCGGTACGGAGGGAAGATTGTGTAATGATAGTGGTGGGTAATTACCCCCCAACTCCACGAGAAGATACAAAACGCTGGTTTCTGGAGTACCCTTTGAGGAGCTCTAGGAAAAACGTGGAGTTGGCACTCAACTCCACCTTTTTCTTGGAGTGGAGTTTCTGGAGCTGGACCTGTTTGGCTGGGTAGTTTAGGAGCGGAGCTGCAAAAGTAGGAGCAGAGCAGTCCCAAACAGGCCCTTACACAACTTCATTTAGAGTTCACCTATCCTCCAACGCTAGGGCTTCGTTTGGAAACGTGGACACTTTTCTTCATTTCTATGAGAAATAAACTATTTTGTGTAAAATTCATATGAAGTTTGTGTGTTCCAAATGGGTCTAGAAGTCTATAGTTGGGCCGTGTATTGAGTACGTACAAATTGAAATCCCCCAAGCCTGCTTCGATATAATACAAAATGGACATCTCTTGGAAATTCTGATTGGTACATCACCTACGGAGAGAGATATCCCTAGTTGCCTATTCATCACCGTCTTGGGATGCTTGGAGGAGTAAAGGCAAGGAGAATGACACAAGCATCTCTGGTGGTTGGATGTTGTCCACATGTTGAGCCCCCCTAAGTCTACTAAGTCTTAAAATACTAGGGTGTTAGCAGTAAAAGAAACCGGTTACTGTGGAAATCATAGTGCAAGTTGAGGCGGTTGCACGTCAGACAAACAGTGGGCTCCCTCTAAATGAGTTCAGTTTCTGCCTTTTGGTTTTTTAATTATCTTTTTTTGGATTTTTTGACTTTTTGGACTTTTCTTTTTTTTTCCTTCTATTCTTTTGTATTGTCCATGATGACATAATGTTTTTTATTATTTTTTAAAAAATTTAATTACTCAGAGAAGACATCAGTCGTTACAGTGTATTTTTAGCCTTTACAGTAAAAAAAATACCAGAAGCCATCGCTTTAAGCCAATTGGAGTGAAGCCATAATCTTCTTGATCGGAAAGCTGTAGAAAATTGCTTCACGGCTTCGTATCAATTATGCAAATCGTTATCACCGCGGCGAGAGAGAGAACGCTAGCTTGTTGGGGGAAATTGCTTCACGGCTTCATAATGCTGACATCGACCTCAAACTAATCTGTCACATGCACATACGTTCTGATGAGAACTACAACAGTCTCCTTTCTGCTTGAGTTACTCGAAAGCCTTGAACCTTCTGCTTTCTTGTGCGTGAGCCGTCCGATCAAATATAATTCGGAAGTTGTTTCTTTAGACAAGTAGGCAATCATTGGTTCTGTTTGTTCGGTTCTTTAGTTTATTGCTTTTGATTTTCGTTTTTACTTTTGATTTCTCCAAAAGCTAAAATAAATATATCAATTTTTTTGAAATAGAATTTTTAAATAGTTTTTCAAATCTAAAATCATGTGTCATATACATGTTGGTGCTTTTATCATCTGCTATCGTCTTGAATAACGCAGACAAAAAAACTATCAATTATAGTAGAAAATCATTAGCCACAATCAAAATAATGGACCATTGTTATGTCCACAACGTAGGCCGGACCCGAGAGTTATAACAGGTTACTTTCTCGCAAGCCCAAGCATATTTCTATGCATGGAGCGACTTACGAACTGAAATGCAACGCAGGAGATATAAACTTCGTTCCAATGCAAGCATAAACTTTTATTCGGTCAAGCATACATGAATTGTTTGATTCCGTACACATACGGAATGCATCGTCCTAGATGCTAACGATATCATGCAACTTACGACTGTACGGACAAGGCGGCATCGTCTTCGATCTTCTCGCCGTTCTTGCCTCCAAGCAGAGCCGCCGCCGTGCTCGTGTCCCTCTCATGGCTCCTCCTCCTCGAGAGCTCCGAGACGTAGCGGATCATGTCCGTCAGGTCGGAGTACGACGACCCGCCTCCCTCTATTGCCGCCCTCGCCTTCGCGGCGAACTCCTTGGCCCTCGCCCTCCTTGCCGTCCCCTCTGGCCCGCCGTCCATCAGCTCGGCCACCGCCTTCTCCACGTCGCCGCTCGCCACCTGCACCCCCTCGGCCTCCTCGGGGACGTTCACGATCGGCACGTTGACGCCGGACCTGACTCCGACGCCGATAAAGTCCACGAGCAGCCGCTCGCTGCTGAACTGGTCGGCGAAGTTGGGCCATGTCAGCGCCGGCACGCCGTGGGAGATGGCCTCCAGCGTCGCGTTCCAGCCGCAGTGCGTCAGGAACCCGCCCACCGCCGGGTGCGAGAGGATGGTCACCTGCGGCGCCCACCCTGTCACATCCCAGTGAAGAATCCGACGAGGAACTGGATTATCACGGGAAAATCTGGTTGGAATCACAAGGGGACAAGGGGAAATCGCCTCAGAACAGACAACGCTACAGCTAAGAACTAACTAGGGCTACAGTTGTATTTTGACGGTGAATATCCTCCTTCATTCCACCGCAGGGAAGTATATATATGTCAGTACATGATTCACGCATTAAGACTAAGAAGTAATTAACGAAATTACATCCATACTAACTGGACATTAAGTACTAAACCGGAAGTAACTAAACTAGCTCTTTGTCAAGGGTAAAAGAAGCGTTGATCTCCCGCCATGGACTTCAGAACGCATCTTGACCGTCCATTGCTGTTGGAATTGACTCAGCGAACCGTTTTTCTTCAGACATCCGCCCCATCTTCAGAATTCAGACATTGCAGGTTCTGACATTTCTCCCTCCTCAACAGCAGACTTGCCCTCAAGTGTGCAAGTGTAGCTCCCTTGGCATTGTTCAGGAGAAAGACCAGATTGTCAGCTGGGTGAAAAACAATATCACAGAAGACACCCGCAAGGTAACCACCCGTAAAGCTGATACCCAGATGGAAATGCTTGCTGCACTCCAACTCAATGGTCTCAAAGGAAGCAATTTTCATCATGGTATAAGGAATCTGGAGACCCCAAAGAGGAACAAGTCCTTTGTAAAGCCCAAGGGCACCCTCCGATTGGACAAACTTGGGAATATCAGAGATAATCTTGCATTGAACAACAACATACACAACAGAGGACACAGAGAACTTCAGTACTCTGACTGGGCAGGCATCAACCTTCGTCTCATTTGTCATGGTTTCATACTTTGTGATGAACGGGTCCAAACCAATCATAGCAACAGTGTTAATACAGGGGACATCCTCCACATACTCTGGTGTTTTTCCCATCCAGATATCAGTACGCTGCACACTCTTCACATACAGATCCCTCTTGTGGCCAGGGACATAGTTAGGACCCATAATACGAACCTTCAAGCCGGTTGCAACCTTCCCAGATACGACATGACCAAAGGTAAAGAGTCTGCCCTTGTCAGATGCTAGAATCATCTTAGAAACATACAACATAAGATAATCTTCTGAATCATAGTTTCTAATAGCAGTTGCATAGATACCATCAAGGGGTCCCTCGTACAAGCTCTCCACAAGATTTTTCTGTGCCATCGATGGAGAGGGAAGATGGAATATCAACATATCAAGCAGAGCATTACTGGCTGGCAGCCAAATTTGTAAGACACGCTTCAAGTTTGTCAATACAAAACCAGGACCAGGCTTCTCACTGTAGGTTTGGTCACCTTCGAAGTCATGAATGGCAGTTGGGTACTTTTTTCCGGCACCCTTGTCAGGACAAACTGCATAAACATAGCAACCGAGAGCTTGAGGAGACTGAAATGGAATCATACCCTCATAATCCTCTATGTAATACCCACAAAGGAACAATATTCTTTTGTTTGAGCCTGCTACAGAGCCTCCAAGCGCTTCCACAAAAAGGTTGATGAACTCAGGATGAGCATCATAAGCCACTGCAGTGATGAAATCACCATCAGCAAAGCATTCTGCCATAGTATCAGCTTCTTCCCACCTAGCACCAGCAGCAACCAAAACTGGTTTAACGGCAGAATATGCAGTATATGTACGGTTCCGGCCTACTGCTGCTGCTGCCAAAATCAACTGTCTATGGCCAACTGAGGCGATGGGCTTCTTAGTATTAGAGAACTTCTTAACTAAGTCAAGCACTGTTTCATCAATTGCAAAGTACTCTGGTGCACGGCCTCCAGGAATTACCAATCCATCATATTCCGCCACATTAATCTTTTCAATTGAAACATTAAGTGCAGAATTACGGCCTCTAGTCTCAGCATATGTCTGATGGCCAGTTCCCTGATGGACGACGATGTGGCAGGCTGTCAGACCACAATTCTTCAGATTGATCACCCTGACCAGAGAAGTCTGTGAGTGGTCCTCAAAAGTTATCTCCCTGACTCCATCCTTTGTAATGGTCAATTTTCTCATCTTAAGATCCAATTTCACTGGACTATGTTGGTACAACCAGTTACAACCCCACACCATATCATATCCCTGAGAGCAGATTTTTGTTGGCATTGTCTCTGCTAGCAACAGGTCTAGGATCTGTTGTCCATATTGAGAAACCACTGTCTTGCCATCTTGGCTGACTACCCCAATAGCGCCAATCTTCTCATTGAGCTCAGTAATTATGGCTGTGGTGCCCGCAAGCAATGAAGTTCCTGAATCTACCATAGCGGCATAGCCGCCAGCATAAAATCCTGTGGATTTCCCTCCGATCAGGACATCACCCATTTCAAATTGCCAGTATCCCTTCTGAGTGGCTGTGACAAATGTATGATTGCCCTCGTAGTGGCTAGGATCCATTCCTCCAAACACAATTTCACCACCTTCTCCATCATCAGCACGTCGGTTGAACCAGGAAGAGAAAACATGGTCGACGATGAGAGTTTGCTCTACCATGTTATACCACACAGGTACTGCATTTCCAACAGATATTTCCTGAAATCCGAGCCCAAGAGCGCCATCGAATTTTGCAATCATGAAAGTAATACTTGGCTCCCTTGTAACTTCAATAAATTCCTTATCCTTCACAACTAGATCACCTACTGTAACACTATCCTCACTGTAAAACCCAGAAATGGCACAAAAGTCAGGCCAAGGTGGAAGTTTCCAAAGCAATCCAGTGCTCCATAACCATCTAGCATTACTTATGGAAAGTGCAGCTGCAGCAAATGTTGGAATCAGACAATCTTTGAGCACTGTTTTATCGTCAGTGTATCCAGGGTATGTAGTATCACCCTTTGTGTGAATTTTAGGCTGTCCTATTACCACATCATCCAGTTGCAAGGGCTTCATGGAGCGCAAAACTTTAACCTTCTCATTTCTTATGTATTGCTTTGACCACAGAGGCTCAAAGCCAAGATTAGAGAAGCAAAGGACAGACAAATTCTTCCCCAGTGCCTTTCCCTGTTCTGGCACTACTTCTTCACTAACTCCTGTCATCCAGTTCACCTGTTGGTAATGTTTGCACTTGTGCCCCAAATTCTGCAGTTGAAGCTCTTTGGTCAGAGGCTTAGGTACATATCTTTCCATTTCAGCTCTCTTTGTTCTTGTCATATTCTCCCTACCATTAGTGTTATTTCCAGCTGGTTGAGTGGGGTAAGCTACTGCTGTGTTCAAAGATCCAAATGAATTATCACCCCTTTTGTTACAAACAACTCCAATACCCTTTCTATAAGCAACGTAATTATTTTCATGATGGCTCCTCATGGCCTTCAGCATTCCAAGGCACATCTTCGCAGTTCGTCTGTCACCACTTCCCCCTAAAAAGGCATGCTTGTCATCAATCGACCAATCAAGATCAGCAAGCATAATCTCCTTCGGGCAATTATGTGTGTAGGGATCTATACCATATACCTCTTGCTCACGAATTTCTTTCCCATGGACCTTTCTATGTTGATAATCCACAGAGCAAAGGTTGGCTTTCACTTTTGTTTGCTCCATCTGCTCTATATTCATAGTTTTGACAGCTTGGGCAAGAGCAGGACAGAAATACTTATCTTTAACTGTAAACTCAACAGTTAGAGTATGGTCGAAACCAAAAGGATTTCCTATTGCTAAGCATTGCTGACCAACTCTAAGAGCTGAGGATGGTCCCACATTAATTGGCTTCAAGAGATCTGTAGGGGCGTCCTCCTTAAGAACAGCAAGATCTTTAGCACGTTCAATAGCATCTGGCAGAGAAAATCCAAACAACCAGGATGGAATTCCAAAATCACCCTCATCAGTATCCTTTGGGTTCTCCCACTCTATTCTTCTCACAGACACATTCGGCGATTGGTCCTGTTCCCAACCCGTTGCTACTACTGAAAAACCAGTAAGAGAAGAGTTGAGGTTACCTTCTGGTGCTCCCATCGGGTGGATTTCTTGAATGCTTTCCAGATTATTCTGCCTCAGATCTTTCATATTTCTCGCTTCAACTACTCTAGCTTGAGAATTTACTATCCTTTGCACTAAAATTTCCATCCGGTTCAATTGATCCCGCATTCCAGCCATTACTTTCTGAAAATCACCCCTCTGGTGTTGAACCCTGTCGGTCTTGTGGTTGGCCGCCGTAGCTATTCGCCAGACCGCCGTGGGATCTGACGCCACCGCTTCATACCTCACCACCGACTTCGTCTTCTTTCCCAGATCAGAACAAGGTTTAGGGATTTTACCCGGAGTGGAGCCCGGAACCTTCACCACGCCCCGATTCGGTCCGCCGCCATAGCCTGATAAGGTATAGGGCCGGTCCGCCGCCAAAGCAGGAAGTAGGGATTTGATGACGTAAATGACGCTCCGCCGATCCGAGCCGCCGCCGCAAATCAGAGGGATTCGAGCCGCCGCCGCAAATCAAAGCTGGCGCGAGCTCCGCCGATCCAGATTGAAAGCAACTGGGGATTTTACAGGCCGAAGACCCCAACCCAGTCACTCCCAACCACTCTTTGCCGAGGAAGGTCATGCTCTGATACCAATTTGTCACATCCCAGTGAAGAATCCGACGAGGAACTGGATTATCACGGGAAAATCTGGTTGGAATCACAAGGGGAAAAGGGGAAATCGCCTCAGAACAGACAACGCTACAGCTAAGAACTAACTAGGGCTACAGTTGTATTTTGACGGTGAATATCCTCCTTCATTCCACCGCAGGGAAGTATATATATGTCAGTACATGATTCACGCATTAAGACTAAGAAGTAATTAACGAAATTACATCCATACTAACTGGACATTAAGTACTAAACCGGAAGTAACTAAACTAGCTCTTTGTCAAGGGTAAAAGAAGCGTTGATCTCCCGCCATGGACTTCAGAACGCATCTTGACCGTCCATTGCTGTTGGAATTGACTCAGCGAACCGTTTTTCTTCAGACATCCGCCCCATCTTCAGAATTCAGACATTGCAGGTTCTGACACACCCGTGGACGAGGAGGCCCATGCCCCTGACGCGCTCCTCGAACCCCTCCTCGTCAAGCCACGCCCTCACGGCGGCGTCGGCCTTCGCCTCCTTTATGGCCCAGATGAAGGGCCGCCCCGACGCCTCCAGGCCGCGGGCGAGCTCGATAAGCTGCTTCGCCGGCAGCTGCGCGATGCTACCGAAGCTGATGTACAGCACGGACGCCGGGGGCCGGGCGTCGAGCCACGAGACGACGCGGCCGGCGTCGACGTCCGCGCGGTTGCCCCGGCTGGCCTTGGCGTCGGTGTCCATGCTGGAGGCGCACGTCGGCCCGACGGCCCACGTCCTCTGGCCGAGCGCCGCCGCGTACCCGTCGACGAAGGCGCCCTCGATGTCCCGGAACGTGTTGATCAGCAGGCCGTCGGCGGTGGCCTCGGCTTCGATCGCGTCGCGCTCCTGCTTCTCTATGCCGGGCCAATGGAAGAATCCCCGGAGCGTGGCCTTGTTCCCGACGGCGCGCACCGGGAAGTCCGGCACCTCGAAGGGCTCCATCTCGTCGGCGACGCGGTCGTACACGCCGTGCTTGTACAGGTTGTGCACGGCGAAGACGAAGTAAGCCGACGGGCAATGCAGCACCAGCCGCGGGATGCCGAGCCTGGCACAAACCCCCGTCGTCCACGGGTTGCACGAGTCGGCGACGAGGCAGTCCGGCCGGCAGGGCAGCGACCGGACGTACTCCTCCAGCGGCGCCGCCATCTTCCAGATGGCCTGGAAGAAGGCCAGGGTCAAGGTCCTGTCGACCATCTGGTCGATGTTCTCCAGCCCCTCCGGCAGGCCGAGCTGCGGGCCGGGGAAGGCGATCTCCGCGAGCTCGACGGGGAGGCCCGCGCGCCTGGCGCCTTCGATGGCGGGCCTGATACGCGCGGCGTTGACGGGCGTGGTGACGACGGTGACGCGAGCGCCGCGGCCAGCGAGGAGGCACGCCAGGTCCACCATGGGGATGATATGGCCCTGCGCCACTATCGGCACCAGCAAGAAATGGAGCTCCGTCGACGCCATCTCCTTGCGCGCACGCCTCTCTCTCTCTCTCTCTCTCTCTCTCTCTCTCTCTCTAGCTCGCTTACACAAAAATGGCACCGATTAATGGCGAGTGTAGTGTAAGCTTATAGAATTGGTCAGTTTATAGACGTGTATATATATAGTGCATGGATCGACTGAATATTCAAACGCGACAAGAAAGAGGAGGAGCGTCTGGCTGCAGGAAGAGGACGACGCGATAAGAAGCGTAGGGAGACCAGTGGAACACGCGTCGCGACAAGCAAACGAAACTGCGGCTGTGGCCAGCTCGCTCGCCGTGCATCGCCATTCGTGGCGGATGCAAGAGATCGCACACAAGCGCGCGGCCCATATCGACTCGAGGCTCAGAGCTGTACGTGTGGGGGAGTTTTGTAGACTTATGCGCCTAGCGAAGCTTCCTCGTCACCGTGTTCCGAGCCCAACGAACGAACGGGGGCTCTGCACGCTGTTGTAAGCAAGACCGGAGGTCGCAGTCCCAGTCCACACCCCGGTTCAGGAATCCTCAGATGTTCGCATCTGCATGTACCTTCCTCTCGAAGCGTCACATGCTTTCCTATATGTTACTGTGTACTTATATGCTACTTCATGTTGCAATATTTTTTTTCTGGTTGATACAGATGGTAATAAGCATTTTTTTTCTGCGTGTAAACATAAAGAGAAGACCCTACCACACTTATCTCATTATAAAGGATTTTATTTTTACAAATAACCAGATTAGACCTGGTCTAAATTACAGAAATATATGTTGTCCACACTGTTGTGATAGGTGCGGTGCTAGGGATAACATCAATGGCACACTCGACCGCCCTAACCGAAGGTAGGCCCGGAAGCTCAGCGAGGAAGACATCAATAAATTCTCGAACAACTGGCAAATCCTCTGGTAAAAGTCCGGTGATCGGCTTCTCTAGCATGGCGAGAAGACACCTAGATTTGGCCATCCTCCGACAAACGAAGTAGGAGGCCAAGAACAAAAGACTGAGGTATTGCTCCCTGCCCTAATAAACGATTCCCCCATCATCCCGCATAAGAATAACCTTACAGTCAAAGCAAGGAATAATGGCATGATGACGAAACAACCAGCCCATGCCCACAATCAGGTCGAAGGGTTGAATTGGCGCCACCACCACATCAATACTGAATTTATGGCCTTCAATCTCTAGGGCAACATTGAGATAGGTAAAATTGCTAATAAGAGGTCCATTGGCGGTGGACACCATCACTGGGGCCATCAAGTTGTTGACTAGTACAGAGTACTGCTGTATAAAATGAGATGCCAAGAAAGAAAAGCTAGCCCTCGAGTCAAACAATGCAAGAGCAGGGTAAGAGTTCAAGGTAATCATACCTAAAAGGTTAGGGTGAGAGAGCAACAGATTAAAAAACAGATGGACAACAATGGAAAAGTAGAAAGTGATAGGAAGAAAACATTACCATGCACCACGTCAGAGCGACGATGAGACTCCTGAGTCAGTAATGCGTAGAACCGCACATCCGTACCACTAGAAGCGGTAGCAATCGGAGTGGGACCCAGGGCTAGCACATTCTGATTATCGACAGGTGGAAAAACCAGCTGATTCACTGTGCCAACCGAAGCCTTGCGCTTCTTGAACAACCCCAGCGGAAGGATAGAATTAGGGTTCTTGTAGCAAATAATGGTCTTTGTGCCCCTGAATTCCACAAGTGTGACACTTGCCAGAATAGCCACAGTCACTGCCCTTGTGATCTCCACCACAGCGGTAACATACAAGTTTCTTCCCTAAGGTTCCTCGAGCTGCTGAGTGGTTCCCGCCCTTGGAACGGTGGGAAGGAGAAGGAGACCGTTGGCGCTTCCCAAGATGATGAGCTTTCTTAGAGTCCCAAGAACTGGACTCACGCCGGGACTCCACAGGTAAGGCCTCTTCTTGTCGAAGCTGGCGCCCTTTTGAGCCTCGATTTGACAGAGCTGGACCTCCATCTGCCGAGCGCGATCCACCGTGTTCTGGTAAGTGCGTATATCCATTGTAGATAGGACATGGCGAATCTCCTCTCGAAGACCACCAATGAAACACCAAACCTTCTTGTGCTCATTTGAATTCACCTCTGGAAGAAAGCGGAAAATCTCTTGGAATGCCTTCTCATACTGCTCCACCAACTGCCCTTCTGCCACAAAGAATCAAGCTCAAAGTCCTTCACCTTAGTTAGAGCAAAAGGATAGTACTCTGTAGCAAAAGCGGTTGTGAAGTCCTCCCACGTAGGTGGATCTGCATGAGGGCTACGAGAACTGCGCACCTCAACCTACCACAAATCCACCTCTCCCAACAGCTGTTGAGAGGTGAATACCACCTTCTCCTGGGAAGTGAGCTTCATGGTGTTGAATTTCTTGTTCATGTAACGAAACTAGTCATCTGCCTCCACTGGCCCTGATCCACTGAAAGTCCGCAAGCCCAAGTACCGCCACTCCCTCATTGTCATACGAGGAGCGGGAGGGAGCGGCGCCTGGGTAGGCGCAACTATAGCAGCCCCCGTAGCCTGATTAGCAAGCATTGCCGAAAGAGCGGTCTGCAGCAGCATGACCAGGTTCTGCACATGAGCCAAAAGCTACTGCACCTCGCTCTGAGAAGCAACCAGCGCCGAAGAGGAAGGGGCGCTGGCTGTGCTTGCAGAAGGATCCATCGGTGGGGGTAAGGTTGATGCATTAGAAGCGGAGTTCATCGACGATGAATGCTGACCATGGTTGCCCAGATCATTAGCGTGTTCGCGAACCCGGTCTATGAACTCCTACACTTGGGCTCTGGCATGCCTAGCTGGAGGTATACTGTTGCATACAAGAGGAAGATTGAAACAATGTCATAGGATAATGATAGGATAAAGGAAATGGCAATTGGATATGGAATCAGAGTAATATGCTAGTGGCTAGAAATGCTTGTATGAATTAATTAACCCTAAGCCCCGTGTAAGTGCAAAACATTATGTTTTTAGAAACTACAGCATGAGCTTTGATACCAACTGTAGTACTCCACATATAGCCAATCTGGGATACTACTATCGAACATCATCGCCAAAGTAAAGAACAAGTAATAAAAGCAACAATAAGAACTCAAGGAAATTAAAACTTTAAGAGTACTTTATTAAAAACTAGCGGAAACTAAAATAAGTGTTTGAAACATGGGACCGGTCCACTTCTAATCAAAAGGAAATAAATGAAATGACATAAATAGTGGCAAGCCACGGTGCCGAAAACTCGAGTGCTCCCACACATTCATAATGCTATCACTCCACTGGCCTTTTATGTGAGAATGAAAAGAGCAAGCATGAGATTTGGAATCTCGGCAAGTACCCAACAACGGTCGCAACACGGAGAGAAAAGGACAAGCAAGCAACAAGTAATTGATAGGCTAATTGCAATAAAATTAAGTAACTAGAAACATTAACGGAGATGTGAAACCAAGGTAATAGTTATTTAACAAGTTATAGCCATGGTCCTGGCGATCTCTTCCCACATACCCGGTTATACGAGAGTAGTCAGGCACGTCTCTGCCTTGACTATATAACCACAGGCAGGGTGTAATATTTTGAGTAACGAAAATGTACGACCCCCCGTACGTTACTAGGTGGGTGGCAATCTCCCTTATATATGGGTAACCCCGAGCCAGGTAACAATTATGTTATTAATGACTAATATGATAAGTGATTAGAATAACTAAGAACAAGTCTGGATAAGGTTACGATAAGTGACAGGATCGTTAAGGTTGAGGAGGAAAGGCATAATTTCCGATATGAGACAATGAGAGATGATACTATGGTGGTAGTGATCAGGAATTACTCTAAATGGGCACTTTAACATCTCTCACACAGGGGTTGTCAATAATCCAGGTTTTATTACGTGATAAATGGTTATTAGTCAAGTTAATGAATATCATAAATAAATCAGTTGAGACTCACAAGCAATAACGTACAAATAGAAGATCAGGGGAGCAAGGTATATAAATAAAGTAGCCCAATGTTAAAAGATTACTAGTGGTTAACTTTAAATTCAAGCATGCTTATACGCTACCCCTATCAACAATTTGAGCATCAATTCTAATCGTAAATCTCTACTCTTTAAAAATACGAGTTAGTCGTCGTCGTCCTGTTCTCCCTTCTCTCTTCTCAGCTGTCCGATTAAAGATCAACTATCCAGATCTACATATAGGTAGTTCTTCCACCCCTTGTAGAAAATGTTGGGCTAACACGTGCACCGCGCTCCTCCTCTTCTCTTCCCCCGCATCCTCCGCCTCCTACAACCACTCCACTCTTGCAACCGCCACCTCCTTCTCTCCCCCGAACCCTCGTGCTGCACCCTCTCTCCTCCTCCTCAGTGCCGCCACTAATTCCTTCCCCGTGTGGCAGCATCTGGTCGTAGTCCCCCAACTTCCCCCAGCAGTGCTGCATCCCCCCGTCGCCACCTCCCCAACGCATTCGCCAGCAGCCTCCTCTCCCCATGTGCCCGTCACCGCCTTCCCACCTCCACCTCCCGCAACCACCGCCTCCTTCTCTCCCCCGAACCCTCATGTCACGCCTCCTCCTCCTCCTCGGCACCGCCATCAATTATTTCCCCATGTGACAGCGTCTAGTCGCAATCCCCAACTTCCCCCAGTAGCACCATATCTCCCTATTGCCGTCTCCCGAACGCATTTGCCCACCGCCTCATCTCCCCATCTACCCCCCGCCGCCTCCCCACCTCCAGCAACCGCCACCTCCTTCTCTCCCCTGAACCCTTGTACTGCGCCTCCTCCTCTACCTCGGTGCCACCATGAAGGGTCGTGGTTGAAGTCTGAGGACAGTGGTCGATGTCGAAGGGCTGTGGACGAAGTCGGTCCGCAGTCGAAGTCGAAGGGCCATGGTCGACGTCAGGGCCATGGTCGAAGGGGGCCGTGGTTGAGGGGCCGTGGCCGAAGTCGAAGATCCGTGGTCGAAGTCAAAATCGTGGTCGAAGGGGGAAGTAGTCAACGTCAAAGGGCCATGGTTGTCGAAGGGCCATGGTCGAAGGGGATAGTGGTCGATGTCGAAGGGCTGTGGTTGAAGGGGACAGTGGTCAAAGGGGGTGTAGTCGGCGTCGAAGGGTCATGATCGTTGAAGGGCCGTGGTCGAAGGGGGTAGTGGTCGAAGTCGAAGATCCATGGTCAAAGTTGAAGCTATAGTTAAAGGGGGCCATGGTCAAAAGGGTAAGTGGTCGACATCGAAGGGCCATGGTCAAAGGGGATAGTGGTTGAAGGGGGCGGTGGTCAAAGGGGGAACCGGTCGATGTCGAAGGGCCATGGTCGTCAAAGGGTCATGGTCGAAGGGGATAGTGGTCAAAGGGGGCAATGGCCGAAGTCACAGATCCGTGGTTGAAGTCGAAGATCTATGATCAAAGTCAAAGCCGTGGTCGAAGGGGGCCGTGGTTGAAGGGGGAGGTGGTCGACATTGAAGGCCGTGGTCGAAGGGGATAGTGGTCGAAGGGTACAATTGTCAAAGTCAAGATCCATGGTCAAAGTCGAAGATCCTTGGTCGAAATTGAAACCGTGGTCAAAGGGGGAAGTGGTCATTGTCGAAGGGCCGTGGTCGTCAAAGGGCCGTGGTCGAAAGGGACAGTGGTCGAGGGGGCAGTGGTTGAAGTCAAAGATCCATGGTCGTCATCGAAGCTATGGTCAAAGAGGGAAGTGGTCGATGTCGAAGTGCTATGGTCGAAGTGGTTTCTGCGTTGTGTTTTGATTTCAAGTGGTAAAAAATGGAGACAATCATTCACCCCCCCTTTGATTGTGCTATACGATCCTACAGAAATATTCATTGACTTGGTCCCATAGCAATTTTTTAAAATCTAGCTTCTCGCACGTGTAACTACATTTCTAGGCCCTTGTCCACTGCAACAACAGTAAATAACGCGTGCCGACTTTCATGCTACGTAGCCGCAGTAGGTTGCCTCCACCATAGCAAGTTCTACCGCGGTGCCTGAGCATAGTAACTTCTGATATGATACCACACTACGGCGAGATTAGCTAGCCCACGGGCGCGCGCATAAAAGCAGTGACAGTATTCCCACTCAGCATGTTCTATCGTGGTCCTATAGCACGCCAGGTCCTACTGCGGTACCATACTACAGTAGGTTTATGGCTATCGCATTCATGAGCGACTTGCCGTGGTCCAGACTGCTATTATGGTAGGGGATTGAAACAGGTACACGTGTCACCTGCCGTTGTTACCACGGTCATCTAGGAAGTCAAATGTGCAATTTCGCATGAGGAGGAGCCAAATTTGCCAAAGAAAAGGCCAAGGGGCCAATGTGTAATAGCTTCATCTGCCAAGACCACTGCATGTCATTTAGCGTAAGAAAGAAACATGCACATTATTTTTTGCAGCAAATAACTGAAGATAAAGTGAGCTGCAAAATAGTTTTTTTAATCTGAGATTACTTGACCTATCACCGTTCTTCAGTCTTTTTATACTCTTCAGTTCTTTGTTCTTTGCGTCTTGTGTTGCACCGAGATGTACTGGATGGATTGTTCACGGCTGCTTGAGGTACGGAGGAATCGACCAGAAAACAATGCAGCGACCAGTAAGCTCACCAAGAAGGAATGACTTCAGTTCAGAGGCAAACACTCGCAATCAAACACCTCATTACAGAAGCAAGAGAGAATATTAATGTCACCACAGTAGCAATCCAGGGCTTTTATTAGTGAAGCTAGCATCTTGATATCGGAGGAAAATATGGGTTAAACAATGGATTACATGAAAAAGAGAATTTGTCAGGGCAGGTTATTGAGCTTAAATCCCTGCTCGTTTCGGCTTCAGCTTCTGATTTCTGACTTATTTTTCACTATTCATAAATTTTGTCTTTTTCTGAACTTTTGGTTTTTTTGAGCTTTTTTATCGGTTCTTTTTTTTCCCGTATTTGTTTGCATTATACGTGTAGGCTAATATGTTTTTTATTTTTGATTTTTTTAAATTTAATTATGCTAAATAAGTCTCTATCAGCTACAGTGTTTTTTAGACAGTTACAGTGCTTTTCAGCCATAAGCCACTCAAAAAAAAAAGCCATATTGAGCACAGACACAGGTGGCCTACTTCTCGAAGGTGACCGTGGAGGTTAGATAGACTGAATGAGGCTTAAAGCTTACATGAATGTGAGGAAGAAAAGGGAAGCCATCTCCGACCATTTGAGGGATGTCTCACTGTTAGTGCATCATTCATTAGCTTTCTGGAAAGGCAAACTCCATCTGCATGTAATGCAGATATCCATTCATCAAAACCAAACGAAGTGCATGTGATAGCAGCTTATAGCAATTTATTATTGCAAATGCAATGCACAAGCTGCAGATAAATAAGAAGTTCAAATTTTCAAATGTTTACATTCTGTTAGCATGCGTCAAAAAGATGAAATGTTCCAAAGAGAAGGTAGAGCTCTTTTCTTCCTGAAGTGCCACAGGTTTGTTCTTCAAGAAAACAAAAGCTAGCATTTGAAGACACCTAAAAGTATAGACTTTTTGGCAACAAATAAAGAAATGGCCAGGTGTTGGAACAGACAAACAAGCGGAGAATCAAGGTCAAGGAATTTGGTGTTTATCTAACTTAGAACTCTGCTTTAAAACGTTTGGGCATTTTCTCTCGGTTCAAAAAGGAAATTTCAACAAAATATGATTCAGAAACGATTTTCGAAAAGAAGTTAACCAGTCTTTTAAGACTGAAAGAACAACCTTCCACGCAGGCTAGCAAACTCTTCAGTCTCTTCTGATACAACATTTCACGTCAATTTTTTTACTATATCTCTCTGTACCAGCGGCTCAAAATCACCGAGCTGGGATCTGTGCTCATTTCAGCTTTTGCTATGAGCTTTTAGTTTTACTAATATTGTTTAAGGCTTTTTCTATAGTGTAGCTGATGTGAGCTTTTTTAGCGTAATTAAATTTTAAAAAATAAAAAAATTTACGTCATCACAGACAAGGGAAAGGAATAAGGGGGAAAAAGAAAAAAACAAAAAAAGCCAGAAAAAGGTAAAATTAAAAGTTAGAAGCTAAAAGTCAAAAACTAAAGCTTGATAGTGCTCATTTCAGCTTTTGCTATGAGCTTTTAGCTTTATTAACACTGTTTAAGGCTTTCTTGTACTGTAGCTGCTATGAGCTTTTTTGGCGTAATTAATTTTTAAAAAATAAATAAAAAAAGGTTATGTCATCATAGACAATGGAAAGGAATAAGGGGAAAAAACAAAAAAACAAAAAAGCTAGAAATCCAAAAAAAATAAAATTAAAAAGCTAGAAGCTAAAAGTTAAAAACTGAAGCTCAAATGAGCACAACAATTCTATATCATATCTAGGGCAACCATCTCCTCTTTTTTTTCATTCATCCAGTTGCATGAAAAGGAATGTCAACTGATCATGGAGCTGGAGGATATGAGGAACATTTAGAACGCAAATACAAATTGACCCAAGAAGATATGATTTTTATACGAAATCCTGTTAGAAAACAACAGGGCAAGTAGCAAAGATAATCAAGAATAAGAGACACAGATTTTAATGTGAAAAACCCTAGATAAATACAACTATCATAATATGATCTTTTAAAATTATGAGAAAACAAAAATGCGTCAAATCTCATATACCACTGCCTAGGTGATCATTTCAAGCCATAAAGAAATTTCTTTAACCTACAAACAAGGTTTTGCTTTATTGGGACAACAAAACCTTCTGGTTGCCCCATATAGATGTCTTCTTCTAATTCCTCATGTAAAAAAGTAGTTTTTATATCTAATTATTCAAGCTCATAATTATGCATAGCAACAATACTAAGTAGAGTGCAAATGGAGCTATGCTTCACAACTAGGGAAACACATCAGTAAAATCAATACCCAAATCAAGCTATAAACTTTTGCAACTAATCTTGTTTTATACCTTGCTTCATCGATTGGAGAAATTCCTTCCTTTCTTTTAAAGATCCACTTACAGTGGATAGGCTTCTTCCCTCTTGTTATTTTTACCAACTCCCAAGTGCCATTCTTCTCAAGTGACTCCATCTCATCATGCATAACAATTATCCATTTATTGCAACCAACAGAAGTAATAGCCTCGGAATAAGTTGAAGGTTCTGCATTATCTCCAATATCTTCTGCCACACTCAAAGCATAAGCAACAAATATAGCCTATTTATTTTTAACTTATGGCTTCTCTTGAACAAACAAACAAGACAGCTTCTCCACCATCGTTTCAAAGTGGCTTATCAGAACAACCTTTTTTGAAATGGCTTATCCGTTTATCGGTATTCGGTTCATTCACACAAGCGCTCGCGCTAGGGCCAAAAACCAAAAACGCAGACATAAGCCATAAGCCGCAGCTGAAAAGAACCCACCTATTAGCTTGTTCAATCAATCTCTTAGGAAGTTGGAAAATGCTCCTAGGTGTGACAACTGCAATGGAACGTTGTGGTGGCTGCACAATTGTAGAAGAATCTTCAACAACAGGTGCAATGCTTTCTTTGTCTGGTGTATAACCTAAATTAACATCATGCTCCACCTGCACACTTGATTTCTGTTGGCTATCAATAGGAATATCAATAGAGGGCATATCTTGCAACATAGTAGATTCATTAAAGATAATGTTTCTATTGATCACAGCCTTTTTAGTTTCAGGACACCATAACATATATCCTTTCACACTAGATTTATAACCAAGAAAGATAAACTTAATTGCTCTAGGCTCTAATTTTTTTATTATCAACATGAGCATAAGTAGTACAACTAAATATTCTTAAGTTTGACTAATTTACCAGGGAACCAGACCGTATTTCAATTGGAGTATTCTTATCAATAGCAATGAAGCGTGTTCGATTGATAAGATAACAAGTTGTGGAAGTGATCTCCGCCCAAAAACACTTAGACAAACTAGCATTGGATAGCATACAACTAGCCTTTGAGATAATGGTTATATTCATACGTTCAGCTACACCATTTTGTTGAGGTGTATGTGGAACGGTGTAGTGTCTCACAATGCCATCAGACTTATAATATGAGTTGAACTCATTAGAATATAATTCCATCCCATTGTCAGTGCGAAGCTTCTTGACTTGATTTCTCATCTGTCTTTCAATCATAACATTTCACTCCTTGAATGTTGAAAACACTTATGATTATGCTTCAAGAAATAAGGCTAAACTCTTCTAGAGTAATAGTCAATAATAGCCAACATATAATGAGCATCTCTTAATAATGGCTTGCGAGATGGTCCCCATCAATCAGAATGTACATAATCCAGAATACTTAGCTTGCTAAAAACACAATACTCATAGAACTTTAGCTTGTCTATGCATTTGCCATCAAGGAGTCATCTTTTGCTCAATTCTGTCAAGCCAATTTCACCCATATGCCCGCAAACACATATGCCAAAGATTAGTAGCATCAGAATCAGATAATGAATTTGAAATAACAGCAGCATTACATGATATTGTAGTACATCATAGTTGGTATGGATTGGCTTCTTTTATATTAGCTTTTATCACAACAAGAGTGCCTTTCAAAATTTTCAGGACTCTACATTCACTAGAATACTTGTACCCTTTAGCATCAAGAGTATTCAAAGAGATAAAGTTCCTCTTCAAATCTGGAATGTGCCACACATTTGACAAGGTTCTGATAGTGCCATCAAATATCTTAATCTGAACTGAACCAATGCCAACAACCTTACATAGTGAGATATCTCCCATCAACACAAAACCACATTGCATAGCTTCATATGTGGTGAACCAATCCCTGTTTGGGCATATGTGAAAAGTACAAGCTAAATCAAGAATACATTCATCACTAGTTTTTGCACATCTAACAAAGGCTATGAGTACTTCTCCATCAGAACTATCATCAGCAACAATAGTAGCTTTACCTTCCTCATCTTGTTTACCTTTCGACCTATAATTGCCACTTTTCCTTTCCTTATTCTTCAACTTCTAGCATTAATATATGTTGTGCCCTCCTCTCTTGTAGTATTTCATGACTTGTACTTGCCTCTAGACTTCCATCTACCTCTATAGCTGCTCGAGCTTTTGCCTTTAGCATCACTATTGAGTTCTTATCCTTTTTTCTGCCATGAACATTTCATTAGACATCATAAGTTTTATCTTCTTCTTGGCATGCAATGCTTCATAAAATTCATTAAAAGTGAGAGTATCTCACCTATATAATATGGTATCTCTGAAATTAGAATAAGAACTAGGCAATGAATATAAAAGAATAAAACCCAAATCTTCTTCATCAT
Organism: Dendrocalamus latiflorus; assembly: GCA_017311315.1. Lineage (NCBI taxonomy): Eukaryota > Viridiplantae > Streptophyta > Magnoliopsida > Poales > Poaceae > Dendrocalamus > Dendrocalamus latiflorus. Next base: position 60,506,674 of record CM029663.1, on the reverse strand, counting down.
ATTTTATCTTCATCGACTCTAGGTTAGAGACGATCTCTTTAAATACCGTCAGGTCATCCAGTAGCGATCCTCCTTCCGACAACTTGTGCGAATACAACTTCTGCTTCAGTTGCATCTTGTTGGTAAGATATTTTGTTATGCAAATATACTCTAGCTTCAACCATGATGCTGCTACTATTCTCTCCTTCAAAACCTCACGCAAAATATTGTTTAACAGATGAAGATGAATATGTGATAAAGGTTTACGGTCTTTCCTCTGCTTCTCTTTGTTTAAGCATGATGCGGGCATCTTGTCGATCCCTAGCAACACATCATCTAAATCCATCTGCGCCAATACTGCCCGCATCTTAACTTGCCACAATGAAAATCTCGTGTCTCGATCCAACAGCGAAAGATCATTTTTTGATGTCACCATATCAAATAAACCCTAGATTAAACGGGCAATAAAAGTGGCTCTGATAACACTTGTTAGAAAATAGCAAGGCAAATAGCGAAGATAATTAGGAATAAGAGACACCGATTTTAACGTGGAAAACTCTTGCAGGAAAAAACACAGGTGCACAATTAATGATGATCACTATATAGGGAAAATTTCAAAACACAGAGGATTTACAATGAGTTGTCAACTCATCTCGTGTGGCTTACAGAGGATATATATAAAGATACAAAATGACTCTAAGTCGAAGAAGAAAACTTATCTGAAAAAGTGGCCTAATCCGTTTTGGGCCTACCGGCCCGCTACCATAAATTATCCTCTATCAGTATTATCCGAAATCGGATCACATAAATCAACAAACCCTTTCTAGGATCTCTCTCCACTTGGGAGATTAATCAATGCTGGATTGTCCTTTACTCTTAGAACCTTAACCAGCAACAATTAGCATCCCATTAGATTCGTAATGAGCACTGGCCGTTCTTTTTACATGTCTCTCCTAATCGCTGCTTTTTTCGCTGCACCGAATTATCCCCACTATTCTACCACATCATTTTGGCTCCGCTCAATTGGACTGAAAAATAGTAGCTTATGACTAAAATTGCACTGTAGCTGACTGAAATTATACTATAACTGAAGGTGACTTATTTGGCGTAATTAAATTTAAAAAAATAAAAATAGAAAAAAATATGTTAGCTCATCACGGACAACGCAAACGAATAGGGAAAAAAGAACCGACAAAAAGTTTTAAAAAAATCCGAAAGTTCAAAAAAGATGAAATTTATAAATAATAAAAAATAAACCAGAAATCATAAGTTCAAATTGAAATAAGCGAGTCGTTTAGCTAACTAGGCCACACATCTTGTTCTCCCAGTCCCAGGCATGCATAAGATCGATGGAATTACTAAATAAGGCCAACATGGCACTAGTACTACTACTAATAGTTTCTCTCTCACACACACCTTTTTTTTAGAATTTCTTGTCCTTTTCATGTGTACTGGACCACTGGTAGAATATGCCCATTTGTACCACAATCTTCCAAGAGATAACACACAACACAAAAAAGCAAGCAAGCCTCTTGGGTTGGAACACAGGCACTACAACTTTTGAAGATACCAATCTCACAGCATACTTGATGGTCACGAATAATCAGAGCATCCACTACTGTGGGCCTGTTTTTAATACTACGGTTTATTAGTTTATTATATAGTGATTACTGAGAGGAATTAAAATCCACTAAAAAGCTAGAAAGATCAGAACTAACTCCGATGCATTTTTCGATCTAAAGCGACATTTATTTAGAGACGAAGGGGGTATCAATTAATTCACTCGTAGAAGCAATGGGAAGGCATGTCAGCCAAAATATACTAAGAGCCAGTGGCGGATCTAGGAAAATTTTTTGGAGGGGCTGAAGTACCTTCAGCTCGACCTCAGCCCCTTCTACATTATACATCCTTGGTTAAAATTTTAGGGGGGGCTCCAGGGGGGCTCCAAAGGTCCGGTAGCGGTAGGGGGGCTCGAGCCCTGCCCGCCCCACCGCTAGATCTGCCCCTGCTAAGAGCAAGTTTAATAAGGCTGACTGTGCTAGCTACAAGGGAATCCATGTCAGCATGGTCCTATGTGAAGGGGAGAGAAAAGGAGAGAGAGAGCCAAACCGACTCCCATGCAAGAGTCAAGCTATAGCACAGGAAAAGATGCATTATCCATGCATGTACTCATATAACTAATTGCTATACCCATGCATGTATTAAATTATCAATACCCATGTATGTATTAAATGATTGAGAGCTCTTGTGGAGACAACTTATAGCCAGCTTATTGTATGAGTTGACTGCATCATTATCTTTTGATGACATGGAAATGTATTGGAGGTAGCAGCTATCTGTACTGTCATCTCCAATGATCTGAGTCAGCTAGCTATATGCATGTACACATCAGCATATATCCTATGTGGAGGAAAGAGAGTATGCAAAAAAACCGAGACAGCTCTTCCTTAAGCACTAGTCTATAACGCAAAACGATGCAGCCTCTATAAATGATAGTCCTTTTCTGTGTGTGCATGTAAGCATCAAATAGCTATCCTTTAGTTCTTTAGAATGCTAGCTTTAGTGTGTACTATATAAATGATGTGGAAATTTTATAGTTAGTTGCTAGTTATAATCATTAGAGATGCCCTAATATAATGAAACCGAGGTGTAAATCCGAATAGGAATGACCCTCGGTCGTTGTGGCAGATCATCATCATGATTATAAAATCAAGGAGGTCCAGAAGGCTTCTCCTTTTTCCTTTTCAGTTATTTTTTGTTTAGACTTCTTTGTGTAATTACTGTACACTAGATTAATAAGCTATAGTAGAAAACAATAAAGTATAGCCTAAAAGATCAGACCTAACTGAAACCCCTGTAGTCTACTAGTCTGTGCAACTAAAATCAAGATTCAAGATCAGCTTGTCTGTTGGCTCGAGGGTCGAAACTAGATGACAAAGCAGAATGTGGGCAGCGACTACTGGATGTCTGGATGGACAGAGAGAAGGAAAACCAAGCAAAATTATTGCGGGAAAGTGAGCAAAAAATTGCGAGAGACCCGTTCAGTTGGACTGAAAAGTTATAGCTTATAGTTAAAATTGTATTGTAGGGGTTCAAATTTCACTATAACTGAAGGTGACTTATTTGGCATAATTAAATTTAAAAAATTTAAAATAGAAAAAATATACTATCTCATTACAGACAACGCAAACGAATATGAAAAAACCGATAAAAAAGCTCAAAAGAGCCAAAAGTTTAAGGTGGTGATCAGTTCGGCTGAAAAGCTCGTGGCTTATGGCTGAAAATACTGTAGCTGGCTGAAAAAAGTACTGTAGCTGACAGAGACTTATTTAGCATAATTAAATTTAAAAAATTTAAAAATAAAAAATATGTTAGCCCATTACGTATAATACAAACAAATACGGAAAAAAGAACCGGCAAAAAAGCTCAAGAAAAAGCCAAAAGTTCAGAAAAAAAAATGAAACTTATGAATAGTGAAAAATAAGTCAGAAGCTGAGTTGATTAGGATCTAAAAAAAGATAAAATTTATAAATAGTAAAAAATAAGCTAAAAGTCAGTAGCTGAAACCGAACGAGCGGGCCTGCGCGAGAGACAAAGGCGTAGGGGCGGAGAGAAGCTATTGCCCCCAAAGGAAGGAGAGGAGAATATTCCCCACGTCGCGCCCAGACAAAAGGGTTACTCATTCACAAGGCGATTTGGGCAGGTCACCACTGACGCGTGTCACGAGGAGAAAGTGCCTGATGGGCCTCTGCTCAATCCACAACGGTCAGATCACTTGTACATCTTCCTCTTTAACTTGGTTATACGTACTGGCAACTTGATTAACTTTATAGCAAGAGATAATATGTGGATTAAGGATTTTTTTAAGGTAGCCTCACTACTGTTGGATAAGGGTCGTATAGATGAGATTTGGATAGTCTGAGGAAGGTGCGAACCCTCGTAAATACAACAATTTATCCATTATCACTCATCCAAGTATCCAACGATCTAGCAAGTGCAAAGCTTGTGCAATTGTACAAAGACATGAGCTTGCCATACATATATGTCCATTTCCGTGAATACCTAAAATTTTGTATTCGATCACATAAATTTTTGTACGCTATCTCGACACTCAGAACTGTACTAGTAGTGAGTAGGAAAGAATCAAGGGTCTCTTCTTTATGTTTCTAAAAGAAGGTTTTTATTCTACTATAAGTATCTAGCTTTCAAATATAGTATCTTTTAAGGTAGTATATAAGTTAATTGTAATGTACACTATAACGACTTTATTTATATCGATCAAAATCGTATATATATTTCTGTTACTCCATATCCTTTTCTATAAATAATCTAAAAACTATACATCATAGCTGTAAACCGAAACCGAAGAAAAATAGAAGAGGCCAAGGACGCCCCACTTGCCCTAATCGAGTGGCCAGCCGTGGGCATGTTATACACGCAGAGTGATATGAAGCCCAATTAACTCGGCCGGCTCAACGTGATCTGATCATCAAACCACGAACGTTTGTGTTCAACAAGCTTCTGAAACATGCTGCTGGCACTTAGCTTGCACACAAATACTTTGTATATATCTTTGTTGTAAACAAATACGTACTTACGTACGGTGTTCACGTAGCTAGGGTACGTATACGTACCAAATGTACCTGCATGCTGCTCGTACAGAGACAGAATCCAGGCAAAAGGTAGGGATTGGAGTCTTGTACCTGAAGACTACCCCAAGAAAGCGACCAACCCTAATTATTGCACAGGGAATTCGATGCACCAATACACACACCTTTCTCCTTCTCTCTCTACCCCTAGTATAGCATACATGCTCATGCATGCTGTGTCTCTGCGTATGGAGAAAGAGATAATCTTCTTAGCTTGCTGCCCACTTCCTAAAAAGCCAAGAGTAGTAGCAGCTGGAAGATTCTCACTCACTTATCTCCCTCCCTCTCTCGAAAGCACACCATGTTTTCCTTTCTGTCCTTCCTTGTGCGCTTGATACCTCCCAAAGCCTAAGATTCGATATTCCTTGCTTGAGCCTTGCCAATATATTCCTTGTGAATGCAAAGTGGGCCAGCCCAGTACTACTTGCACATACACAGCCACAGGCATATATACATGTGTTAGTGTTTACTCTCTTGGTGAAGGCTGAAGAGCTTCTGTGTGAAGGGATGCACCACCCTTTTCAAAGCAAAGAGAGAAGAATCCTTTCATGTCTTTGGGGGCTTGAATTATGTGTGGTATATGCTTTACCGCTTTACCATTCCCTCCTTTGATTAATCATGCAGGAATCATCCATTAGAACCCCCCAAAAAACAAAAGTTGGCACTGTGTGAGCATCTGTGATATTTCTTAATAGTTATTAGGTACCAAATTTTCTTCCTTTTGATTTTTGTAATGCAGGAAGGGAGTTGGAGAAGGAGGTGGTGTGATTCCCAGCTAGGTATATCTGGTGATTATCCCTGTGTTTTGAAATCAATATGGGTATAAAGGTAAATATTCTCCAAGACACCTAGCTGGTTCTCTCTTAGACTTGCAAGTTCTTTTTGGGGTACTTTGAGCCCATCTTTAATTCCTTTGAATCAGACGCGCCCAGCTAAGCTTTCCTATGGGTGATGGGTAGATTCCTCATTGTAAAAACCATTGTAAAGTTAACTTACCACGCAATGGGGCATCCATGAATGTAAAAATATTCACCAAGAAAATACATTTACATGGCACTGGTTGAGTGGCCAAACACTCAAAAGAGACAAGAAGACTTGGCCAGCAAATTAAAGTTTCAATTTTTCATGCATGAATACTGACCACAGAGATTGATCAGAGGACATATGTTTTTTGTGGCTGTGTGGTTTATGACTTTTAACTGAAAATTTTAAATTTTAGTTGTTTGCAATAGAGATTACAGACAGAGACACTCGCTTGCAATTTTGGATGGTATAGATGTTGAGCTTTTAACGTATACTACAATTAACTTATAGATTTTATCTTAAAAAAATACTCCATTTAAAAGTTAGATACTATAACAAAAGCTAAAAATTGATTTTAAAAACCGAAAATAACTGAACCATATATAACTTTCAAGGATCTCTGATTTGAAATTTTGAATGAAACAGCCAGTAGTACTGTAGTACATGCGAGGGTCAGAGGAGACTAGACAAGAGAGAGGTACTCAGGTACGTACGACATGGAGAGGTCCAAAACGACAAGTTTTGATTCCCTTGTACATGAAACCTCCTGCACTGCATGCAAAAGCTTAGCTCTTGCACCTTTGATCTTTGCAAGAAGTTACCATGCCTTCGCTTTATCCCTCCCTAGCTACTAGCTAGCTTGCCAGATCATACACATACATCCAACTTTATTCTTTCTTCCCTCCCAAAACTCACCCTTAAAAAAGCTGATTCCCCATCAAACACACACTCCCTCACATTCTCTCTCTCACACACACACTTGATATCTAAGTGATAATACACTGGAGCTAGCTGTAGCTGCATCTCTATAGCAGTGTAAGCAACAACACAAACTTAGCACAACGGCTGAACTTGGCAGCATGGTTTCTTCACCTTCTGACCTAACACTAGACTACAAGCCCAACGGCGGCGGCGGCGGCACGGCTGCCGGCGCGTACTCGATGATCATCCCGAAGCAAGCGCCGGTCGTCGACCACCACCTGACGACGGAGCAGGCGAGGCAGAAGCTCCAGGAGTTCATCACCCACCTCGAGGAGGAGCGGCTCAAGATCGATGCCTTCAAGCGCGAGCTCCCTCTCTGCATGCAGCTGCTCAACCACGGTAACGTATCGATATCCAATGCATGCATACGTACGAGCAACGTGTGTGCCAGCCCTAACAATGTGTGCGTGCGTGCAGCCATGGAGGCGTACGAGCAGCAGTTGGAGGTGTACCAGACGGAGAGCCAGGGCGGGGCGGCGGTGGCGAGGCCGTTGATTCTCGAGGAGTTCATCCCGCTAAAGAACATCGGGATCGACGCGGCCGACAAGCCGGGGAACCCGCCGTCGGAGAAGGCGAGCTGGATGGTGTCGGCGCAGCTGTGGAACGGGCCGGCGGCGGACACGGCTGCGAAGGGGCCGCAGACCCCCAAGGAACACTCGGAGCACCCGCCCGACACGAGCCCCAAGCTCAGCGCGCTCGACGGCGGCGCCGGGCGGCGCAACGGCGGCGCCTTCCTCCCGTTCTCCAAGGACAAGGCCTTGGCGGAGAGCCCGGCGCTGCCGGAGCTCGCCCTCGCGCCCGCGGAGAAGGACGCAATCGCCGCCGCCGCCGCCGAGGTTGACAAGAAGCCGTACCACGACGCCGGCAGCAACAACAGTGTCGTCGGGTGGAGAGACGTCGAGAACGGGGCGAAGCCGACGTCGACGGCGCCGGAAGGGCAGGCTTCGCCGCCACCGCCGCCGACCCACCGGAAGGCTCGGCGGTGCTGGTCGCCGGAGTTGCACCGCCGCTTCGTCAATGCCCTCCAAATCCTCGGCGGCGCTCAAGGTACACCACATCTACATGTATGATCGATCCATCCATCAAATTAACTTTGGATGTCGATAAATATCGTTTAGATTTGTGATCATTGGATTAGAGATCTAATGGTTATAAATTCTCTCCACCCCTCCAAAAAAAAGCCGTTGGATCTCTAATCCAACGATTCAAAATTTAGATAATTGTTAGCAAAAAAACATCTAGGTGATACCTAAACACATTCATTATCCTTAATTATATGTGTACTAAAGACAAAATAAATCTTGTTTGTTCTTTGCAAATTAAAGTGGCAACCCCGAAGCAGATTCGCGAGCTGATGAAGGTGGATGGATTGACCAATGATGAGGTGAAAAGCCATCTCCAGGTAATTGTAATCTCATCATTCATGCATGCCCAATTTCTACGTGCTAGTAATATACTACCCATAGTAATACTCTATCTATACAATATTTAACTATTTTTAAAGACAAAATTAGTTAAATTTAAGATCATTCGATAGAGATTCAACACATCAGACTCACCCCTAAATCCTATAAAATAACCTAACCCTAACTCGACCCCGCCACTAGCCAACTCCCCCGTACCGACCTGCCACCTCACCCAAATCGCCTGATCCCATGGCCTCCTCACCTGGGCCGCTCCCACTTCCTTGCCAGCAGTGAGGCCGCCACGCCATCACCTCCCCCGCTTCCTCCTCCTCCACCGGCCTCACCTCATGCCCTCCCTTGCCTTTCTCGTCGAAGCAACTCCCTCCGCCAGCCCTCACCCTCACCTCCACCACCTGTGGCTGGTGGCAACCCCGCTACCTGGCCGCGCTGTCCCCTACCCCTCTTTGCCATGCCGCCCGTTCAACCTGATAGTTAGTACCTTCCGCCGCCACCGCCCTTCGGCACCACCCACCACTCTTCTCCCCCCCCCCTCGGTCGCCCCCTCCATGGCCCACCACCGGGCCACCGGCCCTTGGGCACGCCGGTGAGAAGAATGAAGGGATCATTGGAGAAGGTGGAGATGGCGGCGCACGAATCTTCGCACACATCTAAAGATGAGAAATCTGACTGATTTGCCCCCAAGAAAACATGCGAATATTGTATAGCACTTTCAATACTTTAATGGGGGTGTTTATTTCACCTGAAAATTTATCAAATCACAGCCACATTTTCCTACCGTTAAATCAAGATCCCGTGATTCACATTCTCTTCCTCACTCACCTATAATAATTCTCCCATCCCTTAACTCTCTAAGGCTGGGTATCAGTAAATCCAAACACTTAAACGTGTGAATTCTAACTCTAATCCACCAGCCACTGTCATCACCGTCAGTGGGCTCTATAGAGGACGAAGACAACCTTGTCAGAGCACGGATCTCGACACTAATCCGAAGGTGAGGAAACTAACTATGATTGTGCTAAATTTGATAGGCATCGTGAAAATGGCAAATCCGTACTTTAACTATGAGTTGTTATTATGAGTAGTATGATACAAACACATGCGTATCTAATTCTAAAGTTCTAAACCGATTCTTTTCTTATGCTGGGAGCAGAAGTATAGGCTGCACACGCGGCGGCCGATGCCGGCGCCTCCGACGACGGCGGCGGCGGCGGCGCAGCTGGTGGTTCTCGGAGGGATATGGGTGCCGCCGGAGTACGCGACGCAGGCGGTGGCGCCGTCCATCTACGGGGCGTACCCGGGGACGCAGACGCACTACACGACGACGGTGGCGGCGCAGGAGTACTACCAGCCCCCCACGGAGGTGCACCACCTGCAGCAACACCCTGCGGCCGCCATGGTGCGCCGCGCGGTGGCGCCCCCGCCGCCGCCCGCGTACAAGGCGGCGGCGAGGGTGGGGTCCCTGGGGGCGGAGGGGCGGAGCAGCATCGGCGGCGGCGGCAGGGAGAGGTCGGAGAGCATCGAGGAGGAGGGCGAGGGCGAGGAGCGGGAGGAGGATGACGACGACGAGATGGCGGCGAAGGCCGACGCCGAGGAGAACGCCGCTGGTGCAGGAGTGATTGAGTACTAATAAATCAAGTAACACGCACTATTAGCTAGCTTGATTAATCGCGCTAGGATCGTACTTAAGCCAGTATTATTTGCTCTGGAAAGTGGTTCTTTGTTCGCGCGCGGAGAATGGAAGCCGGCCTCTGCTTCAAGCGGAGTGGAGCAGAGTGAAGCGGAGCGGGAGATTTGTCTCATTCGTGATGTTGATATATGGATGTATTTGTGAGGGCTTTTCTTCTCTTCTCTTCTCTTTCCTTTTTGTTCTGGGTCTGTTTTAATAATCTAGTAAATATGTGGTCATGGAAACATGAGCTAGAGATAATTGCGGCCCAATATATCTTAATTGACGCCAATATGGCCCTTTGGCCCTCCTTTAAACTACCAAAAAGACTCTGAATAGTTACTAGTAATTCGTGGGCCTAATGAACGCCAATATGGCCCTTCGGCCCTCCTTTAAACTACCAAAAAGAGACTGAATAGTTACTAGTATTTCTATGGCCTAATGAACGTTGCGCTGTAAGAAAATGCAATCTCTCGTATTGGCGTATCCGTCTATCGGGTAAGTATCGGCTGCAAGTTGTGTTCGAGCCTATGAGGTGCAAGTGGAATCTCCAATCAGGCAACAATGTCTCAGATTCGTAGCCACCTTGCGACCGACCTCCGGCGAGCCGTCCACGATGCAGCACAGCCCGTCTCCTCCGCCGCCGGCTTAGACAAGAGATTAACACCAAAAGTCCAAAACGGAGGCAGTAAATGGTCCGCTCTAAACAGTTTAGCTCTTGGTTCATTTTGATTGTTGACTTATTTAAATTAAAAATCACTTAGATTGTGTTTGTTTTTTTTTATTTCTTTACATTATTCGTGATGATATAACGTTTTTTTAATTTTTAAAAAACTAACAACTATTATAATATAATTTTAATAATAAGCTAAAATACACATTCAGAAGTTTAAATTGTAAGACAGTTGGAGTGCCCCAATATCTCCCTCTCTGATCACATGAGGTCACGTGCGATCCTCACCGGCTGCCCTGACATGGCATGGAGTAACTGCCGAGCAACGGCCGCGCGCCACCAGCGCAGCCTCGCCAATTCGCTCCATCTCGTATTTGCCCCGTCTATTACAAACTAATATCCAAAATGCCCCTCTGCGCTTAGCAGTAGCACATGACAGAGCTAGTGGTAGTTCTGTAATATATTCTGCTGACAAGGGGTTTTCTTGGTAGTTAACAGCTTACCCTCTGTTTCTGGGTCACTTCCTCGGGAAGTCAAACTCAATACTATATGTCCGTCTTTCTAGAACCCTAATTCTACGAATCCGAGAGGGATTAACTGATGAAAAAGCAATACAACAGAAGTATACATGGGGTGATTATTGTATTAGATTCCAAGCGATCCAATCTGGTCCAAGTGATCCGTGCAATGTACTAGAGCAGAGGAGCTAGTGCCGTGCCGTCCTGGCGAGCAGTTCTAGGACACTGAGCTGAAGGAGAGGGGACTGAAGAAATTTCTACGTTGAGGTCAGTAACGAAATTACTCTATGATCTTGTCAGTAGCATAAAATTCGCCAATAGAGAAATTTTACTGCGCGTTTGCATTTTTTTCTCCTTCGAGTACTTTGCTACTCAATCTCCATGTAGCCAAGACTGTACATATTTTACTGTTATTTTGGCACTCTCCTCCACAGTAGCATAGCTGAATTCATCTCAGACTTTGCAGATAGGTATGCTAATCTGGTAAATTTGCCAGTGTCTGGCTAAGTTGCAGTTGTCAAATGTTAATCTAAACAAGAAGTGATGCTGTTGCTCTTCAGTACTGCACCATTGTGATACAGTTTGAGGCTCTTGCAGCAATGGTCGCAAAAAAATTGCAGTTTATCGGCGCGTTCTTGCTGCCATTATTTGCCATCGCTTCCTCGTTTGACCCGTTTCACCGGAATGAGCAAAGCGTGGATCCGATGGGCGGTGGGCAGGGGCAAGGCCCCTTCATTCCCCACGAGTACGTCCGCTTCGCCGACGTCAAGCGGCAATGCCGGTCCGTGCTCTCCTCTGCCGCCGAGCTCACGTTCGACGGCACCCGCGCCAACGCCCTCATGCCGGAGCTGTCCGTCGTCAAGGGGGACTGGAAGCAGGACGTCGACGGTGCGCCACTAATGCCGTTCGACGGCACCGACGTGACGGACGGCGCTGCCGGGGCGCCGGACCCGATGCCACTCGCCATGTTCAAGCTCACGCACGTCGACGTGGCGCGCCGCGGGAAGACGGCCCTCAACGTCAGCGGCGTCCTCGGCGTCGCCATCTCCAGCAACGGCACCGGCCCGGAGATGGGGCCGTACGTGTCGCCGGAGTTCAAGGTGTGGCCCGGGAGCACCGAGCTCAAGATACTCTTCGAGGGCGTTTACACCGAAAACGGCGACGGTGAGGGTGTGCTGTGCATGGTCGGCAACGTCGTGCTGCCGAGGCGCGGCACCGACGCCGCCAACCCGTGGGACTGGGCCAAGAACACCGACCGCAACAACTTCCAGCCGCCGATCATAAATGATAAGAACATCCTGCTCGTGCTCCGGTACCCCCCGACGCTGACGCTGACGACGCGGGCCGTGCGCGGAGAGCTGACGAGCGCGAACGGCAAGTCGGACGCCGCCTACTTCGACGCCATCCGGCTGCTATCGCAGCTGGGCGCGTACTCCAACTACAAGTTTCGGTCCGAGGAGCTCGTGGACACGGCGTGCAGCCCAACATCAAGTTCGGGTACGTGATGCCGTACGTGTCCCTGGTCATGCTGGGAGTGCAGGCGCTCGGCTACAGCGTGCCGCTGATCACCGGAGCAGAGGCTCTGTTCGCCCGGATCGCCGAGGCGGGCACCGACGGCGCGGCGCCACCGTCTTACGAGGTCGACAAGAGCCAGGTGTACTGGACCGTCGACTGCATCGTCAAGATCCTCATCCTCACCGCCTTCCTCCTCACGCTCCGGCTCGCGCAGAAGGTGTGGCGGTCGCGCATCCGCTTGCTCACGCGCTCGCCGCTCGAGCCGGGGCGCGTCCCGAGCGACCGCAAGGTGCTCCTCTACAGCTTCGGCGTGCACCTGCTCGGCTTCATGGTGATCCTCACGGCGCACTACGTGAGCGTGTACACTGTTAAAATTAAGTCTGGAGCGCCGCTTAGCGTTTTTGGTTGTAGTGTTCAGTAGTTTCTGCACTGCATTCGTTTCTGCACTGCATTTCTTGCCGGTTTCTGTCGAGTCTGATTTTTGTCGGTTTTTCGTCAGACAGCCGCTACCGCTTAGTATTTTTCAGTTTATTCGAGTCAGTCCAGTACCCGTTTGATTCAGTCTCGCACAGGCGATTCAACGGGGAGTAGTTGTGTTTAGTTAGAGCATTTTTCGGAGTGTTTTGGTTGCCTTGTAACAGCACGTTTGCATGAAGTAAGTCGCTAATAAAAAGGACTAGTAAAAACAGAAAAGCTGCGGCAGTTTTGCAGCACAAACTGAGCCAATATACTTCTTTTTCGCAATTGCCTTTCACTCGCATATCTCGCCTGAAGAACTGTCTGGTATTCAGAACTGAATACATTCAGTTACTGTAGCTCTACCGAAACGCTGCAGGCGAGCAGCTGATCGCAGAAGCACTTGCGTCACTCGAGCTCGGGTTTTTCTGACAATTGGTATCAGAGCTCCGTTCAGGGTTCTGGTGGCGATGTCGGCTCCGGCAAGACGAACGTCGATCACACCTCCGCGGCTGGATCATTTTCGGTCGCCGTCACGGGGTCCTCGCCGTCCGCGACATCAGAATGGTCGGGAGCGCGAGGTCATCATCGAGCGGGTCGTCAAGGAGGCGTCTGGATCGGTGTCCTACCCGATGTTGACGCGGACGAATTACCAAGAATGGGCGCTGGTGATGCGAGTAAATCTCCAAGCGCAGGGGCTTTGGGACGTCGTGGAGCATGGCGTCGGCGAATATCGCGAGGATCGGATGGCGCTCTCAGCGATACTCCGTGCGGTACCAGCGGAGATGCTGGCATCACTCGCGACGAAGGAGTCCGCTCAGCAGGCGTGGGAGGCAGTCAAGACAATGCGCGTCGGCGTACAGCGTGTTCGCGAGGCGAATGCGCAACAACTCCGGCGTGAGTTCGGGGAGATGGCGTTCAAGCCAGAGGAGATGGTGGACGACTTCTCAATGAGGATCACTGGCCTCGCCAACAATCTGCGCGTCCTTGGCGATCCCATAACCAACGCAGAAGTGGTGAGAAAGTTCCTGCACGTGGTGCCGGATCGGCTTGTGCAAGTGGCAATCTCTATTGAGACCCTCCTGGCCTCCTCGACGTCAACGAGCTCTCGGTGGAGGAAGTCACTGGACGTCTGCAGGCTGTTGAGCAGCGGCTTCAGGGGCGCAACACGGAGGACAGGAACTCGCGCCTGCTTCTCACGGAGGAAGAATGGATGGCGCGACTGAAAATCAACGCCCAGGAAGGGGGTTTAGGCAATAACAGTGGCTCCGGCAAGCGCCGTGGAAGCTGGAGAGGGAAGAAGCCGAGCGGGGGAGCCAGAGAAGGCCAAGGAGGGCCAAGCTCGGGGCAAACTCGTGACCGCTCCGGCGACACCTGCAAGAGCTGCGGCAAGAAAGGGCACTGGGCCAAAGATTGCCGCAGTAAGAAGCGCGTGGAGCAGGTTCATGCAACCCAGGAAGAAGAGGCATCTTTACTCATGATGCAGACGGGCATGTCTCACTCCAGTGCTCCGCTGCTTTCGTCTTCCCCGATCTCATCACAGACCCTACGTCTGAAAGAGGAGAAGGTGTTCGTGCAGCTCGGGAAGGAGGTGGACCGGGACGCCAAACAGTGGATCCTCGACACCGGGGCGACTAATCACATGTCAGGTTCCCGGTCAGCCTTCGCTGAGCTGGATACACAGGTCTCCGGCACCGTGCGCTTTGGCGACGACTCCGTCGCACGGATCAAGGGATGCGGCACCGTGTGGGTCGTCTGCAAGAACGGAGAGCACCGTTCATTTGGTGGCGTCTTCTTCATTCCCCAGCTCACGAGCAATATAATGAGTGTGGGGTAGCTTGATGAGGCAGGCTATCAGGTGCTGATTGAAGATGGTGTGATGACAGTCCGTGAACCGGGTCGGCAGGTGCTGGCGAGGGTGAAGCGAGCGCCGAATCGCCTGTACGTGCTTAACGTTGCCTTGGCCCGGCCGGTGTGTCTAACGGCGCGAGGTGACGAGCTCTCCTGGAGGTGGCATGCACGGCTGGGCCACCTCAATTTCCCAGCAATGAAGAAGATGGTGCGTGAAGGTTTGGTGCGAGGGCTGCCTGAGATCAGTCTGATGGATCGGCTGTGTGAAGTCTGTCTTGTTAGGAATAAACCACGCCACGGGGTCCTGTCCGGGCATGCGCGTTTGAGTCTGTTGCTAGGTTGATCGAGTCGTAGGAGGAGTGGAGTTCGTGGCGCCGGTTCGTGCGGAAGAAGCCGCGTCGTCCGATCGAGCGAGTGGCTCACGACGTCGCCTGAGCGGGTCCTGCGGATCTCGTGCGCGTGGAGACCGGGCATGGAGGCACGGAGGCCGAACTCTGCGCATGGAACTGAAGACTCGGAGGTGCAGCGACTGAGTAAAGTTTCGGCTGCACACTTGGTCAGTCTGAAGAAAGAGCTCAGATTTGCAGTACCGAGTCAAGCTGGTTATAGCGATTTATCAGGAACGTAGTTAAGGATTAGTTAACATTTTGAAAGGTCTTTAAATTCCATGTAATCTATTTTCCTGTGGAATAGAAGTTCAGTTCCCATCTTGTTCTCGTATTACTATTCAGTGTATTGACAATAGGAAAACTCTGAAGCTGTTTTTCCTTTGCACTATGTTCTGAACTTCCGTATTTGCATTCTGTGATGTCCCGTATATTGTCTTCCTCCTCCAAATCTTGAGCAATATAGTTGGTGAGTTAGAGTGATCCTCGGACCTCATCCCACATTTGGTATCAGAGCAGGTCGCCACCACCGAAGAAGGAGCGACGCGCCATCGACACTGTGAAGATGAGCACCAACGACAAGACTGCTCAGGACGTCAGGATGGAGCGCGTGATCGGCGGCGTGATGGAGCTTCCGATGTTAACGAAGACGAACTACCACGAGTGGGCGCTCGTGATGCAAGTCAACCTGGAGGGCATGGAGCTCTGGGATGTTGTGGAGGCGGGCAAGGCCGAGCGCGCCAAGGATCGGCGGACGTTGGCCGTCATCTTGCGCGCGGTGCCACCGGAGCTGAAGGCCGGCCTCGCCGTGAAGAAGACCGCCAAGGAGGCTTGGGAGGCGGTCAAGTCGAGGCGGATGGGGGACTCGCGCGTACAAGAGGCCAAGG
This sequence comes from Dendrocalamus latiflorus, assembly GCA_017311315.1. Lineage (NCBI taxonomy): Eukaryota > Viridiplantae > Streptophyta > Magnoliopsida > Poales > Poaceae > Dendrocalamus > Dendrocalamus latiflorus. The sequence goes on along the minus strand of CM029663.1, from coordinate 60,490,882 downwards.
CGCAGCACCTCCTCAAGCAGTTCGAGAACGCGGCGTTCAAGGACGGTGAGACGATCGACGACTTCGCCGTGCGGATCGGCTCCCTCGCCACGGAGCTGCGCGAGCTGGGGGAGAAGATGGAGGAGGAACGCGTCGTGAAAAAGATGCTGCGTGTTGTGCCGGCGAGGTACAACCAAATCGCGTGCTCCATCGAGATGTTCGCGGACTTGAAGACGATGTCCATGGAGGAGCTCGTCGGCAGACTGCACGTGGCGGAGGAGCGCTGTGGCGGCGTTGAGGAGGCTGCGGACGGCGTCCAGCGCCTACTGCTCACGGAGGAGCAATGGGAGGCACGTCGACGTCAGCGCGGCAAGGATCGGCGCAGCGGCGGCGACAATGGCGGTGGCCGTAGTGGTGGCCACAACGACGACGACGATGGTAGCAACACGAGCTCGGGGTTCAGCAGGCGCAAAGGGAGCCTCTACCGAGGGCGGTGCTTCGACTGCGGCGAGCGCGGCCACATGGCCAAGGACTGCCGCGGGAAGAAGGAAAGGGCGCTCCTTGCCGACGTCGACGACGAGCCCATGCTCCTGTAAGTCGGGGCGTGTGAGGTGTCGTGGTTTAGGGGGTGATTGTTAGGAATAAACCACGCCACGGGGTCCTGTCCGGGCATGCGCGTTTGAGTCTGTTGCTAGGTTGATCGAGTCGTAGGAGGAGTGGAGTTCGTGGCGCCGGTTCGTGCGGAAGAAGCCGCGTCGTCCGATCGAGCGAGTGGCTCACGACGTCGCCTGAGCGGGTCCTGCGGATCTCGTGCGCGTGGAGACCGGGCATGGAGGCACGGAGGCCGAACTCTGCGCATGGAACTGAAGACTCGGAGGTGCAGCGACTGAGTAAAGTTTCGGCTGCACACTTGGTCAGTCTGAAGAAAGAGCTCAGATTTGCAGTACCGAGTCAAGCTGGTTATAGCGATTTATCAGGAACGTAGTTAAGGATTAGTTAACATTTTGAAAGGTCTTTAAATTCCATGTAATCTATTTTCCTGTGGAATAGAAGTTCAGTTCCCATCTTGTTCTCGTATTACTATTCAGTGTATTGACAATAGGAAAACTCTGAAGCTGTTTTTCCTTTGCACTATGTTCTGAACTTCCGTATTTGCATTCTGTGATGTCCCGTGTATTGTCTTCCTCCTCCAAATCTTGAGCAATATAGTTGGTGAGTTAGAGTGATCCTCGGACCTCATCCCACATGTCTTGCCGGGAAGCAAAGAAGGACGCCGTTCCCAGCCCATGCTGAGCACCGAGCGGAACGAGTTCTGGAGCTGGTCCATGGGGACATTTGCGGCCAGATTTCACCTGCCACACCGTCTGGTAACAAGTTCTTCTTACTTCTGGTAGACGACAAGAGCAGGTTCATGTGGGTGACTTTGCTCCCGTCTAAGGATCGGGCTGCCGAGGCCATCAAGAATTTTCAGTTGGCCACCGAGGCAGAATCTGGACAGAAATTGGGTGCACTGCGCACCGATCGTGGCGGGGAGTTCACCTCGAAGGAGTTCCAAGATCACTGCTTGCAGCATGGCGTGCGGCGTCAACTGACAGCTCCGTATTCGCCACAGCAAAACGGCGTCGTGGAACGCCGGAATGCCACGGTGGTGGGGATGGCTCGGAGCATGCTAAAGGAGAAGGGTCTCCCGAGTTGGTTCTGGGGGGAGGCTGTACACACAACAGTATATGTCCTCAATCGGTCGCCGACGAAAAGTGTGGAAGGGATGACTCCGTTTGAGGCTTGGTTATGGGAAGAAACCAGGAATTCAACACTTACGCACTTTCGGGTGCATCGTCTACGTCAAAAACACGATGCCGCATCAGAAAAAGCTTGACGACAGAGGTCGGCGCATGATCTTCATTGGGTATGAGCGAGGCTCCAAGGCTTACCGAGCTTATGACCCCATCACGAAGTGTGTTCATGTGACACGAGACGTGGTGTTCGACGAATCGGCGCAGTGGCAGTGGGGAGACGAGAATGGAAGCGGCGGCGACACAGATGGATTCTTCACCGTGGAGTACATGTCCATGAGCGGGAATGGTGATCCAGAGGACACAGCTGCTGCGCCCGTGTCACCAAGCACTACGACGGGGTTCAACACACCAGCTTCACCCACTGTACCAGGCTCCATGGTTTCGCCTACTGCCGTGACACCAATGGTGCAGTACGCGACTCCACCGGCGGAGCTTGGAGATGGACTGGATGCAGACCACGACGACGAGGCGCCACTACAGTTTCGTACCGTGGACAACATTCTCGGGCATTCGACACCGCCTGGGTATGCGCCGCGTGAGCTGGGATCTGAGGAGCTGCATGCAGTGAGTGCCGAGGAGCCGGCAACGCTTGCGGAGGCAAAGCAATTGCCTTGCTGGCGTAGAGCGATGGAGGAGGAGCTGTAGTCAATTGAAGATAACCATACCTGGATACTCACTGAGCTCCCTCAAGGCCGGCGCGCGATCGGCGTCAAATGGGTGTTTAAGGTGAAGAGAGATGAAAACGGCGCCGTGGCGAGGCACAAAGCACGGCTCGTTGTGAAGGGGTATGCACAGCGGCACGGCATCGACTACGACGAGGTGTTCGCCCCGGTGGCGCGAATGGAGGCGGTGCGTCTTCTTATTGCAGTGGCAGCTCACGAAGCTTGGGAGGTGCATCACATGGACATCAAATCGGCGTTTCTGAATGGCGATCTTCAGGAGGAGGTCTTTGTGGAGCAACCTCCAGGCTTTGTCATTGCCGGCAAGGAGCATCAGGTATATAAACTCCATAAAGCGTTATATGGGTTGCATCAGGCTCCTAGAGCATGGAATCAGAAGTTGGATGAGAGCTTGACGTGTCTGGGATTCATGAAGTGTCCATCGGAGCATGCTGTCTACTGCAGAGGAAGAAATGCAGAGCGCCTGGTGGTTGGTATTTATGTGGATGATCTACTGATCACAGGTGCTAGCAGCTCTGGCATTCAGAATTTCAAGGAAGAAATGACAAGCCTGTTCAAAATGAGTGATCTGGGTCTACTTCACTACTACTTGGGTATAGAGGTGAGGCAGTGCGCTGATAGCATCTCTCTCAGTCAGGGCGCATTTGCAGCACAGCTTCTGGAGAAGACAGGAATGGCAGATTGTAACTCATGCCAAGTGCCAATGGAAGCCAGGTTGAAACTCTCCAAGGAAAGCACCTGCACACCGGTTGATGCAAAGCTACAGAAGCATAGTTGGCAGCCTCAGGTATCTAGTCCATACCCGGCCTGATATTACATTTTCAGTAGGCTATGTTAGTAGGTTCATGGAGGAGCCTTGTGAAGATCATCTTGCAGCAGTGAAGCATATTTTGAGATATGTTGCTGGGACAAAAGATTGGGGACTGTTCTATGCAAGGAAGATAGGAGAACAGCTCACTCTAACTGGTTTTAGTGACAGTGATCTAGCTGAAGATTTGGACAGCAGGAAGAGCACTTCTGGAGTCATTTTCTTTCTTGGTGACAGTCCAATCAGCTGGCAATCAACCAAACAAAAGGTGGTGGCTTTGTCGAGTTGCGAAGCTGAGTACATAGCCGCTGCTACTGCTGCCTGTCAGGCAGTTTGGCTGGCACGGCTGCTTGCTGAAATCTTGCAGTCAGATGTAAGCAAGCCGGTGTTAAGGATTGACAACGAGTCTTCCATCTCGCTGATTAAAAATCCTGTACATCACGAGAGGAGTAAACATATAGACACAAGGTTCCATTTGATCCGGGAGTATGCAAGCAGTGGATAGTTGGAAGTGGAGTTCATTCGAACGGAGGAGCAGCTTGGAGATATACTCACGAAGCCTCTCTGCAGAATCAAGTTCCAAGAGCTTCGCAGGAAGATTGGGCTTCAAGAAAGTCAGTATTTTCAGCGCATCAAGATTTAGGAGGAGATTTGTTAAAATTAAGTCTGGAGCGCCGCTTAGCGTTTTTGGTTGTAGTGTTCAGTAGTTTCTGCACTGCATTCGTTTCTGCACTGCATTTCTTGCCGGTTTCTGTCGAGTCTGATTTTTGTCGGTTTTTCGTCAGACAGCCGCTACCGCTTAGTATTTTTCAGTTTATTCGAGTCAGTCCAGTACCCGTTTGATTCAGTCTCGCACAGGCGATTCAACGGGGAGTAGTTGTGTTTAGTTAGAGCATTTTTCGGAGTGTTTTGGTTGCCTTGTAACAGCACGTTTGCATGAAGTAAGTCGCTAATAAAAAGGACTAGTAAAAACAGAAAAGCTGCGGCAGTTTTGCAGCACAAACAGAGCCAGTATACTTCTTTTTCGCAATTGCCTTTCACTCGTATATCTCGCCTGAAGAACTGTCTGGTATTCAGAACTGAATACATTCAGTTACTGTAGCTCTACCGAAACGCTGCAGGCGAGCAGCTGATCGCAGAAGCACTTGCGTCGCTCGAGCTCGGGTTTTTCTGACATACACGCGGCCTCTGCGGCCGGAGGAGTCGTACATGGACGCGCGCGGCAAGTCGCACGCGCTGCGCGAGTGGGCGGTGACGCTGGAGGAGTACATCGGCCTCTTCCTCCTCCCGCAGGTGATCGGCAACATGCTGTGGCGGATCAACTGCAAGCCACTCAAGAAGAGCTACTACGCCGGCGTGACGGCGGTGCGGCTGCTGCCGCACCTGTACGACTACATCAGGACGCCGGCCATCAACCCCTACTTCGCGGAGGAGTACGAGTTCGTCAACACCAGCCTGGACTTCTACTCGAGGTTCGGCGACGTGGCGATCCCGCTCGCCGCCGTGGCGCTGGCCGCCGCCGTGTACGTGCAGCAGCGGTGGAACTACAAGATCATCAGCAGGACCGTCAGGACGCAGCAGAAGAAGCTGCAGCACCTCGGGTCTCGGGTGTACGAGCGGCTGCCGTCCATGTCGTCGGGCAACTTCGAGGCCGAGCTCGTCTCCGGCGTCAACGATGGCGTCGGCCTGCGCCGCGACACCAGCCCGAGCTAATCGATAGATTCTCTAGTTCTTTTGCTCTCGTAGGTTAACTTGCATGCTCTTGTGTGATGCTTTTTTCTTTTCTTTTCTTTTCCTTCTGAGCCAAATGTACTACTAGAAGTTCAATAAAGTTTTCTTATAGCTTTGAGCTTTCGTTCCCATGCAGTTCTGCATTCTGCTCATCTGATTGTCTTTGTGTGTGTGTGTGTTTGTGTTCAGCTGATGTTTGCTACTGTTCTGCTCAGTGCCCAGTCACTCAGTTCAGTTTCGCTTCCCCTGCTATTTCTGAACACTTCCAATGAGAAGAATTTTGGCATGGCGCCCGAATTGTCATGGTATTGATTATGAGTGGTTAAGGATGCTGACATGATTTGCAACTTTCAGATCTTCTTTGACAAATCTAGCGAGCTTACTAGTTAGTATTATATCTGCTATGTAATTGCACCTAGTAGTTAATCAGAACAGAAGATAATCTAGCTACATGTAGGTGAATGAAAGGGTGAGCTCGAGCGATATCTTGTGCTCCTGCTCTTTCTGCTGGAGAGCCACCGCCTCTGTTGCTCCACTGTAGGAGGACGGCTGCAGATGATCGGAGCTGCCGCTTGGCCCGGCGGCGCCGCCTGCAGAACGCTGCAGACGAGAAGAGCAGAGCAGTTGTGTTAGCAAAAATAAAATAAAACCCAATAGCCGGTTGCAACAAGGCATGACAGTTCTACAAGATGTTTCAAGAAAATTATGTGACCAGTTTATTTATTCTTTTTTCAGTCTTCTTTTACTAGCTTTGCAAGACCTTCTGATGCTTTTTCTGTGTAACTACAAACATTTGGTTTTTAGTTAGTTCAACAATGCCTTACAAGAATCAATTGCAATGGTACGGACCAACACACTGTACTGTATACAGTGCCTCAAAAGCAAAATTGCAGAACTTTAGCATGCATTAGTACAGAAAGCTGACTTAATCAACCTATTTGAAATATTATTTGGAGCGTATATATGAGTACAAGCAGAATTAGTGAGTAGGCTGATAAATCAAATCATCAAATAACCAAATTCAATACTTTGCCAAATTCAAGAACTAACCACAAATGCATTATTTCTTTTCCAAGAGAAAGGGACCGAAAAAAAATGCAACCCAACCAAAAAGAAAAGCAAAGATATGTATGCACAATAAAGGATGATGCTCTCAATGAAAACGATTCATGTATGTACGTAGGAGCTACAAGAACTGACCTCGCCGCTGCGCGTCACGTTGCCGTCGTCATCGACGTGGTAGCCGGCCTCCGCGCAGAGCGCCCGGAGCACGTCGTTCTGGTCGGCGTGCTTCGGCAGCGTGTACCCGGCGTGGGCGCGCAGGCCGGCGTAGATCCTGGTGGCCACCTGCCGCCTCCGCCTCTCGCGCTGCCGGTTGTTCTCCCTCTCCCGGGGCGTCGGGTGCCTCAGCGACGTCGTCACCCCGCCGCCCCGCCCCCTTCGCCGCACCGTCCACGGGCCCCGCGTGGAAAGGATGCACCCCCTCCTCACGGGCACCACCACCGCCGCCGCCGCCTCACCCTCCTCTCTCCCAGCTCCTACCTCCATTGGCATCACACCTTCCATTACTTGCAGCAGTTAGCTCACTCACCTGATCGATCTCCCTCTCAACCTTACTCCTCACACACACGAGTGCTATTTATGGGAAGCGGATACTGTGTGCCTGTATGGTCCTTAAAGCTTCTTCTTTCAAGTTGTAGAAAGGCAAGCGCTCCTAATTCATGAAACTTGTTGCTATGTGCATGTAAGTTTCTATGCTTCTCTCTCTCTCTCTCTCTCTCTCTCTCTCTCTCTATCTGACACACTCTCTCCCCCGAGAGACAGACAGAGAGAGAGAGAGAGAGAGGGGGGGGGGGGGGGGGGGAGAGGGAGAGGGAGAGTAAGGGAATAAGGTGGTTGGACTTGGAGGCATGTAACATCTGTGTTGAGTAGTACTAAGGGGAAGAGGTAGAGGAGCTGCATGCTACAGGTTAAATTGCCACAAAAAGAGGAATAATTTTCATCTCACTACTTCCAATGGTTTCATGCCCCATTTGGATCTTGCCTGCCTTTTCAGCTCCAGCCTTTCTGATTATCCACTTGGCTGCATTCAGGCGTACTGTGCCTCGGCTGGTGAGTGAGACGCCTAGAGAAACCAGCTTACAATTGGATGCATGCATGGATGGATGCTGTGCAAGCCGTGCAAAATGCAAGTGTGCATGCAGCTGTAGCTAGCTTCCGGCACTGGTGTAGTAGCTAGATCACATAACCAAATTAGTTGTTGATTTTTTTTCCGTTTTCTTTACTTGGCACTTCATAAATATGCATGTACTTGTTGATTCTGATATGTAGCCATGCATGATGACAATGGTAGAGATTTTATCATGGGTGATTAGTTGGATGGTCAAAAGGAGCAGGAGTCACCAGATTTTGATGGCTCATGAGATCTGTGCATTAGAATCTCATAATTCTCATGCATGCATTTGGGGGTCACGGTTCAGGTGTGCAACACACACACACACACACACACACACACACACACACACACACACACAGCTTCTAGCCACTTGTTTGATTGGACTATGGTGTGCATGCATGAGAATGCAAGATTAGTAAATGTTGTTACGCGTGGGATAAGGAGAGCATACCAGCCAGAGATGGAAGAAACAAACAGGGCAGATTAGAGAAGTAACTTTAAGCATAATTCAACTCCCAGCCTTCACCACATATATTTAGGCCAAAAGGCCATCTCTGATTTTTTTTTTCTCACCACCCATTTCTTTTGCCATTCAGAATTTCAGATTAGTTTCTGAAGCAGACTATGTAGTATGTACAAATATTTGTTGCAGCAAGATTAACTGCCAATACGTAGTAGGGAAGATGAAATTTAACCACGCAGGTAAAGTACAAACAGAGGTTTCCGTTCAAAAAAAAAGTACAAACAGAGGAGGAAAAGAATGGAAGTAAAAGAGAGTCACTATTCCATGCTTCAGAGATGCTGTTGCATTTTTCGGGCCAATCAAACTTTCAGTTTTTTCCCATTTAGCTTTCAGTCTTATATCATCACATATTTACTGTATGTAAGAACCAGTAATTATTGTCACATTACTGTACTTGCAAAGTTCCACATAGTACCGTAAAAATGACTTTGTCACCTAGTAGTTAGAATTTCATGCTAATTCTCATCATGTTCATGGCATGCACATTTATCTCTTGCCAAACGCTGCTGAATACAATAAACATATTAATCCTATTGCCGATTGGCAGAAAATATCTCTGCAATGCGCCAGAATTATCTGAATTGATTTACTACGTACTGAACTGCTCGGCTGTAACACCACGTGTTTCTTAAACCGTCTTAGTTGCCGACCTCGCGATTAAGCCCTGAGTTAATTGCGAAATTAACAAAGTTTTCACAGCCATTTTAATTATCAAAATTGTACAACAATTCAATTCAGTAAAAGACTGAACTGCTCGGCTGTAACACCACGTGTTTCTTGAAGTCTTAGTTGCCAACCTCGCAATTAAGCCCTGAGTTAACCACGTAATTAACAAAGTTATCGCAGCCATTTGAATTATCAAAATTGTACAATAATTCAATTGAGTAAAAGATGACACAGTAAAGAGATACAATTTACAACATACATCAAAATTCAATATTATTACACTCATTTCCATATACGTTTGAGCTCATTTCTTATACATTTACAATTAACCAGAAATTCTAGAATAACCTATAGTATTAATTGCGAGAAAAGCAAATAACAAGATACTGAAAAAGACCAAACAAAAGAAGAAATTGAAAGCCAGATTGCCGTCAGAACCCTTGTTAGGTTATCGAAATGGGTGTTTCACTCATTGAGATACCAGAATGCTAGGGGCTAGTCGGTATCTCTCGCAGCCGTAGGATTTCATCATCCGGCGTTAGAAATAAATTTGAATCCATTCCGAATTTATTGCCAGCCAACCCATACCCAAAACCAACCCTCCTCTACACAGTGAACATTGTGAAAGCCATAGCACAGTCACAACACAGGGGGAGGATAAAGTTGTGAGAGTAACCAAAGGAAGAGAGATTGAGTCCATTTTCACCCACGGCCACGGTGGCCATCACCACAACAACACCCACATTCCCCATTCCCCATATCCAATCCATTTTCCCCCAAATCCCCCAAGCCAACCAAGAGGGAGAAAGCGAAGTGAAGCTCTGCAACCAGGTCAGAGGAGAAGGCGCTAGGAGGAGGAGCAAGCGAAAAGGGAAGGAACAACAACCCTAGGAGGAGGCGACAGCCGAACCAATGCCCAACCAATCGGCATACCGTCGAGCTAAGCACAAGCCCTTGGGAAGACCGAACCTTGGCTTAGCCCACAAATCAAGTCAACCCCATCAGACTAGGTATCCCCCACAGCCCACTTTTGATCTTGCCATCACTATCACAGGACCAAACCACATGCATCATCATTCACAAACATCTCACCGAATCCATGGCATACATACGGTAAGCTAGAGGTAGAAGGAGGATAAGATAGGAAAGGAAGTAGCATATACAAGAGGAGAGCCAACCATAGCGATGGCGTGCCACCACAGGCCAACGTGCGCACCCAACGGCCACCATACTCCCCGGCGTATGAGAACATCGAGCCCTATCATGACAAACCAATTGGATCCGCAACCATCACCACCTCACCCTCATCTTTATCAAAAACAGCTTAAATCAAAGAGTAAATTACATAAAATTCAAGAACTCAAAGTAAATCAGAAGGGGGAAATTGTGAGTAGAGGGAGGAGTTCGGTTCCCATTACTGGAGTTGGAGCGCCAGGAGCCAAATCAGGCCAACGTAGTGCCGGGGAGGCGCCCGGGCAACCAGCGGCGACCGAATCAGGCTAGGGCCATGACTGGAGGCAAGCCAAGTGGCAGCAGAGCGTGAGGTAGAAGGAGCCGGCCAGTGGCGCAGTGCCAATGGCGAGTTGGTTGAGGAGGCAACACAGAAGGGAACGACGACATCTGTAGGGAGGCGGCATCGTGAGGAGGCATCGGCGTAGCAGAGAGAGATACCAAAAGCCAGAGAGAGAGGCCGGGTGAGGAGTAGAGAATGAGAGAGAGGAGAGAGCCAAAGTAATGGGTTGAGCCTAGTCTACCAACCATCCAAATAAGGAGAGAGGTGGGAGTAGAAGGGAGTATATGGCGCGTAGTGATGTATTGAGTACTCTGATACACGTTTAGTGGCATACCTAATAGTTTAAGTAGTATTCAACTTGCAAAAGTTAACAATTGCTCATGGATATTAAACTGAAATAATTATAATTAGTAAACTAACTTAATGCGGCGGTATAAAATAGCCTTTATTATTAATAAACTACACAATTGGTTAAATTGACCTGGGAATCGCACGGGGAACACACCGGTGTAGTTTATATTTTATATCCATAAATTGAACCATAGCGTATGTGTTAAATGCAGGAAAAGAACCGAGTTTGAAGGAAGAGATTCACCTGAGCGAACTTGAGACCAAGACTTTCGATCAATTTGCTGGCAAGCATACCTTTGAACATGTGATCAAATCATCTTCAGTAGAACAAGTATTTACTTACTAAATTATTATCACCTTGCATCAAATAAGAATATGTTTAATTCGGATGAATTCTATGTGAAAGAAACGAAGTAGGTATATCATTGTCGACTGATGGAGTAGTTGACCTACAGTATAAGTAAATGGTGGGCAGAGGGTGCCTTGGAAAGGTGAAAAAGGGAAAGGTTAGGACCCTCTTCATAGGAGTGAAATCTAAGGACTTACTAACTTTACTAGTGTTATGGACAATATCGGTCGTATCAAATATTGTTCCATCTAAAGATGGGCAGAATCAATAACTCTATCAAGGCTATTATGCAATCCACAACTGGGTATGTAGATTTATCTAGGGAGAAAGTAGGGCAAGATCTCAATTGGACTTTAGGCCATAAAAGATAAGCCGGGCGCATATATTTAGCAATGTGGATTGTCCGGTGAAGGTGTGTCCGACCTGACCAATGACTAGCTCATAATTGGGTGGGTGCCGAGTGATGGTGAGAAACAACCTCGGGCCAACATTTATGAGTAGTTGGGTGGAGGTATAATATACCAAGATAGAGGTAAAAGTTCTGTGCTCTAATTTGGGTATCGCATCTAAGGAAATACGAAGATCCATTAACTACAAAAATCAAGGTGGCTACAAGTAAAGTAGTACAAGCCTGCACAGTGCTATATAAATCATAGGTTCATACCTATCTCCTGCACTGGAGGCTACAAGAACCAATGGAGTTTTTATCTGTTTATATGAGTGTTCAATAAATTTCTGAAAATAACAATATGAAATTCTTTATCAACCTAAAAATATTTATTTTTGAGATGCTATGAGAATGAGATTTGATTTGAGCAAATATTGGCTTATGATCATACAAGTGTATTTTGACTATTAATGCTTGCTGAGTACTCTATACTTGCATTTGCTATTATTCTCCTTTGTTTAGAGGTTAACTAGCCTGGGATTTTACTCAGTGTGGATGAGGCCTACCTAGAGGAATTCTATATCGAGTGGGAGGGAGATGATCTTGAGTATAACTTGTATGAGATGGACACCTTATATGAGAAATGCGATGACTAAAGTATTACTAGCAGCACGAGTACGTCCTTCAAGGTATATGTAAATTAATACGATGTTTTGTATTTCCTAGTACTCGTGCAATTACTAGTTGAGCTAGAACTATTTCCATTATTATTGTAATATTCAGGCTATGGTGGCCTTATAAAAGACTCTAGCCATGTGTGACTATGTTTATGTAATATTAAGTTCAGTCTCTAATTATCATTCTGCTACAACACTTTGGTGGACTTATTATTTATTGGTACAGTATTTCAACTAATAATAATCTGTTGACTAGTGTTATTACCCTTTAGTAATGACATGACTCGCAACATCGGCACTGCAATGAAATGATGAAGTGGTCCTCCCTACTAAACAAATGTGCACTTCACAAGCTCACACCAGCATAATAATGTAAATAACTGACCAAATAAAACCAGGGTTTGCTCACATACAAAACCACGCCATTTCAATTCACACTTTTATTCAAATCGTTCCACAGATGAAAGAATCATGTCACCTGTAAGCAGGTGAAAACGAACAGACGGAGACAAAACAAAAAAGAAAAATCATGAGTAACTTCGCTTCCATCCGGGGAAAAAGGAAGAGGGTAAAAACTAGAAAGTGAAAAGCATATGCACACCATCATGTCAGACATGCGCATCACATACTCGCATGCCCCAAGCACATGTATTCTCGCAAAAAAGAACAGCCCCAAGCGCATGTCCTGATTGTGCACCCTGTTTCCTGGAATCAGGCAGGAATTTATCCTGCGCCGGGAGAAGCGAATTGCAGCAGAGCTACACAAACGGCAGGTTCTCTGCAGTCTGTCGTCTCAATCCATCTATCTATTCAGTCACTTGGAAAACCTCTTCACTCTTCAGTCTTTATAAATGGGACGTTAATTTGTTGCAGATGATCCAACTCATCAGTTTTAAGGACTAAGGGATGCTCTGTATCTGAATCTGCTTCAAGATTTCAAGTAAACTGTATACTGGTGTTCGTGATGATTCGATTGGTTGCCTATATTGTCAGGTAAGAAACACAGGCACTGCAAGAACGTACACTGTTTATTGGGGATTTTTACGGTACATGGTACATTTTACTGGTAATAGTTAAATGGTAATAGAAATTAAATCTAACCAACGATTTACGAGGGCATAATGGACTGGGGGATGTTCCATTTCTGCATAGCTAACACCGAGTTGGACCGATGCTTAGTGCTCTTGCTGCTCTTCCTCGTAAAGCTCAGCAGCTTCCTAAGCCCCTTGGTGAAGTCCTTGTGCAAGTCAGTGGCGGTGGTGGCCGAGAATATCGTCGCCGCCAACCCCTCCGGGCTGTCCCACCGCTTCCTCACCCGTGCCTGTGGTGGCAGCAACTCCGTTGCTAACCTCAAGGAGTCCATCATTGCCGTCGTGTGGAACGGCAGCTCCAACACGGACCGGGAATGGCGCCACGCCACCTGCGTGGAGTGATCTTGCGGTGGTTGCTGTTAGAGATATATGTATAGTTTGTTATTCCCCATTGTTATGAGGGGTTCTTTGCATATTTACCACATGTACTTTGTGTATATATACCGGCCCATTGGCCTCATATGAATACAAGTGCTATTCATAACATGGTATCAGAGCCAAAACTAGGGTTTTGGCTTACCTAGGGTTCCGCGCGCCGCCGCCGGCCTCCCGCGCCGCCGCCGGCCTCCCGCGCCGTCGCCGGCCTACTCCTTGCGCCTTCCCGTGCCGTCGCCCGGCCTCCCCGCGCCTCCCCGCGCCGCGGCCTTCCCGGGGCCTCCCCGCGCCTCCCCGCGCCGCGGCCTTCCCGGGGCCTCCCCGCGCCGCTCTCGCCTCGCCGCTGCCGCCGCCGTCGGCCACGCCGACGCCTCCGTCGGCCTCGCCGACTCCCCCACCGTCGGCCTCGCCGACTCCGCCCGTCGCCGCTCCGCCAGCCGAGCCGGGCCGTCGTCGCCGCTCGGGGTTGGCCGCCGTCGCCGTCGCCGCCCGGGTCCCCGCCCGGTCTCGCCGACTCCCCCACCGTCGGCCTCGCCGACTCCGCCCGTCGCCGCTCCGAGCCGGGCCGCCGTCGCCGCTCGGGGTTGACCGCCGTCGCCGTCGCCGCCCGGGTCCCCGCCCGGTCTCGCCGCCTCCGTCTACCGCCCGGCTCCGGCGCCGCCGTCGCGCCCGCCGCCGTGCCGCCACCGCGCCTCCAGCGCCTGCCCTAGGCGCGTGTGTGTTGCGGGCCTTCGGCCCGCTCGGCTGAGTTTCTTAAGCCGAGAAAAAAAAAGAAAAGAAAAAAAAAAGAAAAGAAAAAAAAAGAAAAAAAAACGTCGTTCTAACCGCCGCGCCGTACAGCGCCGCCTGTTAGACTTCGTTGCCTTGGTCGCCGCGCCGTCCAGCGCCGCCTACCAATGGGCACCGTTGCTCTCCCTCGCTGCCCGGTGATCTTTGATGGTGTTAATTACACCGACTTCGTGTCTCACATGCGCATTCACATGCGTGGTCTTCGTCTCTGGGGCGTCCTCTCTGGCGATGTCACCTGCCCGCCTTGCCCTATTCCTCCGACGGAGCCTACGCCTGTTGCATTGCCTCCGACAGCCGATAAAGCTGCTGCTGATGATAAAGCTGCTGCTGATGATAAAGCTGCCTCTGCCTACCAGGAGGCTCTGGATTCCTACACGGATCGTCTGACCGTCTACACTCAGTGGTACGATGACGACGCTCGGGCTGCTGCTGTCTTCATCGCCAGTGTCCAGCCTCAGTTTTCTTCTGAGGTTGTGGGACTCCCTTCGGCTTTTCAGATGTGGACTCATCTTCGTCAGCGCTACGAGCCCTCTGGTGATGCCCTGTACCTGTCCGTGGTCCGCCAGGAGCACTCTCTTCAGCAGGGTGATGCTACTGTTGACGCCTTTTACGCTCAGAGTTCTGCTGTCTGGCGTCAGTTGGACTCACTTCGCACTGCTGGCTGTCGTACCTGTCCGTGCTGCCTGGAGGTACGTGCTGATCTACAGTTTCAGCGGGTTTACGAGTTCCTTACTCGCCTTCGTCCTGAGTTCGAGCAAAGGCGTGCCCACCTCCTTGCACGCCACCCTCGTGTCACTCTCCTGGAGGCTCTTACTGAGATACGCGCAGAGGAGACTCGTTTGAGTGGTGCTGGCCTGATGCCACTCCCCTCTGTGCTCGCCGCTCGTCCGCCTGCTACACTGCCTCCTCCAGCGGCTACCACAGGTGGTGGTGGCCGTCCTCAGTCTGGAGGTGGCCGTCCTCACTGTTCCTACTGCGACAAGGATGGCCACACTGAGTCCCAGTGCTACAAGAAGAAGCGGCATCTTTCACGCCGTTCTTCTACTGGCACTAGTGCTTCTACGACGACGTCTGCCTCGACTTCTTCAGCAGCTTCTCTCACCGAGCAGAAGATAGCCAGACTTCGACGCCTACTTGCCGCTTCAGGATCTCCCTTGACAGGTTCTGCAGGTTCTGCTACTGACTCTTCAGGCACTGAGAGACCACCTCCTAAACAGTCAGGTACCTCCCCGTGGATTCTTGATTCTGGAGCATCTTTTCACATGACTCCTGATTCTTCCACTCTGTCTTCTATTACACCTCTTGATTCTCCTGTCAGTGTTCTTACTGCTGATGGTACATCTCTTTCTGTCTCTGGTCGAGGATCTCTTAGCAACTCATCTTTTCATGTTCCTTCTGTTGCTCATGTTCCTCGTCTTACCTTGCAGCTTCTTTCTGCTGGGCAGATTACTGACCTTGGTTATCGAGTTATTCTCGACTCTGACTCTTGTTGTGTTCAGGACTGCCACACGGGAGCTCTGGTTGGTTCTGGCCCTCGGCGCCGTGACTCACAGCGTCTCTGGGAGCTTGACTGGCTTCATCTTCCTTCCGCTGCCACCACCGCCGCCAGTCTCTCCGCTTCTGCCACTTCGTCTACTGGCTCTTTCCAGCAGTGGCATCACCGTCTTGGGCATCTGTGTGGATCTCGCCTGTCGTCCTTAGTTCGTCGTGGTCTTCTGGGGTCTGTCTCAGGAGACGTGTCTTTAGATTGTCAGGGCTGTAAGTTAGGTAAACAGATTCAGCTTCCTTATCCTCATAGTGAGACTGTGTCTCAGCGTCCTTTTGATCTTGTTCATTCAGATGTTTGGGGTCCGGCTCCCTTCGTTTCGAAAGGGGGTCATCGTTATTATATCAATTTTATAGATGATTTTTCTCGCCACACTTGGATATATTTCATGTCTTCTCGTAGTGAGGCCTTGCCCATCTATAAACAATTTGCCACTATGATACACACACAGTTCTCCACTCCTATTCGTGTCTTTCGTGCTGATTCTGCTGGCGAGTACCTCTCTCGTCACCTGCGCAGCTTCCTTGCTGAGCAGGGCACTCTCGCTCAGTTTTCTTGTCCTGGTGCTCATGCTCAGAATGGTGTCGCTGAGCGCAAGCATCGTCACCTCTTGGAGACGGCTCGTACTCTGATGATCGCCGCCTCTATTCCACCTCACTTTTGGGCCGAGGCTGTTTCCACTGCCACCTATCTCGTCAACATTCAGCCCTCTTCTGCTCTCAAGGGTGCGATCCCTGTTGAGCGTCTCTGTGGTCTTCTTCCTGACTACTCTGCCCTTCATCTGTTTGGCTGCGTTTGCTATGTTCTCCTCGCCCCTCGAGAACGTACCAAACTGACCGCTCAGTCTGTTGAGTGTGTTTTTCTGGGGTACAGTGCCGAGCACAAGGGATATCGGTGCTGGGATCCTGTTGGTCGTCGGATACGGGTTTCTCGGGATGTGACTTTTGACGAGTCTCGTCCATTCTACCCACGTCCTGCCTCTCCTTCGGCTTCCTCTGTGGAGTCTCTGTCTTTCTTGACCTTTCCAGATACTCCTATATCTGTTTTGCCCTCGTCCACCTGTCCTACTGAGTCTCCACATATTCCCTCTGTGGCCTCTCCGCCGTTGTCGCCGCCTGTGTCGTCTCCTACGACTCCCCAGGCTCCTCCCACTATCGTCTACACTCGTCGACCTCGTATTGAGGATCTTCCAGATGAGTCATCTTCTTCTGATGCTCCATCTTCCCCTGATGGATCATCTTCTCCTCGCTACGCTCTCCGCGATCGCCAGTCGATTCGGCCTCCTGCCCGTTTTGCTTTTGCTGGCGCAGCTACTCGTGAGCCTGTCTCCTACCGGGATGCTGTTACTCACCCTGAGTGGCAGCTTGCCATGGCCGAGGAGATTGCTGCCCTCGAGCGTACTGGTACTTGGGATCTTGTTCCTCTTCCATCCCATTCTCATCCCATCACATGTAAGTGGGTCTATAAGATTAAGACTCGCTCTGATGGCTCTCTTGAGCGCTATAAGGCGCGTCTTGTTGCTCGTGGTTTTCAGCAGCAGCATGGTGTTGACTACGACGAGACTTTTGCTCCTGTGGCCCACATGACCACTGTTCACACTCTCCTTTCGGTGGCGTCTGTTCGCCACTGGTCTGTTTCTCAGCTTGATGTTAAGAATGCATTTCTTAATGGCGAGTTGCGTGAGGAGGTCTACATGCATCCGCCACCTGGGTATTCTGTTCCTGAGGGCATGGTCTGTCGCCTTCGTCGCTCTCTCTATGGCCTTAAGCAAGCCCCTCGTGCTTGGTTTGAGCGCTTCTCCTCTGTGGTCACTGCTGCTGGTTTTTCAGCTAGTGATCATGATCCTGCGCTCTTTGTCCACACTTCGTCTCGTGGTCGGACTCTTCTTCTCCTGTATGTTGATGATATGATCATTACGGGAGATGATTCTGAGTACATTGCCTTTGTTAAGGCTCGTCTTAGTGAGCAGTTCCTTATGTCGGATCTTGGTCCTCTTCATTATTTCCTTGGGATTGAGGTTACTTCCACTCCAGATGGTTTCTTTATGTCCCAAGAGAAATATATTCAGGATCTTCTTGATCGCGCCTCTCTCACTGATCAGCGTACTGTTGAGACTCCCATGGAGCTCAATGTTCACCTCCGACTCTCCGATGGCGAGCCTCTTTCTGATCCGACTCGCTATCGTCATCTTGTTGGGAGTCTTGTCTACCTTGCTGTTACTCGTCCAGATATCACTTATCCAGTTCATATTCTGAGTCAGTTTGTTTCAGCTCCCACTCAGGTTCACTACAGCCACCTTCTTCGAGTTCTACGATACCTTCGTGGGACTATCTCTCGCCGTCTCTTCTTTCCACGTTCCAGCTCGTTACAGCTTCAGGCCTATTCGGATGCTACTTGGGCCAGTGATCCCTCTGATCGCCGGTCTATCTCTGCTTACTGTGTTTTTCTTGGTGGTTCTCTCATTGCCTGGAAGACGAAGAAACAGACTGCAGTGTCCCGTTCGAGTGCAGAGGCTGAGTTGCGAGCTATGGCTCTCTTGACAGCAGAGATTACTTGGCTACGGTGGTTACTTGAGGATTTTGGTGTTTCTGTCACTACACCGACCCCTCTCTTGTCAGACAGTACAGGTGCTATCAGTATTGCTCGTGATCCTGTGAAGCATGAGCTCACCAAGCACATTGGAGTTGATGCTTCTTTCATGAGGACTTGTGTGCATGATCAGGTGATTGCTCTTCAGTATGTGCCTTCAGAGCTTCAGATCGCGGATTTCTTCACGAAGGCCCAGACTCGAGCACAGCACAGCTTCTTCCTCTCCAAACTCAGTGTTGTTGATCCACCATGAGTTTGAGGGGGGGGTGTTAGAGATATATGTATAGTTTGTTATTCCCCATTGTTATGAGGGGTTCTTTGCATATTTACCACATGTACTTTGTGTATATATACCGGCCCATTGGCCTCATATGAATACAAGTGCTATTCATAACAGTTGCCTCGGACTACTACTGGACAAGTCGCTCAACGGAAGGTCGTGCACCCTTGGCGTCTGCAGCCGTGCCACCGCCGCCTCGCCCGTGCCGCTGTCGCGCTTGAGAAACAGCCTTGGCATGGCGCCTTCGCCGAAGTCGAAGGGGCGCCGACGACGCTGTTCCGCTTCTGGTGCGATCTCGCCAGAGTACCGCCCGCTGTGGCTGTGCCGGTGCTCACTGTTCTGCTGGTGGGCAGCACCCCGTTCTCCTTCCTTAGGGTGGTTGGAATGGGCATGGAGAACGTCCTCTTCACTTGAACAATGGCAAGTCGTGTAAGCAAAACCCCACATAGTCGAACACATGGAAGCAAAGCCAAAGTGCATGCCTACCTCTTGCGCGTCGCGGGTGGCTGCGCACTTGAGAGTGAGCGGGCTCGGCCTGCCGCCACTAGCGCACATGCCCCACGGCCGAGGCTGCTAACCCTAACCCTTCGCATGTGGCTCACCCAACGCCGCGGCCGTGATTCACTGCTAGTACAACCGGTGGTGGTAAAATTAAATTCTAACTAATGGGATAGACTATTGCACAGGCGACTGAAATATTTTTATCTTTCAGTCACCTAAAGTTGCACTTTGAATCACCTGAAGTTGCACATGTTTTTTTAAGGGGGCTGCAATTTTAGTTGATTGAGAGTGCAATTTCAGGTCACCTGAAGTTGCACTCTGAATCACCTAAAGTTGCAGCTGTTTTTTTAGGCGAGCTGCAATTTTAGTTCATTGAGAGTGCAATTTCAGGTGACTGAAATATAAAAAAATTCCAGTCGCCTGTGCAATAGCAAAATTGCTAACAAATCTGATCTATTGAATCAAAAGGAATAGATGGTTTATATTTATTCTAAAGTACCGTAAAAAAGCTGTATTCTTTCATGTTGTTCAGGGACAGAACTAGATGCACTTATTAGCAACAAACGTTACACGCGCGCGAAGAGATCAAGCACGTCCTCGCGATCGCCGTTCGCGTGCTCGAACTCGAGGTTGTCCAAGTAAACGAACGGCCTGAACCGGCGCGGCGTGTCCACGGGCTCTGGCGGCGCGTCGACGACGAGGTCCTTGTTTGGCAGCAGGAATACGCCGCAGGAGAGCCGGTCCTCCATCCCGCCGACGACCACCCTTTGCACTGGCGCGTGCAGCCTCCCGTTACTCCAAGCCTGCAGCACGTCAGCTCGCAATAGTATATATCAGAGTAGCAATCTTAATTCTTGCAAGACGTACTGTCACAGTCTAGTAGACTAGTACTACTGACCACGAGTGGTTGATCGGCAACAACCAGGAGAGACGGTCCCAGTCGCCGCCGTCCCTCGTCCTCCGATCGAAGCCGTTGACATCTTTCTGGAACAGGACGGTCAGGTAGCTCCCGTCGACGTGGGCGGCGAGGCCGACGGCCGGCGCGTCCGACACCGAAAGGGAGTAACTGAGCATGCGGAAGTTGGCGTCCGCGGTGCCGCGAGGCCGTAGCTGTCGATGACCATGGCAAGGATCAGACGAGTCAACCTCGTCATCTCCCCGGCCGTCGACGTCAGCGCCTTCCTGGATCGATGGCGGCAGAAAATTCAGCAGCATCATCACAGGTTGAGTTAGAACTTGCAAGAAGAAAGATTCAGAGACGCGAGTCACTGTCTGATCTAGTAACTGCGATATTTGGAGCCGTCTACATCACACGTACACGGTTGCGAGATCCTGTGAGGTGACACGACACATTTTCCCGCTATTTGACTAGGGTATTCAAGAAGAGCATCACAAGAAGCGGTTCGCGGCGCGCCTCCTCGCCGCCGCCGCCGACCGCGTTGAGCACTCCGAACGCTTCGTGCCGGCACGCTGCGGAGTCCCGCTTCTCCATGTAGCCCTTGAACGGGCTATCCACGGTGCTGCTCCGGTGTTTTTTTTGAAAGCGAGCAGAAGTTAGATAATCTCTACTATTATATAAAGAAGAGTTGGTGGTCGTCGGTGTGTTCTCATCTCCCCTCTTTATAGCCATCCGATTTAATCTGAACCATTCGTCTCTCTCCTCCCCCTCTCTCAGGATACAACCGTCCACCTCCTCCACTTCCCCATCTCGCGTATTCTGGCCACCCTTCTCTCTCTGTCGCTTTCTCTTCAATGTTTGATGTGTGAAGTTAGGTAGGCAGTAAGTTCCGTTTCATTATTTTTATGACTCGGTTGCAACGCATGGGTCTCTAACTAGTATATTAGAAAGAAAAAACAGATCTGGTCAATTTACAGGAAGCACAAGCACAGACTAAAAAGAGGTAAAAGGTTTACTCTTTACAAGGAATTAAAGGGGCGACAATGTGAGCTAGACATTGCATGCTGCATGGTATTGTTTGCCCTTTCAGTTAACTCCTTTAAATATTTTGCTCTAGCCAACTCCCAGAGATTGGTCTCTTCCTTGATTAGTGTTAAGATTTCACATTGTGTTGAAAGTTTATTTTGGAAGATGCGTCTGTTTCTTTCCTTCCACCATTACCAGAGGACAAGGATGATGAGTGTGTTTGCAGCCTTTGTGAGGCCTATCAGGGAGTTGATCGGTTTGAGCCACCAGTGTTCAATTATCGTCGGATGGCCCCGGTTTGTTGGATCAAGCATCAGCAGGTATAGCCATTTTGCTATTTGAGTCCATATCTGTCATATTACCAGGCAGTCGATGAAGTGGTGCATTGTAGTTTCAAGGTTTCTATTGCATATTTGGTAGAAGTAGTTGTTTGGCCATCTTCGAGACTGTATTCTTTGGACTGTCCAGATTTTATCCTGTAACACCAACCAAGCGAATAACTTACAACACGAGGGTGCCCAAGCTTTCCAAATAATGGCTTGGTATGAGGTTCGAACTGATCCTAGAAATTGTGCTCAATAGGCTGAGGATGCTGAATAAGCACCGTCAGTAGTTAGTTTTTATTGGATCTCATCCTCAATCTCTGGATTATTGTCAATATGTTGTACCTTACCCCATAGGCTCATATATTCAACTAGCAGGTCGGTGGTGAGACTATGTTGAATGTTTCGTATCCAATTCATATCTTGGATGACATTTGTAATTGACCTATTTTTTCGCTGTGAATGTTTGTATAATTTTGGGGCCAGATAACATGGTGTGACTCCATCAATCCAAGAAGAGGTCCAGAATTTTGCTTTGTGGCCATTTCCTATGTATACCTTAGTGGCCGCTGCAAAGAGCTCTTTCTCCCACTACCACAAAGCGTTGGAAGCCCTACCCATGGTTTTGCGTCGATTTCCATTCATACCAAAACCATTTGAGTCTCAATGTGGCTGCAAATTTCTCTAGGTTCAATACTCCCAATCCCCCTAACTCTATCGGGCGGCAAACTTTGTTTTAGTCAACTTTGCATTTCCCTCCATGTGTGTCTACAGTTGCTGCCCAAAGAAGTTTTGTCTGACCCTATCAAAATCCCTAAGGAATTTTTTTGGCGGTTTGAGTGTAGCGAGCAAGTATGTCGAGAATGAGCTGAGAACAAATTTTAAGAGTGTGAGTCGTCCTCCTAGAGATAGGCGCTTTAGCTGCCAACCCGCTGGTTTTCTTGTTGCCTTATCATGAATTGGCTGTAGATCATTCCGACGTAATTTTCCCATTGTTAGTGGCAAGCCAAGGTACTTGATTGGGAGCATGACCTTGCTCCGTAAAAGGTTGCAAGATAGCTTAGGCATTAATGTCTTGGCATCTTATTATGACAGTTGATCTCTTATCTAGATTTACTTTTAGCCCAGAGGTACTTCCAAATTCTTTTAGGATGGTGACTGTTGCTTCTATCTGCATCCTATCTGGGTTTAGAAATAATATCGCATCGTTTGCATAAAGTGACACTCTTATTGTTGCAGCTTGACCTCTTAGGGTGTTAGAACCCCTCGCTCAGTGGTGATTTGCAGGATACATTATAAAGGGTCGATTGCCAGGATGAAGAGGAAGGGAAAAAGGGGGTCGCCCTGACGTAGTCCCTTTCGATGCTTTATCTGCTGCCCCGGTACTCCATTAAGCAGAATTCTTGAAGATGATGTTGCAAAGGAGATTGCCATCCACTCTATCCGTTTTGGCCCAAAATCTCTGGCCTACAGAAGGTTTAGTATGTATTCCTAGGACATGAAATCAAAAGCTTTGTTTATGTCCAGTTTGAGCATAACCGCCAGTGTGCGACTTTTGTGTAATGCTCTGACTCGGTTCCTGACAAAGAGAAAGTTGTCTTGAATGCATCGACTCTTGATAAAAACACTTTGTAAACTCGAAACTAGCCTGTCTATATGTCTAGAGAGCCGAATAGCAAGCACTTTTGAGAATAATTTGGTTATGGAGTAAATTAGGCTAATTGGTCGGAAATCTGTTGCCGCTACCACTCAATCTCGTTTTGGTATTAGCGCTATGGTTGCTTCATTAAGAGGATCAAAACCATTCATCAAGCAGTTGTGCATGCATTGGAAAACCATCATGACATCCTCTCTGATGATATCCCAGCATTGCCTATAGAAGGTTCCTGTGAAGCTGTCCAGTCCATGAGCTTTTTTGCCAATAGCTGCGCAATCGCATGGTGCACTTTTGCCTCAGTGAAAGGAGCTTCCATGTCTTGTAGGTCATGGGGAGGCAATCCTAGTTCAGTCCAATCAATATCGTGCCACTGAGGTGTCCTTGTTCCTATGATGGCAGTGAAGTGGTTGTGAAGCTCTTGTGCCTTGTCTTGATGCAAACTGACAGTGCCATTTGAAGTTTGGAGTGTTTGAATGAAGTTTTTATGCCGCTGCACATTTGCTTTCAGGTGGAAAAACATGTGTTAGCATCACCTTATTTAATCCAATTGATTCTAGCCGCTTGGCGTTTTTGCGCCTTTTCTATTGTCACTAGGCCAAGCACTCTTTGTTTCACGTCTTTCTTAATTCAAATTTAGTTGGTGTGAGTGTTCTTTTTTCTTGTGCCACATCTAGTCGAAGGATTACTTCATTTGCTAGCATGAGCTATAGCTTTACACCACTAAGTATTTTGTTACTCCACTCTATTAGTTTCTTGGCAGTGTGTCTTAGTTTGTATGCTAGGCGCCTAATGGGATTTGTGTGGTGGCAGGGAGCTGACCATGCTTCTTGTACTATAGTTGAAAATCCCGACAGCCGTGGCCAGAAGTTCTCAAATTTGAAGGTCCTTAGTGTCCTTGGTCCACCTTCGTTAGTGAGGAAAAGTGGACAATGATCTGACATGGAGGTGGAGAGTAACTGTAGCAAGTGGTTTGAGAAGAGGATACCCCACTCATGGTTGCATAATACTCTATCTAATTTGACAAGAATTTGGTCTTGTTGTTCATTGCTCCATGTGTACTTTCTGTTTTGCAGTGCAATTTCTTTGAGCTCACAGTGGTTTAGCAATACTCACAACTAGCCCACCAGCCTCTGATTTAAGTTTGAATTGCTTTTGTCAAGTGCTTTATATATGAAGTTAAAATCTCCGAGGATTATCCATGGCATCGAAGCTGGTGGCGCGACACAGTTGAGCTCTTGAAGAAAGTATGGCTTGGTTTTGTTCTCAGATGGGTCGTAGACCATGGTTAGCAAAAAAAGTGGTGTTGTATTGCTGAAGAAAAATTGTGGCTATTAGAGAGTGATTTCCCAAAATAGGAGAGGTAATTTCAGCCATGTTTTCATCCCACAGGAGTAGCACACCCCCTTAGTTCCATTGGCTGGCAAGTAGACATTGCTCGAGAGTCATTGGCCGCCGATCTACAAGATGGTCTGTTGATAAAAAAGATGAATTTTTGCCTCTTGGATGTAGGCAACAGAGCATTGGGTAGTTTCAAATAGCTGTCTGAGTGTGTCCCGTCATGCTGCTCTATTCAAAGCTCGCACATTCTAACTGAGAATAGTGCAGTGATGTTCAGTCATGATAATAAGAAAGCATTGATATAGTATTGAGGACTAGCAGTACTAGGGGGCATTGAAGTACAACATCATTTCTATTAATATAGAGGGGTGCAACAATGATAATACAAGGAAGCCTAATGCGATGAGCCTGTAATTAGAGGTGGTAGCTGGGCACCAAAGGGAAAACCCTCACCCGAGCTGGTGGCTACCAGCATACTAGAGGGAGACATGACTTCAACAAATATAATTAGTGAGAACTAAGCAAACTAAATAAAGTCTAAATGACTGGTGCTATAGTTGGCTTGTTTGTCCCTCACGACTCTGGAATGGCTTGGTTGACACCTCCCATTGCCGCAAGTGCTGCAATTGCTAACTCCATAGTATCCTCAAGTCGACAGATTACTCCGAGCGCTCGGATGATATCATCCGGTAGGGGTTGTCGAACATCTTCCTATACTGACTGAGGGCAATCTTGGAGATGTCCTCTTGTGGGGTGCAAAAAACTAAGCATCATGCCAAGATGTTTTAAGCAAGCTTGGCCATTGGCGCGGTTTAGAGCTTGGACACGAGGTGGAAGCTGCATCTAGGCATGTCTGCCCTAGTAGTGTTGGCCATTGCAAGAGGTGCATCAACCAGTGGGGGCTGTGGCTTAATGAAAACGGTGCAAATGAAGTCGTTCATTTGATGACTGCTCTGGGAAGAGTTTGGTTCTGTTGAGAACTTATCAGTAGGTACTCCGTGCAGCCCAGTCGCAGCTGGTGGGTTTACGACCTGTGGATCTTCACGGTGGACCTGTTGGCTTAGCGCTATGTTGGTGGGGCTATCCACATGGTCTACCGCAAGGGATGGCAGGGTGTTGTTTGCATCGAGAGGGGTGGTGGACAGGAACACCATTTCTTCCAACATGGGGTCCACACAGAAAGCCGAATGCCCCACTTGATAGCTGAGAAAGTCTTGCTGTAGGAGGGAGAGGAAGGGGTCTGGGTCTGACACCATCCTCTTCTCGGTGGTCATGGGGGTTATGGTTGATCTCGTAGGTGACGCCAGGGGCAGACTTCCCCAAGGGTCCACTAAGCAGAGGGGCTTCTCTAGCGAGGAGATGTCCATGGGAGCCGGGTCAGCTCCCGGGGAGCCATGCCAGCCCAGTGTCTTGGAAGCCACGCTCTAGGTGTGCAGCTTTGGTTCTTGCACCCCTTGTGACGGCTTCGACTGGAGAAGGGGCTTAGTCAGCCGTAGTTGCCAATGGCACCGGTCTTCCAACGAGCGGCTGTGACAGTGAGCTTGTGGGGAGGCTGAGAAACGGCAGTCCGATGAGGAGGTGCTGCGGCAGGATCTACGTCCCCCACCAAGCTCATCCCTAGGCTGAGTTCCGCGATGTTGGTGTAACACGGAGAGTGTGTGTGGCGGTTCTCGCCCCTAGTGCTACCATCTCACTGTCGGCCATGACCAAACAACTGCTTTGCCTAGGATTGGTGGCCACGACAGTCTTGGTGGTGACCTCTCTATCGGTCGTCATCGTCTTGGTCATGGTCATCTCGATCACTTCCTCCGGAGTTTATACCGAGCCTACATTGAACATCACCGGTGCGGCAGTGCTCCTCAGCTGAACCATCAGGCATGCTTTGTGCCCAATCGAAGGAGGTGATTTTGGACCACATGCCCCTTCTGCAGAGATTGGTGGCTGCAGGTGTGCAGTCTTTAGTGGTGTCTAGATGGATTAGCAGCTCGAAGGTGGACCCCTCCAGTGGGTCTAAGCGCAGTGACGATGACCCTGGTGAGCCTTGCCCAGCACGCGACGCCCACGTACTTCTGTTGATGCCAACAAATAGTGCAGCTTGTAGACTTGGGAATGTTGTCCGGGGTGGAGACCCACACCTAGACCCAAAAGATCGCTGTGTTCTCGTGGCTGCGTGAACGATGGTCAATCCACTCGAAGCGACAGCTACCACTGAGGGCTTCCTCCATGGCTTCCATCGTCCAAGCATTCAGGGGAAGGGCTTGAATGCCAATCCGAACGTGGTACCACCAAGGGCAGTGCGTGCCATGCTTGGATTCTTGCCATGGCTTCACCGAGTAGCTGATGTCCTTATAGTCGATAGATCTTGCACAAAGCACCATCTCGCGCTGTGTCGAATGGTCGAACCAAGCAAAGAAATCATTCGGGTGATGCCTTGTGACACGCAGGTTTGCCCATGGAATCCCATGGCATGTCTCAAGGGCCTTGGCAACATTGTAAGTGTTTGAGGTGGCTTCTGGATGCATGCCCTGACCACGGAGATCAGCACTGTGTGTTCATGGAGCTTGTCTACCTCTTCCATCATCATCTGAGAAAGTACAATGGTGCACTCGTGTGTTGAGGCCGCTAGCTACTCCGGCCGCCCAGGCAGGTACTCCATGGCGATTTGCACCAGCTGCTGTACTTTGGACAAGCGTGTGTGGATTGGTTTGTTAGCACAACAAAATTTTGCAATGTGGCCATTGCATCTATAGAGGAGGCATCTGATGGGGTCTCTATAGCTAGCTACCTGGTGGTCACTTGCAAGGCATCTGAAGCATTTGCCCTTGAGATGGTCAAGTGAGTAGCGGCTGCGCAAGGTCAGGCAGGGAGGTTATTCTCTTTTTGCTTCACAGAAGCAATCGGAGTAAAGCCCGCATAGGGTGGGGCACAGGGCTAGTCCCTTCACTGGTTGTGTAAGTCTCGGCTGGCGGCGTCTCTAAAGGAAGTCCTTCAGATCGTCTTCGTTATCGAAATCATCTTCTCCTCAATCTAACTTGTCAGGACTATGGGGGTCTTTCTCCATAAAGACAGCTCAGGGGACTAAAACCCGAGCCAAAGCTGCGAAACTAGCTTGATGTCCGCTAGTGGCGAAGCTAGAGCAAATGGGTGGGGGGTGCACAGTGGGCTTGTTGGGCTGCCGGCCTGGTGGGGGGTGCCTCGTCTTGGGCCATGCGGGGTGCCTATAGGGCCGAATTTTTCCAATCCTTAAGAAATTCTGGAAGTGAGGGGGGTGCCTGGGCACCCACGGGCCTCTATTGGGCTTCGCCCCTAATGTCCGCCGTGGTCGGAGTAGTCAGCGGCGCCGGTCAGTTTTGGTGGCCGGAGTGGCTAGCGGCACAGATGGGTTGCAGGTTGGCCTGACTCTCCTTTTAAATTCGTTCCCGCTCCAGCGCTTCAACTCTGGCGAGAGCGCGAACAGCTCCGCCGTCGCCGCGAGCATCCCCTCCCGCAGCTCCGACGGCACCACGGCGCGGCACTCGACGGCCATGCATCCATGCGCCTCCAGCGCCGCGCGGACGAGGCAGCCGCACCGCAGCCACTCGTGGCCTCGTGGGTGCCACGGATCAGCGTCCTTGGGTCCCCGTCGAGGTCAACGCGAGGAGGGAGAAGTACTGCCAGCGGCGGCGAGGTAGCCATGTAAAGAGCTGTTCCTCTGATCGATCTACGTGTATTCTATGGTTCGAAACATGTATCCTGTCTAACCTCGTGTGCCAGTAGTTGGGATGCCGCCATATGTCGTAGCCTCCTAAGCTTTGCAAATGTCTTTAAAAAGCTCTGCAAATTATTTCTCGAAGCAAGTAGTACTAAGAAACCAAATAGCTTCTGTTTTCATAGGTCGTAAAATAGAAGCCACTTGCAACCATCCATGCATGATCAAGAACAGTGGCGATGGATGCGATTCCACGTGGTGGCCGACAGGCAGCTTCCATCCATGCAGCCAATTCGTTGGTCTCGAAAAGCAAAAAACAAAAACAAAAAAAGAGTAAGGCCCAATTTTATGAGAGCGCATCTCTAAGCAATCCCGGCCCATACACGGCCCACACAAAATATTCGGCCCACGCTCCGGCCATCCACGTGCCGGGCATTGGTCGCGGTTACGCCGGGGGTGTTGCTGTCAAAAACCAATCGCAGTGAAAAAAATCCTAGAAAAAAAGTGGATACGGGGGATGGAGTGGTGCAACATCGTTCGGAATTTCGTGCTCGGATAAGATCAGTGGAGGGAGAAATTAAAAGGAGACAAATTAGGCATCCAGGACGTTCGTGGCTGTTACGTCCGGGGCTTATCGCGCCGCCTCGGTCTTTTCACCAACTAAATAGCCACGAAAAATTCCCAAAAAAAAATCGTGCAGATGAGGTATGGAGTGGTGCAACACTGCAAAATTTTGTGCGCACATGAGATCGGCATAGGGAGAAATTAAAATTAGAAGAAAAATAGAAGACCATGCAAACAGCAAGTAGTCTAGTAAGACAAGAGATCCTTAAGGCCATGTTATTTTAAGCTTTTCAACGATTTTTTAGTTTTTGATTTTTCTTAGCAATCACTATTCATTAAACTAATAAGTTATAATTTAAAAGGCATAAACGACAGCCCAAAAGAACAGACACTTAGTTTAAGTCATAATTCGATGCCTCATTGCCAGTGCCACAGTGACGGGCCAAGTAGTCTCCAATCCAATATGAATTTCAACCCACAAAAAACCATATAACGTAGTCAGCCCAGCACACTATCCGTAACCAGATTCAATGGCCCAGCACACTGACATAAGGGGCACTCTCCTCGTGGGATCCATCATAGGCGGCGTACCACTAAGGCCATGTTTGGTTGGGTGTATCACAGGGGGAATGGAATCGGATGGTTCGAGATATGCCATATGACGTGTTTGAGCGTTGTCGATCATAGAGGTGGTGGCAGGGTTGGAGCGTTGTTGGCTTCGTTCGTACATACTACCTACAATTTTATTCTTCAGTCTTTTCAGTTTATGACTTTCAGTGAACTAACAAATAAGATAGCTTCTTCGCTATCTTTCATATTGGCTTATTAGGACAGTCTTTTTGAAGTGGCTTATCTGCATTTAGTTGGTTCGCACAAGCGCTCATTTTAGGAGCAAAAATCATCAACCACAGTCATAAACTATTAGCCGTAATTGAAAAGAACAAACCCATATTCTGTCTTCCACCTACCTTCCTGGTGGCCTTTAATAGGTGCCTTTTCTTGTTGAGTTTTTCTGATGCAATCAAGCTTTCATTGATGCAGCATTCAAATGGTCGATGACCTGGTTGCAATTTGTAGGTGTTTCACCGCAAAGGATTAGCCTTTAGACAAAGCTCAGTATATATTTTATGGAAGATGCTACGTAACGGTATTCCTCCACCTGCCTCATTCTCTAGCGTCGACCGTCGCCCTCCTCTCCCTCTCTCTTCTTTGTGCCCGCCGCCCTCCCCACCTTCTTCTCCAGAGCCAGCCACAACTCTACACTCCTCCTCCGCCTCTCCCGTCCCCTCCTCCACCACTGGCAGCTGGTGGTTACCCTGTAGCCTCGCCTTGCCGCACCGCCTCCTCCCCCACCGTCCCTACCCCACCCAACCTAAAATTCATTGCGCGCACCGCCTCGCCATGCCACACTCCAGCGCCACCCACCACCCTCCAGCGCCACCCACCACCCTCCAGCGCCTCCCAACGCCCTTCGCTGCTACCCACCGCCTCCTTGGCCTCCCTCTACAACTAGAGGGTGTGGTGAACCCGTCGTTGGTAGTCATGACACTATTGAAATATCTGATGTATCAAGTCATAAGGCTTAACGTGTGCATGTGTGTGTTGTGTTAGTACTATTAGCACCCATACCTTGTACATGATCTGTTGAGATCCGGTATTGCTAGATATGACTGTTGCACATATGTCAATATAAAGAGAACTAGATCCTGAGTTGCGAGGTGTGGTTCTATCCTCCAAATATCTCCTCCTATCTTCAATTCTATTATGGTATCAGAGCCCAACACCTAAACCACGCAAGACAATGTTGACTGTGGCACTGGAGGCAGTGGCACCATTGGCGCACTCTTTGGTGCCATCTCTAGCATCGCCTCCGACATGATTAGTTCAGCTGGAATTTTTCCCACTCCCGCATTCGGCCACCTCATCAAGATCTAGCTCATAGAGAACTACTTACTATGGAAGGCACAATTCCTTCCTTACCTCCGGGCGAACAACATGATCGACTATTTGGACGGGTCCATCCCATGTCCACCAAGGATGATCACACTGCCTACCGAAGGCACTGATGGCACAACTTCCTAGTTCCAAAACCTAGAGTTCCTACAGTGGATCCAGCAAAATTAGACTGTACTAGGCACGATCTTGTCTTCTCTCACCGAAGGATTGCTTGGGCATGTGCTATCATGCACATCTACCTGAGCAGCATGGGATGCACTGGAGCAGATGTTTTCATTTGGCTCCAAAGCCTGGATCATGTAGATTTGGGTCCAGTTGGCAAACATCAAGAAAAATGACATGCTAATTAGAGCCTACTTCAACAAGGTAAAAAGCTGGCTACACCATGTCTTCCATAGGACACACCCTAGAGGATGAAGAAAATATGTCGTATATGCTGGCCGATCTAGGGCTGAATTATGACCCCTGGGTCACATCCATTACCACTTGTGTCGAGCCCATGTCGCTTACTGATCTCTATGCTTACATGCTGAGCTTTGAGATGAGGAAGGAGCATCAAGCTAGCGATCTCCACATCAATGATCCATCTATAAACTTTGCTATTCCCAATGGAGGATGTGGGTGAGGCAAGTTCTCTCCATGCAACAAGGGTGGGCGTGGTGGGGGCGACCGTAGCAAAGGTGCATTGCCTGGTGTACTACAAGGTGCACCAAAGGGTTCTTCAGCCAACTTGCTAGGTGTGTGGCAAGTATGGTCACAGCGCCCTCAAGTGCTACTTCCGTTTCAACCACACCTACAAGGGTGATGAGTATATAGCAAATCTGGCACAAACTCCTTCCTATTTGGTTGATACCAATTGGTACATCGATTCAAGGGCTATGGGCCACATCACAAATGGCATCGAGCATCTCTTTGTCCGTGACAAATATCAAGGCATGGAACAAGTCCACGTAGCAAACAGAGCAGGTTTGTCCATCCATAACATCGGTCACTCTACTATTCAAACTCCTATTCGTGATCTGAATCTTCACAACATCGTACATGTACCTAAGTCATCTAAGAATCTTGTCTCTGTTCACCGTTTTGCTACTGACAAACAATGTGTTTCTAGAGTTTCACCCTTTTTACTTCCTTGTCAAAGACCAGGTCACGAAAAAACTTCTCTAAGGTAGATGTGAAGGTGGATTGTATCCAATACCACCAGTGACTACTACCCCGAATAAATCTCATGCCCTCACCGGTGTCAAGGTGTCTCAAGATTTGTGGCACCATAGGCTTGGTCATCCATCTCCAAAAATTGTTTAGCGTGTCCTTCATGAACACAATCTCCCTTCTGTAGCAAATCATAATGATGCCACTGTATGTAATGCTTGTCAGCTAGCAAAATCTCATCAGTTGCCATTTCCTTTATCTACTAGTGTTTCAATTTCTCCATTACAGCTCATTTTCTCAGATGTTTGGGGACCTACTATAACCTCAGTTTCAAGCAACTAATACTATGTCAGCTTTATAGATGATTTCAACAAATTTTCGTGGATCTATCCCTTGAAACAAATATGATGTTCTACCTATTTTTCTTCGCTTTCTACATCATGCTGAATGTTTGTTAAACACCAAACTTGTTTGTTTTCAATCGGACTGGGGGGAGAATACCATAAGTTGAACACATTCTTCCAATAAATTGGTGTCAAACCCTTAGTGTCATGCCCGCACACCCATCATTAGAACGGTGTAGCCGAGAGGAAGCACCGTCACATCGTTGAGGTCAGATTATCTCTTCTCACATAGTCTTCTATCCCTCTCAAGTATAGCATCTAATTAACTCAACAAAGATGTATCAACTTTTGCATTAGTTTGCTCATTCAAAAGAATTGGACATTGCAATGTTGAATGTCTTTTCCAATCCAAAAACTCAAAACGTAGGCTGCTATGGTAATTTATCAAATAGGTTGAGTGCAGAATGGTTTTACTATGTGAATTAATCACTAATATATTCTAAAATGTAAACTACTACTACTACCAGGAAATTCAAATCTTGAGCTCATAGATTGCTTACCTTTGGAGGTTGGAGTTGAAGGAGATGGAGCAAAGGGAGTAAACTAGCAGCCTAGGTAGCCGCCTAGTTCTTGATTTCAACTTTCCTCCTCGATACACTACCCAGTTTCCAGCTCTTGCCTATTGCTAGCCTAGAAGCAAGGAAGTAAGGAAGAGGGTAATGCATCAACAGCTACCTCCATCCACCTTGAACCCTAACCGCGACCTAGCTCTCATGGGCCTCAACCCTCACAGCCACTGATCTGTGCAACCCCTGCTAGGCACATCATGGAAGCGAGGAGGATGCAGAAGTGATGTGATGGTGATGGGAGGTGCTGAGGAAGGGACGGAGGCAGTGGTGCTGGGTAAGTGATGGAAGGAGAGGTGCTGGAGGCCTCCTTCTCCTCTCTACTTGTCGTTGCCTCATCCCCATTGTGGACCTTCCACAACCTCCACTTCCAGGTTGCGCTTTCGCTGGATTTGCTGCCCACCATGGCAACCGCCTACACCTTCTCCCTCCTGTCCTTCCCACTCCCCGACCGTCTTGCCCTCATCGACGTCGCCACCGAAATTGCCGTCTCCTACCCCTCCTTCCTCACCGGTGGCTTCTGTTCCTGCCTCGGCCTCAACCCTAGGGAAGCCGACGGTGCCCATATCTGCGTGGATCTAGGGCGTGGTCGTAGGGTCACCTTGGCCCTAACCCTAGCGGCAGCGTCCTCCATGTGCTGCTGTAGGCGGATTTGTGCTCCTCCATTGCCGCCTCCAGTGGATCTAACCATGACCACTTCCTCTCTTCTCCTGTCCAGCAGCGGCGCGGTGAGGCGGCGTTGGGGGACGGGAGAAGGCACTGGGAGGGGAGAGAGCAGAGTGGGGAGACGATATCGGGGATAGGAGGTGGCAATAATTGTGGAGAAGACGTGGCGAAACCGGGGAAGAGAGGAGAGGCGGTGATGGTGCACAAGGATGGAGAGGAGAGGACGAGAGCGGGTGGTGGGGAACGCACAGGAGGAGGACGTGCTGGCTGAGATGAGGAGGCATGGGGAACCGATGACCGTATTGTAAAAAGTAATTGACAAGGAAGGATAGAGAAGAATTTTGCAATTTCTCAAAGTGCTCGATTGATATTTTATCTATGTGGGAAACAACCAGATCTAACGTCTATTGTACCTTGGAGCAAGATCAGATGGACAAAAACAATAGGATGATGTGGCCATGCTCTTTTGGGGCAAAATTCAGCTAGTTTCATATATAGAGATTTGGACCACCTGATCTTGATCCTGCATAGGATAAGATCAAGATACCAATAGTCCACACGGATGGTGATTGTGACAACCGTTGCTCTAGGTCTCTAGGGTAGGAGGAAAGAGTGGCTAACTTGCACCTTTTTGTCTTCATGTATGGAGTTGGTGCTGCTACGTGGTTCCATTTTATGTCTTTCTTCATTTGATCAACTTAGCGATAGCCGAGGAGCTAGGGTCGGGTGGTCGTTGGCATGGGGTGCACGCATTGCCCGCATAGGCTTCATCCCAGGATGTTGCCAACGTGTCTTATCAAAATAACTAGTAGAGGAAGCACGGTGGCACGCCGCGCTAACTTTCAGGTGGACCGAAGTAAAAGAATCGATAATTTGTGAGAGACTTTTCATGAGAAATCGAGGATCCACATGTATTTCCGCAAAGGTGAAGGGTTTTTCTAAAAACAAGGACCCGTAGGTAATAATGGGAAAAATGCGGCGTTTTATCTTGCAAAATGAGGGTCTCCCTAGAAAATTTGAGGACCCATATGCAATTTCGAAAAAGCTGAGGGGTTTTCACTGAAAAATGCATGACAAGGTCTTTTTGCAAAATGCAAGGATTTGTACGCGATTTCAAAAAAGTTAGAGGGCTTTTTTGCAAAGAAGCTGACGTGAATGCCCTCCTGAGGGTTAATCCCCAGGGTATAATATAGGGACTATTTGAGCTTCTCATGAGGAACAGTAAATGTACAAATAAATATGCTTAGTGGTTAAAACACGTGTCATGTTTAGTAAAATACAGGCCTACGCTCTAATTAGATGTGTGCTAGTAGATATATCATATGTATCTCTGTTACGATTAGGAGGATGCGTGTGAAGCGTGCGCGTGTGTGTGCCTCCACCCCGTTGTACTTAAAAAAACCTAGCGATAGCCATTGTACCAGGGTCGGCAGGGTTGTACAATCACGTGCTGGTGTGATCTTCTATCAACGCCAACATCGATGCATACGACTGATTTGGGGGCAGATTTGCTGTCACAGCTCAATTCAATGCTTCCGATAGTCAAGTGCCTAGATAGACGCCGAAAAGCATCAGCATTAGTTTCTCGGTTGCTGACCTCGACTTGGTTGCATAGGATTGATTGAATGCAGCGGTTGCTTGGAACACATGGTCGTCGTCGTCGTCGTCGCGGCAGTTGGTTCATGTCACGATCATTCACCCAGTGCTAGCGACTGCAAACACATGCGTAATAATGCAGCTAATTCAGGCATGAGTTTTTTTCCAGATCCTTGATTTGCATGCTTAGGTTGTTGCGATCGACCTGCCTGCTGAGAGCTGAGTTGTCTGAAACTTTTCGGCAGGCGATCGATGGAGCCTTGCGGCTGTAACGAGCCCACATTGAGGTGTGCTGTGCATTGAGGTGTGCTGTGCTTGTCCGGTTCAACTTTTGAGATGGCACGGAGGAGTCAATGGGGACACACCAGGGAGCAGCAGCTCAACAGCAAGGCAAGGCACCTTGCTCTGCTCCTTTCTTTTCTTTTCTTTTCTATACGCTGTTTATTAGAGAGATCGATAAATTGATAGATGCAAATTAATAGTAGATCAACTTCCCCAATCTATTTGACACATATGCTACATGGGAGAGTACCAGTAGCTACTAGTAGTGCAAATTAATGCTGACATTGCTGGATAACTGAAGATTTTGTTTAGTTTGCCCAGCATGTGTTTAATTGATCAGAATAGTCAGTCGGCTACGTGTACCATTCTAGGATCTTGGCTTGTGTGTAGGTCACTGGTTGCATCAACAGTAGAGTTGAGGACGTTTCCACAGTGTCATTGTAGAGACAGCTGAGCTGAGATCTGGAAGGCACAGACTCATAATTGTGCTGTTATCTGTTAAGAAGAAACTAGGCAGCTAATGGGATCTATCCAGTCCAGCAAACTTTTAATGAGCTTCTTTGATGATTGATTTTATTGCAGCAAGTAATTCGTGCAAGTTCATTTTTTTGGAATTTGCGTCAGGCCCATTTATATACATTAGTTTCTTCAAGCCTTGTGATCAGAAGTTTGTGCAGGTGAGACATTTTCTTGTCCGAGAACAGAGCAGGGAAAAAAACAGAGGAGAGAGAGAGAGAGAGAAGAAAGCAATCCATCCATTCATTCCTTCCTTCCTTCCAAAGAGGATAAATACAGTGTTGAGCTAGCTAAGCTGCAAGACAGCAGCAGCAGAACGGCACCTGCTCCTTTCCTTAAAGCTTCCCAGCAGCAGCAGCAGTGCAGTGGCATCGCCACCTTTCCCCCGATGTTTCCATGTACCAACAGCAACAGCCAGCCTCCTCTTTTGGTTGCTGCATAGGAAAAAAAATATGCTAGCCATCGCTAACCACCTCCACTGTTGATCTGAGCCCGGAGGCGAAGGCTCCAACAGTGAGCGCTCAACGCTGCGACCGATCGACGACGCGCCGCTGCCTGTCCGCGCTGTACCATTAGTCCAGTGCCCATCTGATGATCTGCCGGAACGGCAATGATTCCTAGCCGTCAAGCTTGTCAGGAGCCGGTTGGCGAAATGAGCAGAACTACAGTCGGAGTGCAGTGGAAAGCACGTTGCCTGCTTGCGTTGCATGCGTTCTTGAATCTTGATTAAAGCCCTGTTCGGAACGCTTGAGCTTTGCAGATATTTTACGGAAAACGGTTCGTGAAAAACCATATGATGGTCACCATGTGTTTCCCGTATTGTAGCGACGAGTAATTGCCAACCTTTTTTAATAGATTTGAAGTTTGTTTTCTGGAGATTGCAAATTGTACTGTGTTTGTCTAGGGCTGATCATTCGAGTGAGGCGAATGATCCGGATTAGACGAACGATCGAGTCCGATCATTAATCCAGAGAGAACACAAGTTAACATTAGTATGGGTCGGATCATCTAAGTTGGCCGGACCATTGGGTCGGATTAGAGCTGGGACTTGGGCCGGGCTTTTTTGGGTCAGCCTGAAGCACGGCCGGCACGGCCCGGCCCGACACGTGGCGGGCCGTGCCGGCACGGCACGAACGGTGGGCCGGGCCGGGCCTCAAAATTCGGCATGGTGGGCGGCACGGCACGGCACGACAGATCGGGCTGTGCTCGGGCCGGCACGGCACGAAGAGCACGGTTGACCAGAAACTATTTAAAATTGATTTCTTAACTATAGTAAGTTGTACTCATGATTCTCCTTGAGCTTTTCTATTTGACTAGTTGGGTAGGTCTATGCTATATTGTCAGGCGATGTCCACGTACGCTATAGTCTAATTTGCACAAGATATACATTCCATTGGGCTAGATGACCAAGTTCGGAGGTGGAATGGCATGAGACAATAGAATCGAATTTTAAGTAGGTTTTTAATAAGGCGGATACAAGAGAAAGGAAGATAGCGGCCAATGCTACCATTGTCGCCGTCGCTTTCGTCGTGTATAGTTACTTTGGGCTGGGATTGGGCTGGCACGGCACGAACGCCGGCACGGTGGGCTTTGGGCCGTGCTTGGGCCTGGCCGAAGACGAGGCGGGCCGGCACGGCACGGCACGACGGGATGACTGGGCCGAACCGGCACGGCACGAAGCGGCCCGAAGCACGGTGGGCCTGGGCCGTGCCGGCACGGCACGGCCCAATTCCCACCTCTAGGTCGGATCATTTGTCCAGCGAAGGTGTATTTTTAGGTTTGTTTGGGTGGGTTGAATCGTTTGTTCGAGGTTGTAATTTCAAGTTAAGTCACTCGGATCATTGGGTTGAATCATTAGTTAGCACAACTCGTTTTGGTGTTTTAAGCCGTTTTGGAGTGTTCAGTCAATCCGGTGGCCATGGGACTTTAACGCCTTTTGTAGAGGACTTCGCGATGAACCTATGGATGAAATTTTTGGGCTAATGGTGAGTGCTTTTACGATGAGATTATACTATACAATGTTTTACTTGTATTACGGTGCATGTAGGTGTATATGGAGTAAAAATAGTGAAATGGAAAGCATTGATGACTCCATAGCTTTAGTCCTTTGCACACGTATTGTGAGACACATGTTAAGCCTATGTGAAACATGGTTGAGCTAACCACGATGGATTTGAATGGATGAGCATGACAATTCTTGATGTGATGTGTGAGGTGCGTGTGGTGCATTGTGAGCCACGAGGTGGCTTTGTGGTGTGGTGATGCTTCGGGAGTGAAGCATGTAGGTATGTACCCTTTGCTCACCACTTGTGTCAGTTGATGATTAATTGTGTTGCGCGGTGCTATGTGATGAGTTTGCTTGTCGATAATGGTTGTAGGACTTCGAAGCTACGCCATGGTAAGGCGGACAAGACAAGGACTAAGCTAGTAGAGTTTAGGTCTAGAGAAATCAAAGGATCGGGATTAAGCTAAGAGAGTTTAGATCCAGAATAATCAAGGTGTCGTCAGAAGATGACCGAGACTAACAGAGTGGTTACAAGCTATGAAGACAAGGAGCCCGAGCAGGAGGGTGATGGAGATGATGAGCAACGGCGAGGTGGACCATGACTAAACTTAGAGAGTAGCTAGGGTCCAAACAGTAAGGAAGCTAGATGTCGTCATGGTTCAAGGTGGTTCGCCGGTGTAGCATCTCACATACCAACATAAGATATTACCATAGAACGTCATTGCCAAAGCAAAGAATAAATAAGAGCAACATTGAAAATCACAAAGAAATTAAAACTTTATTCACACTTTAATAGAGAACTAACGGAAGC
This sequence comes from Dendrocalamus latiflorus, assembly GCA_017311315.1. NCBI lineage: Eukaryota > Viridiplantae > Streptophyta > Magnoliopsida > Poales > Poaceae > Dendrocalamus > Dendrocalamus latiflorus. Next base: position 60,452,626 of record CM029663.1, on the reverse strand, counting down.
TAAAATAAATGTTTGAAAAATAGGTCCAGTCCACTTCTAACCAAATAAATAGTAAAAGATAACACAAATAATGGCAATCCACAATGCTGAAAACTCGAGTGCTCCCACCCATGCATGTTGTTATCACTCCATTGGCCTTTTTCTACCAGAGAATAGAAAGAGCAAGCGTGAGATTTGAAAATCTCAGCAAGTACCCAACAACAATCGCAACACGGTGAGTAAAGGATAAGTAATGCAAGCAAGTAATCGACACAGATTAATTGCAATGAAACTAGGTTATTGGAAACATTGATAGCGATTGGGGATAGAGGTAACAAGAACCATGAATTAAGGATAATTATTATGTAGCAAGTTATGGCAATGGCACTGGTCGATTACTCCCACATACCCGGTTATACGAGAATAGTCAGTCGCAACGCTGTCCTCAACTGTATAACCGCGGACATGGTGTAATATCCTAAGTAACGAAAGCGTATAGCCCCCATTAGTTACTAGGTGGGTAGCAATCTCCCCTATATGTGGGTAACCCCAGGCCAAGTAACCGATAAGTTATTACCAGACATTGTGATCAGATATTGGAGTAATTGAGCTAGATCCGGGTAAGGATACAATGAGCGAAAAGATTGCAGCGGTTGAGAATAGGGAAGCACAATTTGCGATATGAGTCGATGAGACTATGGTGATAATGAGATAAGAGTTATTCTAATGAGGTATTATAAAATAGCACACACAAGGGTTGGCAACCATTCAGGTTTTATTATGTGATGAGTGATTATTAGTCCGATTAACAAGTACTAAATACATCAGTCATGACTCACATACAAAATCATACGAGTAATGGATCATAATATCATGAAGAATAAACATAGCAGCCCTAATATTGAAAGATTGCTAGTGGTTTAAACCTAGAGTTGGAACATATTCATATGCTGCCCCTTATTAATGATTTAAGTTTGAATTCTAAAACTCTAATTAAAGGCATGAATTCTAGAGTATTATTAACTGAGCATTCTAATAAACCTAAAAGTATGTGAACAACATAACCTAAAACATCATGGTATGGATATAATATTAGAAATCTATAACCAGGCGAGTATTGGTAATATGATAATAACAACGCAAGCATCAGTAATATGATAACAATCAAACAAGCATTGGTGATGTGATAATAACTAGATAAGGTTTAGTAATATAATAATAGACAGGTAATTTTAGCAAAGAGTTGATGCTTCCAAAGGAGAGCCCAAATGGCATCACTAGGAATTCGAAGAGGCCATGACAAGTGCGAAATGCTGTCTTTGGAATATCAGAAGCTTTGATCCAGACTTGGTGATAGCTGGACTACAGATCTATCTTGGAGAAGAACTTGACACTCTTGAGCTGGTTGAAGAGATCATCAATACAAGCTGAAGGGTAACGGTTCTTGATAGTCACCACATTGAGAGCTCGATAATAAATGCACATATGTAGGAATTTTGGACATATAGCACTGTAAACACCCGAAATTCCAAATCTGTCTCCCGCAGCAAATAAATTCCATATCTGGCCCCCTGCCCGACAGCGCGTTCACCTGGCGCCGACGCGTGTCCGGTCGTGCGGTCCGGGACCGCACGACCGCACTGTAGCTGAGTCGTGCGGTACCAGACCGCACGACTCCACTGTGCTGCGCTGCCGATCGCACGATTAATTTCCTGACCGCACGACCTCACGTCCCGAGCGCACGTCAGGCACTCGGTGAGGATGGCAAGCACTTGCAAGATCAACAATCCAGGTCAAAGTTTTGGAACAGTGAATAGTACTATATTGGTTATAGAAAATGAATGAGACAAGTTTGGCAGGCACTCGTCGTCCATTGTCACGTCAGGGAGAGGATGAAATAACTGGAGCTTTGTGTGAATGAAACTTGTTAGTACTATAAACAATGAATGAGAGGTTGGCAACAACGTTAGCCACAGCAACCTTGGAGTTTGGACCAGTGTGATACTCGACTCTTCTGTTGATATCGAGTGGTAGTACTAAAAGCATATCTCCTCCGTGGATTCCAAATTCTCTCGTGTTGTTGGCACACACTACAATAATTCCGTCGTATACCATATTCTGCCGACCGCACGTCTCCTGCCAACTTCGTGCGCTCGGGACGTGAGACATGCGGTCAGGAAATTAATCGTGCGATCGGCAGCGCAACACAGTGGAGTCGTGCGGTCTGGTACCGCACGACTCAGCTACAGTGCGGTCGTGCGGTCCCGGACCGCACGACCGGACACGCGTTGGCGCCAGGTGAACGCGCGATCGGGCAGGGGGCCAGATATGGAATTTATTTGCTTCGGGAGTCAGATTTGGAATTTCGGGTGTTTATAGTGCTATATGTGTCCAAAATTCCATATGTAGACTCTTATCTTTCTTCTCCACGAAAGTGATTAGTGAAGCCCACTCAGAGGTACTGCATCGGATGAAGCCTTTGCTCTGAAGGCCATCATCTAACTCAGTACGAGATAGATGGTAAGAAGCCTTGGTGATGGATGTAGTGCTAAGGAAGAATAATCTTGGGGTCAAAGCAATGGATATAGCGTAATTAAGAGACAGCTAGTCCCTACTCACAAACAGGTCAAGAGTTGGATTAACGCCAAAACTACATTAATGCTGAAATTTGTGGTCTTCAACTCTAGCGCAGCGTTGAGACAGGTAAGATTGCGAGCAAGAGGTCCATTGGCGGTGGTCACCACCACGGGATATGCCAAGATATTGATGGGTATAGAGTGGTACTGCCAAAAAGGAGAAACTAGCTCCCAAGTCAAACAATGCAAGAGCAGAGTGTAAATTCAAGATAACCAAACCTAAATGGTCAAGAAACGAGGAAAAGTAAATGGTGAGATGGGTAACAATAGGGAGGTAAAGCGTTGTAACCAACTACACCACTCTTGAGTCGTTGATGCGTAGAGACGCCCATTAGTACCCTTTGGTACAGTAGCAATTGGAGCAGGAACTAGAGCTGCGTTCTGACTACCATCAAGTGAAGGTGAAAAGGTAAGCTGGTTTGTAGTGCCAACCGGGCCTTGTGCTTCTGGAGTAGCCCAGGCAGAAGAATGGAATCAGGATTCAGGGAATCATTGGAACAAGATAAAAAAAATAGCAATGAAATACAGAAAATGGTAATTAGATATGAAATCATGATAATACGCCAGTGACTAGATATACATGCATGCATGAATGAATGAATTGACTTACATCGTGAGCTCTGATACCAACTAACAATGGTCGCAACATGGTGAGTAAAGGACAAGTAATGCAAGCAAGTAATTGACACAGGTTAATTACAATGAAACTAGGTTATTGGAAACACTGATAGCGATTGGGGATAGAGGTAACAGGAACCATGAATTAAGGATAATCATTATTTAGCAAGTTATGGCAATAGCACTAGTGATTACTCCCACATACTCGGTTATACAAGAATAGTCAGGCACAACGCTGTCCTCAACTATATAACCACAAACGGGGTATAATATCCCAAGTAACGAAAGTGTACGGCCCCCATACATTACTAGGTGGATAGCAATCTTCCCTGTATGTGGGTAACCCCAGGCCAGGTAATCGTTAAGTTATTACCAGGCATTATGATTAGATATTGTAGTAACTGAGCTAGATCCCGGTAAGGATACGATGAGTGAAAAGGTTACAAGGGTTGAGAATAGGGAAGCATAATTTCTGATATGAGTCGATCAGAGATGATACTATGGTGATAGTGAGATAAGAATTATTCTAATGAGGTATTATAAAATAGCACACACAAGGATTGGCAACCATCCAAGTTTTATTATGTAACGAGTGATTATTAGTTCGATTAACAGGTACTAAATACATCAATCATGACTCACATATAAAATCATATGAGTAATGGATCATAATATCAGGAAGAATAAATATAGCAACCCTAATATTAAAAGATTGCTAGTGGTTTAAATTTAGGGTTGGAGCATGTTCATACGCTGCCCCTTATTAATGATTTAAGCATGAATTCTGAAACTCTAATTAAAGGTATGAATTCTAGAGCATTATTAATTGAGAGTTCTAATAAATCTAAAAGCATGTGAACAAGATAACTTAGAATATCATGGTATGAATACAATATTAGAAGTCTATAACCAGGCGAGTATTAGTAATATAATAATAACTAGGCAAGCATAAGTGATGTGATAATAACCAGGTAAGATTTAGTAATATGATAATAGCCAGGTAATTTTAGTTATTTGATATTAGCCAGGTAATTTTAGTGATTTGATAATTGTACTCAATGGCAAGGTGAGAAAAATCTGAAACACATGGTATGTGAAATGGATAGGTCACGGCCGCGAGGTACTTGCCTTGAGCACGTTCAGCGGACATGCTGTACAAGGGATCCGAGGTGTGTAACTATCCGAACGATTCCTCAGAGGCCACGTGTGAACCTGCGAGGATAAGATGGAGGTGAATAAGACAATGGTTAAAATAAAACTAAGAATGGGCAAAAAGAGATCATTTGGCCAGAAGGAATCATGTTCGCTGGATTTCGCTGTACGAATCATGGGGGAAAAGAGAGAGATGGTGGCTGGTTGTGGGGGAAAAGGGTTTGCCCTTTTTGGTGGGCCCTTAAATCTAGATTAGGGCTGGTTAGGTTTGCTAAGAGGCCCACCTTCTAAAAGAAAAATATCTGGGCGCTACAGCCGGGTGACTCAAACCTGTGCAAGTATGGCGGTGGTGCGGTAGCATCTAGAGCCTGAGAGACTTGTCGGTTGGGCCAGCAGGCACTTGGACACGTTTGCGTTCATGGTGAAGACATGTGATGAGCATTGGACGAGAAATATTGATCGATTCAAGGTCAAGTGGAGGCTTATGGAAGATTAGCATTATCTTCGAGGCGAAGTGAGCTGCTATGAAGGTGGATTCTAGCTATGAATAGGAATGTATAGCGTGGGGCTCAGAAATAGCTTTCCAATGTATCCAAGAACGCATAATTCGGAGTTCGTATGGGAGTTATGCCTTGTTTTGTTAATGGTTTTTGGATATGGCCGAATTGGTATTGTAAATAAGTTAAGTGGATGGTTGGTAAGTGGGTTTTGAACCCCACCACCAGGTTATGGTTTTGAGATTGAGTGGTTAGTTTGGCCACGACTATAAAAAGAGAAGAGGAGTGGCTAGGAGATAAACCTTTGATGATAGAGTTGAGGAGAGGTGTAGGTGTAGGTGTACTCTTGTGAGGGCTTTAGGGAGAGATTGAGATGCTAGTGCTATGACTCGTGTAGAATGGACATGCAAAATCTCAAGTTGATCTAACATTTGAGCAGTTCAAGATCAAGATTTTACCATTTGATCATGGTTTTTGTGCAGTTGAGCTTTGAGAGAAAAAATACCCCAACTTTCTTATGTTCTTGTAAGTTTTGTTGGGCTCAGTTGAGTTTAGGCTTATTGGCTTTTGTACAATGCTACAGTAATTCATTGTTAAATGGTGCGTCATTTAAGGCAGTGTCTATAGGTCGATTATAGTAGACAATGTATTGACTTTAGCTGTATCGGTCAAAATCGCATGTGGCTATCTCCTTCTTTGTAATATCTCTTGTGAACAGATACAATTCAAAAGCCAAAAGCCATAAGTCACAGCCCAAAAAAGCCCTCCCTTGCAAATCTAAGTGATTTTAAAGCCTTGCTTTGAAAGTTGTGTAAGTTTTTCTATTAGGCCGTACTGTTGTTTTTCATTGTGTTGACTCGGATCATCCAAGTCAAGTCAGATAATCCGCCTCAAGTGTTTCAGCAGCCGTGTCTAGCTTTTGGTTAGGGTTTTGTGTTGGTTTTCACTGTGTGTTTTGATCTGACCTTTGTAGTTTCTCATGGCTATTAGATGGAAATTTTTTTAAAATATTTTAGGGAAAATTTTTAGTGCCTCCTATTCACCTTCTCTAGTCGCCAACCACGGTCTTTCAGTTTGATTCACATGGAAATCGAGAAAAAACGGGGCATAACTGATTGGAAAGCTGCAATTGCCATGGATCATGGATTGGGATTGAGATGGATGTGCATTTGAGCCGGTGGCCCCTCCCTACATGTTTGATGAGCATGCACAAGCATATACTACCATGCATTGCAACCCCCCCCCCCCCCCCCCCCCCCCCCCACTGAATTGAAGAGCTACCACCAACAAGCATTATGGAGTGAAGCAGCACAGCAGCAGCAGCAGCGAGTGAGGCGACACTATTCGCAGGCAGAGGCGTTACGTGATCGAAACCTTTTTTTTTTCTCCTTTCTTCGGGAGAATCTTAACAAGATGAGTTGGACGCTGGACCTGGCTGGATCAATCATAATAGGGTATTGATATTCATCCATCCATGCATGCCGTAGAAGTGTATGTATATGCATGGATGCTGGTGTCATCTGGCAATGATTGCGCCAAAATCTGATCACGGTGGTCCTCTCGTGTGGCCTGGGTGGCAGGGGTCTGGCCGGCCGGCTCGTCTTGCTACTCATCACAATATTGGCAACGAGGAAGAGAAGTCCGACGAGAGGAGAGATCCAGATTTATTATCGCCATTAACTGCGCGGTAAGAAGCATCAATTCGCGGCATCAATGTGCATCGTCCTGAGTCCTTCCTCTCACAAATTCATTCAGCCTCGATCGGCCGCTTTGAAATCTATTACTACATCTTCTTGCAAAGTTGCACTGCAACCTCTGGTTAGGTAATTGCTAGCTCTGCATGCCTGGATGGACGCGTGCCTGACTGCATCATCTGCTGATCTGTATGCCTGCATATGTGCCGATATATATTGCTGCCTGCCTGTTACAAGTAAGAGGACAGCATGCAACTTCTTTTACGGCTCCCCCAACCTTGAACTAGCTAGGGGAATTTTCGCTTGCTGTTTCATTTTAGCAGGCTGTCTGCTGTTGGATTTGCAGTACAGCAATAATGCGCCGCGCGCTCGTCGTCGACGAGGATGCCCGTGCTCCCAGGACTCGGTCCATCTCCGATATACTATGGGCTACCCGTTTCAGAAGAATTCAGAGCAACATGCACTAGTAGTATTATCAGTTGCGTATAAGACGCGCAGGTATCGCTTTCCTTCATGTGATGTGGTGTATGAGCTTCACAGCACCAGCAATCCAATCACCTGCAGCGAATTGGGATAACAACTACTGCAAGCAGGAATGTGTGATGAGCTTTTCCCAGACTTTTTCATGGAATAATTGCTGATGTGGTTTTCAGGGCAATCCTGGACACACAAGCCGGATTTCAGATGGGGAGTCTGAAAGCGAAAACCGGCAAGAACTCAGTCACTTCTACCTACATCCTCCTAACAACCTCCTTTTCATACTGTTAGCTTTCATCATTCTGTCTTTTACTACCCCAGGCTGTAGGAATGCCGTAGCGTGCATGCAGCATTGTGCACTTGCAGCTTCCTGATCCTAGCCTCCTAGCCACAGGTAAATTTTAATTTGCAATAGTAAAATGGATCGATGGAGAGGTGGCAATGGCGACTGGCCCCGTCGCGACGATGGGCTTCCCGTGTCGGGGGCTCCGGTGAGCGACAACCGGCGCACTGTTGTTGTTGCAATACTTCTTCGGACAGGCGTGGGACAGAAAGGGCAGCACAAGCTCCACATATCTGCTGGAGCCATCTTTATCACCACCTCGCATATGGCCTCCAATAACCTCATTTCCAGGGCTTTCCATTCCATCAAAAAACTATTTCCATTTTCTTTTTTTTCTCTGCATGTCTGTCTGTCACCAGAATTTACTAGGATTGACTGGAAATTCAGCGATATCGACAAAATTAAAACATTTTTCTGCCGAGTTGAATCTGCGGGACATTTATTCCTGGAATTTATTCACCGGTCGAATTGAAACCCGAACTGTTAATCCCTTGCTGTACTATACATACATGGCTGTGGAGGGAGTGGGACAGACAAGCTCTTAGCTCTCCCCTGCAAGGCTTTATATCACCTGTTCAGTGGCTTGGTTGCTGCTGCCAGCTAGGAATTGAGAGAATGACAGAGAAATTCTGTACATCCATTCAAGTGATGGTGCCAAATTAATTGTCGTTCAATAACTCATGCGTGCTGTACATGCTCATTCATTCAGTCAGTAGTAGTACTCAGTACTGAGTACCAACTCATTCTGTTTGCTTGACGGTTTCTATTTCCATCCCATGGATTTCTCAGTGATCATCACATACATAATCTCTTGAGATTTTACGTGTGTGAGGTAGAATAGAAATAGCTGCAAGTTAGCTCCCATCTTTCAGAGATTGATGTAGAGATGGCATCTGTTTTGGCATTGCCTTGGGCTGGGAGTACTAGTACTACCGGTTTGCAAGTTGCAGCCTCTGAATGCCAGTTGAGGCTAAGGGGGATCTCTCTGTCTCTCTCTCTCCTCATGTCATCTTCTCTGTTTGCATCATGCAGAATGGGATATTGCCAGGCAGAATTCGAAAGGTAAAAAGATCCCTGCAGATCTCCACAGGCTCCAATTTTTTTTCTTGTTTTCATTCCGGAAGCAGGACAAGCACCACAAGCAACCCAGCAACTGGCTCTACCCCTACCGCACACAGCTGCATACATCCATGTACACACCCTCTCAAGCTTCCTTCTTCATCTCAGCTCAGTGTTGTCATCCTTGTGCATGCATGGTTTGGTCCGTCTGGTTGTTAGTTCTTGAAAGTGTGCATGCATATGACAGCCCCCCCCCCCCCCCCCCCCCTCTATACACAACAGTACAAGCCAGATGTGTCCTACACAGTTGTAGCTACACTACACATCCATGGCCTAAATATACATGCATGTCCAGTGGTGCTTATTACTTTGCATACATACCCATCAGTACAAGATCAGGGTTGCTAGTTTATACATGCTCCTATCATTGACCAGCCTGGCTAGCTACCTTGAGCTATATATTGGGCACCTTGTGCCAAATGCAAAACTACATGCCAGATTAATTAATCAACTAACTAATAGAACTGATTGGTAACAATAAACTAGTAACAACCAAAACAAGCACTTAATCAGGAGCCAGGCTACAAGTAGAAGAAACAACATGTCCTTTTCCTTTTCTTTCCTTCTTCTTGTTCTCATCTTAATTTTTCTACACCTAGAAGCTGCCTAAACTTAACCAATTAACCCCAATTGCATGCTTAACTCTGCTGCTGCTCTTCTTTCTTGCAGCAGCAGAAGATTTTCTTGCATGCATGCATGCGTCGCTGCAAACCACTGGTCCTTAGTTACATGCACACGCATGCACACGCATGGAAATATGGAGGAAACCTTAGACACAACAACCGCACGCGGGCTCCCTCTCTAGCTAGCTAAGCCACCTCCATTTCTGAATTTTTTTTTGGCTCCATTAACTGTTTCTATCTCTCGACCGGTGAACGATCATCAATCTATGAGAGGTCATGGACGTCGGCGACGCCGTCGGGTTCGGCCGTGGAGACCATCTTTAGCGCCGACCCGCCGGTGGTGAAGGCCTTCTTGCGCATGGCCATGTACTCGGGCCACGTGACGGCTCGGTACGCGGCCTTGCGGCCCGGCGGCATGGCCTCCTGCAGCGGCGCCACCTTGACGTCGGCGGGCGGGCCGAGGAAGTAGCCGAGCGATATCCGGTCGCGCTCGCGGTTGACGACGGCGCGATGGTAGACGCTGTGGAAGCGGCCGTTGGTGAGGATGTGGAAGAGATCCCCGACGTTGACGACGAAGGCGCCCGGCACGGCCGGCACAGCCACCCACCGGTCCGGGCCGTGCCGGAACAGCTGCAGCCCCGGCACGAGGCTCTGCAGCACGAAGGTGAAGAAGCCCGAATCCGTGTGCGCGATGAGCCCCAGCGCGCGCTGCGGGTCCGGGCACTTGGGATACCTACGTACGTGCATCACGCACAGCTCCACGTTACTTACACCGACGCTAAGCTACTAGTTTTTCGATCATGGCAGGATGTGTGCATGGTGTGCGTCCCTACCAGTTGAGGTGCATGGTGGCGGCCATGGCCTCGCCGATCTTTTGCTCCGCCTCGACGGCGCCGACCTGCTCGTCGGTGAGCCCGAGCGCCTTGAGGAATAGCTCGAGCAGCCTGTCAGCGAGGGCGCGCATCTCCCTGTGGAACTCCTCCATCACGTCACTGTACACATGTAAAGCAACAACGGTATAAGTTCATGTAGTTGCTAGTAACAAGTTAATTTGCGCGCGTGCGTGCATGCATGCGATGGACACGTCGATGCGATCGATCTGTACGTGCAGCATGAACGGCTAAGTACGTAGGTATTGGCAGCATGTAAGTACGCACGCACGCACTTACCAGAAGTGGTGGTAGTCGTCGCCGGCCTTGGGCCAGAGCTTGCGGAGGTCGGCGCGGAGGGAGGCGGGGGAGAAGGTGTAGCCCTCGGACCACATGCACTTGGAGAAGAAGGAGGAGATGGGCGGCGAGCCGTAGCCGCAGGCGTCCTCGGGGCCGCGCACGGCGCGCATCTTCTCCGTGGCCGGCAGCGCGAACATGCGCGCGATCCGCTCCTCCACGCGCGCCAGCAGCGCCGCCGGCACGCCGTGCCCAGCCAGCAGGAAGGCGCCCCATTGCTGCGCGGCGCGCGCCACGCGCGCCGCCGCGCCCGGGTCGTTCATGTCTACCACCGGCACGGTGTCCGGCCCCGGCTCCCCGCCGTCCACCACCGGGTGGTCGTGCAGCCCCGGCCACGCGTGCGTTTCCGGCACGCGCCGCGCCGCCTGGAAGTCGAAGTAGAGCGGGTTCTTGAGGTGCGACGGCGTCGGCATGGCGATCCACCGGCCACTATATCACTTACCACTACACAACACAAGGAAGCAGGCACTAAGTAACTCACTCACTAGCGGTAGTACAAGCAGAAACAAATTAACTCTCACTATATCTTTATATATCTAGGACTTTGCAATAGTGGTCTGAGTTAGTAATGGGAGAGGAGTGTAAGAACTAGAGAAGTACCAGTTGTGGTATATATAGGGAGAGAAGCTTTGGAGAATAGTGGATTAGGGGAGAGAGAGGAATTAATTAACGGGTGGCCTTTTGGAAGAAAAATCAATTGATGAAAATGCAGTGAGAGGGACGGAGCCTTTGGAGCGATGTGGAGCGCACAAGGCCACCAGCTGCACAACACAAATCTAGCTAGTACTCCTGGCACTGGCACCCAATTAATACGGCACATACGGTCTGCTCGTCTCGGCTAAAAAATATGTTTACGATTAAAATTACACTACACTGTAACTTATTAAAATTACACTTTAACTGATAATAATTTATTTCATGTAGTTAAATTTTTTAAAAATAAAAAAATAGGTTAGTCAATCACAGACAATGCAAATGAATATAGAAAAAAGAACCGACAAAAAAGCTAAAAAAAAATCAAAAAATCAGAAAAAGATAAAAATTAGGAATAGTGAAAAATAAGCTAGAAGCTCAAGCCAGCAGGGCTAAAGACTGGGCTTGTTCTTTTCAGCTCGGCTTATGGCTTTTGGCTGAAATTTTTGAATTTTGGCTGTTTACGGTATAGATTACAGAGAGACAGATACTTACTTTCGATTTTGGATGGTACAGATGTTGGGCTTTTAACGTGTAGATCGTTTAACTTATAGACTCTGTCTTGAAAAAAAACTCCGTTTAAAAGTTAGATACTGTAGTAAAAGCCAAAAGCTGCCAGCTTTTGATTTAAAGAATAGACCCACAAACGCACATGTAGAGTGCTTGAAATAGTTGTGATCACCTCAAGTAATTACTTTGGTCCACGGTAGAAGGAGAATTTGTCTAGGAACGCGGGAATTTTACAGTAGAGAGTAGACATGCTCGGTTTCTCTGCTCACCCTTTGAGCGTTGCTCCCAGGAAAGTAGTATCTTTTAAGAGAGCCGATTTTCCTGGTCCAAATTAAGAAGTGTGAGCAAAAGAACTAAACATGCGAAAAATAACTCCTGTAGCATTTGATTCCTGATTTCCAGCTAGGCCAAGCCAGAGAGGAGAGCAGAATGTACTAGCGACTATACTACTACAGGTAAAAACAAAGCATACTCCGTAATCCATATGGTGTACGAGCAATATTTTCTGTAGAAATCTGGTTGGCGATATCATCAACTATACAAACCTGGGGTTCCGGCCCCCCAGGCTATCCACGTCGCCCCCGGCGCCCGGTTTTTCGTACGGTCGGGGAGGCCATTCCCTCCTGGTTTTCCGAAATTACGTAAAGGTCTTTTTTCTTCGCGAAAAGGTCCCTGGTTTTTTTAAAAAAGTCCCTGTAAGTTTTTTCCCTAAAAAATTTTTTGATAGCGCCCCGCGGGTTTCCAAAATTACGTATAGGCCCTTATTTACTTACGTACAGGTCCTTACAGGTCCTCGATTTTTTTCGAAAAAGACCTTTGATTTTTCCTAAATTACACATGTGTCCTCGTTTTTTTTATTAAACCCCTGCGAATTATCGTCTCTTTTACTTTGGTCTACACGGTAGCTAGCGCGGCGTGCGCCGCGCTTATATGCAACTAGTTGGAGAGATGGATGGAAGGAACGACACAAGGGGTGATGAGTGATTGGGTGATGGCGTTGAGGATCCCGAGGCAACGTAATGCTGGGACAAATGGGGTTGTTTGGAGGGGCGTTCCGGGCGGGGGCGCAACGCAACAACACACGAACGCACTCACATACATGATACTTATAAAAGATTAGGGCATCTCCAATGGTCTGAGTCAGCTAGCTATATGCATGTACACATCAACATATATCCTATGTAGAGGAAAGAGAGTATGCAAAAAAAATCGAGCCAGCTCTTCCTTAAGCACTAGTCTATAACGCCAAACGAGGCAGTCTCTATAAATTCTGTGTGTGCATGTAAGCATCAAATAACTATCCTTATAGATAGTTCTTTAGAATGCTAGCTTTAGTGTGTACTATATAGATGATGTGGAAGTCTTACAGTTAGTTGCTAGCTATAACCATTAGAGATGCCCTTAGAAGAGTGAACTTAGATAAAGAAATGACTATCGACGCATCACTTACGATAGACACATTGTCTTTTATTGAAAAAAAATCATTTTAAATGAGACACACAGGGTTAAACCTGTTGAAAATATAAGCACATGTAGGTTCAATTTATTCCATAAATAAATCATGACATCATGCACGCAAAATAACAGAACCATCACAGGCATAAAAGATCTAGACATGTAAACCAGGAAACTGTAGATGAATAGATCTAATACGGAGAACATGGCTGTTACGTACCGATGGTTCTGTTCTGATCGGTTTGCCGATGTAGACGCCGCAGGCACGGTGAGGATGACACGAAGTCGATGTCGATTCGCCGAAGCCGAACGACGAGGAAGACGAGCCAGAGCTACAGCGAGCAGTCGCGCAGAGCGCTTCCCAAAAACCTTATTCGCCCTCTCCCGGTGCAGGACTTCGAAGGCGACGGTTCCGGAGACCTGCTCTCCTGAACGGCAGTGCACGCCGGCGGACGGGACGGAGTAGACTACGTGGGACGGCGCAGCACAATGGATGGAGGAGGCAAAACCCTAGATTGATTTTCGCATATGCTGTATGGAGGCGGCAACTCCGTATTTATAGAAAACAGGACGCGTGATCAAGACGTCTGCACGTTCTCCATAAATCGTAAGCGAACCGGATTAGTCACGCGTAACCGATCCGGATTCACCGCCACTCAAAACAGCAAAATAAAACTGCAAAAGGAAGCCGCGTCTGCGCAAGCACCTGGAGCCGATTTTGGCGGACCATTCACGCAGGTGCCGTGCGCCCGCGCCCCGCCCCGCCCGGCCCGGCCCGGCCCGGCGAGGCGAGGCGAGGCGAGCGAGCGCGCGCATGTTATCCTCTAGTTCTCTCCCACACATGCCTCAAGTGGCTAGGAGTGCACCATCCCTTTTAAGGTGGTCTTCCTCTCCTAGAACTAGCAATATGGTACTAAAGGTCACATGCATGCCTCCTTTGCATGAGTGGGCCTTTGAAATTTAATAGGAATTATTCTTATTATATGGGCTTGGCCCACATAATCCAACAATCCCCCACCAGATCTCAAAGTCCCACAGAGATTTGCCTGAATTCCAATGTACTGTTTATATATCAGTATTTCGATGGAGACCGATTAAGGTTGAACATCCATCTAGAACTCCAAGCTACACTTACTCACAACTTGAACAATGGACTATGCCTTGAATTGCAAGTTTGGTGCAAGCAAGCTTCACTTAAAGACTTAACTGATACTAGGCCGCCAGTAGGCTACCCCTCGGTTGGAGCGTATAAGTCATACTCCTTGGTCTCTTCATGAGCTTAGTAGGAGATTACCCAAGATCTCCATAGACTGCGACTAACAGTCGGGCTCATATATGTGTGTTCTTTCAAGAACGTTCTGCAGGATAACGTCTTCGCTTCTGAAAGCCAATGGAACACATTAAGGCCTTAACCAACCTGCCTTGCAGTTTCTGAGAGTATTGCATCTTCACATAGAGAGGGTTGAAATTACTCTCCTCCAGTTAACTAATGGCTTGTTTTTCCCAGATCCTAATTCACGGGATCTCCGATCACATAGGTTGGGTTACTACCATAGATAACTCACATGGGTCTCATACCCATCTCCTTCGATGCACTATCTATCACATTCCGTGATAGTCCCTTTGTAAAGGGATCTGCCAGGTTTTTATCTGTTTGGATGTAATCCAAGGTTATAACTCCGGAGTTTCTCAATTTCCTGACATACTTCAATCGTCTCTTGACATGCCTAGACGATTTCATATTATCCTTAGAACTGTTCACTTTAGCGATAACAGTTTGATTATCACAGTTCATAAGGATAGCTGGCACTGGCTTTTCCACCGTAGGTAGATCCATCAATAGATCCCGTAGCCATTCTGTCTCAACAGTAGCAGTGTCTAGTGCCGCAAGCTCTGCTTCCATGGTTGACCTCGTCAAAATGGTCTGTTTGCAAGACCTCCATGGAACAGCACCACCACCAATAGTGAAAACATATCCACTAGTGGCTTTGATCCCATCAGCATCAGAGATCCAGTTGGAATCACTATAACCCTCCAGCACCGACGGGTACCCAGTATAGTGAAGTCCAAAGTTCGAGATACCTTTCAGATAGCGCAACACTCGCTCAAGCGCCTTCCAGTGATCATCTCCTGGGTTAGAAGTAAACCGGCTTAACTTGCTCACAGCAAAGGAGATGTCTGGCCTTGTTGCACTAGCTAGGTACATAAGTGAGCCAATTATCTGAGAATATTCCAGCTGATTCCTAGCAATTTTCTTATTCTTACGAAGTAACACGCTAGGATCATAAGGTGTTGGAGAAGGCTTGCTATCAGAAAAACCAAAACGGCTCAAGACCTTTTCCACATAATGAGATTGCAAAAGTGTAATCTCATCCTCACCTCTAACCAATTTAATGTTTAGAATAACATCAGCTACTCCCAGATCTTTCATATCAAAGTTTTGAGACAAGAATGATTTGACCTCATTTATCACATTGATGTTTGTCCCAAAAATCAGGATGTCATCCACATACAAGCATAGAATAACTCCCTCACCCCCACCATAGCGATAGTATACACATTTATCTGCCTCATTGACAGCAAAGCCTGCAGATGTCAGTGTTCTATCGAACTTCTCATGCCACTGCTTAGGAGCTTGTTTCAGACCATACAAAGATTTCAACAGTTTTAACACCTTGCCTTTTTGACCTTCTACTACAAATCCATCAGGCTGTTCCATGTAAATTTCCTCATCCAGCTCTCCGTTAAGAAAAGCTGTCTTAACGTCCATTTGATGAACGAGAAGGCCATGTGAGGCAGCCAAAGCAAGTAGTACTCGAATTGTGGTCAGTCTAGCAACAGGTGAGTAAGTGTCAAAGAAATCTTCGCCTTCTTTCTGAGTATAGCCCTTGGCAACAAGCCGAGCCTTGTACTTTTCAATAGTACCATCAGGCCTAAGCTTCTTTTTGAACACCCACTTGCACCCTACAGGTTTGCACCCATAAGGTCTATCTGTCAGCTCCCAGGTTCCATTAGCGATAATGGAATCCATTTCACTACGGACAGCCTCCTTCCAGTAGTCTGCATCAGGGGATGCATACGCTTCTGAAATAGACTTGGGAGTGTCGTCCACAAGGTACACAGTGAAATCATCACCAAAGGATTTGAATATCCTTTATCTCTTGCTCCTTCTAGGAGCTCCACTGTCATCCTCCTCATTGACAAGTTCATGTGTATGTTCAAAAGATTCAGGTGGTGTGATTGAACTGGGAATTATTTCAAAAGGTTGACTAGTAGTGTTATGTATATCCTTCATTGGAAAAATATTCTCAAAGAATGTTGCATCTCGAGACTCCATAATTGTACCAACATGCATGTCAGATACCTCAGTTTTAACTATCAAAAATCTATAGGCAATGCTATGATTAGCATATCCCAGAAAGACACAGTCCACAGTTTTAGGTCCAAGCTTGCGTTTCTTAGTTATTGGCACATTAACTTTCGCCAAGCACCCCCATGTACGCAAGTAAGAAAGTGATGGTTTTCTCCCAATCCATACCTCGTATGGTGTTTTGTCCTTATTTCTGTTAGGAACTCTATTTAATACATGATTAGACGTTAGCAAAGCCTCCCCCCACCATGCCTTAGGTAAGCCCGCAGTGTCTAACATGGCATTCACCAAGTCAGTCAACGTGCGATTTTTCCTTTCGGCAATCCCATTTGACTCGGGAGAATCAGGAGGCGTCCTCTCATGTATAATACCATGTTCCTCACAAAATAAGTCAAATTCGTTTGAGAAATACTCTCCACCACGATCTGACCTAAGTCTTTTTATCTTTCTATTTAACTGGTTTTCAACTTCTGCCTTATAGATTTTAAAATAGTCTAAAGCCTCATCTTTCGTTTTCAATAAATACACATAACAGAACCTAGTTGCATCATCAATCAATGTCGTGAAATATCGTTTTCCACCCTTCGTCAACACGCCATTCATCTCAGAAAGATCTGAATGCAGGAGTTCTAGTGGTGCCAAGTTTCTCTCCTCGGCAGCCTTGTGAGGCTTACAGGTTGCTTTGATTGCACACAGCTATGGCATTTAGAACCTTTGGTGATGGAAACGTTTGGAATTAAATTCATACTGGAAAGCCGAGACATCAAACCAAAATTAATATGACATAGACGTGAGTGCCAAACATTAGCCTCATCATCCACACTGCCACAAATATGGTTCACAGTCTTATTGCAGAAATCTGAAAGGGAAAAGCGGAACAAGCCTCCGCACTCATAGCCTTTACCAATAAAATATCCATGTTTAGACACGACTACTTTATTAGACTCAAATACCAACTTAAGCCCGTCTCTACATAAACGGGAGCCACTAACGAGATTCTTGTCTATAGAAGGGACATGATGCACGTTCTTCAGCTGCACGATCTTTCCCAAAGTAAACTTCAGATCTACCGTGCCAACACCATGAACAGTAGCATGTGACCCATTCCCCATTAGGACGGAGGAATCTCGGGCGACCTGATAAGAAGAAAACAACGAAATATCAGCACACACATGTACATTAGCTCCTGTATCAATCCAGCCACAAACTTGTCGGGTAAGGCGCACTTCAGGAGTTCGAGTTCCTTGGCAATGGCCTGTATCTCATGAGCCTGATCTACTACAGAACGGTTATCAACCATCTTGTAGTCATGAAATTGCTCCATGACATACATGTCATTGCTGGCATCAGTAGCACCGTATTTGGAATTCAGTGCATCCCACAACTCCTTTGCGTCTGTCATGTGCATATACACTTCGCACAGACGATCAGCAAGAACACTAAGAATGCATCCAACAAAGAGAGTAGTTGCAGTCTCGTATTCTTTCTGCTTTTCAGCATCAAGAACACCTTCAGGCTTGCCATTACTAACCCAGAATACATTCATAGCAGTAAGCCACAGAGTGACCTTGATCTGCCATCTCTTAAAGTGCACACCAGAGAATTTATCCGGCCTCAGTGCATCGGCAAATCCAGCCATGGTAAAACCACAGTGCTTACAATAAGGTTTTTGGATTGTTGAAAATATAAGCACATGTAGGTTCAATTTATTCCATAAATAAATCATGACATCATGCACGCAAAATAACAGAACCATCACAGGCATAAAAGATCTAGACATGTAAACCAGGAAACTGTAGATGAATAGATCTAATACGGAGAACATGGCTGTTACGTACCGATGGTTCTGTTCTGATCGGTTTGCCGATGTAGACGCCGCAGGCACGGTGAGGATGACACGAAGTCGATGTCGATTCGCCGAAGCCGAACGACGAGGAAGACGAGCCAGAGCTACAGCGAGCAGTCGCGCAGAGCGCTTCCCAAAAACCTTATTCGCCCTCTCCCGGTGCAGGACTTCGAAGGCGACGGTTCCGGAGACCTGCTCTCCTGAACGGCAGTGCACGCCGGCGGACGGGACGGAGTAGACTACGTGGGACGGCGCAGCACAATGGATGGAGGAGGCAAAACCCTAGATTGATTTTCGCATATGCTGTATGGAGGCGGCAACTCCGTATTTATAGAAAACAGGACGCGTGATCAAGACGTCTGCACGTTCTCCATAACTCGTAAGCGAACCGGATTAGTCACGCGTAACCGATCCGGATTCACCGCCACTCAAAACAGCAAAATAAAACTGCAAAAGGAAGCCGCGTCTGCGCAAGCACCTGGAGCCGATTTTGGCGGACCATTCACGCAGGTGCCGTGCGCCCGCGCCCCGCCCCGCCCGGCCCGGCCCGGCGAGGCGAGGCGAGGCGAGCGAGCGCGCGCATGTTATCCTCTAGTTCTCTCCCACACATGCCTCAAGTGGCTAGGAGTGCACCATCCCTTTTAAGGTGGTCTTCCTCTCCTAGAACTAGCAATATGGTACTAAAGGTCACATGCATGCCTCCTTTGCATGAGTGGGCCTTTGAAATTTAATAGGAATTATTCTTATTATATGGGCTTGGCCCACATAATCCAACAATCCCCCACCAGATCTCAAAGTCCCACAGAGATTTGCCTGAATTCCAATGTACTGTTTATATATCAGTATTTCGATGGAGACCGATTAAGGTTGAACATCCATCTAGAACTCCAAGCTACACTTACTCACAACTTGAACAATGGACTATGCCTTGAATTGCAAGTTTGGTGCAAGCAAGCTTCACTTAAAGACTTAACTGATACTAGGCCGCCAGTAGGCTACCCCTCGGTTGGAGCGTATAAGTCATACTCCTTGGTCTCTTCATGAGCTTAGTAGGAGATTACCCAAGATCTCCATAGACTGCGACTAACAGTCGGGCTCATATATGTGTGTTCTTTCAAGAACGTTCTGCAGGATAACGTCTTCGCTTCTGAAAGCCAATGGAACACATTAAGGCCTTAACCAACCTGCCTTGCAGTTTCTGAGAGTATTGCATC
The DNA here is from genome assembly GCA_017311315.1 of Dendrocalamus latiflorus. NCBI lineage: Eukaryota > Viridiplantae > Streptophyta > Magnoliopsida > Poales > Poaceae > Dendrocalamus > Dendrocalamus latiflorus. Next base: position 60,433,174 of record CM029663.1, on the reverse strand, counting down.
TTCACATAGAGAGGGTTGAAATTACTCTCCTCCAGTTAACTAATGGCTTGTTTTTCCCAGATCCTAATTCACGGGATCTCCGATCACATAGGTTGGGTTACTACCATAGATAACTCACATGGGTCTCATACCCATCTCCTTCGATGCACTATCTATCACATTCCGTGATAGTCCCTTTGTAAAGGGATCTGCCAGGTTTTTATCTGTTTGGATGTAATCCAAGGTTATAACTCCGGAGTTTCTCAATTTCCTGACATACTTCAATCGTCTCTTGACATGCCTAGACGATTTCATATTATCCTTAGAACTGTTCACTTTAGCGATAACAGTTTGATTATCACAGTTCATAAGGATAGCTGACACTGGCTTTTCCACCGTAGGTAGATCCATCAATAGATCCCGTAGCCATTCTGTCTCAACAGTAGCAGTGTCTAGTGCCGCAAGCTCTGCTTCCATGGTTGACCTCGTCAAAATGGTCTGTTTGCAAGACCTCCATGGAACAGCACCACCACCAATAGTGAAAACATATCCACTAGTGGCTTTGATCCCATCAGCATCAGAGATCCAGTTGGAATCACTATAACCCTCCAGCACCGACGGGTACCCAGTATAGTGAAGTCCAAAGTTCGAGATACCTTTCAGATAGCGCAACACTCGCTCAAGCGCCTTCCAGTGATCATCTCCTGGGTTAGAAGTAAACCGGCTTAACTTGCTCACAGCAAAGGAGATGTCTGGCCTTGTTGCACTAGCTAGGTACATAAGTGAGCCAATTATCTGAGAATATTCCAGCTGATTCCTAGCAATTTTCTTATTCTTACGAAGTAACACGCTAGGATCATAAGGTGTTGGAGAAGGCTTGCTATCAGAAAAACCAAAACGGCTCAAGACCTTTTCCACATAATGAGATTGCAAAAGTGTAATCCCATCCTCACCTCTAACCAATTTAATGTTTAGAATAACATCAGCTACTCCCAGATCTTTCATATCAAAGTTTTGAGACAAGAATGATTTGACCTCATTTATCACATTGATGTTTGTCCCAAAAATCAGGATGTCATCCACATACAAGCATAGAATAACTCCCTCACCCCCACCATAGCGATAGATTTTAAATAGAGTATTTTTTTAAGGTGTGGTCTATTAATTCATTGTAATATACACTGTAGTGACTTCATTTATATCAATAAAAATCGCACGCGAGTATCTCTCTATAGACTGTTACTATTTATAAACCAAAAGCCAATATAAACGGACCCATATATGTTAGTTCTTAGAGTATCTTCAATAGTCCTACGTCTGCTATCGGTTAGCTTGCCACATCATCTAAAAACTAAGTTGGAAGAGAAAGAACGAGGAGAGAGAGAAGAGAAGCCGTCACGTCCACAAATGATGATTGCTTACACAAACCAACACACGAAGAGATGATGGCGCGCACTGTTGGAGCAGAGCCGTCCATCACCCACGTGGTTTGTGGGGCCCACATGGTGGCATGACCAGGGCACGGTGACGGCCACACGACGGATCCGACGACCATGGCGATCAAAGAAGGTCGTGACAGCGACGAACGCAACAGCGATCTAGCCAAATTGATGGCGGCGAACTCGGAGGCCATGACGGTGACGAAAGACAAATGCATACGTCGATGGGGGTGGGGCGGCGGCTAGAGTGGAGGGAGTGAACGGTGGCGGGGGTGGGACCATGGGAGGAGAAGGCAGCGGGGTAGGGGGAGAAGGTGGCGGCTGGAGTGGAGGGAGAGAGCGGCAATGAGGTGGGACCGTGGGAGGAAGAAGGTGGTGGCCGGAGTGGAAGGAGAGAGCAGGGACGGGGGTGGGACCGTGGGAGGAGAAGGCGGCGGGGTGGGGGGAGAAGGTGGCGGCCAGGGTGAAGGGAGAGAGTGGCGGCAGGGGTAGAACCGTGGGAGAAGAGGGCGGTGGCCGGAGGGAGAGGAGGGCGATGACGGGAGAGAGCGGCAATAGCGGTGGACCATATTTTAAATAAAAAATTATAGAAATATGTTCTTATGAAGTGTGCTAGAGGTAATCTATTGAAGATGTTGTCATGTTAGAAATAAGGTTGTCTCTAACTATTGTACATGCCTTTATATTACTCCATCAATGGAAATTGGGGAAAAACTCCCGTTCGGTCTTTTTCGAAAGAACCGAGAGGGGCTAAATCCGCAATTCTTTGCAACTCATTGCACACGGGAGAAAGAAGACTTAAAGTCGGGAAGAAAGACCCCCTCAAATAGGAATGTGCATCTTTTCCTTCTTTCAGAAAATCCATTGAATAACGACAAACACGTTCCCAGTAATTAAGATTGAAAACCAATGTTCTTCTTTCAGTAAAATCAATGTTCTTCTTTCAGCAAAATGGACAACCAACAGAGGGAGTGCCATACGCTATACCATAGCTAGCCTGAAATAATAAATTTTGTCCTCGCAAAAAGAATATTGAATATGTAGGTGAGAATTTTCTAGAGAATATGTGTACAAACTTGGGCCTATTTGAAACGCAAAAATTCCAGAAGAATCTCATAGGCATTCCATATGGAACAGTTCATTTTCCTCATAAATATGGAAATATTGGCACTCCAAACAGTGCCTTACAGGTGATCCAGCTAGTGTCGATTCTGTTGTAGGAAAAATACTCAAAACCTGCAAGTCGTTAGGTATGTTTCCACTTTGCTTGCTTGGTCGTCTCAAAAAATATCTTTCGACAGCAGTGTCCATCGTTTTTTGTAACTTGCTCGTATTTAGAACCAATTTTGGTCAGAAACGGAGTCATACACTCATACTAATGTTTGGGATAGACTGTGCTAGCATTCTTTACCAGAAATACTACTCAGTATAAGGAAAGTAGTTAGTACTCCGATTCTAAGCTTTTTTATTAGCAGAGAAATATCCCTCTGTTTTGTACTACATCTACAAAGATACCCCTGCTTTCCCCACTCTCATAACCAGGAGCATATGTCTGCTTTTGCCTTGTTTTTCATTGAATTTGCACACGAAAAGCGGCCATTGACATGTTATCGCTAAAATTTTAGTGTGTTGATAAGATTGGGGAGATCAAGCAAACTCGTATAATAGCTTAACGGTTAAGAATAAATTTCTCTACAAGATAATAGCGGATCTTATTTTCACTGAGAAATATATACACACTAATTTATTCAAGAGATGACGGGCTCTTTCATGTTTTCTAACTTGAATTTCTCAAATGAGGAGAAGAAAGACAAATTGTCAGGTAAACTATGTGCTACGTTTGTTGTTCATATTGTTCGTATCCATTAGACAAACTGAGGAAAATTCTAAAATTGTTGTGAGGATAAATTATCGAGAGACCATGTATTAGGTTTAATATATGTTTATGATGAACAATTGACACTTTGTTTGAATTAAAATTTAAATCTTGAAAAAGCTTTGGAAAATTTAGATTTTGATATGTGCTCTTAGGGTTCAGGCGGTCTGGTCGGACTATGGCTGGCGATCTGATCGGCTAATGGCCGGTGGTCTGACCTTCATAGGGCTAGCGGGCATACTGGCCATAAGCTTCTAGGAAATTTAACACCAAAACACTTGTGTAGGCTTGTTTGAGGATGAATTTACACTTTGTGTCACTGACATTAGAAACTAGAGCTGAAACTAGATAGAGTTTAACCGAAATTCTATAAAAGAGTTTTCTGATATAATTAAGTGGTCAGACCGGCCCAGTCTGACCGAGGTAGTTTAACCGACATGGTATCGGCGATCAGACTAGCTCCAGTTGCCTCACCGTCCTGGTAAAGACAGTCAGATCGCCTGTTGGCAATTTGGGTTGGTCAAGTTAGGATCAGTGGTGATTGAGTGTGTACATGACATGGGTGTCATGGGTTGATTGTGTTGCATTGCATCATGGTTTTTACTAACATGAGTCAAATGCATGAGACTTGTGCTTGAGATGATTGCTTGGTCTTTAGATGTGCAGGTAGTTTGGAGGACATAGTGGTCGACGGCAATGGATCAGGACTAGACGGGAGTGCTGAGATCCGAAGCGGTCATGTAAGTCAGGGTGAGACAATGTGGTTCAAGCGGGAGCATAGAGAAGACAAGAATAGTGGAAGATAAGTTGGTGTACGTGGTATGTCAAGTGATGATGTCAATGCACGTAGAGATGATTCGGGGAAGTCCGAATGTATGAAGACGTGATGACTAGTCATTGGGCACTACGGGCTGCGTGTCAAAGTATGTGAAGATGCTTCGAGGCGAAGGTGAAGATGGAGTCAAGAAAAGATGTCTGTAGGCTTCATCGAGGATATTTTGTAGTTGGTCAAATACCAGGTTTGTGTCTTGATAAAACCGCGGCGAGGAGATACACAATGGAGAAGTGGTTTAGATCAAGGAGAGCCGAAATTAACAAGTGGATTAATCACTAAATAGTTAGCTAGTTGGTTGAGTCTTGTAAACGCTTTGAGAAACATGCATGAATGTATAAAAACCTTGTTAGTGCGGTTGAACGGGTTTTTCGGTAAGCTTAATGGGTTGGACCTATTAAAATTGTACTAGTTATTTAGAGGGGAGGAGAGGAGGTTGTGGATTCAAAGATTCTAGGGTTTAGTTTTTCTCTACCACATTATCTCCTTCTATGGTTGTCAGAGAGAACTAAGAGAGAAAATGGCGGTGTTTTAGCTGTTCCTTGTAAACATCCATAAGTATATAAACCTCATCCTCCAAGTTTTGTCTCAAATATGTTTTTGTTGGTGTTCTTTCTTGGCTTTGCTTGTTCTTAAGATAGACTTGTGATTTTGGGTTCATGTGAGTTCTAACCCAATTTTTTTTTGCTTAAATTAGCTTACTAGGATATGTGAGAATAGATTTGTAAGACCTCACGTATGAGATCCTCACGAGCAATAAGTAATTTGAGATTTAGAGTTGTGGTGTTTTTGTGAACTAGATTTGATTCGGTCCAATTTGGTGAACTCGAGCCCAAGAAACTTGTGATTCTTGATTGGTTTAAGTTTCTATTGCTTTGAACAACTCTCATGCAAAACTTGAAACTATTTGGATAAGAATTAGGTAAATTCTTGAAATTTGAGCTTTTGACCTGAGAGGCTTTTAGGTCTGGGAATAGGGGTCTGGTCAGGCCAACATCAAACCTGTGGTCAGACCGGCCTACTGGTTAGACCGGTAGACCGGCGATCAGACTGACCCCTCAATGGCAGTTTGATCGATCCTGTGCAGTAAGCTGCTGTTTTTGTTATTTTTTTTGTCTCTAGCTTTATTTTGTTTAGCCTAGTTAATATGATATGAACTTGTTGACTATCATAATCACTTAATTGAATATTCTGAATAGCTTAGAAATAAAAAGTTTTAGGAAGTAATCAAACCCTCTTATTACCGGTATCGTCCAAGGTTAGGCGCCGCGCGTGAATGTCCAAAGAGCAAATCAAAATTGCCATGGACAGTTGTCCATGGTCTTGTGTTAACATGCAATGAGATGGGTAATAGCATTTAACCAGGCCCCACTGTGAGATCTCACCTTCATATTAATGTACAGGTCGAATGATTGGATTGGACATAGTGGAATTAATTAATTTATAATTAACCAGCTTACAAGATAGTATAGGAGACCTCACCTCTAAATTAATGAATACATACACTTCAAATTGCATGACCGGACAAAATGTAAAAGAAGTCACACAAATTAAATAAAAAATAAATTGATAAATAACAGTACAACTGTGCTTAACTCAATTTACATATCACTTTTGCAAAATTCCATTTCTCCTTTTGAAGTGATCCTTCCAAGTTTTTTTATGTAATTAAACTTTAGAAAAAATTCATTGACAAGGCAGGCACCATGGCACATAGCCACATACATGTCAAATATTCCTTTGCACTCAACAATAAGGCCCTGCTCGGTTGGGCTGAAAAGTTGTGGCTTATGGCTGAAATTTCACTGTAGCTGGCTGAAATTTCACTGTAGCTGAAGGTGACTTATTTGACGTAATTAAATTTTAAAAAAATTAAAAATAGAAAATATATATTAGCTCAACTTGGACAACACAAACGAATACGAAAAAAAGAACCAGCAAAAAATCTCAAAAAAAGTGAAAAAAACAGAAAAAAGATGAAATTTATAAATAATGAAAAATAAGTCAGAAATCAGAAGCTGAAACAAGCGCCAACTGCATTGCGACAGCAAACCTGTCACCAAACAACAGTACACCGGGCTAATAATAGAAAATGCACAGGATTGCATGGTTCTTTTGGTGTATCCCTTGGCCAGTAGGCCCGCATTGAGGGCTAGTATAGTACCTTCTATGGACTCACTCACTAGCCCTAAGGCCGACCTCGACGCTTGGAGCCATCCAGCTGAAAAAGAAAAGGAATCTTTACATGTTGGAATCTCAAAAAAGAAAAAAGTCATGAACAAAATACTCCTACCAATTTGTTTGCTATTCATTGCCCTTGGTTAGTTAGTAAATTAAAAAAAATCTTTTGTTTTTTGAAGAGTAATTTTTTTTAAAAAAAAGCTTTAGTTAGTGATGTTGATCTTTTGGAACATTCCCAGTGGAAACAGAAACGATTGCATTATTTTTGCATGGAACCAACGTTGTAAAGTGATGTTGTGAGACGCATTAATATTTGTCTCGCACACACGGCGACAAGAAAAGATTTGCGCTTTGTCTCGTCGCACGTCCTCACATTTGCTTAGCTTTTTTTTTCTTTGATAGACACATTAGCTTAACTAGTGGCTTTTGTTTTGTGTTTGTCGTTTAAGCACGTAGTATTACCAACCAGCACCTTAACTAGCGACCTCTCATAGCTAACGGAATAGTTTGCTTGAAGGGGCACATGCCAACTAACTATCCAAGGACACGTACGTAGTCCCTCTGGCCCATTTTATAAGGTGTATTTTGATCGGACAAAAAGATTTAAATGTTTTAGGATCCATAAACCACACAAAGCTAGATTATCGCTGTTCAGTGGATTCTTTTTGGCTGCGAGTGATGGCTTTTGACACTAACACGAGTGCTCGTGCGAACAATCTAAATATTGATATTATAAGCCGATAAACCCTGATAAGCTATTTCGAAACGACAGTGGAGAAGCTGTCTCATTTATTTATTCAGAAGAAATTATAAGCTATAAGTTGAAAAATAACTAAACCGTTACCCTCTCATTGAATATAGTTGGTTAGTCACACGTCAATGGATTAGAAAGAGATAAACTAAGGCTCTGTTTGTTTCCACTTAAGATTATTATAATCTAGCTTATAAATCATAAGTGGAAACAAACAGTCAAGATTATAAGGTAACTTATTATAATCTAATAGCCCAGATTATTGTAATCTAATAAGCTCAAAAAGGAGCTTATTAGAGCTTATAGATCCACCTTTTATCTTAATGACCATAAAACTTTACCAATATTACCCACCTTTGCCATTCATCCAACACCCAACTCCCGTGCCTCTCTCTCCTAGGAGCGTCTCTCCCGTGCGCCTCCTTCCTCTCCTCTTCCATTCTCCTCCAACCCTAGCAACCTAGCCCAAATCCGGCCAAATTTTCGGTGTGTTCCGGTCAAAATGGATCCCCAAGATGGTGATGATGCGGAGGCCAGCCTTGCCCGTGCGCTTGCCTACCGGGATTCCCTTGCGCGAAGCCCCGTGGTCGCCGAGGAAGTCGCTGGGAGGGGTGGCGCTGGCCGAGGCGGCGTGGGCGGGGCGGCGTCGGGAGGGGATGTGGTGCCGGGAGAGGCCGCAGAGTCGCGGGAGGCCGAGGCGTCGTGGTCAGCGGCCTAGGCGCGGGCGGCAGCCTTGGGGGCAGTGGCTTGGGCACCGCCGTCGAAGGCCTCGGGGGCGGCGGCCTGGGCATGGGCGGCGACCTCGGGGGCGACGACCTAGGCTTGGGCGGCGGCCTCGGTGTGGGCATCGGCCTCGGGGGCGGCGGGCTGGGCACGGGAGCGACTACCAGCGGCGGCGGGCTGGGCCACTATTTGATAGATTGCTATGATATGTTTAGGATGAGTAGGCCACTATTTGATAGATTGCATGACTTGTTGGTGACGTCTTATGGTTTGAAGTCAAGCAACAAGATGTCTTCTATTGAAGCTTTGGGTATGTTCCTATGGACTATTGGGTCTCCTCAGTCATTTACTCAAGTGAAAAACAAATTTGCGAGGTCAAAAGAAACAATTAGTAGAAAATTCAATGAAGTGTTGGAAAGTGTTTACCTCCTATCAGCAGATATTGTCAAACCTATAGATCCAAACTTCACAAAGATACACCCAAGACTGCTAGGTTCCCGGTTTTATCCTCATTTTAATAACTGTATAGGTGCAATAGACGGCACTCACATACCGGTTGTTGTGCCTTCGGCAAAGGTGGTTCAACATGTTGGTCGGTATGGTTATTCCACTCAAAATGTGTTGGCGATATGTGACTTCGACATGAGGTTCACTTTTGTTGTTGCGGGATGGCCTGGATCAGTACATGACATGAGGGTGTTCAATGATGCTTTACGTAAATATGCCACGCAGTTCCCACATCCTCCAAATGGTATAGTAACATTTTAACTAGTTATCTCAAAAAGTTGCATACTGTAGCTATATCTCATTGTGTATGTTTACATTTTGTAAAAAAAATTTACCTTGTCGACTCAGGCTATCCAAATCGACCGGGTTTTCTAGCTCCATACAAAGGGACCAAGTACCATTTACCAGAGTTTCGAAATGGACCACGCCCTAGTGGCAAGAAGGAGGTATTCAACCACTTGCATTCATCACTTCGTAATGTGATTGAGCGATCTTTAGGTGTGTTAAAGATGAAGTGGAGAATTTTGTTGGACTTACCAAGTTATCCAATGCTCAAACAAACCAAAATAATACATGCATGCATGACACTCCATAACTTCATTCGGGATAGTGCTTTGAGTGATGAAGAGTTTGACCGGTGTGATCGAGATGAAAACTATATGCCGATGCCTTCCTCTCATGTGGGTGCAAGTCAATTGGGAGATGAAGAGGGGGCATGAATGCCTTCCGTGATAATATTGCTAATGCTTTATTTGCTAGAAGAGAGTAATTTGTTTGTAAGAGCATATTTGTACGAACAAATGATCATGGATATTTGAATAATTAAGCTTTTCTACCACTTATATATTCAAATTCGTATTTTACTAATGTTTTGCAAGTCCAAACTAATAAAATACATGTCATAAAAGAATAAATAAGTCACCAAAAAAGGTCAAGGGCATTGTAGTCTTTAAACATTCGAATACAACAATCCATAACTCTGATAATCCAGGCTGCCAAACACCTGACATCTTATTTCCCACCAGCTTATTATAAGCTAGCTTATATAATCCCCACCTATAAGCTAGATTATAATAATCTTAAGTGGAAACAAACAGGGCCTAAATGTATATTCACAAGGTCACCTTATTTTAGGACATGATTGAAAAACTTATACGCCTCCTCGAAAAAGAAAAAGAAAACTTATGCGCCTCATAACAAGGGGCAAGGAAAATACTATTGTGAGACCATGTAGATGTCACTTATGGTGCGTGATAAGTATGTGACTTTGTTTGTGCTTTCTTGTCAAAAGTTTAAGTTTGATTTTGTGTCATTGACTTTCTAAATTTTGTTGTTAGGGTGATAGTGGTCTGACCGTCCTGTAGAGGCAGTCTAACTGGTAGGGAAGAGTGGTCTGATTGGCTGTGGGCGATGGTCTGAATGGGGGTCTAGTGTGACCGGCCGTGAAGAACGGTCCAACCGAAAATGTGATGTGACTGACTTCTTGTTGGCGGTACGTTTATTCTAAAGAGGTGCTCATTGCATTGCGCGGAGTTTTTGAAAGCGGTGGGACTGGCCATGTGATGACGGTCTGATATTGGGCGGTCTGATTGGCATAGGTGCCATGGTCTGGCCGGTTCCCTATTACCGGGGTTTGATCAATGTTGAATGGAGTGGTCTGACCAGCCGTTGGTTGGCGGTCAGACCGGCCATTGCTAAGTTGAGTTGTCTATCTCAGTTGTATTAGTCATGATGGGAGTCCATGCATGTGTTAGTCATGACGAGAGTTCATGCAAGTGTTAGTCATGACAGGAGTCTATGCAATGTGGGAATCTTGATGTGGGTGTTAAGTGGTGCATGTTTGCATTGGTTTTATTGATGAGAGTCAAGTTCATATCACTTTTGCTTGGAACGGTTGCTTGTTTTTTGTTGTGCAGGGCGCTTGGTGATTGTTGCAGTCAATGGAAAGACCGAGGCTAGGGGAGATGCCCTAAAGCTATGAAGGGTCACGTAAGTCCGAGTAAAGCATCATCTAAAACAAAGAAGCATGGGAGAAAAACCAACAAGCAAAAACTCTATGCACTCACCATGCACTCAAACTAAAAAATATTATGAAAAGATCCAAAAAATTTTTTTGGATGTACTTCATGGTTTACTCCACCCATATATAAAATTTTAAGTTCAAATTCATTCTATATTAAGAGTACCAAAAAAGACAAATTTTGATAAATTTGAACTCTTAACATTTGTTATATTTTTTCTTTTTTGTTACTCTAAACATAGAATGAATTTGAACTTAAAATTTTATACATAGGTTGAGCAAGTTTAGAAATACATGTAGAAAGTTTTTTGGAATGTTTCGTGACTTTTTTTTAGGTTGAGTGTACCGTAAGGTGAGTGCATAGTAGTTTTTGCCAAACAAATATTGTGATGAGGCAAGTGTATGCTTGTAGTGTGCCATTGGACTTAAGAGTTTCAAGTGGCGATGGTTCTCAGAGCAGGTGTACGATCTTGGCAGCAAGTCATTGGGTATTACGGACTTCGTTGTGGTTGTTGCTTTGAGGAGAAACACTGTGACGATCAGTGGGTGGCCATTGAGAAAATTATCGAATACCGGGTGGAGAGGTGGTTTGCGAAACCATGGCGGTGGCTTAAGGTGGTTTAGGTCGCGTCTTATAGGATACAGCATCTTACCAGGCTATTAAACTATGTGGAAGTCACGCTTTGAAAAGTATGTAGTGTGTGTAAAACCCGTTTGCGTGTGGGTTACCGGCTTCCCCAATTACAAGTGGTTGTATCCATTAAGGGTGTGTTGTTTGTTAGGGTTAGGTGTGAGGTAAGGAGCCCCCACTATATAAGCTCTTGTGTGTGTTGAGAAAAGTGATATCTCTTGAGATGTATCTTAATGTTAGGTGAGAGAGGTTAGAGTTTTCTTGTATTGAAAGTTTTATGTGTGCTCTAAGCTTAGTGCTCTGTCCTCTACAAGAGAGTGGCTGTAAAACATTCATCTCAAAGTAAAACGAACATCCAAATTTCGTCCAAATGAGTTGTACCATGAATTCCTCCTAACGCTTTTGATTTGTTTGATTTTCTTATTTGGATTTCATCTCCTCTTGATCTCTCTTAGTGCCAAAAATGTGCAAGAGGTAGAAATCTCCCTTGGAGACCAGATCCCATCTATCTAAATACTTTCTATGAAAAGTACTTGTGATTGCCTGATTTTGCTCAAGTGAGGATTGATTTTGGTTTTTGATCTTGAGGCTATTTTAGTTTTAGTTCGTATTGTGATCTAGCTTGTTATGATATATGAAAACCCATCCAAGGTCATCTAGATCATCAAGGACTCATGATCAACAGTAGATCAAGATTTCTCTCTTTTGTCTGGTTTTAGTGTAACTTTCCTTGTTATGGATAAAAGTCAAAACTTTGGCATTGATTTTCATGTTTCATGATTGGAATAGGTTCCTGACATCTTAGGGAGGATTTGTACCAAGTTTTATCTTGTTTAGATCAGTGGTTCAAGAGTTAGCTATTTTTTTAATCGTGTGCCATGTTGATTTCTACATCTTTTTGGCAAACGGTCAGATCGCTGTGACCCGAGCGGTCAACCACCTAGACCAATCCGACTAATGGAGTTTGTGGTCAGACTGGTTGACAACGGTTTAAGATCTAGCACATGGCTAATTAATTGTGAAGAAAACAAAGGAATAAGAAAAATGGCAGCGTTGGCCAAAATTAGTTTTCAAAAGTGCTAAATGTGCTAGTCATGCTCGAATCCAAGTGTTTAAATAAAACAATTTAATATTGAACTTGTAGCACTCTAATTTAATTCAATTTGAGTTTAGTGGTTCCATTTAGCCTTCTTAACAAGTCTTAGCTCATATGTGGATATCTTTAGATACTTTAGATAAACTTATCAATTTTGAAGTCTTGATTATTTTGAAATTAATTTGATTGTTTTAACTTGTGTTATCTTGCCTAGATTAGTTATATATGCCTCATCATGATCTCGATAGCTTTGTATGCATTTTATGGTTTCAAGTAGTATCCTTTTTATTTGAACCCCACTTTGAATAATTTTCAAAGTTCTTTTGGGTTATACATTCTCATTCATGTATATATGCTCTTTCTTTGGTTCCTTTGTGTTTTACTTGTTATCATGCATAGGGAGAATTAAGAAGAGTGAGTTTTAGTGAGCTTGCATAACTCCTTGACCCTTGATGACTATTTTGCCAAAAGGGGAGAATGATTAAGGTAAATTTTGATTTTAGTCAAAAAGGAAGAAATATTGAGAATGATAAAGGGTAGAATGCTCATAAAAATGACGAATAAACTAAAAATGTGAAAATAAACATTGTGATGTTGAAAAAGAGTAACATAAGCTATTGAGTGAGAAAAATGCATCTTAAGCCATCAATGAGATCTTGAATTGAAGGGAATCTCATTTGCATTGCATTTATTCTCTTTTTTTTTTGCCCTTTTAGCACTTTGTCTTGCTATGAAAGCAGTCATATTGAACAATTGTTTTTTCTCTTGGACCATGAGCAAGCTTTTGGCTTTTAAGAAGCTTTTGGTGTGGATTAGAGCTTTAGCTGAAAACTTGTTCTTTCTTGATATTAACACCATTTCACATCTTGCCACACTAGTCATGTTCATTTTGTTCTCTTAAAAATAGACCACTTGCGGCTCTTGCAACTTATCCAAATTCAAACTTACATTCATGCCTTTTGAGGTGTGTGTCAAATTACTCATCAAGGGGGAGATTATGAGACCATGTGAAGGTCACTCTATGGTGTCTGATGAATATTTGACTTCGCTTGTGCTTTATCGTCAAAAGTTCGAGTTTGATTTGTGTCATTTGCTCTCTGGTTTTTGCTGGTAGGGTGGCGGTGATCAGACCGGCCTGTAGAGGTGGTTTGACCGCTAGGCATGAGTGGTCTAACTAGTCGTAGGCGGTGGTCCAACCAGGGTCCGGTGTGACCGGCCGTGAAGACCAGTCCAACCAGAAATGCGGTGATTGATTTCTATTTGACGGTACGTTTATTTCATAGAGGTGCTCATTGCGTTGCATGGAGTTTTTGAAAGCGTTGTGACTAACCATGTGATGGCGGTCCGACCAGAGGTCATCAGGTGGTCTGACCGGCATGTGTGCCGCAGTCAGGCTGGTCTTGTGTTATTGGGGTTTGACCAAGGTTGACTGGGGCGATCTGATCAGCTATTGGTTGGTGGGCAGACTAGCCTGCGTTGGGTTGAATGAGTTGAGTTATCTCGGTTTGTTAGTTATGGTAGGAGCTCATGCAAGTGTTAGTCATAGCGAGAGTCCATGCAATGTGGGGATTTTGACATGAGTGTCAAGTGGTGTATATTTACATCAGTTTTATTGATAAGAGTCAAGTGCATATCACTTAGACTTAAGACGGTTGCTTGTTCTTTGATGTGCAGGACGCTTAGTAATTATTGCGGTTAATGACAACAATGAGGCTCAGGGAGGTGCCCTGAGGCCATGAAGGGTTGCGTATGTCCGGATGGAGCATTATCTCAAGCGGAGAAGCATCTGAGAAAGACAAAAATCGTGATAAGTGTTTGCATGTGGTGTGTTATTGGATTTGAATGTTTCAAGTGGTAACGGTCTTCGAAGTAGACATACGATCTTGGCAGCAAGCCATCGGGTATGACGGACTTCATTGTGGTGGTTGCTTTAAGGAGGAGCACCATGAAAGCTGGTGGGTTTGCAAAACCACACGCAGTGGTCTAAGGTGGTTTAGGTCACATCTTGGAGGATGTAGCATCTTATCGAGCTATTGGAACCATGTGGAAGTCGCAGAGTACAAGTGTACGTTTGTAAAATCCATTTGTGTGTGGGTTATCCAGTTTCCCCAATTATAAATAGTTATATCCACTAAGTGTATGCTGGTTGTTAGGGTTAGGTGTGAGGTAAGGAGCCTCCATTATATAAGCCCTTGTATGTGTTGAGAGAAGTGATATCTCTTGAAAGGTATCTGAGGGTTAGGAGAGAGAGGTTAGAATTTCTTCCTTTGTATTGGAAGCTTTGTGTATGTGTTTTAGGTTTAGAGCTCTGCCCTCCATAGGTAAGTGCCTGTAAAACATTTCTCTCAATGTGAAATAAACATCTAAATTTCATCCAAGTGAGTTGTGTCATAGATTCCTCCTTATACTTTTGATTTACTTAATTTTCTTGTTTAGATTCCATCTCATCTTGATCTCTCTTTGTGCAAGGACGTGTAAGAGGTGGAGATATCTCTTAGAAATCATATCACATCCATCTAGACACTTTCTATGGAAAGTTCTTATGATTGCTCGATTTTGCTTAAGAAAGGGGTGATTTTGGGATTTTGATCTTGAGAACGTTTTGGCTTTAGTTCGTACCGTGATCTGATTTGTTATGATATGTGAGAACCCATCCAAAGTTATCTAGATCATCAAGGACTTACGAGTAAGAACAGATCGAGATTTTTCTCTTTTGCCTAGTTTTTGTGTAACTTTCCTTGTTATGGACTCACGACCAAGAGTAGATCTAATGGTTGAAATTTTGGTATTGATCTTCATGATCCATGGTTAGAATAGGTTTTCAACAAATCGTGTTGGTTTCTGATGGTCAGACTGTCGTGACTCGAGCGATCAGGCCGCCTAGACCGATTCGACCAATGGTGCTTACGGTCAGATCGATCGAGCAATCCAACCAACCCTGCCTGACGATCAAACCGGTAAGACTGTTGTCTCGGGTGACTTTGTGATCTTTAACTCTTGGCTTTGGTGAAGCTTATGAGTTTGTATTTTCTATTACATTGTGTTGCTAATACCAGAGAAAGGATTTTAAGAAGTTATTTACTTTTCTCTGGCTTGAAGGATTTTAAGAAGTTATTTACTTTTCTCTGGCTTGCCATACCCGACCCTACAACTATACCACGCTAATTAAGAGCATGTGATTGCTTGATTAATCGATCGATCAGGGGGCAAATTAATGGAGTATTTGGTTGGTAATTAATCAGCATCCCAGATCCAAGACGTTGTACTGGCTGTGGATTCGCCGTGCAATATAATTTAAACCGTTGTGATCAACATCGTTTCTGGTATTCCCAACAGTGGCTATAGTGCATGGACCACGTGGCCTATATCTAATCTACATATCTTCCTTTCCCTTAGTGCATGGTGCTTAATGCTGTCATTAATGTTCTCTACACAAAGCTTATCCTACACCGCTTCCCTACCACTTACCAGTAACGCAACTAGGAATAACTCAACACTGTCGGGCAGAATGCTAGATTTGCGCGCTCCACTCGTTTCGACTTTAACTTCGGACTTCAAATTTATCATTCATTAATTTTGTTTTTCTGTTTTTTGTTTTTTTTCTATATTCATTTGTATTGTCCATGATAGGCTAACCTGTTTTTTCTATTTTTAAAATTTTTAAATTTAATTACGCTAAAAAACCACCACCAATTGTAGTGCAGAATAAGCTAGCTACAGTGCAAAAAAAGCCATAACCTAGTTCTGTAGCACTTCACATACCAACATGAGATACTACTATGGAACATCATTGTCAAAGTAAAGAATAAACAATAGCAACATTAAAAATCACAGGGAGATTAAAATTTTATTCACACTTTAATAGAGAACTAACGGAAGCTGAAACAATTGTTTGAAATATGGGACCAGTCCACTTCTAACCAAATAAATAGTAAAAAAATAACACAAATAGTGGCAAGTCATAGTACATGTTGCTATCAAACTCGAATGCTCCCACCCATACATGTTGCTATCACTCCACTGCCTCTTTTTTTACCTGAGAATGGAAAGAGTAAGCATGAAATTTGAAAATCTCAGCAAGTACCCAACAATGGTCGCAACACGGTGGGTAAAGGACAAGTAATGCAAGTAAGTAATCGACACAAGTTAATTGCAATGAAACTAGGTTATTGAAAACATTGATACCGATCAGGGATAGAGGTAACATGAACCGTAAAATTAAGGATAATCATTATTTAGCAAGTCATTACAATGGCACCAGCGATCACTTCCCACATACCCGATTATACGAGAATAGTCAGACACAACACTCTCCTTGACTGTATAACTATAGAAGGGGTGTAATATCCTGAGTAACGAAAGTGTACGACTCCCCGCACGTTACCAGGTGGGTGGAAATCTCCCCTATATGTGGGTAACCCCAGGCCAGGTAACCGTTATATTGTTAACATGTTATCCTGAGTAACGAGATAACATAAACAATGGAATAAAAAATAATTGTTATTTAGCAATTATGGCAATGGCACTGGAGATTACTCTCACATACCCAATTATACGAGAATAGTTAGGTACAACGCTGTTCTTGACTGTATAACCACAGACGGGGTGTAATATCCTGAGTAACGAAAGCATACGGCCCCCGTACGTTACTAGGTGGGGTGGTAATCTCCTCTATATGTGGATAACCCCAGACCAGGTAACCGTTAAGTTATTAATAGACGTTGTGATTAGATATTGGAGTAACTGAGCTAGATCCGAGGTAAGGATACGATGAGTGAAAAGGTTGCAAGGGTTGAGAATAGGGATGCATAATTTCCGATATGAATCAATGAGAGATGATACTATGGTTATATTTAGATAAGAATTATACAAATGAGGTATTATAAAATGGCACACATAAGGGTGGTAACCATCTAAGTTTTATTATGTGATGAGTGATTATTAGTCCGATTAATAGGTATTAAATACATCAGTCATGACTCACATACAAAATCATACGAGTGATGGATCGTAATATCAGGAAGAATAAACGTAACAGTCCTAATGTTAAAAGATTGCTAATGGTTTAAATCTAGAGTTAGAACATGTTCATATGCTGCCCCTTGTTGATGATTTAAGTATAAATTCTAAAACTCTAATTAAAGGCATGAATTCTATAGCATTATTAACTGAGCGCTATAATAAACGTAAAAGCATGTGAACAAGATAACCTAGAACATTGTGGTATGAATACAATATTAGAAGTCTATAACCAGGCGAGTATTAGTAAATATGATAACAACCAAGCTAGCATCAGTAATATGATAACAATCAGGCAGGCATTAGTGATGTGATAATAACCAGGTAAGGTTTAGTAATACTATAATAGCCAAGTAATCTTAGTGATTTGATAATAGCTAGATAATTTTAGTGATTTGATATTAGCTAGGTAATTTTAGTGATTTGATATTAGACAGGTCATTTTATTGATTTGATATTAACCAAGTAATTTTAGTGATTTCATCATTCTACTCAATGGCAAGGTGACAAGTAATCTGGAACACGTGGTATGCGAAATGAAAAGGTTACGACCGTGAGGTACTTGCCTTGAGCACATTTGGCAGACACGCTGCATGAGGGATCCGAGGTGCGTAAGTGTCCGAATGATTCCTTAGAGACCACGTGTGAACCTGCGAGGAGAAGATGGAAGCGAATAAAACAAGGATTAAGATAAAACTAAGGATGGACACAAAGAGATCGTTCGGCCAGAAGGAATCGAGTCTACTGGATTTCGCCATGTGAATCGTCATTTGGCCAAGCGAACCACATTCGGCCAAACGAACAGTGTCCCACTGTGTGAATCAGCAAAAACTCCCGTGCGAATCTACATTCGGCTATGCTCCAGCTAGTCCGGTTGTGTGGCCACTATGCCACGGCCGCACGGCCACCTCCGCTGCCACTGCCGGCTGCCATCGCCTGTGTCGTGCCACCACCCACCACGACAACCGCTGCCCGTGCTCCTCCCGTGCATTGCCGCTCCCAGCCGCCACTACCACAGCCTCACTGACCGCCTGCCCGGCCACCTGCGCCACCAGGTTGCCATGTGCCCGTTGCTGCTAGCCGCCATCGCCATGCGCCTGCACTTGCGCTGCCACTAGCGCGCCCTTGTGCCGCCGCTGCACGCCCCTTGCGCTGACCGTCG
The DNA here is from genome assembly GCA_017311315.1 of Dendrocalamus latiflorus. Lineage (NCBI taxonomy): Eukaryota > Viridiplantae > Streptophyta > Magnoliopsida > Poales > Poaceae > Dendrocalamus > Dendrocalamus latiflorus. The sequence continues at coordinate 60,414,958 of CM029663.1, read as the reverse complement.
GTGCCACCGATGGCGCCAGTGCTGCCGCTGGGGTCCTTGCACTGCCCCTCGGGGGAGAGTTGAGGGAAAAGAGAGAGATGGCGGTTGGTTGTTGGGGAAAAAGAGTTTGCCCTATTTAATGGGCCCTTAAATCTAGATTAGGGCTGATTAGGGTTTGCTAAGAGGCCCCCCTTCTAGAAAAAATATCAGGACGCTACAAGTTTATATAAGCCAAACTAAGCGCCCCTATAACCTTGGCCTTTTCTTTTCTTAGTTAAAGAATATTTAGAACATGCCAGCTGAGTTGACACCATAGGTCATAGTATTAGTCTGCCACTAATATTTCACACCCATCTTTAATTTGTGGTAGAAAATAACCGAACTCCAATCTATCCTAGTGGGTGAAATAAATGACTCTAGGATGTCTAGGTGGTGTTGTCATAGCAACACATTAGTTGGCTTCTGATTTTGTGAAAATTCACTGTAATCTCTTGAGCGATTATTTGCGCATAGCTTGTTAACCATAATGTCGACCACACCAACTGATGATATAGATTCTTGTTCTTCTTCAAGTGCAGTAGGATGGGAAACTAGGATATAGGATAGGATTTTAGGATAAGCTAAATTGAGGCAACAAGGTGCTTAGTGATGTCGTTAGTATCCCCTCCACAAAGCTTATCCTACGCTGCTTTCCTAGCTACCAATGGCAGATCTAGGAATAGCTTGACACCTTACCTTTTCTTCTTTTAGTTAATGAACATTTAAACCTTATCGGGTGAGCTGACACCATATCCATAAGTCGTAGTATCAATCTACCACTAATTCATGCCCATCTTTGTGGTAGAAAAGAACCAAACCCTAATCTATCCTAGTGGGTGAAATAAGTATTATCTCTCCTGTAGATGTCTGGGTGGAGCTCTGTTGATATATGTGAGGCGTGAATATACATAGATTTATTCATTACACCATCTGTTGGGGGAGGGTCCATCAGGCCCACAACCACCTCGGAGCGGCGGCACCCATTGGAGGGTTTACCCTGAGCCAAGTCCCCAAACCAACCATGAACGAGGTACACAAGACCAACCCAGAAGGGTTCAGGGTCAACCTTGGGCGAAGTACGTGAGGCCAACCTTGGAAGGGTTCGGGGCCAATCCCGAGTGAGGTACGTGAGGCCGACCCTGGAAGGGTCTGGAATCAACCCCATGCAAGGTACGTGAAACCGACCCTGGAAAGGTTCAAGGCTAACCCCGAGTGAGGTACGTGAGGTCGATCTTGGAAGGGTCCAGGCCAACCCTAGGTAAGGTACGCGAGGCCGACCCTGGAAAGGTCTGGGGCCAACTCCGAACGAGATATGCAATACCAACTTCGAAAGGGTCTGGAGCCGACCCTAGACCGACCCTGGAGTCTCGGACATAGTGGAGCCCACGTGAGGCAAAGGACGCAAATACTTCTAGGAGTAAACTAAGCCCCCGAGGGCAATTTTGTAACTTTACTTCCCTTTCCCTCTTCCTCTATAAATGGGACCTCATGTAAGGAAGGAGGGAGACCATTTTGTAACTCTAGAATACTCATATTGGTTACACTTAGTGGTTGTGCGCTTCTCTTTGAGTTCCTTTGCATCCTTGGCGATCTTCGTATCTGACCAGAGGTGCCTCTATATTTACTGTTCAGAATCATACCGACCACACCATCCACCACACAAAGTACCCTCTCTCATATTTCCGAAGCAATCATGAGAGGATACTTGTGCCATTTTCTCTCACAACTTCATCAATTTTATCAACTCTTTATTCTTTGTGCAAACTTGAAACGCCTACATTAATCAACGAAGGGAATAATTGGGTTATGGTCATTTGACAATATTGGTTTGAAATTACACACCTATCTCTAAGAGAGCAAATCAAAACTACTTTGATGGGAATCTAGCATGTGACCTGGTGAGCGGTTATCTACATGGCTTGTTAACCATAACATCGACCACGCTAAGTGATGTATTGATTATTGTTTCTTCTTAGAGTACAGTAGGATAATCAACTAGGCTTTTAGGGTAAGCTAGATCGAGGCGACATACATGCAAATTCATGAAACAACAAGATCGAGCACCACTTTCAATTGGGTCTCTGCTTTTTTTCTTCTCATCTCGTCGTCGGATCTTGTCACTGATCTCCGCGTCTTTGGTCTGGCTAGGCTCCAATGCGGATAGGGTGACCAGATGAATCACTGAAAAGCCACTACACCACTGGCAACACACACGCACACCACACCACAGCACAACATGCAGCATGACAAGCTCTACCGTGCCTAGGTTCTTTTTTATTTTAGATTTGACTTATTATTTTCTGTTATAGTAACTAATTTTTAAATAATTTATATATAGATTATAGTAGACACTGTACTGAGTTCAGCTATACCGACTAAAATCATATACGACCGTTTTTCTCTGAGTATTGTCTCTCACGAATAGTCAGAATTCAAAAACAACAAACTAAAACCCAAAACCACATTACAAAGAACCCACCCTAAATATAACTAGCTAGAGTTTGCACGGCACATCCATGTCCTATAGCTATAGATTATTACGTAGTAGTATATATGGAAGCCAATTCCATCGCTTTTTTGGGCTTGTTTTGAGAATCGAAGCCAATTGATCTTTTGCTTGCTCCCTGGATAGGGCGAACTGAGTTGAGTTGTTCATTTGATAATTATTGTGTTGGGGAAAAAAAGAGAAGAGAAGAGTAAAATAACCCTTGTAGAATAGGGACCTAGCCAGCTATCATGTGTATAATTTTGATGGATAACACACATTCTATTATGAAATATCGGCCTGTTTGGCAACAGCTGCGGCTTATGGCTTTTGGTTGAAAATTTTGAATTTTGGTTGTTTACGGTACAGATTACGGATAGACAGATACTCACTTGCGATTTTGACTGCTACAGATATTTGGCTTTTAACGTGTAGATCGTTTAACTTGTAGACCCCATCTTGAGAAAATACTCTATTTAAAAGTTAGGTACTTTAGTAAAAGCCAAAAGCCGTCAGTTTCGAAGAAAAAGAACATGCCCGGTTGTCTTTTTCCTCCATCTACTCCCTGTCAAGCTAATATCGTGTATAGTAGTGCCTATTACATGCGTCTATTCTACTGTGATTAAATTATCAGCTACTCGCTACATACAGTGACCGATAGATGATTTATGGATGAATTATGGCATCTAATGACTAGTATGACCACTTCCAGCCAATGGTAGTGAAACCCATATCGAAAAATTAGTTGGTAAGCGTAGCAGCGCTCTCTAGCTGAGGTGTGATCTTGTCATCGGAACCGTACGTTGGACGTGTTTCGCTAGCATCCTTTCCTGGATTCATAGTTTGATTGGCTGCTCCATCTTTAGTTACACGTTGTTCAACGACAGCCAAGTTTTCTCTCCTAACGGTTTCAGTTTTCTAACTTATTTTGATTTTTAATTTATTTAAACCAAAAACTACTTAGAATACGTTAACTTCTAATTTCGAATTATTTTGGTTATTTTAGATTTTTTTTGAGTTGTTTCTTTTATTTGTCTCTTATTCTTTTACATTTTTCGTGATGATATAATATTTTTTTATTTTGTTCTTTATTTTTCTCAGAAAAAATTTACACCCACTTAGTATAAATTTTAGCTATAAATTAAAAGGTATAGTCAAAAACTTAAACCGTAAACCAGGAGCGGGGCCAAATCTTAGGGCAATTAATCGATCGACCGGCTAGTAGTACTAGCAAGAGAACGCATTGCATATATTGCATACAACCTGATGATCGAGTCCTACAATGGAGGCTCACCATGTGGGCAATCCAAGCCCCCAACACATATTGTCTAGGAACATTGTCAGGCCAGGGCCGGCCAAATATGACAAGCAAAATTGGAATTAGGAGACGTGTCTTCCTTGTGGATGGCACATGATGTGGGGAAATTAAACCTACCTCAAAATTACAGCACATAAACAATGTCGGAATATAAGCAAGATTTTGCTCTTCCAATCAATTGGTCTGGTCGGTCCGTGCAACTCGACTGCCATGTGTGTATCCAAATATTTATCAGGTAATCAAAATTGGCGATGCATGCATATACATATGTACGTATGGGGGTGGCACTGTCTATCTATACCAGAGAGAGAACCATGGTCCATGGAGCAAACTCTCACTAATGGAAGAATTTGTACATGTGTTGAACTTGCATACTTAGGCCCTGTTTGGAATGCGGGAATTTTTCTCGATTCCTGCGGGAATTGAACTGTTTCCTGCAAAATTCCTGTGAAATTCCTCTGTTCCAAACAGGCCCTTAGGGTGTTAACCACTAGAAAACATTAGGACAAAGTGTGCGAGGGTGGTGGGTGGTGAGGTATGGTGTGATGTCCCTTTGGTTGTGAGGGTGGTGGTTGGTAGCTAGGGAGAATAGGAAGGGGACGGCCAGCACTGAGAGGCGAGAGCTCAGTGGGAAAGCATAGCATTCATATATGCAGCACATGAACAATGCTATGCAAGAGTGAGGCACTGGAGAATTTAGTTAATTATATTTCAGTATTAGAACCGCTCATATGGGATAAGAAGAGCACACATTAGCATTATGTATAGCTAGCTAGGATCCCTTGGCTTAACAACAATGAGGAGACTGCTTCATTGTTTCTCAAGCACCATCGATCAGTGGCGGACTCAGAATTAAAATTTAGGAGGCTAATAGGACTTACTGACCAGTTTGCTGAATACTGAGTTGCCGGCCTATGATAGACTTGTAGACACGAGAGGGAGAGAGGCTCCACGCCAAGAGCCAAGATGTCGTTGTGGCCAGTAATTATCACTACAAATACAATTTTCTTCATCATGCAAAGGCTTTTTAGACCTGACAAGGTTATTCATACAGCTAGTGTAGAACTGTAGAGAATAAGAGAAATACACACGGCTAACCAGCAGTAGGAGGTTGGCGCCCCACCTAACCCACCGCTGGGTCCACTCCTGCCATCGATCAAAAACAAAACAGTTGTTAAAGAAAGCAGTTAGGATCGACATCTTTACGAATATGTGCTAGTTATCATGATGAAATCCTTGAGGGGTGTCTAGCTAAAGCATTTTCTTTTCCTCGGCCTCCTTTTGCATCATACTGTAGCTAGACTAGTCAAACAGTTAATGGCACGAATATTTGGTGGAGCTTCAGCAAATATGTTCTAGTGCACAGTTTAACTTACTTGAGATGCTTAGTTTGATTGATTTTATAAATTTGTCCATATACAATGTAACTAGCCAAATTTTGCACGCACCTACGCAGCTAGATACATATGCTTTTTATAATTTTATTTGATAATAGACGTCTATTTATTATACAACTCAAATTCTTATGATTGAAAATATATGGAGTTGTATTTCTTATACAACCATAACAATTATAATATATTTCAGATTAATCTGCGTTGTTATAATTTGAATCCACCAAAATTGATGGTGTAGATCTTTCTTTTTTTTCCTCCAATTAAAATGAGAACTTCTATTCCTTAAAAGAGAACATGATGACTTCTTTTTCTATCGCTTTTAATAATATAATAGATATATTATTTTCAAAGTTGATCATTTGTATAGTTTTATGCTCAAGGCTTCCAAATAGTTTTGTGCAATATAGCCAAATCCAACTTCAAATGACTTAATGATTAGGGCATACAACATAGATTAATTTGATTGATATTCAAAATTTTTAGAGACAATTAGCTTAGTACCAACACAAAGAGGTAACTTTTAACTTTTTTGGGTGAGAAATACAAAACAGCTTCTTGTAGGTCAATAAAAATGAAAAATAAAAATCTAGCTAATAGTAGTAATTAAAATCCAAAGTTAGAATCCTCTTCAATCGCAATCAAGCCCATTGAACAGAGGGGGGCAAAATGACATGCTCGATTTGCCAGGTGTCCCACTTGTCATGTCCGGTACTAGCTAGTGTCCACTGATTCATCCATATAAGCCAAACCATGCTTCATGTTTGTTTGTATAAACTGCCTCTATCACTCTTATCCCCCTCGTAGCTTCTTCGGTGGTGCTCCATACAGCTGTGAGCTTATGATTTCTTGATTTGTTTTATACTGTAGTGATTAAAAATATACTATAATAACTGTTAACTTTTTCTAAGTAATTAGATTAAAAATAAAAAAAGTTATATCATCATAAGCAATTGAAAGGAATAAGGAGAAAAAGAAAAGGCAGAAAAACCTAAAAAATAAAAGAAAAGGAATAAAATTAAGAAGTCGATGTGTTTCAGAAGTCAGAAGCAGAAGTTGTTTGAAGCGGTGATCATCCAGCAGGGGTCCCACAAGCCTAAGTGCGAATCCCCTTTTATTTCCTTTTGTGCTACCACAAGCACCGGACAAAGGAACACGATGCAATCGCCAAATCTTAGCTAAAATACGATGTGAATTAATCACTGCTAAACAGGGATAAAAGCAGATAAATGCGATAATATCTTAATCTGTCTGGGTATCTACATATCCCAGGTCTGAGAAAAGGTGGGAGTGAGTGGTTAAGATTAGTAGATATGATGATGACTTGGTTTGTTCGCCGCTATATATATTTTGTTTTACTGCCAATTCTTAAAATTACGAGTTTCAATAAATAGTACTTCAATCCTCGCAAAAAAAATAGTACTTAAATATTTGAGATTTTCAATAAGATATATTGTTTGGTACAACCTAGATGAACATGTTCAATTGTCTCTGTAGAAAATGCTCCGTCCCTTGAAGATGCAGTTATGTAGTTTTTCTACTTTTGTTGGCAAAAATAGGGTGTGCATGTGGAATTAATTATGTTATTCATATTTGCAATTTAACACCCTTATCCTCTCTTCAGCATTTGCTGTGCTCAATATGGCTTTTTTTAGTGGCTTATGGCTGAAAAGTACTGTAACTAGCTGAAAAAACACTGTAGCTGACAGAGGCTTATTTAGCATAATTAAATTTAAAAATTTAAAAATAGAAAAAACATATTTGCCCATCACGTATAATGCAAACAAATACGGAAAAAAAGAACCGACAAAAAAACTCAAATAAAGCCAAAAGTTCAGAAAAAGACGAAATTTATAAATAGTGAAAAATAAGCCAGAACCTAGAAGCTGAAGCCGAAACGAGCGGGGCTTTCAAACGGATTAATCCGAATTCTATTACCAAGCAACGGAATATTTACAAGTGCCTTTTAGAAGTAGCAGAAAGCCGCACCAAACAGTGACTGACAAGACCGAACAAACGGCACTGTTCAGCATTTATTTCTAAGCACGCACACAGAAACCTTTTTGTTTCCTTTTCTAAACATTCAAGAGAGGACAATTTCAGTCATTTTCTCATGTTACTCTCTTGATTTGATGACTTCCTTAATCTATACGTGTAGCCAAAATGTTTACTAGATTTTTACAACGTACGGGAGGGCTTTGTGTTTCACAGCGGATCATGCTTTTCCTCTTATCACCACGCTAAGAAAACCTACAAAAGGATACAAAAATGTCACCGTCAGTTTTTGTTACCGAGTGAGTGCTCTCAATTGTGAATTTGTTTTAATAGCAGCTAATGCTTTCCCTCCTGCCCCATGCTAAAGGCATCTGTAGTGTATATAACTCAAGGGGTCTTAAGGTGGGTCCCATCTAAACTTTAAGACTGACTCTATAGTGTATATAACCCAAGGGGTCTTAAGACAGTCCCACTTGACAGATAAAGAAAAATTGTATTTTAATGCTTGTGGCCAGGTCTTTTGCTTGAGGACCAGCCTTAAGCCTTTTTTGCTTATAGCCTGTTTAAGGTCACCCCTGTAATGTATAAGGTTGACCTTAAGGTGGTTTAAGACCCTCTATTTTCATACACTACAGATGCCCTAACAAGGTCTACAAAACAATATCTTTTTTTTTTGCTTGTACTCACCTGATCTTCTCCTACGAACAAATCTTTTTTTATCTCCCTCACTTTGGGAACAGTGAGGCTCACCCTCTCCTAGAATCTCTCCCAATGGATGAAAGCCAAACGGTCATGCTTCTGTGGCGGAGGAGAGGAGGTCAGATTGGGCTTTGCAATCCATCTTGGCAGACGTATGTGGTGCGTCCCTGCTTGCGGAAAAAAATCTATTGTGTAACCGTTACACAGTAGTGTTTGTGTAACCAGCAATGAAGACGCGATATGTGGCATAAAGTATTATAATAACACTGTAGCAGCATTTTTAAAATATCTTTGCATGGACTACAGTGCTGCTACAGTACTTTATGCCGCGTGTGGTACTCTCATTTGCTGGTTACCCAAGCTCTTCTATGTAACGGTTACACAATAAAATTTTTCATGCTTGCGTGTGCTGCCTTGGCAGTACGTACAGAGCGCATGCATGTCTCTGCGCGACTGATCCGAAAGAAGTCTTCCTTCGTCAAGGGGTTATCGATCGCATCAAGCATTCAAGCTCTGATTTAATCTGTTTTTTTTTTTTTGCTTCCGTAATTCTACATCCGAGACTCGACAGTTTTCAGTTTTGCTCAGGCATAAATCGCGGAGTGCAGAACAAGCAGAAAGGCACAGCTCGATGCCAGAACAGTAAAATCCTGCGTAGCGAACATGCAGTAACATCGATCGACTCCAAGCACTTGGTGTTTTGTGAGCGAGAGAAGCCTTGTTCTTAGCGTTGGTCTTTCTCTGGTCGTTTCTCTTGGAGCGTGTGTGTGTGTTGGCATCTATCTGGTCATCAACTCGATCTGTGGAAGAGTGCGTGCCTACTCTGCCTGCTGGCCTGTTTTTTCTACGGCTGTCTCTTTTCTCCCTTCCTGTACGTGGGTGAGACGAGATTAGCATCTAGCAATCTGCAGCTCTTGGCATCATCTGCCCCAGCCAAGCCGCTGCAGGGCACGTACCGAAAAATCTAGTCCTAACAAATCAGCTCGATCGATCTGCTCATCATTAACCCAATTATTATTACTACCAGCTGCTTGCCAGATAGCTGGCTGGCGTTATCCCCTTGCAGCTAGCTAGCAGTGACAGCTACATGCGGTCACACTTGCCCTTGCCACTGGAGTACTGGATCAGGCCGGCCGGTTACCCGATCCAATCCATGCGCAGAATGTGATCGATCGAGGTGATAGAATCCGGCAGGTATGGATCTGAGTAGAGACTGAGGCCAGCCATACCATACCATATACATATGCAGCTATGCACGCCTGTAAGCAACTCATGCATCTTTTGTAATTCAGCATGAGAGAAACACATGCACGAGCCAGTCGAGCTCGATCGATCGATCAACCGGGTGCTGTCCATACATGACCATTGACCGGCCGACTAGATCGATCGATCATCAGCCTGCAGCGATCTGTATGTCGTCGTCTTTCGCGCTCGCTCGGCATGCGCGAACTGGCAACGATCACATCGAGATCGACCGTCGATCGCCCGATCTGATATGAACGAGAGTCTTGTTGCATGTGGCCTATGGCCCCCTGGACACTAGCATGCATCCATCGCCATGGATCAATCAATGATCGCCAACGCCGTGCCTCCAATGAAAACGGACAACTAATTGATTAGGCAGGACGAGTGAGTGAATGAATGTGCATGCTCTAGCTAGCTCTGCCCAATGATCCTGCATAGCCTGGGTAAGGCCGGCCGGCATGCAGAGCGCTGAGCAGAAGAAGGCCACCCTAGCTAGCTACTATGCCTGCCTACCAAACCCACTGCATGCACGAACCTAGCAGTAATCTTCGCACCCTGCACAAGTTGCAGCAGCAGCCAAAGTCAAATACGCCGTCGAGACGGACAGCCAAAAACGCGGCCAAGCAAACGGACAAATGTTTGGTATCTGGCGCTTTGTTCGTCGGTTTCGCAGGCTGGCTGACACGCAGGCGCGCGCACACACGCATGGATAAAGCTGGGTGCGGTCTCGCTTGATCTGTTTCATGCCTGCAGGGCAGAGAGATGCTCCTTTTTTTTGGGGGTTCTTTCTTCACTCATCGATCCATCATCGACCGGCCCTTTCACTTCGTAAACATGTACACCGTCAGCTGTGCGTTTTTTTTTTCCGTCCTTGGAAGCAGCTGCTACGTCCAAAAGGGCATCAAGGAGGACGGATTCCAATCTGCATTGCCAAAGCGGCCAAAAAGACGCGCCGGTGTCGAACATCCATAGGCGCAGGGCGACGCTCGTGGGCGCGGGAAAAGTCCAAGGAATATTGAAGTGGAGCCGTATAACGATGGAGCTAGGGTACATGCACTGCGGCGGCTGCTGCTGCTGCTCAGCTAGCTATACAGTTTTTTTCCCCTCCCGTGATCGAAAATTATTTACCAGCAGAATGTTTCTGAACAAATACGTGATCGATGCGGTACAGTGTACGTTGGGTTTACTTTGAAATGACGAGCAGCTAGGCCTTATCTCCGCTGGAAGTTGAGGTACTTGATCGCTAGGGCGAAGACGACGGCGAAGAGCACGCAGAAGCCGACCACCATCGTCGCGACGACGCCGAGGAACTCGTGCCTGAATCCGAAGTGCTCCTTGAGGAACACGACGACGCTTGTCGAGCTAATGCCGTCTGCGAGCAGCAGAGGCTGGTCCAGATCGCCGAACTGGGAGGTCAGGAGGCCGTAGAGCGTCCATGACACCGGGTTGGCCCAGTAGTACCATCTCCACCAGACAGGAATCCGCTGCAGTAACCAAAAATCAGATTGTAAATTAACCATCAGTGATTTTTTTTGATTGGTAAACGATTAGGGCTGCAACAATGAACTGACAATGTACAAATAACGTGGCCTCAATGCTGTTGTGCTTACTGCGTTTCCAAACGGGGCCTAAAAATACCATCTTTCGAGAAAAAAGAAAAGTTCAACAAGCCCGGTGTCCAGTGGTTACGTTGTTGTGCACAGTGATCTCACTGATCTACTAAGCCCACATGACCTCATACGTTCTGTAGAGCCCAACTCAACAAATTAGGGCTCGCCTAGGGCAACCAAATTACGTTACCCTCTCAAAAAGAAAATAGTTAAAGCAACGTTTTCATGGCATTCCATGAAATTGCTTACGAACTCCATAGAGTGCAAACAACAACAAAGGAGTTCTTTTAATACTTACATACTCTAGGACTTAAGTCGTATCAGGCTGTCAAATGCAAAATAAAATAGAAGCCGTTGTAGGACAAAAGTTTATTGATAGGTCTTGTGAAATCAGCAAGAGGACGTTAGGTGCAAATTATGGAGGTACTGTTTCTCCCATACCTTTCTTGGGATCATGAATCCAGAGAAGAGATTCCATAGCGTGTAGAATGGAGCAGCAATAATAGGTGCAACCGTATGGTTTGGAGTGATCGCCGTTGTCATCATGCCATAGAAGGTGAAGTACAGCAAGGTGAAGTACATGAAGAACAGAAACCACAAGAACTTCGCCGCTGTCCACTCAAACGAGCCCAAACTGTAGAAAATTGTACCATAGATAAGTGACTGCACAAGAATGTAAGGGAACTCCACAGTAACCTGCCGGAGAACAATGTGTTGTTAGTCCTATTCATGATGTGGGCACCAAATATGCTGAGGGGATAAAAGTTCTGGACAAGAAAATACCAGAGAAAATGCAAAAGGTAACGCTGAATACATCCCAGCAGCTCTCTCTCTGTATGATACAAATCTTTCGATGGAAATCACAGGTTGAACAGAAGTGGCGTTAGTAATTCCTATGAAGAGTACTGCTGCATACATGGCACCCATGGCATTGAATATATCATGTTGGGTCTCCCTGGCAATTACACAACGACATTATGCTCAGTTCACTGGAAAGACAACTATATGTAAAAGTATGCTGGAAAATTGATGGCAGAACCATCAGTGGACATACCTTCTAGAGCCAAATTTCCAGCAAATCGTCCCAAACATCAAGGAAATGATGACAGTGTAGAAGAATCGAACTGCGGTGTATTGAGGATTCCTCCAGTATGATAGGTTCTGCTTCCATAAGCACGCGACATACTGAGAAAAGAATGATTGAGCATACTTGGTGGCGAAAGTAAGTTCTTTTGATTCGCTGTTCGGTTTGCTCAGGGTCTCAACCATTTCTTTGGTCTGCCTGAAATACAATAACACAAACAGGAATTAGTGAAAAAGTGACTCTAAAACACATAGAGAGATTAAAAGGGACTTTGTGTTTACTGAAATAATTTCGATTTCCGATAGTATTCAGCAAAATCCACTCCAAGAATGTGCTCCATTTGAGTACTTGTGACCTCCAACATCCATGCAGCAGGATTATAGCCATCCCTGATTTTAGGCACTCCTAGAATTGCCTGCTTGTAAACTTGCTGATGTAAGTACAGTGACCTTGTCTAAGTTTTTGTCAGAGAGAACATATACTACATACAGAACTTACCTCAAAAAACTCAACCAGATTGCGTGATTTGGAGCCTAAGGGACCAGCATATATAAGTTGCCCTCCGCGCTTCATAAACAAAAGCTGAGCAGCAAAATCGCATAAGTTAGGAGAGGACAATGGTGGAATCTTAGTACATACTAGTACAAGATAAGATCATGTATGTTCCATATGTAAGATCAACGAAACATCCATGGATGAAATTAATTTCTGTTTCACGTTCATTGTTAAAAACAGATATTTTATAAAGAAAATAACCTCATCAAATGACTCGAATATGTCGATACTTGGCTGATGGATGGTGCACACAATTGTCCGTCCTGTATTAACAATATTTCGTACAGTTCTCATCACAATGGCTGCAGACCTAGCATCCAACCCTGATGTAGGTTCATCCATGAACACAATAGAAGGATTTGCCACAAGCTCCACAGCTATCGTCAACCTTTTACGTTGTTCCGTAGACAAACCATTTACTCCTGGCAGGCCAACGAGAGCGCCACTTAACGCATTCAGCTCAACAAGTTCCATCACCTCTTCAACAAACACCTATGAAAAGAACCAGCAGGGTCAGAAGGACAAAACGATAATGTCTAGTATAACCTAACACAGAACTTAAGCCAAGGCTTACCCTTTGAGTGTCAACATCAACATGAGAAGGCAATCGGAGGCATGCGGAGTATAACAAAGATTCAATCACGGTCAAACAAGGTGAATGCACATCGTTTTGTTCACAATAACCGGAGATCCTAGTGAAAGTCTCTTGGTTCTTAGGGTACCCAGATATAGTGATGCTTCCTTCTATGAGTCCTCCGGTCTTTCGGCCAGCTAAAACATCCATGAGGGTGGTTTTGCCAGCGCCACTGACTCCAACAAGTGCTGTTAGTATCCCTGGCCTAAATGCTCCAGTGACATCAACAAGCAACTGCAGGCGGTCTTCTGCTATACCCTGCTTTTTCAATTCCTGCTAACAAAACTGGATTATGAATGAATAAATTATACATCTTTTTTTTCTAAGAAATTTTAGTCATACATATGAGCCACCTCTGACGTACCACTGGTACATCAACGTAGTAGTTGATATTCTTAAAGCACATAAATAGGGGTTGAAAAGGTAACACCATGCCCTTCTGTTCCTTGAGATTAAGCCCTGGAACACAGCCCATATACATGATTAGGAGCCACACTTAGTAAAAGGGGGAAAAATCTTGTGATGTGAGTACTGGGACCAAATATTTCATTTATCTAGCTTTACCATTTAGTGAAGTTGAATGCAGGTAAGATCTTAGCTCTAGGGCTACTCTGTCATTCTTCCTCCTAGAATCCTTGCGCCGAATTTCATCTTTGGACACAACAGCTTGTATATTCCCGATTGCTGTGAAGGAGCAACACTTTGTGAGAATGATAAACTATTTTGAATAAGTTCAAGTTGTCAGGGTCTTAAAAGGTAGCGTAAACTTACGGTTGAGAAGTGTCAAGAACAATGTAAATAAGACATTCAAAACAATCGCATAACCAAACAATGCTCCAACACCAATCCAAAACCAGTATTTTTCCTTGAATAACCCATATCCAGTGAGTATCACTTCACCTAATGTGATGTTATGGTCTGCAAATTGCTGCCATTGTGTAAAGCAAAATACAGTGAGTATTACTAACAAATCCTGCACTATGTCAGGCTAGTATGAACAATTCTCAATAAAAGTGTCTTATTATAGGTTCATAAGAAGAATATTAATATAGCTTAAGTAATTTTGGTATTCAGCATTACTGCACCCACAAATATCCATACGTATCTGTGTGTTGCATACAACCAAACTAAGAAAATATTACAGATTGCTGCCATGATGTGCCTTCATCTACATCTTCAGAAGGGGATTAAAATCAAGTGTTACCTTGCTCCAAGAATGCCCATGGAATTCATTTACGGAAATAGCATTTTGTGCATACATCATAGGAGATACCCAATAACCCCAAATCCACCAGACTGGTATGCTATCTGTTTGATAGTCAGGAATGGTTTGCAACATGTTAGATATATAATCTTGACATATACTCTCAAGTAGCTAAGAATGTCTCAGAAAAGTTCAACCTTTGGTTATAATGAATCCTCCAAGGATCATAACAACCAACAGAGCAAACGATCCAAAGGTATTGGCAACTATCATATTTCGGCCCAAAGATGCCATGACCCGGAAAAGAGCCAAAGATGTCTGGTGCAGAAAGAAAAGCAACAAAAATTGTCCCAGAAATCTGCAGATTACAAATTAAGATCAATCTTCAAATGAAAAAATCTCTGAAGCTCTGAGCAGAAAGCAAAATGAACAAAGCTGATGTCATGGCAGATTGGCAGTTACCTTGTAAATTGGGGATCATAACCAACCACATAATATGTTACAAGTACCCACATTCCTGATTCAATAAGGGAGGTTGGAACACTCAGGAGCCAAGAAGGAAGTGTGTAAGCCCATGGTGGGTAAAAGTGCAAGTCTCTGTGCTTGTAAAGAACAGGAAGCTTCGTGACCAACAGTGAGACTTCAGTAAAGCCGTTAAACAGAATCATCACTATTGCAAAATAGAGGGCTCCAAGATAAATAATCCCATCATCAACTGAATCATGGTGCATTGTAGATCGAAAAAACACCGTCATTGTGATAAGGGCAACAAGTAGAAGCTGCCACAAAAAGATCATGTTACAACAACTTTGATTGATTGTGGAGTGGACACAAGCTCAGACCAACTTCCATTGACAACAGATAGTAAAATATGCCATTACCATAAAGTTTACAGTAATTTAGTTAAAACACCAAGATGTAGAAGTCTTTACCTATCAAATTTGTAACTGGCTATAACATAACATTTAAGCGTGCTAGGATAACATTCATGCACCAACTGGGAAGAAAGCATTAGCAAGGATAATGTAGTCTTTGGTTTCTATTCCTACCAAGTTTTAGCCACTTTATTATGCATAGGCTTTCTGTGTCAACTGTCAAGCAGTGTTACAGTTGCCCTGTGCGTGTATTTATTTAAAGTGTCATGGTGCTAGTCTGCTAGATGCATCTCGCAATTGAAAATACCTGAATAAATTTGAAGACATAGATGAATGAGTTCCTTTTCATCAGCAGACGCTGCCACTGGAAGTTGGACTTGAGAAGCTCAAGCCTCTTGACACCATAATTTGACGTTGAAAGAGCAGCAGGATGGTTACGATGTCTATTGTATGGCACAGCTAATTCCTCATGCAACCTCTTACCAATAATAAATGTTTTAAAGGCTTCGGCAAATTTTGATACAGACACAAACTGGTATGGATAATTATAGTGGCACCAGTATTGTTGTTGATCTTTCTTGGACAAAACCTGCAACACAAGAAACGTGAATATACAACAAAAACCCAGTTGGCATAAATACACAAACATAGAAAGAGTAGAACTGCCTACTTCTTGCAAAAAATCAGCCACATTTTTCCTCTCAGGGCACCTGAATCCCATAGCAGCAAAAAATTCAACAGCATATTCACGTGGTCCCTGATATACAATTTGGCCTTCAGATATAAGAATAACATCATCAAATAGCTCATAAGTTTCTGGAGCTGGCTGCAGCAGGGATATGATTGTAGTGCCGTCCAGTGCATGTGTAGAATGCCTTAGGTACTTGATAATCTGATATGTGGTTGCACTATCAAGGCCAGTTGATATCTCATCCATGAACAGAACGCGAGCAGATCCAACTAGCAATTCACCTGCAAAAGCAACCAATATCAGCATAGTTGAACACCACAAGAAGCATGAAAATCTTGCGGTTGTCCGAGTTCAACAACCAACAGCACCAAATGCCCTAATATAAATAGTAGTAACATGCAGCAACCTGTTGTCAGGCGCTTCTTTTGTCCCCCAGAGATTCCTTTGATCATTTCATCTCCAACAATGGTGTCAGCACAGATGTCCAGCCCTAAAATCTTGGCTAGATCAAACTTAGCAATTCAGAAATCTCACCAGAATCAAGTAATCAAGATGTTATAAAAAAAAGAACGATCATGTGGATGAACTTGTAAACAAGTAACAAACAAAAAATGAACCGCTTTCCCATAAAAAAGCACACAAACAACCCTTTTATATATATAAAAAAAGAGTAGACGTACTAACAATCTTTTAAATATAACAGTTTATAAGGGAGAGTCACAGAAGAAATTAGGAAAAATTAATGTGGTCAACAAAAAAAACAAAAGAATAGGATAAGTGCCATGCTGCTATGGAGTCCAAATATTTAAAAGCAAACATTCGAGACTGGCCAAACTAAATAAACAAACGACTGAAAGAGATACATCACATACCTTCATTATATACTCTGCCACAAGACTTGTCTGCTTACCCTCAAGAGCCAATGCCTGAAAAGGAGTGCAAAGTATGATACAATCATTAGTAAATTAGTGTGTGGACGTCCAAAGCTAGCAGGATGTAATCTACCTTCATGAATACATCAAGGTCCTCATCAGGCTTTATCCCGGCATTCTTTTCTCTCCTCAAAAGTTCAACAAGCATATCTACAAGTTGTTTGATGTCAAAGAGGAAACTATCAAGGAACAACGCCAATGACATTGTGGTGCAATTACCTACCATACTTTATTCCAACACCCTGACAGCGCCCAGCAAACTCTAGGGTTTCTCTGACGGTCATCTCTGAAGCATGCCAATCTTGCTGACTGACATAAGCAGATGTCCGTTGAGGCACAAATTCGTTTAGACGGTGGCCGTTGTAAGTAATGTTCCCAGACATCTACAATAAATTGGGTGCTGATAATCAGTAATGATATATTTTTTTCCAAATATTGCACCATGATTGATACGTTCATTATGCTTATCAGAACAGTTACAACATTGAAACAGTATTCTAATATGGGAGAGCTGAGTGTTTGATCAGAAAACCATTTTCAGGCTACAGGAGATACCAATCTACCACTCTTCTTGTCACCAAGCGATAGATACAGAATTGGTTGAGTGAGATCAGATAGCAAAGATTTGCCCATCATCTTTGAATTGCAAGAATTCAAAGAAAGAAATCTAATTGATATGCTATGACACACCTTTAGTCCAGGACCTAGCCGTCCGGCAAGGGCCAAAAGCAAGGTGGTCTTCCCAGAACTTGGAGGACCCAAAAGCAACGTCATTCTGCAGCAAGAAAAGGTTATCCAATTTATCAGAGCTTATTTGATGCACCAGAAAGCAAAAGTTACTCTGCAAGTGTACCTTGATGGACGAATGATCCCACTAACGTTATCCAATATCGGCAATTTCACCCTTCCCCCTCGGTAGATCCTCAGATGCCTCAGAAATGCCTTTCAAAGAGATAAAAACAACCATGTCAAGATCTAGAACCTATTATCAGTGCAACCTCTTTCAACAACTCCCTAAAAAGAAAACATCTAGTGTTCAACATTGGCAATTTGTGATGGACCTCTTACAGATTAAACCCTAGTTTTACCCAGAGTAAAACTAGTGTGGTTAATTTACTGCTTGGCCGTAAACTTCCACAGGGGGAAATACCGGAAAACTGGGACAGAAGGAAAAATTTTGCAGTTGTGGATCACGGGCCAACCTCTGTCATGTTGCATATGAAGTTTGGGATGGTGGGCAGCGCCCTGCTCCCGACATGCACGTACGCGTCCACCGTGAGATTCTCGTAAGTCACCTCGATCTTGGGGAACTCTATCTGCACCCTGCAGCGCCCGGAACAACACAAAGGATTCAGTTCATAGCCCAGAAGCAGAACTACCAACAGTAGAAGCAAACTCAAATTAATATTCACTCCAAACCATGACCAAGTGACCAACACAAAGCAGCCGAGCAAATCTAGCTGCAACTACTAGGAGACTAGTAGCACCACACTCCAGAGTCCAGTGTGATCTAGCTGGTGGACCCCGCGCATGCGCGCCGCCCGCATCGATTTGTTGACACAAACGCCTGGGCGGTCTTGGGGGCAGCACTGCGACACGAAGCAAGTTTACCAAAGGCAAGCCGGGCTTGCGGGGCCCATGTGCCAGTCGCTCCAACCATGCGTATCTAGAAGCTCTTTTTTGAAACAAGCGCATGAACACGGAGCAACCTCTCCCTCAGCAGCAGCTCCCAGTCTCCCAACCCCGGCAGGTGGTGCCGGCTGGTCCCACGTGTCAGCCAATGCAGCAGCCAGCAGGGGGCCCCTCACGCCAGACACCGCACACAACTGACCCAAGCAAGAGCTTCTAGAAGCTTCTACACGAGCGCTTGCGATCACACACATACACAGAGGAAGACACAATGATGATGCGTTGTTGGTTGCAAGCTAGAGCGAATGTGCTATTATGTGTTGTACTACTCACGCGTCGAAGCGGCCGCGAATGCGGCGGAAGAACTGCTCGGCGTCGCCGGAGTCGGCGAGGAGGCGGTCGACGAGCGCGGTGCGGTCGCCGGAGGAGAGTCCCGCGACGTCGACCTCGCAGAGCGCGTCGTCGCCCTGGACCTCCCCCGCCGCGCCGGCGATGGCGGGAGACCTGAGCAGCCCCCTCCTGGCGCGGGCGACGGTGGGGAGGCGCTGCAGCGCGGCCCATCGCAGCGCCTCCTGCTCGTCCTCCGCCTCCCGCCACGACCCCGACCGCGAGAACGCCGCCTCCGCCGCCCACATCTCCCCCCAAACCCTAGCCCCCCTCCCCTCGCCGCAGGAGCGGTAGTAAGTGCTGGTGGTGGCAGGGTGGGAAGCGTGTGGTGGTGGGGGATTTAAGGAGGGCGTACGGGTCACTCATGGCGATGAGGAGGGGTTGGGTTGGATCCACCGACTCGCCGCATTTACGACACGCCTTCTCTCTCTCTCTCTGCTTTCTCTCTCTAATCCTGGGGATTTAGCGGAAGAAGGAAACTGCAAAGGGCGGGAAAGGCGGCAGGTTGCCTACCGAGTAGACCGTTCGGTTTGGGCCATTGGTGCGCGACTTTTGTTCCTTCGGAGGATTTTCCTACGGGCCTTTTCCTTAGAATTCTTTTTACTATTTACCGGTCCATTTAGTCGCCATGGTAACTTTTCTCTTGTATCTATTTTTGAGGAAGTAGTATTCTAGAGTATTTTGCATGGGGACTTGTACAACAAGGTTATGCCTGCAGGAACAGGGCAAGACCAGCAGAGCAGTTACAGGTTGGCGCAATGCACGTGAAGAACATTTTTTCTTTATTGTATGATAACGTGAGTTTAACATATATTAATAGTCAAAGGTTGAAAAATTTAATCGTATGGAATCCACGATGCTCTATATTTTGAGATAGAGAGAGTAGTTAAATAGATATTCTCATATGGCTTGGCGACTATGGTTGTACTCATAATTGCTTAATTATCATCAGAATGAGCTTGGGAGGATACCGAGAAACCTTTGAAAGGAGACTTCGATGACTCCCTAAAAGGTGATGGTTACTGGTTCTAGGTCTCGACTACGCTCAAGTATACATGTGGTTTAGAAAATCTTTTATCTTGTATCATAAACTTTATACTTGAACGTTCTTAATTATGTAAAGCTCGACTGCTAAGTCTTACTCTCTTGTAAAGTCTAAGCGAGCTTGAAATACACTCTTCTGAGTCACTCGACAACTGAAATCCCTGGTAGTTACGAAAATGAAAAACTCAACGAACTCGAAAATGGGTCGTCACAGAAACGACTCAGCTTGAGCAGCAAGCGGCACATGGAGTAGCTTATTCATCACCTTATAATTACCAAGTAGGGACATGTACAAGAAGGGCTAGGGTCGCCTTCTCTTGGCCATGGCCATTTGTTAATTGCCATGGACCCTACACGTACGTACAGCTTGATCGATCGCAGCAATAAGTGAGGCGATGTTGAATTGCGGGGCGCACGCAGCTAGCACCGCATTCAAGCCTCACCCAACCGTAATGGCATGCTGCAATTAATCCACCCATCAGGCTTATCGCGTCCACTAGTCGTCTACTAGTGGATCGGAGTACGTACTGCTGGCTACTACCACCACTCAACGGACTAGGTGAAGACTGTAACATGGCTTATCGCTGTGCTAGCTTCAGCTTTAGTGACAGTGGATTATTAATTAAAACTAGCTAGTCTGCCATGCATGTATACTGTATTTGTCGTGTCGTGCAAACCATGTTACAGTCTTCACCTAGTCCTGGCAGTCGGGCCGGCACGATGGGCCTCCGGCCACGGCAGCTTGTTGAGCCGGCACAGTCCAGCATGGCACGTCTCGAACACCGTCAGATGGTGTCGGCACAAACACGGTACATAACATTTGTATTAGAGCTAGATGAATAACTTAGCCACCATTAGTACCGCACTTGTCGGCCCCATTGTCGTGGTTACCTGTCTCGAACTGTCGAACACAGTCGTCGCCACGTGCTTGCCCTCCTCAGCCACCACCGCCGCCGTTCCCCACCTCTACTTGCTTCAGCCACTGGGTGCTTGCTCGCCTCCGCCCGGATCGGGGCGTCGCCCTGTGCGCTACCATTGCCGCCGAGGTGTGGAGCTGGAGAGAGAAGTAGACCTGAGTGAAGAAGGCAAGGAAGGGGACGGCCTCGCCAATGATAGAATCGAGGAACGTGGGTAAGAAGGGAGGTAGGGAGGCGGAATCAAGGAGAGCGGCTACGTCTGCACAGGGTGGGTTGGCGGGTGTCGAAGCCGAAAAGAAGATGGGTGGGAAAGAAGAGAAGAAAAGGAAAGGTTGCGGGAGAAAAGTGGGAAAAAGAAAAGAAGAGGAGGAGGAAAAGAGGGAAAAAGAAAAACGAGGAGGGAAAAAGAAGAAAAAATGTGAAATTTAAGTAATTATGGAAATCTATGGACATGTAAATATTTGGGGGGAAAATAAAATTTTATTAATATTTTACAGATACATTGTTACTGCCTTATTAAAAACCTTATACCCTAGTGTGGGGTTTCCTGGTGAGGAAAACAGTATAATAACTATATACATGCATACATATTAGCTACTCCTCAATGTTTAGATCAGCTAAAGCCTGTGCAATTTTGGGATCCTCCAATCCGTGTTGCTATCACTTATTTGTGTTCTGCTAGTCCTTGAGGT
Organism: Dendrocalamus latiflorus; assembly: GCA_017311315.1. NCBI lineage: Eukaryota > Viridiplantae > Streptophyta > Magnoliopsida > Poales > Poaceae > Dendrocalamus > Dendrocalamus latiflorus. Next base: position 60,393,550 of record CM029663.1, on the reverse strand, counting down.
AAGTTAGGGCCTCCACTATCTAGGACGTGAGAGACAATCTTCTTTCTTCAATTATTCTCTCGACCATATTATATGTCGTCTCGGAAGAGATAGTTGACATCAGAACGAGTAGAACATCCCATGCAAAATAGCACATCATAGGAAATATGCAATGGTTGCCTCTCCATCATTCGAGGAGCTTGACCTTCCCAGACGAAATGGTAGGATCGGTGGCTGCAAAGCTGTGGGCGAGGTAGTGATTGAACTCTGCATTAGGATCCCAACTTGTGGACGATTGAGATGAAGAACAGGTTTCCTTGCCCTTCATCCTCTTCCACAAGTGGACCGTCACACTTCTCTTGGATGGTCGTGCCGCTTGCTCTGAGGCATACGATCCCATCTACAAGCGGAATACTCAAAAGAGCTTGTTTTTTCACATGGTTGAAAGCTTCGAAGTAATCCAGATCGAGTGCCTCACATTTTCCCTCCAAAGCAGTTTTCAAACTATCCAACTTATTGTGTGGATAGAAAATGGTAGCAAAACAATAGATATGTGATATAGAACCGAAATATTTGAGAACTTTTACCTCTATCGGTGCAACAACATGACCTAAAAGTGCATCATGTCTATATTTAACAAATGACTCCATAATCAGCCAAATATAATCAATCACTAGGTATGAGGTAGGGTAGTAAATACGGATAATCTCTTAGTTGCTTTGTAGAAAGAGTATAAAAATGTCAAAAAAACGGGTAACAATAGTCCAATCCAGATCAGTAAGTATGAAATCATTATGTTGAGCATTAGCATTGACAAAGACAGTTATAATATTTTCATACTCTTCTAACTTGTTTAGCATGATGTACGTTGAGTTTCACCTCACTTTTATGTCAATATCAAATTTTCTTAGGGTAATATCATTGGCCCTACAATACTTCGTGAACCTAGCAACCACTTGTACATTACTTGAGAGGAAATGAACATCGGTATAGATATTGTTCAAATATCTACTAATTACCTCCATACCATCTTGGACAACGAGGTTGATGATGTGATATACACACCTCTGGTGAATAACATATCCACGTATATATGACTGCAGTCTGGGGTTGAGGACCTCCATGGCCATCGTATTTGCAAAAGCATTATCAAGAATGATAGAAAGGATCATATTATCTATCTTAAAATCATGAATTGCCTCAAGTATGCGGTTCACAATGGCATCCCCAGTGCGTGCCTCGTCGATTAACCAAAACCCTATTACTCTCTTGTTTAGGCTGTGCTGGTCATCTAAGTAATGGGCAACAATACTAAGGTAGCAAGTTCTCTGGTGAGAGGAAGTCCAAATATTGAAAGTTAAGGCAAAAGAAAAATCTAACTTTTATAAAATTTTCTTTCAGTACAGCTAGCCCCGTTATTGTAGATCGCTATAATATCAGATTTAGTGGTTCTTCTACTCATATGTTGGTACTACAAGTAGAAACTACGTTTTATCATTCTTTCAAAATTATGGCTCTCTCCAATCCTAATAGGTAGATCTTCTGGAACTATAAAGCGTGCTATTCATTGCAAGCTACTTGGGGTTGTACATCCATGTACTTGTAGTGTCATTAGCCAAAAAATTCAACTTCGTCTGCACACCTCCTCCATGGGTGCACCCCATTTTTTTTGTAGGGTGTCGGTTCAGATGTCCTGTCCCTCCACCCGAACCTATAGTCAACTCATTTTTGCAATAATTACATACTACAATTACTTGCCTTTGGCCATCTACAATGTCAATCCTCTTGGTCATGTACTTCCAACACTCCGCCAATCTGCCAGTGGATGGGGGGTTGATAACGATCCTCCGATGCCACCATGTGACAACGAGGGCAAGAAGTTCTCGAAGGCGACATCCTCATAGCATTTTGTACTATCTATATGATGGTCATCCATGCCATATTCTCTCATGCTCATGGAGAGTTGGCGAGCATCAATATGAGCATCGTCCTGCCTGGGAGGAGGACTAGGGAGAGTATGAGAGCATGCTTGTTTTCGCCTCGGCCCCACTGTTCTCTTCTTCTTCTTGCTAAACATATCAAGAGAGGGAGAGAATGGAGAGGGTAGAGAACAGAGAGCTCGGTGAGTTGCTGGTGTTGAGTTGTGCAAGTATAAGATTGGGGGCGGGTTTTATAGACATGGACGAAGAGGACCATTGCTCCTTGGCTCCTTGCTTACTCTCTTCCTCCTCCATGACCGTTCTCTTGAGCTCTCAAGCTCTTTTGCCCATTTCTTGTAGCACTCGACGTCCTCAGTCTCGCTCTCTCGATCTCCCTCTCACTATCCCTTTCCAGTTCTCTTCTCTCCCTCCTCTCTCCCTCTTCGATTCTCCCCGACGTGGTGACACCTAGGCCGCTTAGATCCGCGCCTTCCTCATCCCAGCTGTCGGTGGCCTAGGCCCAGATCTGAGCCAGTGATGACCATGACGATGAGGCCGACGCGGTTTCCCTCACCTCTCCTTGACGACGACGTGGTGGTGACGTAGTGCGGCGATGGCATCCACAACCTCTATCTACCTCCCGTCTCCTTGACGGTGACAGCGATGGTAGCATAGCAATGATGACCACGGCAAGGTGCATCTGTCTCCCTCCCCTGCTCCCCTTCCCTCTCGTCATCCCCTACCTACGATGGACTTCGCCCAGATCTGAACCGGCGACGAACATGATGGCGGGCCCAATGCCACATGCCGTGCCGTGCCGCCCGATGTGCCCGATTTCCAAGCCCAACCTGGGCGAGGCATCTGGGCCATGCCATGCTATGGGCCAGGCTGTGTTGGCCGGGCCTCATGTCAGCCCAAAATAGCCCAGACCAACTCCTTGGACTACTCATCTGGTCGTACGATACTCATACAAGATTGCATGTAAGCCACAGACAGTGTACACTGAAACTGTACTGTACAGATCTATCTAGGCACTTGATTGATCCTAGCTTGTCCGCCGCATGCAGCATTGTACACTGAAACTGTACTGTACAGATCTAGCTAGGCAAGATCAGATAAACCTAATTGATAATGAGGCCATTATATATGCAGTATGTGATCGATGCCCAAAGTTTATGTTTAGATGCATCAGAGCTAGCGCCCTAATAGTGAAACAATCGATCAACAATTCAACATGCATGAGCAGCAGCTGCAAATTGACCAGAAGTCTTATTTAAGGAAGCCGTGAGCTTGCATTAAATTGTAGGAATCAAAGGATTACAATCATCTCTGAGAACAGAGATAGAAAACTAGGACTCGCATTATGCCACTCCACCGAGTCCCCTGCTGACAGGCGAACCTAGCACAACAGTGAGCCACCGAATTAGCACATCAAGGAGAACTTTAGTGCAAAATCATCGAGTCATTCCAATAGATCTTGTGCTTCACGAAGTATACACGCGATAGATAATCTATCCTCCTTCCGCTCTCAGGCACAGACCCCCTCATGAGTCATGACAGTTAGCTTCAAAGATCACCTTCGAGAAACCCTTGCGCCTCACAAAGCTAACAACATCCCGAAGAGCAGGTCTGTTCTTTTCAGCTTATGACTTTCTCCGAATAAATAAATAAAATGATTTTTTTGTCGTCGTTTCGAAACGGCTTATCGGCACAATATTTTTAAAACGACTTATCGGCATTCAGTTCGTTTGCATAAGTACTGTTGGAACTAATCTTGTTGTGTTGTTGTTAGTGTGGTCAGTGTTGAGTACTCATATGTTGAGTACTGAGAAGTCGTGTCAAGTACTAGTGTATTAAGTACAGTGTAATCGTGTCGAGTGTTCGGTGTGTTCAAGTACTCTGTAGTCGTGTGTCGATGTAGTCAGTACTCGGAGGAGTATTGTAGCAGTCGGTACTATGAGGAGTACTGTAGCAGTGGTCGTAGCTACAGTGGTTGTAGCATCGTAGTCATAGCTACGGTGCCGTCATAGAAGTCATAATCATGAATCGATCTGCATTGTAGTCGATGGTCGGTACTCATAAGCAATAGAATCCCGATTGTGCTCAAAGACCGGTAGTACCATCTGTGTGAGCGGTGCTACTAGAGATGAAGGTCGACAAGCCATAATCGGTGAAGCAGCCGATGAAGCCGTGGTCAAAGATGTGATCGACAAGTCGTGGTCGATGAAGCGGTCGAAGGCAGTGGTCGAAGCAACCATGGTCATGTGGCATGATCGAGGAACCGTGGTCAACAAGACATGGTCGAAGAACTCGGTACAGGACTCAAAGAAGAATCCGAGGAAGGTTAGGTCTATGTGTGGTCATAGACTTAGTTCGGTAGCAGTTTGTCTGCCCGAACCGGTCGTATTCACTAAGCTATGAGACGTGGCTGGTGGAATGAGTTGTTCGGGTAGTGCGAGTTGTGGAGATCATGCTGAAAGACTAGGACAGAGTGTTAGACGGTGTACATGTAATATGTGAGTATAAATAGAAGAAAAAATGGAAAAGCTGGAAGGATTGACGCAGTGCAAATCTCTAGTGTGTCTCGAGTTAATCAGAGGTGTTCATGTGTGTTTTTAACCACCGTGTGTGTGTGTGTGGTGTTCCGTCCCTGGGTCAACAAGTGGTATCAGAACCTGGAGATTCCCGTGTGTCAGAGAAGAAGACTCAGTGATTCCTGTGAGTCAAGAAGGTGCTGAGAGAAGGAAGAAGTATGTCTTCGTCAGTGGTTCACGACCTGCTACGAGGTGATTCATCCACCTCCAGCTCGCAGGTGGCCATGAAGAGGGAGAGTGTGGTAACGTTGTCGTACTCGCAGCTCACCCGCACGAACTACACCGTCTGTGTGATGAAGACGCGAGTAGCGCTTCAGGCTCAGAGTGTGTAGGAAGCAGTCGAACCTGATGCTGCCGAGTACCAGAAGGATCGGATGGCACTGTATGCCATCTACTAGTCAATGCCAGAAGAGGTCGTGTATTCTCTCACTGGAAAAGACACGACCAAGTCGGCATGGGAGGTGATCAAGACGACGCACATATGGCACGAGTGTGCGCAAATCCAAGCTTCAGACTCTTAAGAGAGACTTCAAAAGCCTGAAGATGGGGAAAAGGGAGTCCATTGAAGATTTCACCGGTCGGGTGACGTCGATCGTGACCGACATCCAAGCATTGGGCAACACCACGGTAGATGAGATTGCCATTGTTCGTAGGTTTCTTCGGGCTGCCCCAGCGCGCTACATGCAGCTCGTGACTTCCATCGAGTAGTGCGTGGACTTAAAGACCCTCATAGTCAAAAACCTTGTAGGACGGTACAAGGCAGACGACGAGCGCATTGGAGTCAGTCTCAGTGACGCAAAACAAAGCGAGCATCTATTGCTCACACGCACATAGTAGGAGACCCTCAACAAGAAGAAAGGAGAAGAGGAAGAACTGTGATCGTGGCAGCGGTCATGTCAAGTATGGAGGTGGTCGTAGAGACGATGAGGATGACTCGCAGACCAGTGAGTGGAGGTACAACAAGAAGAAGGTGAAGTGCTCCAACTGTGGCATACGAGGGCACTTTGCCAGTGAGTGCCACAAGCCAAAGAAGGAGGAGGCGCATCTCGTTACAGCTACTACCGATGACGAACTGGCGTTGCTCTGAATTCCGGCGAGGAGGTACTCAAGAATAATGGCAATAGGATTAGGGGGTGATTGTTGGAACTAATCTTGTTGTGTTGTTGTTAGTATAGTCGATGTCGATTACTCATGTGTTAAGTACTGGAAAGTCGTGTCGAGTACTCATGTGTTGAGTACAGTGTAGTCGTGTCAAGTGCTCGGTGTGTTCAAGTACCCTATAATCGTGTGTCGATGCAGTCGGTACTCAGAGGAGTACTGTAGTAGTTGGTACTTTGAGGAGTATTGTAGCTATGATCGTAGCATAGTAGTCGTAGCTACAGTGTTGTCATAGAAGTCATAGTCATGAGTCGAGCTGCATTGTGGTCGATAGTCGATACTCATAAGCTATAATATCTTGGTCGTGCTCAAAGACCTGTAGTACTGTCTGTGTGAGCGGTACTACTGGAAATGTTGGTCGACAAGTTGTAGTTGGTACTTTGAGGGGTACTGTAGCTATGATCGTAGCATAGTAGTCGTAGCTACAGTGTTGTCATAGAAGTCACAGTCATGAGTCGAGCTGCATTGTGGTCGATAGTCGGTACTCGTAAGCTATAATATCTTGGTCGTGCTCGAAGACCGATTACTGTCTATGTGAGCAGTACTACTGGAAATGTTGGTCGACAAGTTGTAGTTGGTGAAGCGATCGACGAAGCCATGGTCAAAGATGTGGTCGACAAGCCATGGTCGATGAAGCGGTCGAAGGAACCATGGTCGAAACAACCGTGGTCATGAGGTATGGTCGAGGCACCGTGGTCGACGAAGGACTCGATACAGGACTCAAAGGAGAACCCGAGGAAGGTTAGGTCTGTGTGTGATCGTAAACTTGGTCTGGTAGTAGTTTGTCTGCACGAACTAGCCGTATCCACTAAGCTGTGAGAGATGGCTGGTGGAACAAGTTGTTCGGATAGTACGAGTCGTGGAGATCATGCCGAAAGACTAGAACAGAGTGTTAGACTGTGTACATGTAATCTATGAGTATAAATAGAAGAAAAAATGAAAATGCTAGGCGGATTGACGCAGCGTAAATCTCTAGTATGTCTCGAGTTAATCAGAGGTGTTCGTGTGTGTATACGACCACCGTGTGTGTGCCTAGTGTTCCATCCCTAATCCAACAAGTGCTCGCGGTAGAGGCCCAAAGTCATCAATTGTAGGAAAAAACACCACAAGTGCTTCCAAAACATGAGAGCCTGTGATCATCTTGTAAACATGAGCCTCAGCACCCTAAATGCTCCCAGATAGTCCCAAGCCACTGCTCCCACACCTCCTGGTTTGTCTCCACGTTAACTGCACCATCAGTTAATCCAGCTCGGTGGTGGGTAAGCCCTTTTGGGCAGACACTTCTCTGCATGAAAATTTTGGACCTTTGGGGGCATCTCCAAGCAGCGGATAGTCTCTTCATCCATTCCATCGTTTCCCTAGGATCATAAGCATGACCTTCATGCGTCCACTTATCTCGTGGCATCCAAATAGGGCCTGTTTGGCACGGCTGCGGCTTATGGCTTTTGGCTGAAATTTTTACATTTTAGCTGTTTGCGACAGAGATTACGGAGAGGGAGATACTCGCTTGTGATTTTTATTAATACATATGTTAGGCTTTTAATATGTACTACAATTAACTTGTAGATCCCATCTTGAGAAAATACTTCATTTAAAAGTTAGGTACTGTAGCAAAAACCAAAAGCCGCTGGCTTCGGAGGAAAAGAATAGGCCCTAACCACATCAGCGCAACAGCATTATCTTTTGGGAAAATTTGTTCAGTAGCACTGAAAGGTCACCTCTTTCGGAAAATACCACTAAAAAAACGGGGTTCCGAAAATTACCACCGAAAGATTCATTTTTTTTCGGGATTTAGCATTTTGGACAAAAATACCCCCTCCCTCACCTTCTCTCCTCCTGCACCGCCCCGTCCGCCTCCCTCTTCGCCGCCAGCCTCCCCGCTCCCCTTCCTCTCCCTCCTCCTCGCCCTCCGCCTCCCCCGCCTCTCCCCCCGCCGGCTCCCCCTCCCCCGCCGCTCCTCCCTCCGCTTCCTCCCCGCCGCCCCCTCCCTCGCCGCTTCCCCCTCCGCTCCCTCCCTAGCTCCCCTGCCCCCGTCGCTCCCTCTCCGCCAGGCGATGAAGCCGGCCCGGGGCGTCGGACGCCGAAGGAGCCGGGCGTCGGGCATTGGGCGCCGAAGGAGCTGGGAGGGGGAGGTGGCGGGGAGGGAGCGGAGGGGGGAGGCGGGGGAGGGGAGCGGCGGGGGAGGGGGAGCCGGGAGGGAGTGGAAGGGGAGCGGAGGGGGAGGGGGAGGCGGCGGGGAGGGAGCGGAGGGGGAGGGAGCGGCGGGGGAGGGGGCGGCGGGGAAGGGGGAGCCAGCGGGGGGAGAGGCGGAGGGCGAGGAGGAGGGAGAGGAAGGGGAGCGGGGAGAAGAGGGAGAGGAGCGGGGAGGCCGGCGGCGAAGAGGGAGGCGGACGGATAGCAGGTGAAGCTTTTTGGGAATCGCCTCTGTGCGAAGAATATCAGTGGACAAGTAGCAGGTGAAGCTTTGGAAGTTTAGGCCCGTTCTAAATAACGATAATTTCTGGTTTTTAAAAGCTAAAAACTATTTAAAAATTATTGATTTCTTAACGTGTCTTTCTTCTTTTTTTCTTTATATTATCTATAGAGATATAATATTGTTTTCATCTTTTTATTTTTTATTTTTCTTTAATTACATAGCTCATAAAAAACTAACATCTGCTATATTGTCATTTCAGCCAAAAATAAAATACCACGTCACTTTGTAACAAGACCTTAGAGCATGTACAATGCAAGATGCTTATATATGAGTGCTTAAAGAGAGAGAATATAGCCACATCATCAAACATCCATGCAAAAGTTATTTCCTCCAATACAAGCATCTCTTTCATAGGTGCTTAGATGCTATATTATCTATTAATAGATATAGTTATACACATAAGCATCTACTAAACATCGGTGCTTATTTAAGCATCGATGTTTTAAAATAAGCACCTTATCTATCCTATGTGGTAAGAAAAATCAATTTTTTATTACTAAGCATCTCTCTAAGCGTGTGCATTGGACATGCTCTTAGCCGTAAGAATCCTTCGCTTTAACCCGGTAGTGTTTTGCATGGGAGCAATCAATTAGGGCATGCGTGAGCGACTCATCATTAGCTTCACAAATTTCACAAGCACGCAGTTCCTTGATATGCCTCCTTTTCAGAATCGCCCCCGCCGGCGAAATGCCTCTGAAACTCTCCGCCAAAAAAATCTGACTTTGGGCACAACCTGAAGTTTCCACAAAGAGGACGTATCAGTAGGACGACAACACTCGTGGCTGGCCTCGTGCAGTCGTGCGCGCAGCACAATCCATTTCCACAACTCAAACGCACCATTTGTCCGATCTGCCGCGTGAAAAAAACCGCATGGATCGGGCGAGAAACTCACCTTGAAATAGGAGAATGCATGCTCGCGATTCCCGCAGGCCGTATCCGAAATTCTCAGGTAGTATTCGGTTCTGCCGGTTGCTGCCGATCCTTTCTTACCCTTTTCCCACTCCTAGTAAGCCCTACCAGATCATGAGCAGACAGATGCATGATGCAAGTTTCCTCAACACAAAGACGTATACAGGCAGGCAGACACACAGCTGCATTGCATGCCTGAATCATAGCTCCAACGAGCGCAACTAACAACCACCACTGAAGAAAGTCGCACACATTGATCCCAAATCCTCTTTACCAAGGGCGTCCGTTGCTACTGGTACTGCACTCACATTGAATTGGATGGATGAATGGCATGCAGTAATGGCCAAGGTTAGTGTAAATCATGAGATCTTGGGACCATGCATACACACCACTGGTCACTGCTCACATGGCCTAGCTTGGCCACATTGCAATAACAACTGGAGTTACTGTCTACAATGAATTCTCTTGGGGAAGAAGAGATGAGTGTGCAGTGCACTATGGAGAGCCAGTGCTGCCTGTAAAAAAGTGAGAGCTATCGACGCTGTCCTAAATGTGGCCAGATCAAACCGCCTTGTTCTTTTCAGCTTCTAAAAGCTGCTTTTTGGCTTTTCTACAGTAACTAGCTTTTAAACGGAGTATTTTTTTAAGATAGAGTTTACTAGTTAATTGTAGTACATACTTTACTGACTTCATTTATATCGGCAAAAAACACACGTGAGTTTCTGTTACTCTATAATCTATCATACAAACAGCCTAAAAGTCATAAGCCGCAGCCAAAAGCCACAAGCCGCAGCCAAAAAGAACAGGCCCCTATTCTGCAAAGGGACCTGAATATATATGTTAGTAGTACTGTAGGAGGAGTAAGTTTCAAGTACTACCATCAACCAGATAAATATTCCCTTTATTTGCCTTGCTGTTCTTGCATGCATGCTCCTGATGAGCCATTGATTGATTGTCTGATTGATCCATTTACCTACTCCACAATGGTTGGCATTGGCAGCATGTAAACATACATATTTTTGGTACATTTGTTGTTTACTTCAATTACACCCACTTTCATCCTAAAGATCGATTGTGACACAGGGACAGTAGGTGTTGTTTTTAGCCCCTGCAGAGTAGCCTACAATTCTGCTCTAGAGTTATGAGTTGGTTGGAGGCTTGGTAGTAGTTGACCTTGCTGCATCTGCAGATCACCATTGCAGCGCTCTGCACTGGCTCATAAACTTGCCCAAGAATTTGAGCAAGACATGTTAGAAGCAGCTTAATAGATGGCATGAGAGGACACCCAACCCATGAGAGAGCCCAACTTGATTAGTACAATAGTAGTAGGAGCACTCCATAATTCAGGGAGACTTAATGCATTGAATTGCACTGCAATTGTATTCCAAGGACAAGTGCAGTGCTTCACCTGCTTTCTTCTGCAACCATTTACTCCCTGTAGCCTCTCTTTGAATGCATTGGCCTGACATGAGGCGTTGAATGCATTGGCCTGACATGAGGCGTCCTCCCCACAAAATGAATATCCTCTCTTGACTTGTTCATCTGCTCTGGTTGTCATTTGTTATTGCAACCAATGTTCTTGCCAATTGCAATCTGACTTCGAAGCTGTTTTATAATTGTTGCTTACTTGCTTTTGTTGCCAATGCCTGCTGATTTATAGTGCACTTTTCTAGTACGTTGGCTTGCAACCTGTTTTTTACGTTGCTGATACTATATTTCTTTCAGTGTGAAGATGCAATCATTTTCATAGAACGTTTGGAAGGCAATTGATGCGCCGCTAGTGCACATCCCTCTCATGCCTTTCCAGAAAGAAAAAGAAAGGGGAAAATTGCTTTCATAGAACGGTGTTAATCTCGCAAGCCGATCACATGTCGCTGTGATCGATCAGTGTACGATGAAAAGGGACAACGGGTGTAGAAAAAGGTACGAGAGAAATGTGACCATCAAAAGACAACAAAAAGTGATACATATATGTACTGGAGAAACTAACCCCAGCTGGATGTCTCGGTATCGTGAGATCCTGTTATGCAGAAATTTGCAAGTCTTTACAGAAACTGAAGTTGACATTACCTAGACACACTAAAATCATAGTTGTATGTAATTGTTATGAATAACGCTTGTATTCATCATAAAACCAATGGGCCGATATATATATATATATATATATATATATATATATATATATATATATATATATATATATATATATATATATATATATATATATATATATATATATATATATATATATATATATATATACGTACAAATATGCCATATATGTAGGTGACCCATTATACAACGGGGAAATACACAATTAATAATACACATCTAACAACCCCCTCAAACTTATGGTAGAACAACAACATAGAGTTTGAAGAGATAGAAGTTATATTGAACTCTGACCTATAACTTTGTGAAGAGGTCTGCCAATTGAACCTCTCAAAGCACATACTAAAGAGCGATAACCTGATCCTGCACCTGTGTCCGCATGTAGAAAGCATTAACACCAATATGATTTGTAAACTGATGCTTCACCAGATCTTTAGCAGTGCTAATAGTATCTGTCAGACAAAAAAGGAGTTAGTGCAGAAACAGAAACACTAAAATTCTCAAGTACCACCGTAGCCAAGTAACCTTTGCATTCAACAAAGCTATAGCTCGTAACTCAGCCTCAACACTCGAACGAGAAACTGTTGTCTGCCTTTTAGTCTTCCAAGCGATGAGAGAATCACAAAAAAAACACAATAAGCAGAGAGAGACCAGCGGTCAGAGTGATCACTAGGTCAGGTGGCATCAAAATATGCCTGGAGCTATAAATAGTTGGAGCGAGGGAAAAAGAGACGACGAGAGATGGTTCCATGAAAGGATTGTAGAATACAAAGAAGATGGCGATAGTGGAGCTGAGTGAGAGTAGAAACAAATTGACTCAAGATATGCACTAAGAAATGTTAGGACAAGTGACACCAAGATAAATAAGGTTACCAACAAGATGCCAATAGCAAGTAGGATCAGTAAGAGGATCACCATTAGTGGGACAAAGATAACATTAAGCTTCATAGGAGTCTCAACTGTGCGCTGATCAATAAGAGAATCACGATCAAGAAGATCCTGTATATACTTTTCTTGGGACATATAGTAACCCTCAGAAGTAGAAATAACTTCAATCCCAAGAAAGTAACGAAAAGAACCCAGATCACACATGAGAAAATGCTCACTAAGACGCTCCTTGACAAAAGTGATGTACTAAGAATCATCTCCAGTAATGATCATCTCATCAACATATAAAAAGAGACGTCTGACAAGGAGGCGAAGTGTGAATAAAAATACCAGAATCATGAGCACCGACAGAGAAATTGGCTGCAGTGACAACAGAAGAGATATGATCAAACCAGGCATGAGGAGCTTGCTTGAGGCCATAAAAATTCGACGAAGGCAACAAACTATACCCTCGGAAACAGAATACCCTGACGATGGCTGCATATAAATCTTCTCACACAACTCACTATTGAGAAAGGCATTTTTAACATCAAGCTGAAAGATGGACCATGCCCAAACAGACACCACAGCTAGAAGAGTGCGAATAGTGGTCATATGAGTATGCTACTGCTGAAAATCGTGTGCCACAAGACAAGTTTTGTAGTGCTCAAGAGAACTATCAGGGTGGATCTTAACCTTATAAACCCACTTGCACAAGATAGGAGTAACACACATAAAAAGAGAGACAAGATCTCATGTGCCAATACGCTCAAGGGCAGCAATCTCCTTTGTCATTGCATGCTACCACTCCTGATGAACAGAAGCATCATAATAAGAAGTCTATTCAGTAAGAACAGTGGCAACAAAACCAAAATGCTCAGGAGGCCGAATAGACTGGTGATCACGAAAAGCATATCGAGGAGGAGAGGCTGAAGAGGATGATGCATCAGAAGGAGAGGGCATATCAGAAGAATCCTTAACTCACGGACGACGAGTATAGTAGAGAAGATAAGAAAGAATAAGGCTAGGAGGAACCTCTGGAGAGGGTGCCGGTGGCGAAGAAGACGTCAACTGTGAAGAAGGCACCGGAGAGACCAAAAGCTATGGTGGAGGAGTAGTAACTATGGGGTGGAAGGAAAAGTCAAGAAAGAAAGTGGCTCGACAAGAGATACTGAAGTGGAGGAAGGAGAGGGACGAGAATAGAAAGGATGAGACTTATCGAAAGTAACATCTCGAGAAATCCACATCTGTTGGCCAATAGAATTCCAATAACGATATTCCTTGTGCTCGGCACTATAGCCTAGAAAAATGTACTCCATGGACCGAGTGGTTAGCTTGGTGCACTCATGGGGTGCAAAAAGAACATAGCACAAACACACACGAAAGAGGTGAAAACTAGAATAATCAAGAGTCTTGCCACAGAGACGCTCAACTGGGATCCCACCCTAAAGAGCAGAAGAAGGTTCAATATTGATAAGAAAAGTGGTAGTACAAATAGCCTCAGCCCAGAAGTGTGATGGAACAGCAGAAACAAGCGTAAGAGCATAGGCTATCTCAAGAAGATAATGATGGTTTCTTTTAACTACACCATTCTGGGCATGAGCACTAGGACAAGAAAACTAAGAGAGAGCATCCTGCTCAGCAAGCAAACCACAAAGAATTCCCAACAAGTACTCCCCAATGGAATCAACACGAAAAATATGAATAGGAGAGTCAAACTATGTATGGATCATGGTAAAAAATTTATTGTAAATGGAGACAACATCACTACGAGATGATGTAAAGTATATCTATGTGTGTCGAAAAAATCATCAATAAAAATTATATAATATCGATGATCTCCTATCAAAACGAAGAGAACTGGACCCCATACATCAGAATGAACAAGATCAAAAGGACGCTGAGACACTGATGCACTGAAAGGATAGGGGAGTTGGAGCTATTTACCAAGCTTACAACCCTGATAATTTAGAGAAGTATCACCAGACACAGACCCTAAAAGACCACAACGAAATAATGAAGACAGATGTGACCCACAAAGATGTCCTAAACAATGATGCCATTGAGCAAAAGACATGGTGGAGGATGCAGCAAATGTGGAGGCAATGGTGGAGATGATAAGACTAACAGGGACAGTGGAAGGAAGAAGAAGCTAGTCAAGCTCTTAGAGCCGTCGTGAGTCATGGTGATGAGGGTCAATACCAACCAAAGTCTCCGTGCGATGATCCTGAACACAATAAGAATTAGAATCGAAAATAACACAACAACTATGATCAGTGAGCTGACCAGTAGATATGAGATGTATTGTTAGTTTTGGAACATGAGAAATAGTAGGGACATGAAAGGATGAATTTGAAAGAGTGCCTTATCCTACGGCAAAAAGAGAGGTACCATCTACTGTTTGAACAGTGATAGGAGTAGATTAAGAACTAATAGAAGTAAAACTAGTGGAATCAGATGTCATATAAAAGAAAGCACCAGAATCAAGAATCCAAGGTGACATATATGAGAAAAGAGAAGTAGAAAGTGGTCTCTCACTAGAAGACTGTGCAGCAGAACTGGACAGTGCGAAGGTAGCCATGCGACGTATCAGTGTGAGAAGCTCCTAAGTGTTAGAGACACCAGAGCTCCTCTGAGAGGAGGAACCTCTAGTGCCCTTTGGAGGACGGTCACCATGATGAAAATCCTTCTTCTTCTTGTAGTAGTAGAACTGCTCCACATGTCTATCATTGTTGCAATAGGTGCAGTGGAGTCCCCTTTCATTAGCATCTATCACTAATGGAGGCGCAACTGGTGAAGGAGTAACTGGAGGCACAGTAGGTGTAGAAACTAGAGGAGCTACCAAAACTGAAGGAAACAACGATGATGGTAGTAGACCTGCACCACGAAGACAAATCTCCTCAATACGAACAACTACAAGAGCTTCCAACAGAGTCACATAAGGGTGATGAGCCAGCAACTGAGCAGAGTCTACTAAAACTCATACTAGAGACGTGTTAAGAAGTCGTAGATACGACAAAGCTCCAGGTGAGACTGCTGATGCTAACAACACTAATAAGTGTGGCAAGCATCTGATCCCAAAGAGTCAATCTGACGCTATACCACAGACAGCTAAGCATATAACTCATCGATAGTGGCATCTCCCTGCTATAGCAATTGCTCCTGTCACATAACAGTAAGGTACAAGGAATCACCAGATACCTCATAGCAGTTGCACAGATGTGCCCACATCACCTATGTGAAATCCAAGCCAACCACATCACCAATGAGATGCACCTCCATGCTAGCAACCAGAATAGCAAAAGCATAAACATCCTAATCGGTTCATATCTTGTAGGTAGCATACTGAGTCTGAAAAGTCTCAATTGCATCCTTAGAAGCCTCAGATGCATTTGTATGAGTGTCTTAGGAAGCATCTTTCAGGAATACAGGCTCAGTAGGTGGAGCAGAGCGAGGCAGATAAGGAAACTCACTAGTAAAAAACTCCTAAAGGAGCTGACCATGCATGTGGAGGAGTGCGTGTTGAAACCAGTCCTGATAATTGAGACCATTGAAGATCACCGGACAATGAGGAATAGAAATGGTGCCTGAAGAGGATGGCATTTTTCTTTTTTCTTTTTTCTTTCTTGCTTTCCTTCATTCACTCGGTCAACAAAAGACAACAAAATGGCTCGATCGATCAAAACAACCAAACAACTGAAGGAAGGCCACGAGTAGAGGGCAGCGGCAGTCTCGGGTGGAGACGGTGACCGGCCTCAATGGCGGCAAGAAGAAGGCCTCGAGTGGAGGACGGTGGCGGTCTCAGGCGAAAACGGTGACCGACCTCAATGGCGGCCGGAGCGATGGTGGATGGAGAGCTGATAGGCATAGTGATGCTGAATCGAAGGTCGTTGATGGACAACCTCACTAGATCGACATGGATCAAGCTTGGCAGAAGAGTTGACAGGCAACAGAGACAGCCAATGATGGCAAGACAGTGACTGATCTAGGTGCCCCGTGCGACGGTTGGCTAGATGTTGAAGGCAACGATGGACGGTCGGAGAGTGGCGGCAGGAAAGTGGCCTCCATACGATGGATGACTCAGCGGCCGTGGATGGAAAGCAGCGATGGGAAAGCCTCACAGGCGTCGATGGCTGCATAGCGACAATTAAGCCGCAATGGTGATTAGGCGCAAGCGCGGTGGTTGAGATGGGAAAGTCAGGCGATGGCTGAAAGATGAATTAGCGGTAGCTTGATGGCAAACCATAGGTTTGCTCTAATACCATGTTATGAATAATTCTTGTATTCATCATGAGGCCATTGGGCAGATATATATACACGTACAAGTATGTCATATATACAGGTAACCCATTATACAACAGGGGAATACACAATTAATAATACACATCTAACATCAATTATGATTCTACATGAGTATAACATATTTTTGCTTAAATCTATATTTCACATCAATGACATGAATTTTCAGGTAAGCACCACTGGCTCAAGGAAACACATGCCACATGCTATAAATAGTTCGTTTTTGGTTCATTAGAAATCACAATTCTTGTCAACTACTCTCTCCGCTCTTGAATACATGCCATTCTAGTTTTCAAAGTTTGTTTCTAAATATAAGAAATAGCATGAGAGACCATGTGCTAGGTAAAAGATATGTTTGCGATGAACAATTGACACTTTGGTTGAGTTGAACTTGAATTTTGTAAAAGTTTCAGAAAATTCAGATTTCAGATTGTGTTGTTATGGCTCATGTGGTCCGACCACCATGGGGAGGTAGTCTGACTGCCATGGGGTTTGCAGTTTGACCAAAAGATGGTCGGTGGTCTGACTGCCTTAGGGCAAGCGGTCAGACCGACCAAGGATTATTTGGATAAATGAATACCAAAACACTTGTGTAGAATTGTTTGGGGATGAGTTCACACTAGAATTGAAAACTAGTGTTGAAACTAGATAGAGTTAAACTGAAATAGCAAAGAGGGTGTTCTGGCGGAGTTAGGCAATCTAGCTAGTGGTTCGACTGATATGGTGTCAGACCAACTATGGTGATTTGGTTTGATCAAGGTAAGTTGAGCCAAGTTGGGTTCATGGCTTGGGAGACTTGTGGATTTGTGTTGCATTGCATAATGCATGCGTTTGACTAACGTCGACCAACTTTATGAAAGTTGTGCTCGATATGGTTGCTTGGTTTTTAGATGTGCAGGTGGCTTGGAGGATGTGGTGGTCGGCGGCAATGGACAGGACTACATGGGGGAGCTGAGGTCCAGAGCGGTGATGTAAGTCCAATGAGGCTACGTGGTTCAAGTGGAAGCACAAAGAAGAGAATGATCGTGGAGAGATGAGTTGGTGCATATATGCAACAAGTGACGAGGCTGATGCACATAGAGATGGTTTAGAGGGTTCCAAATGCGTGAAGACATGGTAGGCAGTCATTGGGATCTATGGGTTGCATGTAAAAGCATGTGAAGATGCTTTGAGATGAAGATGGAGTCAAGGGAAGGTTCCTGGAAGTTTCATTAGGGGCGTTTTGGGAAAATGAGAAAAACTGGACTTGAAGCCTACACCAAAACTGCGGTGTGAGAATCACAAAGGAGATGGTTTAGGGTTAGGATATATTTGCTTGTGTGGAGTGGATCAAACACTAGTGTGTTAATGGGTTGATTCTTCTAAGCACTTTAAGAAGTGTGGGTGAGTGCGTAAAACCTGTGTTTGTAGGGTTGACAGGTTTCCCCATTAAGCTTAATAGGTTGGTCCCATTAAGGGGTGTGCTGAATATTTAGATGGGAGGATAGGAGGTGGGAGCCTCAAGGATACTAGTGTTAGGTTTTGCTCTTCCACCTTGTCTCCTTCCACGGTTGTGTGAGAGAGATCTTAAGAGTAGAAAGGGTGGTACTTTGGCTACATCATGTAATCATTCATGAGTATGTGAACCTCATATTCCTCTAAAATAGATCAAAGCTTTGTCGCAATTATGTTCTTATTTTACTTCTTTTTGTCTTGAATTAGATTTATGATTTCGAGTTCATCGAAGTTCTAGCTCGATTTCTTGCTTAGATTATCTTGTTAGGACATGTAAGAATAGATCTAGAAGACATCATGTCTTAGATCCACACGAGCAAGAAGTAATTTGAAAATTAGGGATTTTAGTGTTCTTGTGACCTAGATTTTATTCTGTTCAAATTAGTGAACTCGAGCCAAAGAACCTTATGATTCTTGATTAGTTTAGGTTATTATTACCTTGAAGAAGTCTCATGCAAAACCTAGAAGTGCTTGGATGAGATTTGAGTTTTTGTCTCGAGAGGTTTTCTGGTCTGGGAACAGAGACCAGTCAGATCGGTCCTAGACCAGCAATCAGGTCAGCCTCCTAATGGCGGTCTAATCGGGCCTGTATAGAAGGCTATCAATTTCATTGGCACTTGTTGCTAGCTTGGTTTTGTTTTATCGTGTTGGTGTGATCTGAACTTAGTGACTATCATAGTCAGTCGAGCGAAAATTTTGAATACCTTGGGAGAAGTTTTGGGAATCATTCACTTCCTCCTCTGATTGCCGGTTTGGTTCTACAAGTTGTATCAGAATCTGGTTAAGCTCTTTCTCATATATCTTAATTGGTCTTAAGGGCCAGATCATTATATAGGTATTTCACCAAGCCTTCTATCTTCGATGGGGTCGACTTCCTATATTGGAAGGCGAGGATTGCTACACACATTCAAGTTCAAGGCTATACCATCTGAAAAAAGGTCAAGAGTTCCTATGTTATCTCTACCGATGATCAGATCACTCCAGCAAATCTTCTAGATATGGAGGCAAATAGCAAGACTAGGAACCCCTTATTCAAGGATTCAGTAGAAACGAGTTTGACCATGTATCTCGTCTCTCTTCGGTGCATAATATCTAGTAGACTCTCACTGATTACCATGAGAGCTCTATAGCTATCAAGGAGGTACGTCATAACCAATTCAAGAAAGAGTACCAGAAGTTTGAGATGAGACCTGGAGAGTCTTTGGATGAGTTCTTTGCTCGCTTTCGTAAGATTCGCAGTCACTTGCGTGCTATCGGTATGGTCTATCCCAACTCTGATAACTTGCTAGTTACTAGGGATAATCTTACTAAAATAAAAGACATTCTTCTTGCTAGTTCCTTAGTGTATGCTTCTCATGCTAAATAACTTAAACATGCTAATAATCAAATTGCTCAACTCATGTCTAGCAGCTCTTCTACGTGCTTAGTAGCTTGGAACATCAATGTTATTACTTTATCTTACTCTAAGTGCGCTTTGCTAGATTTGAAGCTTAATAGTGCCATAGGCAAAGTTGTTGAATTAACTAGAACCCTAAATGATTTTGCTGCTAAAGAAAAATCTTTTGCATCTTCTACATCTAAGAAGTCTGATCCTATTGCATCCATTATGTGAGCATTCTATGATGAGATAGGTTAGGATTTAGATGAGATGCATGAGTCATTTAGAGTTAAGTTTGATCAACAGCTTAGGAGTGTTAGAGAAGCCACTTGTGTGTCTTGTGAATCTCTCATGGTCGAGGTAGCTATGTATAAGGAGAGATATGCTATAGCGGTAAAGAAGAGTGAGTGTAGCTCATGTGTTATTTTGTATCATCTTCAGTTTATGCTTCTACTGGTTCTTTTCTACTCTTCGCGTGTCTCAGTACTGAATTCCTAAGTCTTTTTATTACTAACCCCAGTAGTAAAACCTCGAGGTTGTCTTTTCTGTGATGTAGGTTTGGCTAGGGAGGAAGGAGAACCTGTGGCTAGTGGACTTTGAATGTTCTCAACACATGACTAGAAACTCAAGATGTTTTTCCTCCCTCACCCAAGCATCCGACAATGAGTTGATCACATTCAGAGATGCTTCTACTGGGACCAATAATGGCCAAGGGCATAGTCCGTGTCAACGATGACTTCATACTCAAGGATGTAGACCTGGTAAGAAAACTCAAATATAGTTTGCTCTCTGTCTCTCAATTAATTGATGATAGTCCCAAGGTGAGATTTAAGAAGAGTGCTTGTACAGTTGTAGATTAGTCTAGGGACCCAGTCTTTGGGATTTCTCATCTTGGGAAAGTCCTTAGTGCTGATTTTGCTGAGTCTTTCTCCTCTAGGCTTAGGTGTCTTGTTGCTTCAGAGTCTAGAGATATGTTTTTCTAGCATCGTAGGCTTGGACACATTGGTTTTGATCACCTAGCATAGATCTGATTAGGGGATTACCTAAGCTCAAGGGTGGGAAGGATTTAGTGTGCTCTCCCTGTAGGCATTGTAAGATGATTGTTGCTTCACATCCACCTCTTACTATGGTCATGACAGATGACCTAGGACAACTCTTGTATATGGACATCGTAGGTCCTTCTAGAGTTTAGTCAACAGGAGGGAAGTTGTATGTTTTAGTCATTTTTAATTGTTACTTTAGATACCCTTGGGTTTATTTTTTGGTATCTAAGGATGAGGCATTTGGTCATTTTGGAGAGTTATCCCTTAGATTGTCAATTAATCTTCAAGGAGCCCTTAGAGTCATTAGGAGTGACAATGGGATTGAATTTAAGAATTCATCATTCTCCTCCTTCTGTTCTTAGCATGCTCTAGAGTATCAGTTCTCCTCTCCTAAAGTTCCTCAGCAGAATAATGTAGTTGAGAGGAAGAATAAGACTTTGGTTGATATGGTTAGGACTGTGTTAGATGAGCATACCACTCCTAGGAGGTATTAGGCCAAGGCCATTTTGGCCACCTGTTATGTGTCTAACAAGGTATTTTTGAGAACCTCATTGCGCAAGACCTCCTATGATTTAAGATTTGATCGTAAGCCTAGTGTGTCTCACTTTAGAGTCTTCGGTTGCAAGTGCTTCATTATTAAACAAGGAAACCTTGGTAAGTTTAAGTCTAGATCTTCTGATGTCATCTTCCTTGAGGACTGCGATGAAGAAGATGAGGCCGATGATCTACTTCCTGTTTGGCCAACTGAAGCACCTTCTTTGACTACTTCACCTTTAGCTGGGTAGCCTGCACCCTCTTCTTCCTCAACATTGTGTGGCTCTACTCCTACCTCCATGGCCTACAAGGTAGAGGCCACCTTGACTTTAGGAATGCCTCAACATCTCCAGCTGCGACATCCTCCAGATCAGGTTATTGGAGGTCTTCATGAATAAGTTACTCACTCTAGGTTCATCTCTCCTAACGCATATGCTTATTTTGCTTTATGGCTTCCTTTGAGCCTCAAGATGTCACCCATATACTTACTGATGAATCTTGGATCAATGTCATACATGAGGAGTTAGAGAATTTTAAGAGGAACAATGTTTGAACCTTGGTTAAGCCTCCATATGGTCATAATGTTATAGTAACCAAGTGGGTTTTTAAGAACAAACAATATGAGGATGGGGTAGTTGTTAAGAAATAAGGTCAGATTTGTAGCTCAAGGTTTCACCCCGATAGAAAACTTAGACTTTGAGGAGATTTTTGCACCTATAGGCAGGTTAGAAGCCATTAGAATTCTCTTAGCATTTGTAGCCTTCAAGGGATTTAGACTATACCAGATGGATGTTGAGAATACATTTCTTAATGGTTTCATAGAAGAAGAAGAAGAAGTATATGTCAAGCAACCTCCTGGGTTTGAGAGCTCAAAGTTTCCAAATTATGTCTATAAGCTGTCCAAAACCTTATATAGTCTGAAGCAAGCCCCTAGAGCTTGTTATGATAGGCTTAAGTCATTTCTGTTAAAAAATAATTTTTAAATGGGCAAAGTAGATGACACTATTCACCCTTAGGTATGGTAGTGATTTTTTCTTGATTCAAATCTATGTGGATGATATTATTTTTAGTGGCTCATCTCATATTCTAGTTTTCAAGTTTGTAGATACCATGAACAGGGAGTTTAAGATAAGCATGATGGAGGAGTTGAACTACTTTTCGGATTCCAAATCAAGCAGATGAAGCAAGGTACATTGTGCATCATGCAAAGTACACGAAGGATCTGCTTTGATGCTTCGACATGGAAAGTAACAAGCCAATCCACATCTCGGTGGCTTCTACGGTGATTTTGGATCTTGATGAGGTCAACACCCTATTGATTAGAAGGAGTACTATAGCATGATCGACTCCCTCCTCTACCTCATAGCGTCAAGGCCGGGCATACACTTCTCAATATGTTTATGCGCTCAATTTTAGGCTTCCCCTCGCACATCTCACTGTTAAGCGGTGAAGCACATCTTTAGGTACCTTCAATCCACCCTTATGTTTAGGCTTTGGTATTCTTCTTCTTCTCATCTTTCCATTCATACTTTCTCATATACAAATTTTGGAGGTTATAGGGTAGATAAAAAGAGTACCTCGGGCACTTATTAGTTCTTATGCACTTCTCTCATCTCCTGGTCATCTAGGAAGTAGTCTTCTATTATGTAATCCACAAAGTGTTTCACTCTTCTGTGATTTACACTAGTGCCATTAATATAGCTAAGAACCCAGTGCAATATTTCAAGGTCAAACATATAGATATCAGATATTACTTCTTTAGAGACTATGTGAAAAAAGGGACGTTGTCCTGCACTTTGTTGAGTTTGAACTCCATGTTGCTGATATCTTCACACAACCTTTGGGTTCTTCTCATTTTGCTTGCTTATGGGGAGAGTTGGGGGTTATCCATCCTATGAGACTAATTCACTTCATTTGCATGTACGTGTAATACACTGCATATTTACCTTCTAGTCTTGCATTGTAATATAATTTGGAGCTTGTATATTATACATGCTCTTTTTCTGTATCTAGTCATGCCTACCTTAATGAGCCTTCTTTATCATATTCTTACATGTGTAGCTTAGCATGTGTCATGACTAGTTTTATAAAATTGCTCAACTTGAGCTAAAACAAGTCAGGTTGAATCATTTGAAGAGTTTAGTTTTAGTGATCATTTTTTTATTTTTGTCATAGCAAAATGCTTAGTTGAGTTATAAGTCTAAGTCTAGCTTAGTTAGAGCTTTTTAGTTCCATTGTAAAGCATTCAGTAGCTTTCGCCTTTTCATTGTTTTAAATTATCTCAATTATGATTATAATTGCATCTCAATATTTCTTTCTCATAAGGCTGCTTGCCATTACATTTGACATGAACTCATGGGGAGTTATATATGACTAAGATCATTGTCTTAAGCTCTTTGCTTGTTGTGGTTGACAATAGCTTAAGATCAATCAAATTAACTAAGTGAACTTAATTCAAATTGATTGAAACTTAGGAGGCAGTTGTAGATGACTCCTAGTCTAGAATCTGCTTTACTGAGATATACCATACAAATATGAGTTACAATCTGGTTGAAGTTGAAGAGACAATTGTAAATGGCTCTTAGTTTAGGACTTGCTTTACTGAGATAGATCATTCAAATGTGAATTACAATCTGGACTAAAGTTTGGGGCCAATTGCAAATAGCTCCTAGTATAGGATTTGCTCTACCAAGATAAATCATTGATCTAAACGATTGCAATGTTTAAATGGGCTTTTAGCTCAAGTGAGCCATTTTGGAGCTCTTTAGCATATTTCTTGCCTGACTTAGAATCTTAGATCTTTTGGTACTTTACCATGTCGTGTCTCAGATTAGGATCTCTCGAGCTATACTTGTGATTTTGAGACAATTTGACATGTTTTTAATCCATATAATCACTGCTAGCTAGTCTTAACTTGCTTTGCTATATATGTTTCTATATGATTCTGTGAGCAAATTAGCATAGATTACTAAAATACCTTTAAAATTTTGAATTTCTTTAGCTACCTTTTATCATGATCAAAGTCAAAATGAATAGTTGTTCTTTTATATGGACCTAAAGTAAGGATTTTCCAAGTTTCAATGGGTTGGAGTACTTATGTTGAAAACTAGCTCTTTCTAATTTCTTCATTCCATGTTCTAGTACCTGCATAAGTTTGAAGAATCAGGTTAACATAAAAAGAGGATCAACAACCAAATACATTTATATGTCGAAGACGCAAGAATAACAGATCCTCAAACGCTAAGTGAATGTACACTCAATCAAAATGCAGGATGGATGAGATCATTGATTGGTTGAGCACAGTGGCGGAACTAGGATATGGTTACGCCCCGGGCTGAACTCTAACAACCTAAAACTAACGCCAATTTGTACTCATACCACGATATATAGTAGCAGCACTGATGCCTCCTTTAAGAACCCACAGCAACAGCGCCTTGTGCGGTTTGGTCTTACTGATGGGATTTCTGAAGCAGTAGCCATAGAGTTTTCCCCTATCCCGTTCATCACTGAAGAGATAGCTCCAGGTACCAAGGTTAGTTGACCATATTCTGTCCCAAGGTTCTAGTTCTGCAGTGACTATTTCTTCCTACATTTCTTTATATTAGAGGCAATATTCCCAGTCTTTGTACATGGTTGAAGCTTGTCTGTATATTGTCCTAGACTCGTAGTTCAATCTTGAATATCGTTGCCACTGGGATTAGAGACTAGAGAGTAGCTTGACAAATACTTGATCAAGCATCGAGCAGGTTAGACATTGTGAAGAGAAAAGGAATGTTCAGATGGCTCTTTAGCTGCATAATGCTATTCCACGCATCTAGCATGAATATAACATAAACAATATCGGAAAAACAAATATGCAAGAAGGTACTTAATAATTCTATATGTGAATAGTGCGATATAAACTTCTTTGAGATGATGTGGTGTAGCATTAGGATGGGCTTGGGATATAGCATTCCTAGTTCCCATTGGTCTCTGTCGCACAGTCTGTTCGAATTTGCGTCCTTTTGTATTTCTGAATACATCGTAAGTTTTGACTTTTGATTAGGAATAGTTGGAGATGCTTTTCAGTGCTCATTTACATCTAGAGATATTTATAGTTTCTCAAATCTACAACATTTAAAATGGCATACACTATCTGCAATTTAGACGCCTTTGCCATTTGTTAAATATTCACATTACCATGCCTTTTCTCCTTTTCTTATAACTCTCTATAGATTCGTCTTGAGAACAGGATTCCAATAAATAATGGCATATTGTGCTTGAGTGCAAAAAATGTGAGTGTCATCGGGGGAACTGTCCAATCTTTGTATGAAGAATGGCAAATGAACCAGAAATTCTCAGGCTTATCCGGCCAATCCTTGAGGTTGTCTCAAAATGACGATGGAGTTGGGCCTCCACCATTTGAAAAGTTAGATATCGAAGCACACCCTCGCAGGACATCCCAGGTGCAAGAATATCCTGGTAACAAGTCATATTTCCTCTCTTTCTGTTTCCACTTATATGTTCACTAAAAGCTGTCATTTATGTGTAGCTCTCTACTTTCTGTAAAGTATAGCATATTAGTAAGCAAGATTCTGTATTTGATTGTGCTGGTGAAATCCACATGCATGCCAGATTGAGATGTTTTGGACTTTTTACTCCAAGAAAGGGTGATTATAAGTAGTGTTATGCGCTATTAAGATATTTGTTATTTTGTAACTTGCTGGGGAGTCATTGGCAAGCCCTGCAAAATTTAACAAGCACCATTATTTTAACAAGCACCATTATTTGGATAGTGGGCTAGTCCCTTGTCATTTCTGAAAAACGTGGAGCTGAACTAAGGCTTTGCATTTCTTCACTAGGAAAAGCTTATCCTTCTTAGGTTTCTTACATGCTTGCAATATATGCAGTGGGATATTCTCAACGTCAGCAGTGATGCAGTGAATGTTCTTGTATATCTGCAATTCTGCATAGTTGTCATTTTTCACATTCTTTGGAGCTGCATACAAAAGTACGCAGGCAACTATTGCATGTTTTGCAAAACTTTTGGGGATTTAGCTGTAACTTGTGAACTACCTTGACATATTTCTTACGTCGTTGCAGATCTTAAATCTAGGAAGTTGGGAGTCACTCATGACCATGTGTCGGTTAATTCCAGTGGCAAACCTATGAATGAGGCCATGAGGGTTCAAGTGATGTGAACAAAGAGATTACAGCAAGCAAGGTTGAATCCAAACAGTCTAGTTCAGATAGCAGACCGAAAGAAGGTTGGCCTCCAAAACCTTCCTTTAATCTAAATTTACTGGACATAATTTGTTGAGTGCAGCTAGAATTTAGAAACTTCTGCCTTTGCATCGTGCAGTCAGCGAAGCTGTTCCTGTTCACAACCAAGCTGCTGCACAGAAGCTGCTCCAGAAAATGGCTATGCCCGAAGACAGGCATGGTCGGGGTCATAGATTCAAGGGCAAAGGCAAGCAAGAAGATACTCAGGCCTTTACCCTCGATGAATGGGAGAGGAGAAAAGCCACCTGTTCAATGTCCACAGCAGAAAGCTACATACAAGATACTAGCCAGGACGAGGAGCTGGCAAGGCAGCTCCATGAACAACTAGATTTAGAAGATATCCATGTTAGTTTTAACTCCCATGTCATATTGCCTTCCTTTTCAAAGCATTCAGTAACACCAGTCTGAAAAATATCAGTTTTAATGGCAATGTTATGTTTTTCAGGGGATGCCGGAGAGTTCGGATGCTGAACGCTTACGGATGAGCATGTTCAGCTTCAATTCAAGTGAGGGTATATGATGAAGATCCCCCTGAAGAAATGGGTGGTGGGAGAAGGGATTTTCGAGGGCATGGACGGGGAAGGGGCCGAGGACGAGGGGAAGATTTTAGCGCAATCCCAAAATTGTGGGGTTTTAGGGTGGTTTAGTGTTGAGTGTACTCGACAGATGGTAATAGTGGGCTTGTAGTAATATGATGATGACATTCAAATCATGTTCTTTTCTCTCGTTTTCCTCACCTGATGCTAGCTAATGCCAGAATTCAGAAACAACATGTACACTTCCCTGGAAATTTTGATCTTATTCATAGATATATGGAATTGGCATATATTCTGATCTTTGAACTATGAATAAAAATTCCAACTTTTCCAGGACTTCTTATTCTTCTGTTTATGAGATGGCTAGTACATGAGGCTGAACTCCGATGCTGTATGCTTAATCCTTTGTTTTCTCTTCAAACTGAAAGTTTACTTGTTTCGAGTGTTTTTTTAGGTTTGAGCTTATGACATGGCAAATCACACTTGCTCTGTTGTTGCTGATGTATCTCAATCGGAAAACTTCATCGGAGATCCCAGCCCACAGGATAGCCCCGTTCTAGTTTCAGTTTTTACTTTTCGACTTTTTAAGTTAGGAATCACTTATAACACATCAATTTTTAATTTCACCTTTTTTTTGTTTTTTATCTTCTTATTTTTCATCGCATTGTTAGTACCGTGTTCTTATTTTCTTTATTTTTTAATTGAATGACTAAAAAACTAATAGCCGTTATAGTATAAATTTTAGCAATTAGTTAGAAACCACAGCCGAAAGCGGCTTCTAAAGACGATTGGAGAGGCATCGTTTAGTTGATGCTTTGTGGGCCCAACTTTTACAAAAAAAAAGGATGGGCATGGATTACAATTCGGAACACTATCAAGGTGATTATTGCAAAAGTTGCCAAACACATCGACTTCCCAAACCTGAAGAAATCTCGAGAGAGCAGCAAGAACCAGAACCAGTGCAGCAAGTCACCGCCACCTTCCGGTCGCGTGCTGCTCCAAATCATCACAAATCGATCTCCCGAGCAGCAAGGCTAAGCAATTGGCATCGGTGGTATTCGTAGGATCCCAAGGTCGAAGAGATCGCCGCAATGGATCTGGGCGGCGGCGGCGTCTGGATCCGCGCGGCGGTTGCTGTCGCGGCGGGCGGCGCGATCGCGGCACGCGCGGTCCGGCGCAAGTCCGTGGACTCCACCGCCGTCTTCGTCGGCGTCCCAGCCATGGTGGCCCACACCGTCGCCGGGTATAGGTGAAAGGCGCCTCCTTTCTCGTGGAAATTTTCGTTTCCGGCGAGAGGCTCCTTCGTGATGGGATCTCGACTCCAATCTTTGTAGGTTCGCGGGGCTGCTGCTGGTGTTCTTCTTCACGGCGTCGCGGGTGACGAGGGTCGGCGAGGCGAGGAAGCGCGCGCTTGATGCCGAGTTCAAGGAGGGCGGGCAGCGCAACTGGTGTGTGAGATCGCTGCTTCTGTTATTCTTTTTTATCTGTGCCAAGGACCTAGTAGATGCAGTGAATCACTACACTGGAGGGATGAAGAGATCTTGGAATTTTGGTCTCTGTATCGTTAGAGGTTTCAAACATGTTTGATTTTGATTATGGAGTATAATGGCGCAGCAATTCTGCGGAAGGGATGGAAATTGAGTGCCAAGTTTGTTGCTTTATGTGTTTGGAGGATGAGGAGATTGTGTGATGGCCTTTGGGATGGTTGACACATTTGATGGTTTACATAGATAGAACAACCTTAAAATGAGTTTGGTTTCGATGGTAGAGTAGGACGATGAGATAATCCTGTGGAAAGGGAAATTGACCCCGAGTGGAAAATATCTGCAATTCAATGGTGGAAAAAGGGAATTGAGAACCTGAGTAGTTTTTATGTATGCACTTTTGAATTTTGATTATAGATGGAGAAGAATGATTCTATATGATTATGGTGAAGGAAAGAAATTGTGGTTCGTTGAGTTAGATTCTATTGTGAGTTTTGTTTTGGTAGAGTTTAAACCTGAAGCATAAAATGAGTTCGATGATGTATGTGAATCAGAAATTTTGATGAGAACAAGACAGGTTTCTTCCATTAAGAACCCAATTAATGTAGTTGAGAACTTATGAGGCCTTTATCTATGCTGGTTTAAATTTTGTTCTTACCTTGAGATATGGATACTTTCTTTCAGCCCAGTAGCTATGTTATTGATTGTTACATCAAGTTCAATCTTGCATGAAGTTTCGCTAGAAGACAAACCAATAAAAATCATGAACACTCTGCTTTGATGCAATCTATTATACTTTCCACCAGATTTATCCAATTTTCGGATTTGAGTAGTGTCAATGTTCTAATATCGATCTTACATATGATTTGTTTGGATTCGGGGAAACCCTAGAAGACTTGTGTATGATCATGCAGAGTAGAGACACGCGAATTTTATACAGGGTCGGACCTTCTCCTTAAAAACAATAACTCTACGTCCTGTGTAGCTATTGCTCAGAATGATCTTTATAACTGGGAATAATACGAAATGCCTAGCATTATTTCCTGATCTAATGTGTTTCGATCTCTTCCTCTCCAACGTCAATCTTTATATAGTCGACGAAGTGGTGGCCATTGTCCTGTGCCAAAAGACACCTCAACGCTTCGGATAATAACCGTCTGACGGAAGTTACTGTCAAAGAGACGTAGTGGCCCGTTCGCCATACGATGGTTGTTAAAGAGATCGTATGCGGTTATTAAGAATAAACGCACGTTCTAATCGTCTTGTCAGACGACCCTACGATGTAGTAAGACGCTGTTAGACTAATTGTAGGAAGACCCACGACTACAAAATGGTTACAGACTTACAGGATAACTTACAACTGCATGGTTATAGAAAGACTTACGACCATCTTGAGAAATCTCTCGCTTATAGATAAGGGGTATACTCAGAGGATGACATAATAATTAGAGGATTATTATATCCTCGTCATCTAGATATTAAAGATATTAAAAAAAGACTCTTGCTATGCATGTAAAAAAGATGCAAACAATGTGCCTATGTCTATATGCTTTCTAAATTTGAGAATTGTTGCCATCATCATTATTGGGATGGATAGGATGGCTTTCAGTTTCAGAAAATGCCCTTCTGAATCTTTCTAATGCAGGTGCACACCACTCTTATTGGCAGGAAGCAAGTTTTGTCAAATAGTGGCATTGCAAGTATCTTGGTAGTTTTGATAGCACTAATTACCGGAGGGAAAGATAAGTGCTTGGATTCAAAAGAGTCCAGTTTTGTAACTGCCCTGATTGGTGGTGTTATTGGACACTATGCTTGCTGCAATGGTGATACATGGTCTTCTGAGCTTGGCATACTTAGCAAAGCTGAACCACGAATTATCACAACATTCAAGGTATGCATTACATCTTTTTTTTTCCTAATTGGACAAAACATCAGTAAATATATAATTTCACTTTTGCTTTCGACATGAAACTTCATCAGAGGGTGCGTAAGGGTACCAATGGTGGGTTAACCATCGATGGACTTCTCGCAGCAGCAGGAGCTGGATTCTCGATTGGGCTTGCATTTGTTCTGATAGGATTTTTAACCACTCAGTGTGTTCCTGATGTATTTTGGAGGCAGCTGCTAGTTATACCCTTAGCTACAGCTGCTGGCCTAGGTGGAAGTTTGATCGATTCGTTGTTGGGAGCAACGGTTCAGTACAGTGGGTACTGTAGTGTTCGCAAAAAGGTAATACCCTCTTTAAGATTACTAGATGTCTAAATACCCTAATGACCTTTGATTTAAAAGTTGATTTTTTTGCTATGTATTATGTAGGTGGTTGGAGTAGACGGTCCAACGGTAACCAGGATTTCTGGAATGAACATTCTGGACAACAACGGTGTCAACGTAGTGTCTGTGTTCTTGACAACTCTGCTTACTGCCTTGGCATGCACGTACATCTTCTGATGATAAGTAGAAACAAGATTGATGAATTAGCACAGAAAATCTTGTAATAGTGCCATTGTTCATTTTTATACTCCTAACAATAGATGCAATTGTTGTTTTAGCAATTAGTGTTTCACACTGAACACAAATTTTTTGAATGGACAAATTCAATTGTAGTTATCCCATATAGATGTTACATCGAATAGAGGAGTCTTTGTATCAGAAAATTGTTGCTTTGGTCATATATTTCAAGTGTGTAATCGACGCGATTCATGTGATCTCTTCTCTGTTAAGCACGTCACGTGTTGTGTATAGTTTTTTTAAAAACTATTTATTTTGTGTAGGCGATTTGACCATTTTATCTCATGGATCTTATAAGCTCACCTCCTTAGTTAACCAGGTCCTCAGCTTAATTGCTATATGAGACATAATCAAAAGATTAAATGTTGCTAAATCTCAAATCAAACTTTTGATCTACCGACGTTCAAAAAGATTGGAAACGTTGCACCTACCATGAAGTAGTTGCCCTGCTCCATGCAAAGATGGTTGGAGCCCATTGGTCCCATCATCTAATTAACAAAATCCCTTTCTACACAGAACACAAATAAATAATTACAAGAGTGCATTACAAATACAATGATGAGACATGAGTACAGAAAAAGCTTTTTTAAAAAAATTCACATATCAGTGTCACCTTTAAACACAGCTGGTACATGTACAACAAGAAACATGCATCTTTTATTCACCAGCAACATCAGTACTTAGGTTTCTGAAATGAAGCATCACAAGACCTTTAAGCACAAAATTTCAGCATGATGACGAGCATACTAAGATTAGCCGCAGCAGCAAAGGCACTTGAAGCAGCACTCGCAGGTCTCGTAGCAGCAGAAACAGCAGCACAGAGTTAATAGACTGCAAAAGGAAATCACATGCGAAGGAAGCCAAGAACCAATGTAAAAGTAGATCCCCTTCCATAGGGCATGCAATCCCACATGAAAATGACTTTATAAGTCTAGGAGTGAATTGATAGGAGCTTAGCTTGATAAGTTTTGCTTGCTTTTCAAGAACAGGTTAGATTTTGCTCAAAATATTTGTTGTTCACACACACACACATAGGAAAATGATTTCATACTCCTGAGAGTATGGACTCCCATTTCTTATACACCGCTTAAATAATGTTGTTATACCTTTTTATCCTTTTGAGTATACTTTAATAATGATTATAAGATACTCCAAAGTGAGTTTCATGAAAACTTTCATCACAGTCAACTTTTTATAGCATAATTTGTGCGTAGACCCCTTCTATATATGGAAAATGGTATATCGCAAAAATAAAGGATTCTGGTGAATTTTTTTAGCTAAGTCATATTAGAGCATCTTAGAATTCGTATTTAAGTATATCCAAAGTGATAAAAAATATAACATATTCGTTTAAGTAGTGTATTGGAAGTGGAAATATGTACTCCTGATAGTATATATATATATATATATATATATATATATATATATATATATATATACACACACACACACACACACTATTCAGTAGCTACGCGTTAAATAAGCGTGCGACCCTGACCGACCCAATCAGCCAATCGCCGCACCATTCCACACCACGGACGATTACTAGCGAAGCGGTAGCATCTGTTAATTCTGGAAAAGTTACTATTATATGCACATTAAGTTATCATCTATAATTTATGAAGTTATTTACAGCTCTTAAGCGCGTTAGACCCGTGCACCCCCGCCCCCCTTCGCAAGCAGTATCACATGCCATTTTTTCTGCCTGCGTGTCGCTTGGCTGTTGGGTGGTAAGGTTCAGTCGTCCAATGGTTAGGCTATAGGATGTTACTTTTGTAAAAAAAATAAAAATATAGGTATAATCTTGTATTTTTTTAAAAATGATTATTTAAAAAATCGTGTCCGGAGTTGCCCGGGGAACAGGTGTTAATTACGACATGCGGCGACATGCATCCGTCAGGTGCGAATTGGTTCAGACTTCAGAGCATATCTGTACAGAGGGAAATTTAACTTTTTGCCACCCATAACAATGCCACCTATCCAAATGTCATCCTTATCGTTGCATTCAACAATTTGCCACTCTTAACATGTGGTTGACTAATTTTTTGCCACTTTCGAGCCCACGAAGCGCCATGTCAGCCCCGCTCGCCGGCGCCACCTCCGCCTCCGTCCCCGCGCCTCCCCGCTCGCCGGCGCCGCCTCCGCTCCGTCCCCGCGCCTCCCCGCTCGCCGGCGCCGCCTCCGCCTCCGTCCCCGCGCCGTCGGAGAGCACGAGGCGCGCGGGCGGCGGCGCGGGGACGGAGGCGGAGGCGGCGCCGGCGAGCGGGGAGGCGCGGGGACGGAGCGGAGGCGACGCCGGCGAGTGGGGAGGCGCGGGGACGGAGGCGAAGGCGGCGCCGGCGAGCGGGGAGGCGCGGGGACGGAGCCGGCGGCGGCGCCGGCGAGCGGGGAGGCGCGCGCGGCGGCGCAGCGCTGGCGCCGGCGAGCGGGGCTGACATGCGCTGACATGGCGGGCCAGCGGGGCGGGGAGGCGCTGACATGGCGCTTCGTGAGCTCGAAAGTGGCAAAAAATTAGTCAACCACATGTTAAGAGTGGCAAATTGTTGAATGCAACGATAAGGATGGCATTTGGATAGATGGCATTGTTATGGGTGGCAAAAAGTTAAATTTCCCCTGTACAGAAGGATGCGCAATAGTTTAATAGAACTGGTACTAGCTTGCATCCACGAGACTAGCTGATGAAGGAATAATTGACTCCTTCACAGACCGATCAATTTTACAAAAGACAGGTCTAAAAAATGTAGTTATATTTAGAAAAGGCTATAATACCTTTTGTTTATACTCACAGCCTAGTGATCTCACCGAGGGATATTTCCGTCATATGTACAGACCTAAGAGACTATTCAGATATGAGATTGAACAACGTTTGTAACTTGAGCTCAAAAAGAATACAAGAAGATATTCAAACTGATGCGCCTCTGGAAGATCCCTCAAACCCCTCATGTCTCACCGACAGGAGTAGAACGGTCCTATCAGACCCTCGAACCTGTATAACCCCATGTCACTTTCACTCTCATGGACACCGATCTGTAACATGACCGACATAAGCCCCTCACTCGTGTTTGGTTTCTACACTAATAACATTGGCATTGTCCATGGAGACTGTAGCTGATCAACGAAAGACTATGGCTCATATCCAGAAGTACTCTAGGCCCACAAGGTCTCCTCTGGCTCGAAAACACAAGGAGCTCGTAGATGACTCATCCGCTCTTCAGAGGAGCCCGATGTGTGTGCTATCTTTGAAGATTAGGGTTGTTCACCCCGAGGCAGATAATGTCTTGCGCGTCCCAAGGCTGTCAGACATACCCACTTCCCTCGCACTAGCCGACGCAGGGGTCGACCAAAGGCAAGAAGCCCGAGGTGTCATCGAAGTTGTGGGACCAACCATTGCTCCTAGGGTGCTCAATGCCACTAACTACAAGGCAATGGTGAAAACGACCGCAAGCAGCAAGGCAAGTAGTAGACTACATGATGGCCACCTATCATCCTCCCGGTGGCCCTCAACACATCTCGCAACTCCCAGCACCGCCTTCAGTTCAAGTGGCCACTGACATCAGCACGCATGGAACATTCATCCTTGGAGGAGGGCAAGGGGGAAATCCATACAACCTCCCTCCACTTGCCCCACGCGGCGGTGATGAACGGGGCATCTTGCTGGCCATTGCACCCACCAAGCTTCATATGGGGAGGATCCCAGCCTACTCCACTGCAGCTCATACCGTCGCCTCAACCTCCGAGGTCTGAGCTCATATCCCCGGGGGTGGGAGTTCCGAGCCCTCCTCCTTAAGTTCCTCCACCCAGGCAAATGCGTCTGCACCCAGAGATGGTAAATTTGCTCCCACCAGTCAATGCAAGACTTCACCCCCTCCCCAGGTGCTCCCTGCTCAGGAGCAACTAGAGAGCCCCCGAGGCCAAAAGTGTAACACCCAAGATTTAAAAGGTGCACATTATCTCTAATCTCTCCCTTTCTTATCTCTACCTCTCAATCTACCTCCATCCCTCTCTCCCATCCATACCAATCTACTATTATCTCTCTCTCTCTCTCCATGAAGCTGGCGCTGCCACAGCAGGCGACGGCGGCGCCTGCGCTGCCATGGCAGAAGGCCGCATTGCCACGGCAGGCGGCGGTAGCGCCATGCTGCCACGGCAAACGACGGCAGGCGGCAACCCCCCTGCTTTTCCCATGCGCGGCTTTCCCCGAACAAGGTTAGATCCAATCTCTTATTCTCTCTCTGTCTCTCTCTCTCTCTCTCTCTCTCTCACGATCTGCTGCTGCGGCGACTGCGCCGTTCCACCATGGCAGGCGGCGGCAAGAAAAGAGATGCCGTGGCAAGCGGTGGTAGAGCCCGCGCTGCCACGGCAGGTGCCCTGTGCTGCCACTGCAGTGGCAGCAGCGCCGCTGCACCATGGCAGGCGGCGGCAGGCGCCCGCGCTTGGTGGCCAGCGGCGACGGGCGCACGCGGAGGCTTGGCGTGGTGCGAGGTGAAGGCGCCGTGACAGGCGGTCGCGCTGCCACAGCAGGCGGTGGCAGCGCTGGCGCTGCCACGGCAGCAGCGTCGCCTCGCCACCATGGCAGCAGCAGCAAACAAAGGGCTGCCGTGGCAGGCGGCGCACGCGCGCGTGGCGCGGTGGCGGCATCCGCCGATGGCTCAACCGAATGACTGTTCGCTCGGGCGAACGCTGGTTTGCACGGTCGAACGGCATTTTGCTTGGTCGAAGGGCCGTTCGCGTGGTCAGACGTTGTTCGCTTGATCGTGGAGATTAGCGAGCCGTTTTCTTTTCAGCCAAAGTTACCTCTTGTCGTTCCTTTATCGAATTCCACTGTATCTGATCTGTTGCACATCATTCCATCCTGTAGGTCCGCACGCAGCTGTCGAGGGAGCAGTTGGGCAGTTGCACATTTTGGACCCATCGTGCAGTGTGACCGTCGAGCATGCTCAAGGCAAGTACCTCGCGGCCGTAACCTTTACGTTTCGTATATCACGTGTTCCCATAATACCTGTCACCTTGCCATTGATTACCATTATCATATCACTAAAGTTACCTAATAACTGCCATATCGCTAAGTCACCTGGCTAATTGTTAAAGTTGCCTGGCCATTATCATATCACCAAAGTATCTGACTAGCATCATATCACTAAAGTTACCTGGTCATTAACATATCACTAATGCTTGTCTGGTTATTATCATATCGTTCATACTTGCCTAGTTTTAGAATCTTAATATTGTATTCTTGCAACAATGTTATAGGCTAACTTGTTCACATGCTTTTAGATTTATTAGAATGCTCGATTAATAATGTTCTAGAATTCGTACCTTAAATGAGTGTTTTAGAATCTATGCTTAAATCGGTAATGGGAGGTAGCATATGAATATGTTTAACTTAGGTTTAAATTATTAATACTCTTTCGATGCTAGGGCTGCTATGTTTTAGGTTCTAATATTATGTTCCAATAATCGTATGATGTTGTATTTGAACCATGAAGGATGTGTGTATTAAACCTGTTAATCTGACTAATAATCACTTATCATATAATAAAACTTGATTGGTTGATAACCATGTGTGAGTTACATTATAATACCTCTTTAGGTTGTTTACTATATCACTATCATCTTATCATTATTCCACATCGATATCTTATCAGAAACTATATCTTTTCATTTTCAACCCTAGCACATCTTTCACTTCTCATAACTTTATTATAGCCTAATCCTCGCCACCTCTTAGTTACCTTAATTTTGTTCTATATAATCTGTCCATGATGTATCAGTTACATTATCGCCAATCCCATCTCTCCGGTCTCATTGTGTTAAATCGTTACTCTCATAACTTTACCTTAATTTAATCACAACTCTCTAATTATATCATGGATAATTCGCTAAATAAAGAACTAAGAGTTATCACGCCGGGACTACCCACATATAGGGGTCATTTCCACCCCCACCTGGTAACGTACGGGGGGCCGTACATTCTCGTTACACAGGATATTACACCCCGTCTGCGGTTATACAGTCGAGAATAAGGTTGTGTCTGGCTATTCTCGTATAACCGGGTATGTGGGATAAGGTCGGCGGCACCCTTACTATAACTTGCTATAACTTGTCACATAACAACTATCTTTAATACACAGTCTCCATGATACCCATCTCCTATTTATGACAGTATTTCCGATATCAGTTGTTCATTGTTTGCCTTATGTCCATTGCTTATTTGTCATGCTTACCCTTTATTTCACGTGGTTGCATTACTTGTCTTTACTCTTGTGTTGCGACTGTTGTTGGGTACTTGCAGCGATTTTCAAATCTCACGCTTGCTCTTTTCAGTCTCAGGTAAAAGGCTAGTAGAGTGATAGCATCATGCATGGGTGGGAGCACTCGAGTTTTCAGCACCGTGACTTGCCAGTATGGTTGTTTTACTTGTACTTTATTTAGTTAGATGTGGACCAGTCCCATATTTCAAATAGTTATTTTAGCTTCTGTTGGTTCTCTATTAAAGTACTTTTAAATTTTTAATTTTCTTATAATTTTTATAATTACTTTTATTATGATTTTTTACTTTGGCGATGACGTTCCATAGTAGTATCTCACATCGATATGTGAGGTGCTACAAAAAGTTATCACCTCCCCATAATCCCTTCAACACTTTCAGGCAAATAGGCAATTCCACCCATTGCAGCCCAAGCACACTCATCAAACCATAGGGACTCCGTTAAGAGGACTGTGATCAAGACGGTCGGAAGAGCCTTTATTCTGCAAGCACCTGGCGTGTCCCTATGCCGCCAGTCGGATCGGCAAATTGCCGTGGTCACCACCGCCACGAAGACATAGAGGCTAAGAGTGCGTTTGGTTTCGAGGCAAAGTAAGATGGGACGGGGTCATCCCTGTTTTCTGGGACGAGGTGGCCCCCGTCGCTGTTTGATTGAATGGATGGGGCGAGCCCCTTTTTTTGTTTGGTGCAAAGGATGAGTGAAGGACGAGGCCGCCCCAGTTTTTGTTTGGATGGATGAATATGGACACATAGATTTGATCTTTACCCCATATATATATATATACACAAGTTTACATACACAGAAATCAACATAAATATAATAGATAATTAGCAAGCCCTTAACATATGTAATTAGCAAGTTTAGATCTAACAGACGTTTCTGCCATACAGGCATACATAATTCCACTAGCCTAAAGGCTATACAAAAGAACAGTCAAGTATCAGACCACACCATCGAATAAACAATGGTCCAAAAGAACAGTCAGGCATCAAACCCCCCCATAGAACCCACCAGTGCATTGTTTATGGGTTACAAGACAAAATAAAGATCACAGCCCACGTCCCTACTCTAAGGAAAGGTTTCATTAACGAACTTAGCTAGCAGGCTAATCTGATATGTCAAAGGCAAAGTAGGGAACCTTTCTCTACTAAGTCTAAGCATGTTAACACAATGTCAGACCCGGATTTTTCAATCCGAATCTTACTGTGTTTCACTGCACTAATCCCTGGATCAGTAGTTAGTGCACACAGGTACATTGCTGAATCATTTCATACATCGCATAATCAACCATTATATTACATAAATTGAAATACACCACGTCGGGTGATAGAGTTTACAAAAGGGGCCGACTAGGCCAAATGTCATTATTACAAATACGCACAGCGGAAATACAGCAAAAGCAAACCCAAATCCACAGGCAAGCGACTGGAAGGTACTGTGTGCATTATATGTCGCCAGTTAACTAGTAACATACGTGCACACAACGCCGGATGTCCACTTGTCGATGTCTAATCAATGAAGCCTACGCCTTAGTTTCCTTCGTCATTCTTCTCCTCCGTAGCGGAAGCTTCCTCGTAGGCGTAGTGGTCTTGCGTTCCTGTTTCTGGATTTTTGCCGCAAAGCGAGCGTGAGCACTCCGACCCCGTGCTCAGCGAATCAACACACAGAATGCAGTATATAACATGTATGGCTAATCAAGGATGGCTTAAGTTTATTTTCTTTTGCGAAGAGTGTTTTTGAATACAATTATATAAAAATTCCTTAAGACCTAGCATTTTGAACACACGTATATGTCGAATGCAGTAATAATAGTGATTCAGATTCCATCCACCATTACATGGCATCTGCACCATATAGCATTTCTTCAGCGTTATAGCCGCTTAACTTACCACTGGGACGACACCCAGGACAATTCCAAACTAGGGCCTTACACTGCCCTTTCACTTTTCCAACCCATCATAAAGCATTTTGAAATAGAACTATATCTGATTAAGTTCCCATGTCCGCCCTTGACCGTGGGCACGGCTATTCGAATAGTTTAGGCTCTGCAGAGTTTGTACACTTTCACCACAAGAGATAATCAACTCATTGCCCCACATGATACCATAGACATGCGGTTGAGCAGACCATCACAGTGACTTTTCAAAGTATCTAGGCCATTTTCTCATCTCACCCTTATGGGAAACTGCCCACTTGCGGTGGGTCCCATCTGTGCGCGGGATGTTTTCCCCAGCCACTACGCAGCCGGACTTCTACCTCTCCACAACATAGGACAGCGGGAAAACTTCACCCTCCACTGGTGTCCCTTCAGGCCCCCTTGCCATAGCGTAACCCCTTCAACCCCCTACCAGTGAGATGAGTCCGGAACTTCGACAATTTTACTTAGCCAAGTCGTAATTTACGGACTTGTGGTTGCACTGTTTTACAAGGGAGGTCATGACAAGATTCGGTCCTTAGTGGTATCTGGGCGGTCTGCCACTAACCTACTTTTGATCCATCACTAACTCACTTTTGTGCTTCCACTGCACCACACATACACACCCTCGAACCAATCCGCCCAGACATTAAAGCAAGTTGGGAATTTTGGGAGCATAAAATAATCATATCGAAATATGCCAGTCATTCCCACTATGACTGCCCAAACCAGTTCTCATGATTAAACATGTTGATGATGTTTTGGGGCATTTTCAGCGCCCCATGTATATCGATGCAGTACTAAGCGTAGCATATTATTAGGGACTTATTTTCGAAATGCTACTGTTATAATTTTACTAGGGCGACAAGGTTCATTCATTCAAATATTTCAACAGAGGGTGTAATATTATTCAAGGTAAACAGTGGCATATAACTAAAATATTAAATTTAACATGTCTTTGCATATAAATAACAGCATGCAATTTGTTAATTTAAAACAAAGTAATTTGCAGAAATGTAGGTTTAACATGATCAAAGTATTGACTCGCCTTGGTCACAGTGGTCGGGATCCGGATTCTCTGGTGCTTCTAGTGTCGCTGTCTCGAACTCTTCCTCTTGAGCCTCGTAAGCTATTTTAGCGCCCGCCAAAATTTGTATAAAAAGAAAAAGCAGCGAATCAAACCAAATAACACCAAAAATCCAAATGAACTCTAAAAATTATGATTTCAATTCCATTGGATAGATCTTGATTTTAGATGAATTTAGAAATTTGTCTCACTTAATTTGGAGTTACAATGAATAAGTTATGATTGGTCAAAGTTCTATGTTTTGGTCAAATCCGAAAATTCTAAAATCCTGACATGTGGGGTCCACTGGTATTTTCAGATTTATTTTAAACTTCTCTTTATGTTCTGTGCTACTGACATGTGGGTCCGGTTACTGTTCATGGGGTCCACCTGTCAGTCGGGGAAAATAAAAGAATTGCTCGACCGCGCGCGCGGAGCCGGGGGCTCGAACACGCGACGCGGGAGCAAGGGGGGAGGAGAGACGCGCTGCGATAACCAAGTGAGCGGGGGAGGCATTGCCTACCCTATAAGGGCAATTTATTCCTTTGAAGTATGTTGCGGAGGAGGCCGGGCAGAGGGTGAAGAAGGCGACGGTGGCCGGCGGCGAGTGGTTGTCGGAGAGGCTCTGGGGTTGCGTGAAATACAACCCCCGCGTGATGGCGAAGCTTCAGGTGTAGACGGCCGGGGGTGACGATCACTGGAGAAGGCTGGCGGCGTGCGACGGCGGCGGTCCG
Organism: Dendrocalamus latiflorus; assembly: GCA_017311315.1. Lineage (NCBI taxonomy): Eukaryota > Viridiplantae > Streptophyta > Magnoliopsida > Poales > Poaceae > Dendrocalamus > Dendrocalamus latiflorus. Next base: position 60,353,014 of record CM029663.1, on the reverse strand, counting down.
AGGAGGTTGCTTGACGCCGGCGATGGAGAGGGATCGGGGAGCTCGGTGGAGGGTGGATTTTACTTTGCCAGGTTCCGAAGAGGGTGTAGGAGGGAGGAATTGACCGGAGATGCCCGAAATTAATGGCGGCGCGGTCGCCGACCGTGGGGAAGAAGAGGTTGGCGGCGGGGATTGGGGGCGTTATAGCTCAATTGCTCGTGGGGAAAAGGAAGAGTGAAGTGCTGCGGCGCGATCGCGACTTCCAGGAGGGGCCTTTATAGCCGGATGGGGCGCGCGGCTGGGGCGGCACCTGGCGCTCCGCTGTGCTCACTCCGGCGGGGGAGATGAACCAAATCTCCTCCGAGATTTTGTAGGAGAGAGATGGTGGGAGTGATTCGTCCCCCCTACTGTTGGTGCTTTGAATTTGCTTGCGAGGTGAGAGAGGGGCGGAGAAGATTTGCTGCGCAGAGGAGCAATGCGAGGAGGGAGCTGCGTCGCGGCCGCGTGGAGACGAAGACGAGCCTGACGACTCGGGCCCGCTCGCAGAGGAAAGGCGTGGGTGGAGGCGGGGGCCGCTTGCCAGCGGGAGAGCGGCGCGTGGGCGAGGCGCGGCGCTGACGCGCTGGGCCGCGCGTGCGCTGGCCCACGCGGGCGTGCGGAGGGAAAGCTGGGCCGGTGTGACGGCCGGCCCGGCTTTTCTTTTTCTTTTCTTATTTCTTTCATTTCTATTTTCTTTTTATTTTATTTGGCTTTTGCATTTGAATTTTTACATGTATATGCATTTGCACATACATCCAAGGGTATATACCTATATACATATTTTCACTTTTCTCTGATTTTTGTGTATGTACACATATGTTCATTTATTTATTCTTTCACCTAGTATACATGTACATATACACATATATATATTTGTTAACATAACATTTTTATTTTGTATACTCCTTTACTATTTATTCCATTATTTTTAGAGGTGAGATTTTATGGTTAACCAAATATTCTCCCTTGACCTTTTATAGATCATCTTTTCATATTCTTTATTTGATGCTCATGTTTTATTATTTTATGTGTTGATTTCTTCCTTCTTTTTATTTTTGAAATTCTTTTATATTTACAAAAAGCCAATAAGCTCCAAATTCAAATAAAAAGCGATTAAAATAATCCAAAAACTCCATAACTTATTATTTATATTTTTCGGGATGTTACACACAAGTTGTATCGTTCCTCCATATTTTTGTGTTAAGGTACTCAAGTCTAATCCTATCCCTTTCTTCCATTGGACCATAAGTAATACCAACTCTAGTATAGCCCCTTTTCCTTTTTCTAGACTTGATAATCATAGCCATCATGGACAGCAACATGTGTGCAGCAGTAGCATAAATCAAAAGCTTTTTCATCTTGTCCATCTACAACACATAATCACTCATTCCAATTAATCCATCCAAGATAATACAGATCCAGATCCAATGAAATCACTCATTCCAATCCAGATCCAGCACCATACCTTTCGGTCGCCGAGTAGGGAGCGCGCGTGGGGGAGCTCGGCGGGAGCGCGCGCGTGGGGGAGCTGGTCGCCACCGGTCGCCGAGCAGGGAGCGCACGCGTAGGGGAGCTCGGCGGGAGCGCGCGCGTGGGGGAGCGAGGCGGGACAGCGAGGCGGGAGCGCGCGCGGGGGAAAGCCAGGCGGGAGCGCGCGCGGGAGAGCAGCGCGGGATCGGAAGCGCGCGCGGGAGCTGAAGCGGGAGGCGCTGCTGGCTGCTGCGGGATTTCGGGGGATGGGGGCAGCGCCATCCGCTGGATTTCGGGGGACGGGGGCGCCCCCGAATCTGAGCGAATATTTGGTGGTGGCTGCCCTGCCTCCTGTGACTCCGTTCCATCCATCCTAAAACAAGAAACCAAACACACTCTAAGTTCCTAATCTCCCGGTTGGACCAAGCCGCAGGTCGGCGTGGGTGCTCCAACTCGCTGCTGCGCGGGGCACCATTGCCACTACCAATGGGCATCTAGCTCTTCCAGCTCGTGGGAGCCCCAGAACTGCAGTCGTCGCCTCGCACGATCACCCCAGAGCTGCGCCTTAGCCCGCAAGCGTCCGCCTGCCCTGGCAAAATAACCACACGCCCTAGCAATGCACCCTGGCAGCATCCGCACGCCCTGGCACCATTCAAGTGCCCCGGCTGTACCTACGCTCCGGCCACACGCGCCCCTCCGCTCTGCGCTCGGTGCACCTTCGCCGCCTCGCTCGGCTCAAATAAACGCCCCATGGCGCATCCAGAGTACGTACCAGAGCAAATAGGAAAAGTAAGAAGGGGGAAGCAAGAGAATTCGAGGGCAGGGAGCCGGAAGTGGATTGGATGCTTACCTCACCCGTGCCTTCCGCGAGAGCTCGCTGGCGCGGCACGCTTTGGGGGCTTAAACAGCCCTCGCGTTCCCCTCCACCTGAGCCACGTGGACCTAGCCTCCGGCTCCACCTGCCTGCATCGGCTATCCTCCACAGCGGCGCGCCCCTGGCCTTCATCTCCCTAGCCGCCGGCCATGGCCAGGCGGCTCCCTGGGGCCGAAGGGGCCCAGCTCGTCGGAGCTTGACGCCTGCGGAGGCTGGTTGGTAGCTTGCCAAGAGGAGCCCGAGCTCACGCCTCCTACTTCCTCCCTTCTCTTGGGACGGCCTCGGTGTCCTCTTCTTCGGCCAGGATTCGGTGGCCACGAAGAACAGGGGAGCCCTTTCTGGTCTTCTCGCATGAAATCGAGCCAGTCGATTAGCTCACTAACCAAACCAGCAGGCTCAAGCGGTCCGATTCCCCGCATCAGTCCAACGTCAAGGAAATGGGAACCTGGCCTAGCAACTCAAGGAGCTCAAATGGCTTCTCAGTGTAATCTAGGCACGCTTGCCTTGGGTCAACTCCCGAACTTACTGAGACTCGAAACACTAAACTAAGGGTCTGTTTGGCAGAGCTTCATCAACTACAGATCCACCAAAAACAGCTCCACTCCACGAATTTTTACCCAAACGCTCCAGCTCCACGAAATCTGGATCCACCAAAATACTGAATCTAGCTTCAGATTCATGAAATCCATGGAGCACCTCAAGGGGTGCTCCACGAAACCTTGTTTCGTACCTACTCGTGGAGTTGGGTGGTAATTACATATCTTTTGCCACTGGTTACACACCCCATCCCATACCACCATAAAACCCATGGGCAAAACAGGTCATTCCCACCAAAAACTCAGTTTCGTGGATCTGGAGCTGCTGTACAAGCCAAACAGTTTTGTCTAGCTCCATGGTGGGATCCCAGATTCACGGTGGAGCTGTTTTTGGTGGATCTGCTGCTCCAGATTCATTTTTTCAATGGTGGAGCTCTGCCAAACAGGCCCTAAGGAGCAAGGCGGAAGCTCTGCCATGTGCTGGGAGTCCCCAAGAATTTTTGGTTAAGCCTGAGACTCGACTGTTGAATTATGTGGGCCAAGCCCATACAATAAGAATAATTCCTAAATTAAATCTCAAAGGTCCACTCATGCAAAGGAGGGTTGCATGTGAACTTTAGTACCATATTGCTAGTTCTAGGAGAGGAAGACCACCTTAAAAGGGGTGGTGCACTCCTAGCCACTTGAGGCATGTGTGGGAGACAACTAGAGGATCACACGCGCGCGCTCGCCGGGCCGGGCCGGGCCGGGCGGGGCGGGGCGCACGGCACCTGCGTGAATGGTCCACCAAAATCGACTCCAGATGCTTGCGCAGACGCGGCTTCCTTTTGCAGTTTTATTTTTGCTGTTTTGAGTGGCGGTGAATCCGGATCGGTTACGCGTGACTAATCCGTTTCGGTTACGAGTTATGGAGAACGTGCAGGCGTCTTGATCACACGTCCTGATTCTTCTATAAATACTGAGTCGCCGCCTCCATACAGTATAGCGAATCAAACTAGGGTTTTTGCCTCCTCCTTTGTACTGCGCCGTCCCACGTAGTCTACTCCGTCCCGTCCGCCGGCGTGCACTGCCGTTCGGGAGAGCAGGTCTCCGGAACCGTCGCCTTCGAAGTCCTGCACTGGGAGAGAGCGAATAAGGTTTCTGGGAAGCGCTCTGCGCGACTGCTTGCTGTAGCTCTGGCTCGTCTTCCTCGTCGTTCGGCTTCGGCGAATCGTCACCGAACTCGTGTCATCCACACCGTGCTTGCAGCGTCAACATCGGCAAACTGATCAGAACAGAATCATCGGTACGTAACAGTCATGTTCTCCGTATTAGATCTGTTCATGTACAGTTTCCTGGTTTACATGTCTAGATCTGTTATGCCTGTGATGGTTCTGTTATTTTGCGTGCATGATGTCATGATTTATTTATGGAATAAATTGAACCTACATGTGCTTATATTTTCAACATCGACACGGTTCCAAGATGTAATTGCGGGCATAACCATGGTTTGAGCCCACCAGGTCTAGACCGGATATCAATCTTGGTATAGCAAGTAGAGCAATCCAAGGCAGGCCTTTCGGACGCTCCCTCAGTCCCTCTAGCGCTAACGGGTAGAGGGTTGGTGACGAAGGTATAATTCATTCCTTTATTAACGGCGTTTATTTTACGGTAGACATCTATATATAGGTTCAAAAAATACAGTTATATTTAAGAATGACTGTAATCCTCCTCGCTTATACTCATAGGCTAGTAATCTCACCGAGGAGTGTTCCTATCATTTTTACAGGCCCAAGAGCCTATTAATACTTCATGTATGTCTCATTTGTAACTTGAGCTCAAAAAGAATACAAGAAGGCATTTAAACCGGTGCACCTTCAGAAGGTGTCCGTTCGCCACCAACAGAAGTAGGGCGGTCCTCTCGAACCTCCGAACCTGTATAAACCCTATGTTACTTTGGCTCTTGTAGACGTCAATCAGTAATATAGTCAATGTCCGCTCTTTTACTCGTGTTTGGTTTCTACACTGGCAACACTAGCAACGTGCAATGTTCCAGATCTGGGGTCCTCGGAGATGGATCCAAATAATTCCCAAGGTACAATTTAGGTTCTTTCGTTTAGAGGTTGATGGTGACATCAGGGACGCTACTTGCTTCGACTACCATTTTGGTCCATCTATCATTTGATTTACGTGTGAATAATAAAGCTGCTGCTTCTTGTTTTTGATAAAGTGACTGTCATGTGATTTTCATGAGGTGACTTGATATCACTAGAACAGAGCAAGTAGATTAGCCTAAGACCAACATTTCGAAAGAGATGTTTTATGAGATCTCAGCTACTCTTATTTTCTTCCCCCATCTATTCCATGTTGTCCATTGAAGAAACAATAAAGCAATTTCTTGAAATTGTTAGAGAAGCCATTTTGTTCTCAAACAAGTGAACCTGATGTTACACTGTAAAAATGCATCAATAAAATTAGACAAGTTCTTGCCCACACAAGCGGTTGCCAACTTGCCATTCTCTCATACAATCAATACTGTCCACACGTCACAGAGCACACAGGTAGAATCAATCAAGATTTTGCCAAGAAAGCAATGCCCATTACTCGAGAATACGCCACGAAAAATCAAGCGTCCTTTGTCTTCAGACCATCAACTATTAATTACAGACTTTGACAGGGGGCTTACAAAGGTAACAAAATGCCTTGTGTATCCCCAGAGAAGCAAGCAACTTCATCTAGCTAGCTAGCAAGGAAGTAGAATGGAGTATATTTGGACCCCATGTCACGTCACCGTGGGAGCAACCAGAGGAGCTGATGAAGGGGGCGATGGAAAGCTTGTGTCGGCGATCACTGGTTGGAACGCAGCGGAAGCATTCCGCTCCAGTTGCTCCCACATAAGCCTTCGCCGCTCCTCGGTTGCAGCTCGCTTCTCTTCTTCTGCTTGGAAATTGCTCTGACAAGCCAGGAGCAATCTCTCATCCATGTCGAAGAACATTTTCCTGACATTCATTGTAACGTTGAGAACCGATTGGTTCCAATGCCAACGAGTATTCCTCTCCAGAGCTGGATATATGAGTGGCAGTATCACTTGACGATTTTGGGAGATCATCTCAAGCAAATGCTCATTGTTCCACAAGAATAAGGCTCTCTCAGCAACCTGCAGAAAGCAAGCAAAGAACTCAGTTCTTAAGTTTCAAAGGTAACCTTTTTTCGAGGGAAGAGAAATTTAAAAGATAATTGGCCAACAACTGCAAGAGGGAAGACCTGCAATAACTATTCTGGAACATGGAAGTGGTATGAACCAAGAAGACAGTAGTGCTAGGCCATTCATAATCTTACATTTATGTACTTCTCCAACAAACAGAAAGAGGAACATGGCATATTATACATAAAAATCTTCTGATGTTTTCTCCAGAGCAACTGTTATTGGTCATTTAGTAATCAATCATTTCCTTTTATGTATTGATCTATCACAGCTCTTGCGATTTTTCAGTCCCAAGGATCCTCTCTTGTTCAAGCAGCACCAATAATGGACTTAATAAATGGATGATTTTATCAGCTTCAAAAAAATGTCAGAAAAGTAGATCTGTGGATATAAGAAAACGGGATCCATATTGGGGATGAATGGCTGTTAGCATATATTCCACAAAATTGATATATCTCAAATGGAAAATCACATTTCTACCTAATTGATTGTCAAGGTCCACAAACCGCACATGTTTGGGTGCATTGTCATAATTCACAACATGACAGGACCAAACAACTTTGGTCATCCAAACCTTATACCCCAACCAAGATGATTCCACCAAATTAACTCCCACAGTTTCCTATTATCTGCCTTTGGGTTGATGATTTTTTGTGACCTAGCATACACTGAGACCAAGATATAACACAGAAATAAACAATTCTAGGGTATTTAAGGTCCTATATTCAAATTCGAATGGTCTAAAGCCTTCCAAAGGAAAGTGTAGACCACCAATTGCACTTGAACCAACAATGGAAGTGCTTGGTCTCACTTTAGCCAACAAGAAAAGAGTTTAACCACTGATAAAATATCTTACCTGTAATCACTATGACTATGTCATAAAAGGTGCAGGGGACAATGTAAGTGACAATAATAAATTAGAAAGGCACATGGAAAAGGAAAGAGATCAAACGGATTCTTCAACTAAAATAAGCAAATGATTCGACCAGTAAACAGCTTTGTAACTACTAGATAAAACAATTGTGATGACAGCTTCTTATCAGAAAAACTCGTATTGAAGTCTAAATTCATGTTCCACAAGCATTTCTTGCTGGTATTTTTCATCCTAGCAATTGTTGCAAATAAAAAAGCAGAACAAGATAATACAGGGGAGACACAATTCAAGGATAAATATTAATCGGTGGCTACTTCAAATTAAAGTTCTGGTTTTGGAAAGAAACTTACCTGAAAATGGGAGCTATTCAGGCAATTTGCAATCCTCCGGAATAATGGAACCATGCACTTCTGGAACTCAGCCATGTCAGTCAACTCCAGCACCTCCTCCAACTCCCCCAAGAACATCATCTCCTTCTGACTATTTGTAACTGGCCAATACTTCAACAGACCTCTGATTACAGTTCCTGCAAGCTTTGGTTCCTTCTCAATAAACTGTGTTATGCAGTATGTCAGCTGTGGCAGATATACACCCACTGTCTTTGGCTTGTGAAGTGGAATCAACGCTTTCCATAGGAACAGCTTATGTTCCTCCTTCAATGGCTTAGCAAACCCACTTATCACGCTGCCAAACACCTCCAACAGCTCGGCTATCCCATTGTGATGATCGGTCTCAAAGACGAACCTATAGAAGATATTACTCACAGCCTTACGGATGAAGGGTCGATTTCCCATGAACTTGCCATATATCCTATGCAATATTGTTTTCAAGCAGTACCTCTCTCTCGGGTCATCAGAATCAAACAGGTCGAGCAGCCTCGAGATGAATGAATTGTCCACATACTTCCTAGCTACCTTGGGATCAACGATCGGTGAGGTCACGAACCGAAGAAGCAATTCATACACGGCTTGCAGGTGGTACCAGGAGGGGTCAAAGAACGGCTCGTCCTCCTCTGTCTCCGACGCCGCCGTACCTGACCGGACCTTGGGCGGGAAGACCCTGAAGAGGTTAACAGAAAACATGCCAACGCACGCCGACATCATCGCCTCCGTCAGGGGCTCCTCGGCAGCGCCAATGCAGTCGACGAGGGACATCAGGACCTGCCGCTTCCTCTCCTTCTCCGGGGAGTCCTTGCCCCGGTCGGAGAAGTCGAACACCACGCAGCATATGTTCACCTTCTGGACGAATGCATCCTCCCTGGACATCCCCTCGGCTCCGGCAACCCCTGCGCGCGGCGGAGGCGAGACGTTCGGCTTCCCCGCGGCCCCATTCGCCAAGGGAGACAGAGGCGGAGGCTTCGCCGGCGGCAAGCCCCCTCCGCCACCGCCTCCAGAGCTGGATTTCAGCGACTTCCACGACAGCTTGCCAATAAATTGCTTCCACATGGCGGCAAATTCGGCGGCACCAACACAACATCAAATTACCCCCAATTAAACAACCATTACAACAATCCGGCCCTCCCAAGAACGCGATGGCGCAAATCCCGGGCCGTAAAAAACTGCACTTGCAACGGCAACAGGAGATTGCAACGACCGGGGATTCGACGGCAACGGGAGACTGCAAGGCAGGCAGAAACCTCAGGAACGGATCAATCCCTTGCCCCGAACCACTCCACGGCGCGAATGCGACGGATCAAGAACCAAAGAACGCACCAAAAAAGAAAAGGGAAAGGACAGGCCACCTCAACAAACGGGGCAGATATCGGACCGCGCAAGAGCCAGGAACGCAACGGCGCGGAGGGAGGACGCAACCACCGAAACGGATCCAGCAATGGCGGGCTCAGGGTCAGATCCGGGGGTGGGAGGCGGCCATGGATGGGGTCTCGGGAGGAGGGGAAGTAGTGGTGAGGTGGGGAAATTTTGGCGTTTTGAGGGCGTGGTCGCTGGACGACAGTGCGAGTGAGAGGCAGAGTTGCCATGGTGCATGGATCCCTCGGCCCATCTGGGCCGTCAGATCAGCAGGGTCGAGTTGTGCCGGCCGTCGGATCTTTATGAGGTTTTTTCTACTGGTTTTTGGGTGCGGTTTTGGGAGGGCATGATGGCGATTGGATAATGGGAAATCAGTTGGTAACGGTCGAGAAATATCATACCATACGGTAGTTTTGTTTACTTTTTTTTAAACTAACATGATTACTATGTGTACATGAAACATAGCTAATGTTGAGAAGGAAGAAGGTAATATATTAATTATATGAGGTTATTATAAACAACTATATAGACAACATGTTATCTTTAATATTATCTATAGATGACGTAGATGTGTATTACAGACTATCGTTGTCTATATCATTGTACAGGCTATTGGTTTAGTTTGGTGTGATAGTTTGTTGTCTACTTATTATGCTGTGGAGATAGTATTTGCTTCCGTCGTTGCTAAGTAGTTATTATATGAAAATATAGCAGTGAGCTGTGCTAAACGGTGCTATTTTATTTGTGCACCGTTTATAATAAAAGAATTTCTTAAGTTACAGTTCGATTCTCGTATTCCAAACAGAATCTAAACGCCTCGAAAAGAATCCATACGAAGTATAATAGAAACCATATGCAGGCCCACAATTCGACAGTTTCTTCCGCACAAATAGGCACTTCTAATAATTTGCTTTGTCCAGAAATCATTGATGAGTTTTTTGTTTTCCTAAAAACAAATGATGGGTGTGTTTGACCACCCAAAACTCTTAATCATTGCTCTCTTAAACTGTAGTTTGCGTAAGCATGAAGTCCTCCAAACTTTTCTTTGCCCCAAGACCGCAAAAAAAATATAAGTTCCTTAAAACCATTGTAGCTAGAGCATCATACAAGTACTAAGCCATGCTTAGAGCGCATGATTTCTGACTGAATTACCGAGTGCGAAGATCCAAAATAATATTGTGATAAATCATTGTAAGTTTTAAGGAGTGACTATTCAATTTTACAAAGATTGCATTTTATCTAGATTGTTTTTTGAATTTTCAGAAAAACCGATCATACCGCAGAGTGGTAGTACCGCGGTTTACTTACCGGTAGCTTATTTTTAGAGAGGTCTAATTGCAGGGTGCGGTAGTACTGGCTTATGGTGTGTGATAGTACCGGCACAATTTGAAAATCCAAGATGTGAAAAACTTATGCCTATAAATGATTTTTTGGTCTTTGGATGTGCAGAAACGCTTAGAGTTAACTATAGTCAACGGCGATTGAGTCTTTGGTCTTTGGCTTGTGGTGTGTGATAGTACTGGCTTGGGAAATTGAATCATTGATTTATTTGAGTTGACCTAAGTCAGTGCATAATGTTGTATAAAGCATGTTTTAACAAATGTATGTCAAGTTGTGAAAAACTTATGCCTATAAATGATTTTTTGGTCTTTGGATGTGCAGAAACGCTTAGAGTTAACTATAGTCAACGGCGATTGCTTGCAATGGAAGAAAAAGACCAGATTAATAAAGAGTATTTTGGTAGTTTGACTAAAATACCAAAAACTATCTTGGATTAAAATCATAGCACTTGAACAGCGCTTATAAGAGCGGTTTAGATCAAGGAGAAGCTGAGAAGATCAAGATGGATCAAGGTTTCGCGGATTCGGATTTATGCGCTTTGAAAAACATGCATAAGTGTATTGTGTGAGTTAAAACCCGTGTGAAGGGTTATTGTGTTTCCACCATATATGCTAAATGAATAGTATCTACTAAGGGTTAGATGGGGTTGGCTAGCCCATCTATTTAACGGGTTGGAATAAAGACTTGTAGTTAATCATCTAACCATCCTCGTATTGTGTTGAAGAGTTCTAGAGTTAAGATTTGAGAGAAGTTGAGTATTGTTGTGCTATCTTATCCTCCAAGTGAAGTGATTGTAAAACCTTCATCCTCAAATAAAAATATATCAATCTTTGTTCATCTCCATGGATCTCTAATGTTTTGTTTAATTTGCTCTTGATTTGGTTGATTTTGATCTCCTATCTCCACTTCTTGATCTTAATGGATATCAAGAACGTGTAAGTGATAGAGATGTTCTATGAAAATCAATCTCCATTTATCTAGCCATTAGGTTTGCTTGAAGTTGCCCAGTTTTGCTTGATTTAGCTTAGGGGAAACATTTCCGGCTAAGAAAAAATTTTGAACCCCTCCGAGAAATTTGAAATTCGAAAAATTTGGTTTTCATAAAAATTCGGTCAAAAAATTCAAATATGCAGTTTAAATTCAAGAAATTCAAATATATTTCAAAAATCGGCACCTTGCTAGCCTGGAGACCACATCGGCAGCACCTTCCCCTCCTTTGCCGCCGTCGTTCTCATCTGCATCGCCTCCCCCTCCTTTGCCGCCACCACCCTCCTTTTGCTAGTGCTGCTTCCCATGGCCGCCTCCTCCTCCCTTGCGGCACTACCTCCTCCTCCTTGCCGGTGCCGCCCTCCCTTCCCCTACTCGCAGTCCGCTTCCATGCTGCCTCCCCCCACCACAGCCACCAGCCGCTGGCCTCCCCTACGCAGTCGCCCGCCGCTCACCCACCTCTCCCCTACACAGCTGCCGCCTGTCAGCCCCCCTACGCAGTCGCCTACCCACCTCCCTTGCACAGATGCCTACTGCCCTCCCCTTGCGTTGCCTCATGGCTCATATCGAGTTTGGATGAAAGTAATGGGTGGGTTGGTGGTTGGGAGCTTGCTCGACCAAGGAGAGAGGAAAGAGACTAAATGAACTGACTACAATGGAGTTCTCTACTGTGGGTTGGGGTGTTAGGCCGAGAAAATTGAAAACGGGCTGAAATTTTTAGTAAAATGGGTTTTTTCGAGGTAGGCCGAGAAAACCAAATTTCAATGAATTTCACGAAATTCGACCCGAAATTGTGATCCCTGATATGGCTTCTTCAAGCAATTTCTTGATCCAGCTGTTTTTGGCTTGATTCGTTGGGTGTACTAGCTTGTTATGACATGTGAGAATATATATAGACCTATCTTAGTCATCATTCAAGCAAGATCGTATTCATCGTTTTTAGTTTTTACCCGGTTTTGGTGCAATATTCCTTCAAATGAGAAAAGGTCTAAACTTTAACAATGATTCTCATGATCGTTTATTAAAATAGGTTCCTAACATCTTAGATAATGTGCATCCCAAGTTTCAACTTATTTGGATCTACCGATAAAAAATTACATGTATTCTAAGCTTTGAAATAGTGCTAATTTCACTATTCATTAAGATGAATTTACTATAGCAGAACTATCGATACTATAGCGATATCGCTGTTGTATTGTAGCAGTGCCGCCGCGATTCCTCCTCAATTTTTAGTTACTTGATTTGTCGGATTTTGTATTAACTTTCCTTCCTTCATCTTTATAGTTTTATAGCTATTGGAGTGAATGATTGACAAATATTTGAGAAAAAAAAATTGAGATACTAGTCACCTCCTCTATTACCGTACGGATTGTACAATTTCTGCCCTACGAAATTCCCACGTCCGAACGGGGCCTAAGTATTTAATAACTGGATGATTTTATTCACGATTCCATAGCTTACCTTACCAGTCCAAGACTGAAAATAGAGCATCCCTTTCTCAACAGGAAGAAGAAACGACACTGACAACCGCAGTATAACCTGGCATCGATAGGGAGGTCGTTTTCCCCACCGGAGTTGCGAGCCACCGGAGTTGGTCCTTCGCTACCACGGCCTTATTATTCAGTGGCAACGAGACCGCCTCAACCACAAAACCAAATTTGATGCCTTCGCCATCCACCGCCCCCAAGCTTTTATCCATGTTTCATGCGTGGTGCATGCACCAAAACCCAAAATGCAATGATCTCATCACCGGAACAACCCAGGTGCCTGATCGATCGCGAAATCGGCGCGCTAACTGCTCGTCTTTGATTGATAAAATCACATCATGTTCCATTTGAAGGCAGAAGAGGGACTTGACAGTGATCTCACCGTCTTATCACTGAAAAGGAAACAAAGGGAAGGAAATGACCTTTCACTAGGAAAGTTCAGACTTACTATTCATTCGCCCTTCTATCCAGAGGATGCATCATAATATGAACCAGAGATTCAGTCTGTCAGTTAATAATCAGAATGCGCCAGCAACAGACAAATCAGAATGTACCGGCAATTCAACAAGCTGATCACACATCATAGAATGCAGAACCACGAAGTTCAAACAAAACCATCACTTAACACTATTGAGATTTACGACAGTAAATCAGTAACTCCAGAGGAATTCCAGAGGCCTCAGCCGTAGTATCACACAAAACCTAACAACAAGCGATCGACAGCAAAGAACACAAGTTCTGTGTGTCTGGTCTTATTCATCAAGAGACAAACTGTAGGCATATATTTCAAGCTTCAATGCCTCGTGATCTATATGTAGAAACTACAGACAAGTAATGAAACTACAACCTTTTCTCAACTCAATAGCATAAAGGAACCAAAAGTGGTAGGCGACAACTGTACACACTTCTATCTCACATGAAGAACCTCAGCAGAGCAAAGTTACCTCTTTCTTTCAAGCAGCCCATTCGTAAGGATCATGGGGTGTGCCTCATTGAGCAGCTCTTGGTGCTGTAAGCAACAGAAAAGAAATTAAGCCAAGATGGCTGAGTGTAAATACAAAGAGAGTTTAACAGCTCAAGCATAGGAAGATGTGGTAGAAATGAGCATATACCTAAGTAAACAGCCTCAGAGCTTTTCATGAGACGAAGGCGTTGACAGGTTTCCACGAACATCCTGCACAAGCATTAGGATGTTAGAAGATTGCCATATGTCAATTGCAAGTTCGTACGTAGCGCTAACTCATCTCAATCCAACTAAGCAAGAAGATAGAAAAGAAAATGGCGAGGACCAAACCATCTCAAACCTTAGCAATTTAGTAATCACACTTCCTAGAAGGATCAAGAAGCTATTCTGCCTCCTAGCATAGCCTGTAGGTCAATGCACACTGCAATCCAGTGTAGCGGAGAACAAACTAGAAAGGTAACCTTATCCAAAGTAGCCTTTCTTAACAAAGTGGATTCTTTTTAGTATACATAGGTGATAGGTCTCATGGGCTGCCCTGTAGTGGAGAGAAGCTGTACACCAAAGCTGCATAATCTGCTAAGGTAGAAACAGTAATACAGTATACAATGCAAGAAAAAACAAACAGGAAATTATTGTGATTGACCCAAAGGATCGACATTTCTAGATGGAACCTAACCTCAAAAACCAAAAGGGAAAGGAGGTGGAATAACTAAGTTCCTTTTTTTTCGTGGTCTATGCTCCAATAGGTGAAATCAGTTTACCTTGACAAAACAGGTAATCTTTTGTGATAATTTTGACACATTGAGCTGACTAGGGGAAAAGGGGAATAGGAATGCTTGTCGGTACAGAAATATTGGTTTTGTGATCTCCCATATCATTTACAAGATCGCTGTTAGATGGATACAGGCAGAATCGGAGAAGCAACTCATCTTTTCAAATGCACTCATGCTACAGTCATGCATTGCATTACTGCCAACAACCAAGAACATCTCCTGGGTCTCACTATATAGAAATCCTTTTTCGTATTCCCACTTTCAATATACCATTTAAACGAACATGTTATATTTATTTATCATTTTTAGTATACTTAAATATTAATTCTAACATACTCCAATGTAATTTGGATGAAAATATTTTAGTGGAGTACTTTATTTTTACTATATATCCTTTTCCATATATAAATCGAATATATATATATAAATTATGTTATAAAAAGTTAACTTTCATAAAATTTTTGAAACTCACTTCGGAGTATCTTATAATTATTATTAAAGTATACATAAAAGAATAAAGAAGTATAATAATATCATTTAAGTGGTATATAAGAAGTAGAGGTACGTACTCCCAGAAAAACAAAGCAACCTTACTGTTTCCTACCCAAAATGGTAAAGCATCAATTCATATCAGCCTTGTCCGTTGCGGATCTCAATCAGCTCATTCTAAAACACTTCTAGAAATGGTACCCAAGTCTCTAATAAATGCATAACTCTACCCTCAACATCTGCCATACTCTCAAATCAAAGCTAAGGCATCCAAATTGATCAGTCCAAGAGCCTAAGCAGTAATCATCCGCTATGTCTACAAACAATCATCGAAACACATACTAAAAGCTAACAATAGAACACGAACTGCATAACTAATGATGGATTAAGGGGAAAGGAGGATGCGCGCAAGAAGCTCACTTCCAGGGGACGTCGCCGATGAGCATCCAGTCCCCGTCCTTGTCCTCGTACGTCGGCACGTACTCCGTCCCGTTCACCGCGTCCACCAGCTTCCTCTCGTCGTCCGCAAACTTCCCTGAGCGTCGCCAATCCAGCACAATCCTCCCCATCAGCTCAAACCATCAAGCAAGCAGCAAGAGCAACAGCGGGAGGCAAGAAATACTCACGGATGGTGAAGTGGGAGAAGAACTTGTCCTGGAGAGCGCGGAGGAGTTGGTCGTAGCCGACGTAGGCCTCCAGGTCCACCTTCCGCAGGTAAGGCGCGCCGTCCACGGCAACCTTCACGAACTTGGCGGCCGCCTTGCTGGACCCCGCGACGTCGGCAAGCGCGTTCTTGCGGAACGACCTCACCGGTGGCCACCCCACCACCCGCGCCCTGACCATCCAACCAAACAACAAGCTCGGGTCAATACAAAATCATCACCATAATTTCTCGCAAGAACGCATTTTTTTCCTTGGGAGGCAGGGAGATAGTACTTGGGGGCCGGGGGAGCTTCGGAGGAGGCAGCGGCTGCGAGGGGGGAGTGGTCGGGGTCGGCGTCGGAGGAGGCGCGCTTGCGGTCGGGGTCCGGGGAGGAGGAACCGGGGAGGCGGAGGGTGAGGGCGGTGTCCTCGAAGTCGAGGCCGGAGACGGCGGAGGACTCGGTGGAGCTCCGCTCCGTCTCCACCGACATGGCCGGCGGCGGTTGGGCTCTGCACGCGGCGCCTTCTGACGCTTTTGCTGCTGCTTCCGCTTTGTGAAGGCGGAGATTTTGGGGGGTGGGCGGGCGAGGAGAGGGAGGTTGCCAGGTTGGTATAGATGGGTGCGGTCACCGTAGTCAATAGGAGAAAAAATCGTATGAAACGTGCCTCATGTGAGATCCCACCTCTCTACCGTTGGATATCTTTATCGAATGACTGAAGGGATAAAAAACCTTCCGGTCAATAGGGTCATTGTGTCTTGAGTTTTACGTACTTTTACGCTTATTTTTAAGTAAGGTATCTCTCATAAACCTTACGGTTTTTGTTAAGCTATGCAGCAAGTACATTTAATACCTGGTAAAGGTGAGGTGCAGTACGTAAAAGTAGCGGAGAGGTTTCGAGTTTTCCCATAATGGAATAAACCAGAAAGTAGTGGTACAGGATTTCCTGTGAGTCGCTCGAGCAGTGGGCTCTGGCTGCCGATTGAGCACCCTGCAGCGGCCCTAAAAAGTAGCGTGGCTCCACGCTAGCCCACTCTCCCCGTCGCGCGATCCCAAACCAACGGAGATGGATACGGAAGGAGGGGCCCGCTGAAAGGGAATAACCCGGTGCATTTTAACGGGTCAGAGCATAATATTTTAAGCAGGGATTGCTATACAACTTTGACATTTTTTTAGCGAAATTAGTCGTATTTCATACTGTTTGATTTGCGTTAAGATTCGTACTCTCAACTCTCGTTCACCTCCATCTTCAGCAAAGATCCAATGAGCCTCCCCATCGTCTTCTTCTTCGGCTACCACCAGCATCTTCAATGTAGGCGTTGAGTTAGGGTTCATTAGTAACTATCAGTCTTGAAGGGATACCGAGGTTACAGTGGGTGGCGCTAGCACCGCCTCAGTTGCGGGATTGGAGGAGGGTAGTGGGCGGTGGATGCGACGGGGTGGCAAAAGCTAATGAGCAATTAGGAAACAGTGGGCAGCGCTAGCGAATCTGGCGACGGTAATGCCGGAGACAGGGAAGAAAGGCGACGACGATGGTGCAAAAGGTTGAGATGCAGCAAAAGAGGAGAGAAGATGAGCAGCGTCGGTGCCACCTTCAGCACCAATGGTTGCGTTGGGAGGCGGATGCAGCGGCGGGCGATGGTAGCCGGTGTTGGAATGGCATCGGTCGGGCGAGGTGTGGCGGCACGTGGAGAAGAGTGTGGGGGCGACAACAACGTCCGAGAGAGATGGGTTAGGTTAGGGTTAGGGATAGAGAGATGTATATGATTTGAAAGGTTGATCTAGGACGTTGAATCTCTATCTGGTTGTTAAAAATTCTGACTGTTTGAAGGAAAAATAGCCACATATTGTATAAATAAACCCTATTTTAAATGCAATCACTATCCAAAATCCAAATTAACAAGAGTGTCAAAGCTCGTTTGAAACATAGAAATTTAAGTCAATTTTGAATCATACGACAAAAAGTTCCGGATTTTGAAGTTTCGGCTTATTTTTTACTATTCATAAATTTCGTCTTTTTCTGAACATTTGGCTTTTTGTTGAGCTTTTTGCCGGTTCTTTTTTCCCGTGTGTGTTGTATTATACGTAATGGACTAGCATATTTTTTATATTTTTTAATTTTTTTAAATTTAATTATGCTAAATAAGACTCTGTCAGCTACAGTGTTTTTCTGTCAGCTACAGAGTTTTCAACCATAAGCCACCAAAAAAAGCCTAACTGTCACCACCTAAATCTGGAGGCCCCATCATGCGAGCAGGAAACCATTATCGGATCCCAGCAAAGAAACCCGCTCCAATAGGATCAGCGGAGCCCGAGGCCGGCCTAAGGCGTTGGTCGAAGGGAAACCACACGCTCGCATCGGAACACAAGAAATCTCAGAGAAGGATGGGTCACGACAGCCACTAGGAGCACTAAAACTAGATTAAGCAAAAGCGAGCAGTAATGATGCTCGCACGAGTAAAAAATGAAAGGAACGGAACGAAGGCGGTTGGGTGGGTGGGCAACAGGCAGTGCGTACCACAGGGCGGGGACACGTGGATGTGCCGGGCTGTCGGCCGCTTGTCCCCCCGCGCGGGGCCCACCCGTCCATCCAATTCCTCCGATTCGCCGTTCCGTCGCTTCGTTAACCGCTACCCTCTTTTTTTTTCTCCTCTCCTCTCTCTCTCTCTCTCTCTCTCTCTCTCTCTCTCTCTCTCTCGGTTGGAATTTGCAGCTCTCCTTTGCTTTTGCTTTGCCTTGCCGTCGCCTTGCCTTTTGCCGGTTTCCGCTTTTCCTTCCCCACACGCTCTCCGCGGGACGCCTGCCAGTCCGGCCAGCACTGCCCCCCGGTTTATTCGCCGCCGACTACGGGGTGTTGTATTGGCTTCCAGAAGCTAATATAATGGCGCTGCTCCAAACAACAAAGTCTGGATTCTGATTTTTACTTATTAGCTTTTAACTATAATTGTATTAGGGCATCTCCAATGGTCTGAGTCAACTATCTATATGCATAACACATCAGCATATATCCTATGTGGAGGAAAGAGAGTATGCAAAAAAAATCGAGCCAGCTCTTCCTTAGAGCAAGTACAATAGTATAGCCAACTAATGGCTATAACACTTGTCCATTTCAACTATAGCCTTCAAAAAAATAGTTCATATAATAAGGTAGCTATTACAATAACTATTTGGCCCCATGTGTAAGAGAGTGAAATGCATATTTTTACGTGCTACAACTAGCTGTAATTTAGTAGCCAGCTTCCTTCTCTCTTCCTTTCTCTCTCTGCCACGTAAGACTTTGTTGATATTATATTTGCTATAGCCTGCTGACTAAGCCTTATTGTACCTGCTCTTAGAGCAAGTTTAATAAGGCTGACTGTACTAGCTACAAGGGAATCTATGTCAGCATAGTCCTATGTGGAGGGGAGAGAAAAGGAGAGAGAGAGCCAAGCCGACTCCCATGCAAGAGTCAGGCTATAGCACAGGAAAAGATGCATTATCCATGCATGTACCCATAGAACTAATTGCTATACCCATGCATGTATTAAATTATCAATACTCATGTATGTATTAAATGATTGAGAGCTCTTGTGGAGACAACTTATAGGCAGCTTATTGTATGAGTTGACTGCATCATTATCTTTTGATGACATGGAAATGTATTGGAGGTAGCAGCTATCTGTACTATTAAACTTGCTCTTAAGCACTAGTCTATAACGCTAAACGAGGCAGCCTCAATAAATTCTGTGTGTGCATGTAAGCATCAAATAGCTATCCTTATAAATAGTTCTTTAGAATGCTAGCTTTAGTGTGTACTATATAGATAATGTGGAAGTCTTATAGTTAGTTGATAGTTATAACCATTGGAGATGCCCTTACGCATTCTAGTTTGTCCACCGATCGGACAAACTAGAGTGCGTACTGCTACTAGTCCTAGCTACGCGCAAAAAGCTAAGCCAACACTCAAAAACTCCTGCAACTTTTCCTCGTTTTTTCAGTAATGGGGTGCGGCGGCAATGGCATGCAGCAGGCAGGCGTGAAAGGCTTCCAGCCGCGAAAGGAAAAATGCAGAATAATAGCTCGCTAGCTGGGTGGAGATCTGGACATCATGTCCAGTTCAAGCGCGACAGAATCAGAGGCCGGCATCCGGTTGATCATCGGTGTCTGCACACTACAGTTAACCTCTACTCATGACAAACCAAGGCAAAAGATCTTCACGGATCAGAGACTACGCACCACACATGGATCATGCATGCATACAGTTGTGAGCATCTCAAATTCTAACCGCTACTAGGAGTACCATGTTAAGATCCCATTCCAAGAATCAAATCCTTATGATTTCGCTGTTTCCATTTGATTCTGAATCTTGGACGGCCAATTAGCTAAGAGGACTGATGGCTCTTGAAATGCAGGACACATGCATGTGCTGACGGGCAGGGTCGTTATTCCAAGGACTAGCTAGTGGAGTATTTCTTCAAACAAGGCTGCGATGTGTATTGCTCTTTTTGGCCTGAATCATGAACAAGTGCCAAAAGGCAGGCAGGAATTTCGTAGAATAATGTCAAATCAAATGCATGGCTGGCTGCTTTTTTTGACACTTCCTGCTCAAGCCATAATTCAGATGTAGAACTTTCCTACTCTCTGTCTCCACATAGATGCTCAATTCCCTTTTGAGAGGAATATGCGCTTATTTCTTTTATGTGGGGCAGATGTCCTTGTTGTGATTTTCTTCAGATAAAAAGAAAAACTCTATCGTTCTGATTTGTTTCGTTTTAGATAACTAGTAAAAAGTTGTACTACCCCAGTGCACTGCGCCATACTCCATGAGAGGAAAAATTTTGTTGTGTAATGGTTATGCAGCTTGGTTCACATGGTATAGATCACTGTTGAGCACTGTAGCAAAAGGAAAACAGCGAAATCTACAAAGGAAATGGCTACAGTGTTTTCTGTAATACAGTATTTACGTGTGACCATCTGATTAGCTCGTAGTCGCACCTACCTAGCTACGCCTGCCAACTTAATCGGAGCATAATAATAAGTAGGCCATTTGCACACTAACACTAGGTCAATTAGGATCTTCTTTGCTTTGTAGTTATCGGGGCTGCTTTGGTCTCCCCACTAGGGCTAAACACGCCCATCTGGTAAAAGCGGCTTGCTTGGTGTACCACGTAGTACTCCATCTCTGATTTCTCACGGAAAGATGGGCTTTTTCTTTGGCAACGACTTGTCTTTGAAGATGGAGTGAATCAGGGTTATGCTTGGTCAGCGAACCTACATCCTGTCTGCTTAGTGAGGGGCATCCGACGCAGCTTTGCAAGCAACACCACTTAGTTTGTGGTGCTCAGCTCTATTAAGGTATTAACAACTATTGTTCTTCGTCGTCGAAAAAAAAGTGGATTAAGAAATTTTCAGTCTGCATGGGCACCATCTAAGAAGTTTTCAACTTTCTTTTTGGAACGAAAAGCAGGATAAGTGCCTTCATTTCAAAGAAAGGAGAAAAGAGTAGCGAATTAACTCAGTAAATATATGCACATTTACATGAGTAGTGAAATTACGGGAGCAAGAACTAGTGGGGTGCAAAGGAGAAAAAGAATCCAGAAGTGCCATGTCGCCTTTCGCAGTCAGGAACAGTATGCAATCCACCTGAACATGGATGGGGCCATGGAGACTAGAAATGTGATTATGCATTCCACCCCTATGAAGAGCCACACAGGATGTCTCAATGAAGCATGATAGTCTGACTGTTCATGCTATGAAGCTAGTTAAACATAATAGTTACACAACACACTGACCTGGATATTCAATTTTCAGTCACTACAGAGTACAGATATGAGATAACTTCATCCCTATAAAACGAAGATCAGCCTGATGCTATGTCCCATTGTCGACAAATGACAGATTTATTCCAAAAATTGTGCAAGTGTGCAGTACAACAGACTTTTGGTTTCTTTGGCACGATCAATCACAGTACAACGCGTCATCTCATTCATATTTTGCGTCAAGTGTCCTATGCTTCATCCAACTTAGCCACGTGGCATTTCAGTTTGCTGTTATGAAAGTTCTATTGGAGTACCACGCAGCTCACCAATCTCCTTCTCCAGAAGTTGTATGAGATTTGCTCCGATCCACCTGTATATCCAACCATTAGTTGTTGCATCCCAATCAAACCTAGAAGGCCCACTGCAAACAGACATACACAGAATCTTTAGATAATCAACATGAGTTACAAATCCAGACTGAAGATCTTTTGGTTACAATATTTTGTCCCAAACAAATTAAGGTAGGTTAGGAATGAAATCTCCTCAAGATCAAAAAAACGAAAGCCTTGTAATAAGAGTACAATACTTAGACAAGTGAAAATTTCAAACATAAACGTATGACATCAACCAAAAGCTTTTGGAAGCGGCATCTTTCGATGGACAAATAATTTAAGAGCCAGATCAAAATGCACAGAGCCATACTGGAGAAGTGTCAAAACCATAGATGGTAATGCTCGAACTCTTACACATTTTTCAAATACTTAGTGGATGTGAGTCCTGTAGTAGTAAACTATCCTTGACAAGTATCAGTTTAACAACAATAGTGAGTTCCAACTTGAAAAAGAGGATTGTACACTAATGCTACAACAAATAAGATAGTAATATGATCAAATTCAGGTACTTAACACATACAATTAACTTGCTGCCTGTGTTAGGCAGGCTAAGAAGTCAGAACATGCACTTGAGATAAATATTTTCTTCCCAATACTAGAAAAACAATACTGCTGTCATCCTTTCACAGTAACATCTTAAATTCAAAAGGCGTGTCGGATAAAGAAATCAAAGCAAACAGCACCGCTAGTCTTCATATAAAGCCAAGAAATTCGGCAGGTTACAGATGTGGGCAAGTAAAAAATAGGTTGGAACGAGCATCTGTAAGCAATATTGTATTGCAGCCCGAGATTACGACACTTGGATGCGCTACCATCCTAAAGCATAAATAAACCAAATTTCTCATAAACAAAAGGAATTCAGTAGCCACTTACAAAGCAATGAAGCCCCTGGTTATTGGGAACCACTGTAGCTCCATGGAAAACATTACTGAGGGTTCTAAGGCTGCCTTCCCGCTCTGTGTGTGTGTTGGGGGGGGGGGGGGGGGGGGGAGAACTTTCAACCCTTACCCTTTTTTTGAAGGGGGTTCTGTGTAAGTCACAGTCGATTTTTTCCACCGTTGGATCAAGATCTTGTGGCTCACATCCTCTACCTCTCTTACCTATATAACTCTCACACAGCCCCCCATGCCACCTCACTGGCATCGCCTCTAGCGCTGGCGATGCCTGCCAGTGAGCTCCTTCCACCCTGCCTCCCATTCCCGCTGCCGCCGCCGCCCTTCTTTGTCCTCTTTGGTGAAATCCCCCAGCGCCGCCTCCTTCCTTGTCTCCGTCGGATTCGCCACCACCTCCTAACCACTTTGGTTGAAACCACCTCCCGTCGACCCCACCAACCGCCCTCCTTACATGCGCCCCCAACCTTGCTCTAAGTCTGGATAGCACCAGTGAACCTGAACCCTAAATGGGTAAACCCTAATCCACCGGCCGCCGCCACCACCGTCACCGAGAGGAAGAAGACGACCTCGCCGGAAAACGAATCTCCACGCCGATGCAAAGTTGAGAAAATCAATTGTGATTGTGCAAAATTTTCAGTCGCCTGTGAAATAGCAAATCCGTTTTTATGAGAAAACAAAAAAATTTCATCTCTTGGAAACACGAACAATTATTGAATTGAAGGATAGGCTAAACAAAACAATTAACGGATGGGTAGAGCGTATGCGTATCGAGGTAGGGATGGTGGCTAGAGCAGAAGCAGACCCCGTGAGCACCGCCGGCATGGAGGCTTCTTGATCTGGACATCTAAGAGGCGAGTTTCTTGAACACGAACCACCCAGCCATCTCGGCTATCAATCGATCGGTGGTGGCCTGGGATTCCAATCTTCGAGACGGATTATTTGGGGGATTGAGGCCTTTGGGCCCCTCAAACCAAAACAGGCCCTGATCGGTTCGGCTTGAGCTTCTGGCTTCTGGCTTATTTTTCACTATTCATAAATTTCGTCTTTTTCTGAACTTTTGGCTTTTTGTTAAGCTTTTTTGCTGGTTCTTTTTTTTCCCGTTTTCGTTTGTATTATACATATTGGGCTAACATATTTTTTAAATTTTTTAAATTTAATTATGCTAAATAAGCCTCTGTCAGCTACAGTGTTTTTTTCAGCCATAAGCTATAAGCTTTTAAGCCCAACTGATCACCACCTCAATCTGAGGTAAGGAGATGTATTCAAAATCAGGTCCGCATTCGGTGTAAGAACAAGGATTCTAGATCATACTCGGACACACAAGACATAAGTAGGTTCTTTTGAGCCGAGACTTATGGTTTATAACTGTGGTTTTTGAATTTTGGCCTGTTCATGAGAGGCAGTACGCAAAAGAAAATAGTCGTATATGATTTTGGCCGGTACAGCTGAACTCGGTATAGTTTATACTATAATTTACCTGTAGATCGTATCTTAAAAAAAATACCTGTTTACCAATGAGTTACTGTATAAATAGAAACCAAAACTTAAACATAAATCTAAAATGACTCACTTAAAATTCCGGAGGTCCCTGTGAAGGAGTTAGATGGGGAGCCGAGAGTATCGCCTCGGCCCTCGGCTAATTGCTCCGGAAGATACTACGTGGGCTTTCTTCTTACGCTATTTTGAGATGAGCCGGGGCTTTGGGCATAGCAGGAATCTATGGCCCGTCCTAGCCGGCCCACTCGAATGGTTTGGAAGTCTGTCAATTCTGGGATGCTTAGGGCAGGTTTGGTTGCTTGCCAAACTTTACACGCGAGGTCCTAGGGCGACGCAGGTAGAATTTGAGGTGACGGTGGTCACCGCGCGGAAGGTTTGGCAGGATTTTCGCATTGTGGCTTTTCAACAAATTTCACTACTTATAAGTGGGTATTTGTAAAAATCATACGATGCTTTGTGATGGAATGTCATCATCGCATCGACCGGGACCAGGAGAGGAAGGGGAATACCAAAGGAAATTACACAGGAGGAATTTATTTACTCCTTTAATTTCATCCTTTATCGGTTTTTAAAGATTTTCGTTGCTGCGAGTTTTTGGTGGGCGGTGGTGCTAGTGATTATTTCTTGTCACTCTTGGCATTCAGACGGTCGATCCTCCCGATTCTGCTTTTACGTAACTGGCTACCAGTCAGTGGCGGAGAGAGGGGGCCGGGGGGCTGGCACCCTAAACCTTCTACTAATTCTCCATTATGTAGTTAATTATATGTATTTAATTAGTGGTTTGGTCCCTCCTAATTTAGCCAAAATGTAAAGTATGTTTAAAGCCCAGTCATATGCAGCCCAATTAGGCCTAATAGTTGAGGACTGACGCTTCATATTTGAGCCTTTGGCTCTTTACCGGCTTGCCGCACGCTCTGTCTGTTCGTCTTCTTGCTGCACGCTCTGTCTGTTCGTCTCCGTGAAGGTCGGCCTGACCCTCTTCCGGCGCACCAAGAAGGCCAGAAGGGCGCGTGTGAGTCCTCACTTCGATCCCCTTCCGTTCCCAATACCGTAGGATTCAGTCACTACTTACTACTATCTAAGTCAATTAGTACAGGAGTACAATTCATGCGAAATTGGAATTCTCAGGATTCGAGTGTGTTTCTGCTGTGAATGTGATTGAGCTAGAAGATCGATTCAGTTCTCAAGTGACAGAACTTTTGTCCCTTTGTGCCTCTTTAGATCCAAGGTTGGACACCTTCGACAAAGCAAATATATGCACTCTAATGGAAAAATATTATCCTGCTGATTTCTCAAGTCAAGAAAGAGCTCAATTGGAGTACCGATTGCCACATTTTCAACTTGATGTATGCAACCATCCAGACCTAAGTGCATTACCATCACTTACTGATCTAACAAGTGAACTAGTTAAGACTGGTAAAGATTCATCTTATCCTATGGTGGACAGGTTGTTAAGATTAGTCTTAACTCTTTCGGTTTCAACTGCAACCACCGAGAGATGTTTTTCAGCTATGAAACTTGCGAAGACGCGACTTCGAAGTACAATGGGAGATGGATTTCTACGAGATTATTGGGTAATTTATATTAAAAAGGAATTGGCCGCAAAGATTAGTAATTATGATATTATTAAGGCCTATGATCTTGCTGGTAGTCGTAAAGCTAAGTTTAAGTTAATAGAGATGTAATGTTCTTTGCATTGTAATTTGCGAAACATATTACTCTGATATGTGACTATTGGATCGGTAAATCCAGCATGGTTCATTGGTTCTACTCTGCTTGTTGTCTATGTTACCCCCTATATCCAATTCTTGGCTCCACCCCTGCTACCATAAGTTAACCATATGCATGCGTACACCAAAATCACCTTTTTCCGTTACACTAATCTCCCTATGAATACTACCCACCCATACAGTACACTACACCAAAATCGATCATACGCTTCAATAGCAGCAAGACGCCATTAGCAACTGACCATTAGAGCTCAGGATCGATCGAGTAGTGCACAATGGAAGCGACGATGGCTCGAGTGCTTCTGCTGATCTTTGGCCTCCTCCTTACCGGGAAATTCTACAGGTGCACGGCCACGGGGTACGGCGGCGGCCTCAGCATCGAGCTCATCCAAGTCGCCGTATCATGACCCGGCGCTCACCGCGCACGGCCGCACGACGGTCCACAGCGCGCGCCGTGGCGCGTGGCGTTCGCGCGCTCTTACGGCGCCGCGCCCTTCCCCGGCGCTGACGACATCGTGTCCAAGGTCATCTTCAGGTCGTTCGAGTACCTGATGGCCGTCAATGTCGGAACGACGCCCAGCCAGATGCTGGTCATCGCCGACACCGGCAGCAACCTCTCCTGTGGATCAAGTGCAGGAACGGCAACGCGCCGCCCCCCGTCCTGTTCGACCCGTCCGGCTTGGAGACGTTCGGCCTCGTGAGCTGCCAGTCCGACGCCGACTCCAACTGTCAGTACCTGTACCCCTACGGCAACGGCTCCCGTACGAGCGGCCTCCTTTCCACCGAGACCTTCACCTTTGACGAGGGTGGCGTCGGCGAGGGGGCAGCCATCAGGTGCGCGTGGCTAGCGTTAATTTTATTGAAACTAATCTTATTGTTATATATAGTCGGTGTCGAGTACTATTTACTGTGTAGAGTACTCGGTGTATTCGAGTAATGTGTAGTCGTGTCGAGTGCTCAATTATTTGAGTACTCTGTAGTCGTGTATCGAGTATTCGGTGTATTTGAGTACTACGTAGTCGGTGTGTCCAAGTACTATAGTAGTTGGTGAGTCTGAGTGCTACAGTAGTCGTAAGTCAGAATGAACCAGTTGTAGCTATAGCCTATAGTGAACCGGTTGTAGCCATAATCGAAGGAACAATCGAAATCATGGTTGAAGCCATGGCCAAAGCAGTGGTCGAAGCCACGGTCGTAATTATAGTTGTCATAGCTGTAGTTGAAGCCACAGTGGACCGATCGATGCTCGAAAGATCTGTGTGGTCGGAAGACCGGTAGTACCAGCTTAGTGTGAGCAGCACTACCGGAGAAGCAGTCGAAGAGACATGGTAGACAAGTCGTGGTCGGGTGAAACGGTTGAAGGGAAGCTGTGGTCGGAGATACGATCGAAGTACCGTGGTTGACAAGCCATGGTTGGTGAAACGGTCGAAGTATCATGGTTGACAAGCCATGGTCGGTGAAATGATCGAAGTGCTGTGGTCGAGAAGTCATAGTCAAGCAGCCGTGGTTGAAGTAGCGTGATCGAGACACCGTGGTTGGAGTGTCATGGTCGAAAGGACTTGAAGTCATAAGAAGTCGACTTGGTCAGATCTATGTGTGGTCATAGATTTTGGTCAGGGGTGTGTATCTGAGTTGTCTCAGCAGGACCGAGTCTTGTAGGTAATACGCGGTGTGTGTCGAGTTGTAAGGAATTATGGGTGGCAAAACCGGATCACAGGTAGTCTAACTAGTGGAGTTAGTTGGTGTGTATACAGGTCAAGTGACCGTGCATGCGTGAAGCTTATTTAAGCCATGTAATCTGTTAAACATTTGAAAGAGGTGCTGCGAATGAATAGTAGATAAGAATAAAAGGCGTGTGTTGCCAGAAAGTAGAAATCTCTCCTGTGTTCATTCATCCTCCCTACTTAGGTGTATGTGTCGTTCCAAAAGAATAAACAATGTATGTTTTTTCCGGTGAGTAGTGATCAGAGCTCTTGGGTTCAATTCCAACAAACTTTTGGTGCTCCACAGCAATCGCAGGCACGTTCCGCAGCGACGGTCTCGTCGGCCTCGGCGGTGGGACCATCTCCCTCGTGACGCAGCTCGGCGCCGTGACGTCGCTCGGCCGGAAGTTCTCCTACTGCCTCGTCCCCTACTACGTGAACTCTGTAACGCCCCCGTTTCCAGGGGCGTGTACGGACACGGCATTCCGCAACTATTCACGCATGAACAGTTATGGAGTGTCGCGCAAGAGTATACCACTGCATGCTTACAACAAAAGTTCAGCATATACTTTACATATGGATTAACATCCATTTTTCGACAGCGGGGCGTGCAAGCCCAAAGTATACTTACATCACAAAAAAACTCCAGAATCCGCTTGAGCTCGGCGAAGACCTAAAGCCACGGGTCCTCGTCGAAGAAGCGATCCTCTGGGACATCCTCAACGGGGAGACCTTCACCTTCGCCTTGATCCTCTAAAGAGTGGATTAAGCAAGCCGTGAGCCAAACAACCGGCTCAGCAAGCCCCAAAGGGACTCTATCTTACTACATGCACGGATTAACAAAGGAAGGGAGTATATTTCGTTTATTAACTTTGAGTGGATGCAGTTTTATTTGCAAACATTTTGATAAGACGAACCCAAAACTACTCCTTAAGATCTCAGGGGTTTTCATGAAAATTTCATTAACCAACTAATCAAGTTAAAGCATGTACAAAACTACTTAAGCTTTGCTGATGGAATCACCCAAGTGACACAGCTCCAATAACCGGGAGCACGGCGTATTCGAATACCATTTATTTGACTCTGCAGAGTTTGCTCAGCTTTACCCACACGATCCCTTAACTCCCGCGACAGAGTTAAGGAAGCCAGGTCGTTTCACTGCTCAACTCTTTATATAGGCTCTACCCGGTAGAATCCACTCGGGTCTGGCTCACACACACACGCACACAAACGTCCGCTTCGAGTGAACTCTACTGTTGTTAGGCATCCGCAGCACGGACTACCTAACCTCACTGCTTAACCTCCGCCACCGCCACACCTGTAGAGTTTCAATCGAGTTGAGCAGCTACCTGCTACTAGACCAGGGTTGACAAGTCAACTCCTGTGGTTGAGCGATCACTGTGACATTTGCTCAGCGTAAGGGTTTCAGTCCTTATATTTTCACATGGTCCGCAACCTCACCAGGCCCGCAACCCAACCTAAGGTAAGCGGTGGGCGTAGACCGTCTCGCGGTTTCCCACTCACCCTTACCCTACTCCAAACCCAGGGTAACAAGATGGGCAAAGACCGTCTCGCGGCTCTTCCCCAACCCTTACCCTACCTCGTGCACGCCAGCACTCTCCGCTCTAAGGTACGGTGTCCCATACCACCCTACCTTAGAGTCGGGTTTTCCAAATTCTATTGGCCCGCAGCCACAACCTTATCAGTGTAAAACTTTGCATGATAATAATATCTACAGTTATCTAGAATAACAGATAATTATTTCTAGGGTTACAAAGGCATGGCTACAAGTTTAACATGGTATTTGTCGGTGGTAGGTCTAACTACATAACATGTCATTCTAAACATTTTATTTTACTTTGAACTAACATTTCAGAACTAGCTCAATGCAAATAGCATAATAACATAATTAGATAACATGGGTTGCAACATGATCAAAGGATTTGAGACTTGCCGTCAATCTGGATGATCTCAGCTAGCTCGAACGTAGAAGCACCTTGGTCCTGCGACTGCACTTGAACTTCCGGGAACTTCGAAACTAGCGCAAACACACAAAAATAAATAAGTCCAGCTTGAGACTAATCAAGCGAGGGAAAATAAACTAATTAAAAAGGAGTAAAATGCATAAATCCTCAAATTGGAATTTTAGAATTTTATCTGGGATGAAATTGTGGAGGTGGAGGCCAAAAATGGGTCCAGGACATTATTTGGAGCAAAGTGGTGAAATTTGGGAATTTTTGGGACTTTCTGTGATTTTCTAGAATTTATTTGGATTTTCTGGGATTTATAAATTAAGAAATCCGGGGAGTGGGCCGGGAGGCCGCGGCCCAGCTGCGTTACGCCCATGCGGCCTGGATGGCCGCCGCGTGGCGGAGCGGGCGGCATCGGTGCGGCGAGCGCGGGCGGCCCGGATCAAGGCGGGGAGGAGAGATTGGACGGCCAGGATATAAGCGGGTGGCCGAATCGGTACGGGGAATCGGACGGGGCGTGGCGAGCTGAGTTTAAAGGGATTGGACGGAGGCGGAGGAGCCACGTAGCGGGGGAGGGGGTCTTCTTCCTCCTCTCGCCGCTACAGTGCTCCCGGGGTAGGGACACGGTGGCGACGGCGCCCGGGCGCAAGGGGGCTTGCCGGCGGCAGAGGATGGTACCACCGAGTAGAGTTCAACATGGTGAATCCATTTTGGGGATTTGGAGCTCAAGGAGACCAAAGGAGAGAGAGCGGGAGGGAGATGGGTGTGTTTCGGCTATATGGTGGCGGAGGGGGTCACCGGCGGCGAGAGAGTTCAATCGGCGGTGACTACACCAACAGGGGTTCTCGGGGCTCACATTGGTGGTGGTGGTTCAAGCCGAGGAGCTTCGAGTTGCTCTAGCCACGGTGAGGTGCGACAGCCGAAGAGGGAGCTTCGTCGCCGGAGTTCCTCGGTGACCCTTCTGCGCAAACAAGGGTACCAACGGCATTAGCAAGTGGAGGAGATGCTCTGGTGAGGGGTAATTGAAGAATGAGAGAGGGGAGCAGGAGATTGACTCCAGGGGGTCGCCGGCGTAGGGGAAGATGGCGGCGGCGCTCTGGGCAATGGCACTTCAATCGGTTGCGCGAGGAGGTACTGGGGAGTGGTGTGAAGCGAACGGGAGTGGTGGAGTGGCTCGGGAAGCAAAGGAAGAGCGAGGAGCCGAAAGGGGGTTTTTATACCCAGGCGGAGGGGATGCAGAGCCTTCGGGGAGAAGGCAACGGCGAGGGCTCCGGGTCAACAGGGGAGGACTGGAGTGGTTGAGGTGTCTCCTCCGCACAGGGGTGACGCCAACACTGCACGGGAGTAAAGGCAATGGACGGGAGCAGGTGAGCTTCGGCGAGGGCGGAGGCGCGTCCGCGCGCGGGAGAGGGAGGAGCTGCCGCTGCCAGGTGGGACCAGAGCAGGGGCGAGACGACGTGGCGCGCGGGCGTCCACTCCTTCGGACCGGGGCTGTTGGGACGGCGCGGGCGCGGGCAAAGCTAGGGCGGCGCAGGGACAGGCTCGGCGCAGCGCGCAGCGCTCCGCGCGTGCGCGGGGAGAAGGCGGGGAGAGGGCGAGGCGCCAGCGGAAGAGGGGAAGGGGCGGCGCCAGAGAGGAGAGGAGGCGGGAAGGAACAGGGGCGCCAGCGGAACGGGGAGAAGGAGCGGGGAAAGGCGCCCGAGAGGAAGGCGGGAGGGGGAAGGCGCTAGCGGGAAGAGACGCGAGCGCCGGGGAGCGGGAAAGGTGGAAAGAGGCGGGGCACCAGTGGAGAGGGGAGGTGCCCGGCCGAAAAGGGAAGGCGGATTTTCGTGGGACTTTCCAAAAAGGAAAAGTTCCAGAATTCACTCAAAAATGCAGGAAAAATTTGAAAATTTTTAGTTTGAAATTTTAGGGCTTTTCAAACTCGTCGTCCTCCCTCAACTTCGGCGCCCGCGCCAACGTCTCTGAGCAGGGCGCGGCAACCACGTCGCTCGTGGAGTCCGACGTGGACGCATACTACACGGTGGCCCTCGAAACATCGCACGGCAGAACTTCCACGTCGGGTACGATCTCGACACGTGCACCGTCACCTTCGCCGCTGCCGACTGCGCTCGATAGCTCCTCCACCTCCTAGCCCTCCATGTCCGTCCCTGTGTAGCTAATGATGACCATTAATCCGTAATAATCACCACATCTAGGCCCTGATCAACTCGGTTTCGGCTTCTGGCTTCTGGCTTATTTTTCACTATTCATAAGTTTCGTCTTTTTCTGAACTTTTGGCTTTTTGTTGAGCTTTTTTGCCGGTTCTTTTTTTCCCGTATTTGTTTGTATTATACGTAATGGGCTAACAAATTTTGTATATTTTTAAATTTTTTAAATTTAATTATGCTAAATAAGCCTCTGTCAGCTACAGTGTTTTTTCAGCCAGCTACAGTGTTTTCAGCCATAAGCCATGAGCTTTTCAGCCGAACCGATCACCACCCTAGTGTTGTCATGGCGCAGCTTCTCTGTGTTGTCATGCTTCAGTTGGGAAAAAAACAATCAGATAGAATTTTGCCTCGGAATTTGGATGATTAACGCGACACGCACAATCGAATCTTAAAAAAGTTTTTTAAAAAAGTTGAGAAATTGAGATTCAGCATGGGCCGAGGTGCCTTTGTACTACGGCCATGATCAAGTCATCAAGTGTGCTGGCCCGGCGTAATCAATTGACCAAAGTCACGTAAATCTTCTTTCCTTAGTACTTCATCTTTCTTCTCTTAAAAAAGTACTTCATCTTCGGCAATGTTATCCTAGAGTCGGATGCGCTAATCCTATGCTGTGGAAGGTAAAGCCTGTGATATGTCCCTGATCGGCAACCAAGTTCTAGAGGTTGAGGAGGCACTCGTCCGGTATTTCAGCAACTGGAGTTATGCCTTGTGCCCTAGAAATTGTAGCATCTATATTTTATGTTAACTTTGGTTTATAAATAGTAACAGTTTATAAATAATTATAGAGATATGTTTATGTACGATTTTGATAATATAAATAAAGTCAATATAGATTTATTTACTGTAAAATCAGATTTTAGAAGATAATACGAATAAGGCCTAGCGTAGCTCACTCTCTCGCGCCAATTGGGCGTAATTCCGATCGCAAGGAGCATCTAAATCCTGAGGATGTCCCCTCCTCTCTTCGTGTTTTGGTGGCTAGCGATTTGGATAGTTTCACGATTTTAGAATTTCTGCATTCCGTCTCAAAAGAAAGTACTTCAACTTTTCTCTCTCTAAAAAACAAAAAAGAAAGAAAGAAAGTACAACGCTAGGTCAAGTCTCCTCTTTTCTTGAAGACTCGAGTCAAGTCAATTATCAGAATAGCATGATTGTACATTGCAAATGTACAATGGCTAACACTTTAGTGTGTGGATCCACGTTTTTTCCCTATGTTTACCAACCAACTCCCCTCTAGAAAGAACGAGGAAAACGTGTTCTACACTAGCCATTTTCTTTACCTAACATTAGATAAACAAAAATAAGTCGAAGCAGAAATTATCCTTGTAATCGTTGACCTGTGGCACTAATCCCACACGATTTTCTAAAGAAAAACAATAGTAAAAAAAGAAAGTTTCTAATTCTGCACGCGCCGACGAACCACCCCTATCTGACCGTCCGATCTTCTTGTGCGAATTACACAAGCGGCTGTAATGCACGTGCAAGAGAATTACCAAACTACCCCTGCTTAACCTACCAAATGACCTGGTCGTCCCTGACCGCTGACCTGCAGATTTCTACATAAGCGAGGCCCAAAGAACAGAGATAGGGGAAAAAAAGGTGAAGTGGGGGGAAAAAATCGCGAACGCGATTAGAGAAGAAAACTAGCTCGAATCGGCTTGAATCGAAGCTTCGATTCCTACCTGGTATGCTTCTTCTCCGAATTCTTTTGCTTCCATGTCGATATAATTTTTGTTCCGCCTTGCTACGATTTCCAGAATGGGGCTGCTCCTTTCCGTTCAGACCAATATAGGCCTCGCAATTCACCGATTTGCGTTCACGATTGTTAATCCAATCTTTGCGAGCTATCTGCTTGTTCCTGGTGATGTGTTCTTGCGAATTATCGGCATCATTTAGCTACTTAATGGGATAGAAGAAGTGCTCATTTTTTTTAGCTGATGCTCCTGGGGTTTGGTTGCCACCGCTATTGTTTTACATGTGTTCTTGATGGTTCAGGTGATTGTTGTATTACATTGGGTCCACTAATCCAATCCTTCCTAGGTTTATGCTATTGGGACAATTGCCACTGAAAAAAATGCTGTGTATTGACTTCTTGTATACCTTTGGATTAGTCTTTTCCTTGCATAACTGATTTGTAGTCAAGTTCTAGGATTGCAGGAAAATATTGATGAAACGGTTAATTTTCTGATGTCAAAACTTAGAAGAACAAATGGGAATTGGGGATGGAAAACGAGGCTTACCTTAGACAAATGCTCTGGTCTTTCTCATTCTTTCATAAAATCAGGCTCCAATCTTTCCTTCTAGTCTAAGCCTGTGATGATATATGATGTCTTACCTTATACAAAGGCTTTCATAATTTAAGCAGGCAGATAGGCAGTTAATTGGCGTCTCCTATTAACTTTCCTTCCCTTCAGGTACACTAAAAGTGACCTGCAGGTGGTGTAAGGGGGAAAACACATTAGTTCAGAGTGTGTGAGAAAGGTACAGCGTTCAATCAAAAACTACTGCATATCAAGGAAGGGTATCAAGCTAATGTGCCGAGTGACTCTAGTTTATTGCTGTTCCTCCTGTTGAATCACAACGCGAAGGTCAAGCAGATAATCATCCTTTACTAATGGCTCACTCAGGAAATGGCAGTCACCGTGATCACACGATCGACATACCAAGGAATGATGTTACCACCCCATCAACATTTCATCAGGACAATCATAATGACTTGGATGAGTTGCACCACAACAGAGGTACTCCAAATGAAGTTCCTCCTGTCCTGGAAAATTCTTCTGGGACAACTACTGCGTCTAACTCTCGAAATGCATCCTCCGCAAGAAGTGATCAAGGTCATCGTCAGCAGAATCCTTTGAATTCTGGCTTCTGGATCTCAATTGAGCTTATCGTAAATGTTAGCCAGATTATAGCAGCTATTTCTGTTCTGTCAGTATCAAGGAACGAGCATCCACATGCTCCATTATTTGAGTGGCTTATTGGTTACACAGTAGGTTGTATTGCTACTCTTCCTCATCTTTATTGGCGCTATCTCCATCGCAATGGCCAGAACACAGAGCAGGAATCAGCAAGTCAGGCTTCATCTGAAAGGAACATATCTGAGCCTAATTCTTATGCAGTAATTTCATCTGGTCAAGCATCAGAAGTTTTGGACGGAGCTAACAGTACTGGAGTCTCAAGAAGTAATTTGCCAATTGCAAGTCCAAGGTAACATTCTCTTCCAGGGGAATTTTTTTCCAAGTATATATACCTGCAATGTGTACCTCCAACTCCAAGTTGCATCACTAATTTGAAGCGGAACCACCAATTCTATTGCACAGCAACCACCAATATTTGAGCAAAATTTTGCAGTATTCAAATTTCATGTGATCATGAACAATTTAGTTATGATGATTTCGCAGCTCTACCTACCTAATAACCAGAGAAAATATCAGGGCTTTTAGTATTTCCAGTACTTTATGTTACTTCTAAACCCTGGACTTGAGATGCAACCTATCAAAATGCTGCAACCATTTGAATTATTTCTTCTGTCTAATATTATGAAGTGAGAATGAATTTTCTGCTTTGTAGGGTCTATGCATTGGTCGCCTGCTTTAAATTGGCTCTGGATTGTTTCTTTGCTGTGTGGTTTGTTGTGGGGAATGTGTGGATATTTGGTGGCCATTCTTCTGTCCATGACGCCCCTAACTTGTACAGGTGTGTGCTGCTAGGTCGCCGTGCTTTGATACCTTCCTTACTACTTACCTTACATGTTTGCTCATTTGTTTGCAATAATTTTCAGGCTGTGTATAGTATTCCTTGCACTCGGTTTCATTGGCTACGCGTTGCCTTTCATTCTCTGTACAATGATATGCTGTTGTCTACCCTGCATAATCTCCATGATTGGCTTCCACGAGGATTTGAATCTAAACAGAGGTGCTACCACAGAAGCAATCAATGCCTTGGTGGCATACAAGTTCAAGTCAAAAAGGATTCATGATGGAGATGTGGGGGAGGGCAGTGGCGGAGTCTTAGCTGCTGGAACCGACAAAGAGCGAGCTATTTCTGCAGAAGATGCTGTGAGTTTCCTCCCGTGATCCTGTTTGCACTTCTTGCGCATAGAATTGTTCACTCCTGTTTACACATCTGTAGCACATTACGCATTTAGTTGACACCTACAAATCTCTGGGTTCTGCAGGTTTGCTGCATCTGCTTGTCAAAGTTCTCGAACAACGAAGACCTACGGGAACTTCCCTGCGCGCATGTCTTCCACATGGAATGCGTCGATAAATGGCTCAAGATAAACGCATTGTGCCCTCTGTGCAAGGCTGAGCTAGGCGGCTCAACAAATGCTCCAGACACTAGCTCCGGGGGCCATCATAACAATGACAGAGTAGGAGACGATCTCGAGTCACAACAATAGCTGCTCTTCTGCTTTCTCCCATGAGCATGGGGATGGAACCGCCCTTTCTTCTGTCCTACACCGATTAACTTGTGAATTAACATGACAAACTACTAGTAGGTATACCATTCCTTGTATGATCCGACAAGTCCTTTTTTCTGACGGACTTGTCTCATATTGCCAATATAGTGTTTTCTGCCTACGCTGTTCGGCTGTGTTCACTGAGAATTTCTCATACATTGCTGCCAGCATTATTCTTACCCGAAGTTAACTGTGAAAAGCATGCTTTACTAGCTGGTGTTAGAATGGCGATGCTGGTGATCACCTGAGCTGAGCACATTGTAGGTTGTTGATGTTAACCTCATATGCTGTTAAAAGTTTTCTGACTGTCTCCTTGTACAGAAAATGGCTATCTTGGCTAACTCCTGTGTATCCGAAGGACCATATGAGAAGGTCCTAAATATTATTGTGATGAATTATTGTCAATTTGGGAAGTTGGAAATTTAAAGTTGCTATTTTCGACAATTCTCTGGATTGTATACAGTTCTGTCGATTTGAGCCATGCGTGTATGAGCTCTGTCCTTGTATGCATGTCTGCACTAACTAGTTGGGAAACAAATTTTGGTTGGTCTGCACTTGTGGAGTGTTACTTGCATGCATGACGTGATGTGAGGACTCATTAATTGACGGTGCTATCGGCAGCACTTAAACAATGCATGCGAGCTAATGGACAGCGGTTGCACTGCTCGGTCTGACCGTATGATGGGCAGCGGTCTGATCGCTAGAGCATGCGGTCAGACCGGTCAGACTGTGGATTTTCGGTCAAATTTTATATTTTGTGTATTTGAGTCGCGGAATGGGTTTTGATCATTTTCTCAGTGGATATATATTACATGAGCTATGTTACAACTAATATGTGTCAAGTTATAAAGAACTTATACCCCGAAACGATTTCTCTATTTTTAGATGTGCAGGGTCGTTGGAGTCAACCGTGTTTAACGGTGATAATTGACACTAGGCTCATGGAGAAGTTGAGGCCCAGAACGACCAAGAATGCTGGATGAGACAGTGAGCTCAAGCATGGCATGAAAAAGGCGGAAAATGTTGAAGACAAGTTTGAACGATGGGTTGACGCCATGCGGCTTGCACGGGTCAAGTGAGCCGTGGTTCGATGGAATCGGGATGGGAGAGACTTGATGACGCGTGATAAGCTAGTGGTGCACCTACACATGGCAAGCATGACGATTACTTCCAGTGATTGGTGATGACCAAGTCAAAGAAGGGTATTTTGGTAGTTTGACCAAAATAGCAGAAATCATCTTAGATTAAAACCGTGGCGTATGGACAATGCATTGGAGAGCGGTTTAGATCAAGGTGGAGCTGGTTGGATCAAGACTAAGGATTTAGTGGATGCACACTTATGCGCTTTAAAAGTGTGCATAAGTGAACTTGTGACATAGCTTGGCTCATTTCTGAATAATTTGACATACTAAAAATCCATTTAATTTTAGAATCTTTGCTTACTTGGCTTGAGCTTGCCTATATATGTTTGGCATGATCTAGATAGCATTTTCACTTTTTATGACTTGGTGTAATACTTGGAAAGTTGCTTTAGATAATCTTTATGGCTCCTAATGCTGCAAAATGAATAAAATACAGTCACTTCACTCTAATCATGATCTATCTTCTTCTATGCATCTTCATGATTCCACTGCCAATGGAGGAGAAAAATTGATAAAAAAATGCACATCTAGATCATGATGTGGAGTTTTCGTGCGAAATCTCGATTTTTGGAGCTTTATTGTGTTGCTGTGTTTTTCTGTCACCTCTCACCATGACTAAGGTCAAATCGAGCAATTGCTCTTTCATATGGATCTAGAGTGAGATTTCTCGATTTATTTGGTGAATTTAAAGCTATTTGTGAAATGTTGGTTATTTTTAGTAGCTTCATTTCACCTCTGCCTCAAATGGTCATTTTCAGCTCTTTGCGCTCTTCTTCTCACCATTTAGAGCTTTATTTGCAAATTTCCACTCGCTTGTCTAAATACAACTCATACTTGCATTTTTGAAGAATTGTCAATGGATTCATAAAGAAGGAGATTGAAAGACCATGTGAGAATATCTTAAATATTGTTATGATGAATCATTGTCAATTTGGAAAGTTGAAAATTTGAAGTTACTTTTTTCGATAATTCCCTGGACTGTATACAGTTCTGTTGATTTGAGCCATGCATGTATGAGCTATGTCCTCGTATGTATGTCTGCACTAACTAGTTGAGAAACAAATTTTGGTTGGTCTGCACTTGGAGTGTTACTTGCATGCATGACGTGATGTGAGGACTCTAATGGGCCTGTTTTTTCCGCTTCTAAAAGCTGTTTTTCGTCTTTTCTACAGTAACTAGCTTTCAAATGAAGTGCCTTTTTAAGGCGGAGTCTACAAATTAATTGTAGTATATACTGTAATAACTTTATTTATATCGGCCAAAACCATACGCGAGTTTCTGTTATTCCGTACTGTCTCTCACGAATAGCTCAAAGCCATAAACCGTAGCCAAAAGTCATAAGCTGAAGCCAAAAAGAACATGCCCATTAATTGATGGTGCTATCGGTAGTACTTAAACAATGCATGCGAGCTCATGGAGAGCGGTTGAACCACTCAACTAATTCGGTCTGACCAGATGATGGGCAGCGATCTGACCGCTAGAGCATGCGGTCAGACCAGTCAGACTATTGATTTTCAATCAGATTTTGTATTTTGCGTATTTGAGTCGCAGAATGGGTCTTGGTCATTTTCTTAGTGGATATATGTTTTATGAGCCATGTTACAACTAATGTGGGTCAAGTTGTGAAGAACTTGTGTCCGAAAATGATTTCTCTGTCTTGGATGTACAAGGTCGCTTGGAGTCAACGGCGAGGATCGGGGCTTGGCTCATGGAGGAGTTGAGGCCCAGAACAATTAAAGATGCCAGGTGAGACAGTAAGCTCAAGCATAGCACGAGAAAGGTAGGAAATGTTGAAGGCAGTTTGAACGACGGGATGACGCCATGTGGCTTGCACAGGACAAGTGAGCCGTGGTTCAGTAAAACCAGGACGAGAGAGACTTAGCGATGCATGGTAAACTAGTGGTGCACCTATACGTGGCAAACATGGCGATTGCTTGCAGTGGTTGGTGATGACCGGGTCAAGAAAAAGTATTTTGGTAGCTTGACCAAAATACCAGAAATCGTCTTGGATCAAAAACGCAGCGCATGGGCGATGAATTGGAGAGCGGTTTAGGTCAAGGTGGAGCTGGTTGGATCAAGGCCAAGGATTTAGCAGATGCATATTTATGCGTTTTGAAAAGCATGCATAAGTGAACTTGTGAGAGTAAAACCCGTATGTGTGGGGTTAACAGGTTTCCCCCATTGTAAAAGTGGATAGGATCCATTAAGGGATATAGTGGCTAGTTGCCCACATATAAAAGGGAGTTAGTATGGAGGCATGTAAGGTTAATCATCCAACCCATCTCTTGTGCTCTCTTCTCTAGGTTTAACGTTAGGGCGTGGATAGGATCCATTAAGGGGCGTAGTGGTTGGTTGCCCACCTATAAAAGGGACTTGGGATAGAGACATGTAAGGCTAATCATTCAACCCATCTCTTGTGCTCCTTTCTCTAGGTTTAGGGTTAGGGTTTGAGAGTGAGTACCTTGAGTGCTCTTTGTCCTCAAAGGTGAAGTGGATGCAAAACCTACTTTCTAAAGTAAGCAATATATTAATCTTTGTGCAACTCTTGAGTCTATCTTGTTTTTGATTGATGTGCTTAACTTTTAGTTGATTTTAATCTCTCTTCTTTCCTTTTTGTGATCTTGTTGTGCCAAAGACGTGTTAGAGATGGAGATAATCTGTGAAAATATATCTTCACCCATCTAGGCACTTTGATTGCAGGATTCACGAGAAAACCCGGTTTTGTTTGACTTGGCCTCTTTGGTTCATCTCTTGATCCGAGTGTTTTTAGCTTGATTTCTGTGGTGATTTAACTTGCTGTGATGTATGGGAATACATCTAGATTCTTCTTGGTCATCATCATCTCACAAGCAAGTTGTATTCACCGTTCGGGGTTTTAACTCGGTTTTGGTGCACATCTCCTTCAAACTGAAAAGTCTCAACTTTGGCCATATTTTTTTGTGATCATTTGTTGGAATAGGTTCATAATTCCTTAGAGAAGATGCCTGCAAAATTTCATATCATTTTGATCTTCGGATCAAAAGTTCTCTCATTTTTATTTTTGAAATCGAGATGAAAACACTATCATTGACCTAATTTTACTGTAGCAGCGGTCAGACCATCCTTATACTAGCGGTCAAACCGCCTGGGCCGGTCAGACCGCAGCTTGGAGGCCAATCAGATCATCGAGAAGGGTTAAGTTCTATGTTTTGTTGACTTGAGCCAGTTGGTTTGATTTTTGGTCAAGAATTTTATGTTTTACACCTTTGTAGGTGTTTAATAATAGAATCATGAATACTTAGAAAAAAATTTTAAGTTGGCACTATTTATCACTCTCTATTGTCATCCGG
The DNA here is from genome assembly GCA_017311315.1 of Dendrocalamus latiflorus. Classification (NCBI taxonomy): domain Eukaryota; kingdom Viridiplantae; phylum Streptophyta; class Magnoliopsida; order Poales; family Poaceae; genus Dendrocalamus; species Dendrocalamus latiflorus. The sequence continues at coordinate 60,312,562 of CM029663.1, read as the reverse complement.
TCCAACAGTATCCGATCAACTTGCACGGTTGCACCACTGCAAATCCTGTAGATATCTCTTAGTACTTATGAAATGTAATATTCAGGTAATACAGTATTCCCCTGCTGCTGCTACATGTCTGCAAAGCTGCGTTTCACTTTATTCTAGTCATGCAGATCCCTACAAGCCTATAATCATTGGACAAGTGCAATAACAGAACAATATATATTATATCCCCACGTTTATTTAGCACACATGCAGATCCAACAACTCAATGCTCCAACATATGAGCTGCAAAACTTTATTCATTGACTGCATTATTAAAGCAACAATCTAAGTAATAACTTTATTCATTGACTGCATTATTAAAGCAACAATCTAAGTAATAATTGTTTGTCCTTGCATCCCCCAAAGAGAAAAGATGATCTCCAATTATTGGTCCTCTCTTGATTGCTCTTGTACTGTGCAGACAGTACAGCCGATGACAGTTGACAGCCACTCTTATGTTCCTCTCATCTCCTGCATTGTTTCTAGATCAATTATATAGAGTTAAAAAAATGCAACTAGTCAAATAAATAAGGGCGTTCACTTGTAAGATAGCTTGTGTCCTTAAGAGAGGAGTAAAATGGCCTTTTTGATGGTTTGGTTATGAATGAACGTGCATGCTTCTCAGCAAAAAAAAGAGGGGGAAATTGGTAAAATGCCACTTAAAACATGAAAATTGAGAAAATACAACTCAATTCAGTGTTGGATCCATCATCCATTAAGTGCCATCTTCTGTTTTCCTATTCTTTGGTTAATCACCCCTGTAAAAAGAAATGGCTTGTGACTTGTAAGGGTGACTGAATAGTGAAGTGAACTCTATGTGGCATACCGGGGAAGAACCAGCTAAAAATAGTACATCTAGAGAACCTGAAGTGTACTAGCACAGGGAGATGGATAGATGACAGACTAGTATGTACATCAGATACCAGGGAACATATAATAAGCTACTAGCTATATATATCTCTTCTTTCTTAAATATTCCAAGAACAAGCAAGGAATAATAAACACATAAGCAGCCAAATAGGTATATCTGAATCTGGTCAAACCCAAAAGAGCAGAGGTGCCTGTCTGTCAGAGCGCGATGGGCCTAATTTCACGTGCCACTGGGCCTAGCTCATGACTGCTTACTGGTCCAAGCCGTATCCGCCATCCTGTAATACACATGCGACCAGTAGTACATCGATGGATGGATCATTTGTCTCTCAAAAAAAGGTTGATAGAAAGACAGATTCATCTCATCTCTCTCTCTCTTGTGTCAAGCTAGCTAGGACCAGCGAGAACTGAGCATAGCTCGGTTGGCTCGAGCGTGTTCTGGCTCCAAACCTTGCCCAAATGTCCGAGTCCTACCCGACGCGCGTGCTCACTTTAATTAAAAAAAGGCACACATGCGCGTTAACTAGAATAACGCATATCCACACTGAACGGGCTGAAAAGTAGTAGTTCATGGCTGAAATTGCACTGTAACTGACTGAAATTACACTATAGCTGAAGATGATTTATTGGATATAATTAAATTTAAAAAAAATAAAAATAGAAAAATATATTAGCTCATCATGTACAATGCAAACGAATATGAAAAAAGAACTAGTAAAAAAGCTTTAAAAATACCAAAAATTCAGAAAAATAAAGGCATGTTTGGTTCATGACCAGAAGTTGCCTAGCCACAAGTTAGGCGTACCACAGTTTTTAGGTAGCTGTTTGGTTCACTGACGCAACTGTGGCATGCCACACTTTCTTAGCACCCTGCCCTACACGTCATAGACTCAGTTTCTTGCCAAACTTTGCCACAAGTGTGGCTTCGATTTTGTGAGCCACACTTTCTGTGGCAGCCACACATTGCCTAAGCTTAGGTATGGCAAGCTTAGGCACCAACCAAACAGGCCCTAAGTCAAACGCGCGTGTGTACCCCTAAAAAATGCTAGCTAGGACTAGGACTGATGGTAGATTGTTGGCAGAGCATCCGGACGTGTGAGCAGCAAGCAACCCAGAGGGGCGTTTGGTAGGTGCAAAAGTACAGTACACAACCGCATGCATGCAGCATATCAATGGCACGATGAGGTCATCAGGCGTTACCAGGGGCGGAGCCTCCGCCCCAGTGACCTGGGCGGCTATCGCCGGTGAGTAACCCTGATGAACCCTTATCGTCGTTCAAGCTCCACTTGTCTATTTACCTTCAACATATAGGTGTCCGATGACACGAGATCTTCATATTTCCACCTGGGAGGCGACACCCAATATGGATCGAACACGCTAGCATCCCGCCGCGTAGTGGTCAGTTTTGCTCAGGCTCATGCACAGCTCCCAAAATCGGCTTTCGGTGGGGTGAAATGACGGTCACTCTGCAGGACGTCTCATTCTTGACCGGTCTCCCTCTCCGGGGTGACGCACTTGTTCCAACCCCTGCACCAGCAGACTGGAAGGAGGGGTTGGCACACTGATTTGACCTGGCTATCCCAAAGGGTGCTCGTGGTGTCCCCCACAGGTAGCTAAGGATTTCATTGTGTGCCCCATAGGATGCATCGGTCGAGGTCGTCAGGACGCACCTTGTCGCATACCTTATTTAGCTCTTTAGTTTGAGCATGTTTCCAGCCACACACGATGATTTTTGCAACGCCATGTTTGTCTGCCTTGCCAAGTCTTTGGCTGACGTGGAGGTTGGGGTGATGCCTTAGTATATTTGGGGATCAACCGTCCTATGTGTCCCATATCAGGGATTGTGTGACGTTTACCAGCATGACACTACTGATACCCCCAATTTGGTTGCCTGCTACGTGCTCCTACAGCTGTGGAATTGGGAGCACTTCCCTATCAGTCGTTCAGCTATCGTGACACCAGTGCACTCGTTCGACGAGTTTGCCGTCCTAATAGACGGGCCCACTATGGGCTTCTGGTGGACTGGTGCCCATCTGCGCTGGACCAAGGGCAAACCGTTAAGGTGCTACTTGTTGTGCTGGATGTCATGATGGAGCAGTGTTCGTACGACGTCCAGACATACAATGAGTACCTGCAGTGGTACATACCCCGGTCGCGTGGCAGACTTACCGTTTATCCACCAGATCGCCCCGAGCAGGTCACGCATGACAACAGTCTACCATGCTCGATCGATTGCCATAGCGCTTCGCGACGCCATGATAGCATAAGACATGTTGAAATTTTTTATTGTTTCATTTACGAAAGTCATACTGGTCATTACTGAACTTGTTTCATATGTCATTTCAGTTAGAGCGGGCGCAGTGCATCGCAAGCGCATTCGAGACTGCTATCAGCAGCTCGAACACACTATCGATCCTGCGGAATACTTTGAAGTATATCCTAAAGTAGGCCAAAAATAGTGCACAATCTAAGCTGCGGTCGTTCAACGGAGTACACTGTGCACATCGGGCACCCAGTGGGGGCATCATGCTCACTCGTCAGGTCATCATGACCTAGCGAGTCCGGCAGGCCATCGTAATCTACCGAGTCTGCCCGGCGTTGTAGTACTAGCCGTCAATCATCTGTGAACCGTATTAATGAGGAGGTAACTTATGTACAAACCTACGTTTTATTTTCCTTTTAGGCCTTATGTTCCGTTAACATAATGGTGTTCTCCTACCGCAGGTCCATCATCGAGATGCATCACTTTTGACATCCGCACCACCTACACAGAATATTGCTCCCCATCGTTCATCTTCGCTGCACATCTGGGAGATATGAGATTCGCACTCTACATTTGGAATATTTAATGTGACTAACATTGTTTCATCTTGCAGCTTTCAATTCAACGGGGGGTGATGTTGAGTCCACCGATGATGGTACGGGCCTCCTAGATGCTTCCAGGGAGCGGTACACAGTGCCAAGTTTGTAGCGTACGCAAGGCAGAGCTCATCATTCACACCATACGTAGGGTGGGAGACTTTAGTGAGCATAGCTCCTCCGGCTTCACTAGCATGTCGTACGGTCAAGGCTAGAGCTCCTCTGCACCACGAGAGGGATTTCTGGAGTCCTTCGTTCAGGACTTATTGCTGGCAACCCGCAGTTCAGCATGTTTTAGTAGGAGGACATCAACGCTTACCGGACCCAGCTTGCTGTACCTCAACCTACTGGATCACCGTCGACCACCCAACAAACGGAATGGTCTCCGTACCTCCTCCGAACTGATACGCAAGCTTCAGACCGGCTGACGTACCCTACAAGACATGGTCAACACAAGACAAGGCCATGCATACGGAGGCAAATACGGCAAGAAGATAGCAGTGGCTTAGATGAGTGAACCATATCGCATCCCGTGCGATGCGTTTTTGTACTATTATATGTACTCCAACAAATATTCATAATGCATAAAATTGTCAAAAAAATAGACAAATACTATGACTATGTTAGGAGGCTTCACATAAAATTTCGTAATTTTTGGAGCTCGTTTGCTACATGTAATAACTCCTACAAATCATAATCGTACAAATTTTTGAGCAACATTCATAGTGGATAAAATTATCAAAAAAATTATACAGTTAAGTACATTTGTCAGGAGGCTGCACGTAAAATTTTATAATTTTTTCAGCTCATTTGCTATATTTAAAAATTCAAACAAACAGTATATAAAAAAATTAAGGTAGATAATTAAGCCGTCTAATTAGCTGACTTAATTACTTGGTGTCCGGTGGTGGGGCGACAAGGCACCTAGTGCCTGGTAGCAGGGCGATAGGTGACACGCGTTAGCCCTACGGTGTCGTCGCGTGGCCACTTGACGGCAAAAATGCTATTTTTACTAATATAACACACATACGGTCGTTTTTAGAATTACGGTTACAAACAATGTTATATATGTCAAAAAGTCCGATTCTTCTGTACTCGTATTCGTCTATATGCATGCGTATCTCCGCGGAGATTTTGAGGTCGAGTGATTTATAGACAGCGCGGGCGACCCGACAAATAACAAATACAGCGGGTGTGTGTGAAGTTGGCGTCATCTGAATTGCAACCGCGCGTGCAAGTCGTACGTACGTACGCGCCGATTAGCTCCATGCACGCACGTGTCAGCCGTGCAGAGAACAGCACGAGCTAGCGAACCAACCAGCCACTCTTAATTTCGCAGCAGATATCGATCCCATGGCTGGCCTTTGATCGATAAAGAGAGAAGGGTAGTGGTCGCCGTGGGCGCGCGTGCATGCGGTGGCGGCTGGCGTGCGTACGTACGTGTGGGCGCGGCTTACGGTGAGGCGATACGAAGAGGACGCGAGGCGGAAACGTGGTGTGTCGGGTGGAGGAAGACGACGCCGGCCGGCCGCCCCCGCGCTCGCGTTCCCGACCGGCCTCTCGCGTGCACGTTCGCGTGGGGGCCTCGCCGCGCTGCGTCGTGCGGTGGCCTCGTGTCCGTTTGCGCCCGCGCGCGGGGCGCCCCTGCGTCTGCGTGCATGCATGGCGCCGTGAGCGCGCGGACGTCGACTGGTGGTGCGCGCGATGGGGCCGGCCGTCCGGCGATCGATCGTGCGCTAGCTACCTCACCGTGCCCCCCCGTTTGACCGATCTGGCAGGCGAGCTCGATTGGTCTTACCAACTCATTTTACCATCCTGCCCTTGCTTCTGCACGTACCATTGAGATCAATGATTGTTTTTTTCCTAGCTTGCAAGGTGGACGGTACCACATCTCTACAAAAACAAAATAATAATCTAAAAAAATAAATTCTACTACCCTGTAAATTCTCTAACTACCGGGTGCGCGATAAAGCTGACAACGCAGAGGCGCAACGCGGCGAGTGCAAAGGCATAGCTGAGGGCATGCGTTAGACAAGCCGATCCTGATAATGTCGACTTAACGTGCTATGATAATATAATTTTTTATCCGTAGCAAAGCACAAGTATTTAGCTAATATACTATGTAAATACCATGATGCATCTGTAGTTATTTATTTATTTTTCTTTTTTTTGTGATTACAAGAAGACACACACACACATACACACCACCACATATGCCACATGCACATACACATGAGTTTGATCCATTAGCACACATCTAGAAACAGGGGCGGAACTAGAACGAAAACGACCGGGGTTCACCACTTCATCATACATATAATCATATGTATAATTTTCACGTAACATTGTAATATATACTAATGTGTCCAGCTATTTTTTAGCATTAATAATTCAACATAACCAATGTACAATAACAAATGAGTAGTGAAGAAAGAGCTTACCAAAATCAAGAAATCCACTACAAGCATTGGCTAATTATAACAAAGTGAAGGAGCTAAGAACCAAATCATGGACAAAAGATGGTCTCCGTTGGCAAAATACATCATCCGACCTCAATGGCCAAAATGAGTTAAAAATATCTAGGTAAAAAGTGATAGAGTGATCAAATAAGTAAATACATTAGGCCTATTTTTAATGGCTTCTAAAGGCGCCTTTTTGCTTTTGCTACAGTACCTAACTTCCAAACGGAGTATTTTCTCAAGATAGAATCTACAAGTTAATTGTAGTACACGTTAAAAACCCAACATATGTATCAACCAAAATCGCAAGCGAGTATATCTCTCTTCGTAATCTCTGTCGTAAATAGTTAAAATTCAAAAATTCCAGCCATAAGCCGTAGCCATATCAAACATGAACATTACCTTCTAGAATTCGTTTCTACGCTCTTGAAATCTGGAAGCGACAAATCACAATATCATTGGTAACTTCATTTCACAGTTCTCCACATAGCAAATAAGACTATCACTCATGTATTGAACATTGATGTGATTGCACGGATATTTGAAAACTCAATTAGTTAGTTAGATATTGTCATGTTGAAGAACAAATGAATAATAGAATAGAAACATCATCTAGAAGCTTACTTGACATTATTCTCAACTAGTCAAATACTCGTGGATAACTAGATCAAGATCACATGCAATTTTTTCCTCCAATTTGCAACTTGGCTGATATTCCAAAAATCAATTTGAAACCTTGAGTCATAACCCTACAATTTGATGGGTAAAAACAACGATCATCAAACCCTGCCTAACAATTTAGTGCCATTTATTGAAAGAAACTAGAAGAATTTAGAGAAAATTAGAATAAAAAAGCAATATCCTTTGCTGATTTGCGATACGATCGATCCTTGTTGGCCTCTGGTGCTCCGTTGGCCTCCGGTGCACTCCCTATGCCCTCTTTGATTTCGCCCCTATCTAGAAAAACATAGGCTGAGAATAAATTCAAGACCTTACGAAATTTCTAATGAAAACGCACTCACGTATGTTAACTACTATAAAGCAATTTTTGAATGATCTCAGCAAAATATTAGAATTTGCAGAAGAAGAAGAATGTAACATCCTGGGAAATATAAATAATAAATTATGGAGTTTTTGGATTATTTTATTTGTTTTTTTATTTGAATTGGAGTTTATTGGCTTTTTGAATTTGTAAAGGAATTTAAAAAAATAAAAAGAAGGAAGAAATCACACGTAAAATGATACAGCATGAACATCAAATGAAGAATCTGGAAAGATGATCCATAAAGTGCTAAAAGAGAATTGTGAGTAAGCGTAAGATGTCATTCCTAAAAAAATTAGGGCAAACAAATTAAAGGAAGTTAATATTCATGTATATATGCAAAGAACCATATGGATATAAGGACATATATACATATATACACATGAATAACATAAATAAATAAATATATACATTATGCACAAAAATCAGGGAAGGAAAGGAAAATATATATATAGGTATATACCCAAGATGTATGTGCAAATGTATATACATGTAAAATTCAATTGCAAAAACAAAAGAAAAAGAAAAATGAAAAAGAAAACACCCGGCCGGGCTGGCCATTTTCCCCGGCCCAGCCCTCTCTCCACGCGCGGCCTGCGAGCGCGCAGTCGCTCAGCGCAGCCAGCGCCCCGCGGCCCAGCTCTCCCGCGCTCGCGCCCGCTGCCGAGTGGCCCCGCTCCCTCGCGCCCTCTCCCGCTGGCCGATGGGCCCGAGCCGTCAGGCTCTCCTCCCTCCTCCCTCTCTTCTCCACGCGCACGCAGCTCCTTCCCCTCGCATTCGCTCCTCTGCGCAGCAAATCCTCTCCGCTCATTCTCTCACCTCGCGGGCAAGTTTAAAAGGACAGCTACAGGAGGGGAGGCGAACCTCTCCCGCCACCTCTCCCCTGCGAAATCCCGAAGAGGATCGCGTTCCTCCCCCCTGCCTCGCCTGAACAGCGGCGGCCAAATATCTCCCTCGCCGTACAAGCCCTCTCCGACTATAAAAGCCTCACCCGGGAGTCTCAATCGCGTCGTAATGTTCCCTTCTTCATCCCCCTGCAAGCAATTGACATGTAGTGCACCAATTCCCCACCGGCGACCTCTTCTTCCCCACGGCCGGCGACCGAGCTGCCGCTGATCCCGACCACCACCAGCCAATTCCTCCCTCCTACACCCTCTTCAGGACCTGGCGAAGTAGAAACAACCCTCCACCGAGCTCCCCGATCACTCTACATCGCCGGCGTCGATCGACCTCTTCGGACCGCCGCCACCTCTCGCCGCCAGCCCTCTCCGGTGAACCCCACCTCCGGCCGTCTGCACCAGAAGACTCCCCATCGCTCGGGGATTATATTCCACGCAGCCCCTAGCCCTTTCCGGCCACCACTCGCCGCCGGTGTCGTCGCCCCCGACTCCTCTGCCCGACCGCCTCCCGGAGCTACCTCAAAAGGTATACTTACCCTATATGGGTAAGCATCGCTCGGCTCGGCCGAGTGGCTTCCAGCGCCAACTCCTTCTCCCCCTCGCTCCCGCGGCGCGCGTTCGAGCCCCGGCTCCGCGCGTAGCGGTCGAGTTTCTTTTAATTTCTGCGCTGACAGGTGGGCCCCGTTCGTCAGCCGCCGCGGTACCGCAGGCCCATTGACAGCCTGACCCCACCCGTCAGTGTCTAAGCACGCCGACAAGTGGACCCCACTGGCCATAGAGACAGAAGAAATAATAAAAAGAAAAAGATAAAAATTAAAATATGACAGGTGGGACCCACTGTCAGAAATTTCACATTTTATGGAATTAACTGAACTAAGAACTTCAAATAATCATAACTTTTTCATCTTAACTCCAAATTAAGTGAGACAAATTTCTAAATTCATCTAAAATCAAAATCTGTCCAATGGAACTGAAATTGTAATTTTTAGAGTTCATTTGGATTTTTGGTGTTATTTGGTTTGATTCGACACTTTTCTTTTTGTACGAATTTTGGGCGCACGCTAAAATAGCTTACGAGGCTCAAGAGGAAGAGATCGAGGCCGCAGCTCTAGAAGCCCCGGACAATCAAGCACCCGACCACTGTGACCAAGGCGAGTCAATACTTTGATCATGTTGAACCTACATTTCTGCAAATTACTTTATTTTAAATTAACAAATTGCATTGCTGTTATTTTTATGCAAATACATGCTAAATTTGATATTCTAGTTATATGCCATTGTTTACCTTGAATAGTATTACCCCCTCCTTTGAGTATTTGAATGTGTGAACCTTGTCGCCCTAGCAAAAATATATTAGTAGCATTTCGAAAATAAGTCTGTAACCGTATGCCATGCTTAGCATTAATTAGGAACTCGGGGCAGGAAATTGTCCCGAGCATCACTTTTATTCATGAGAAATTGGTTTGGGCAGTCATTGTGATAATGCCTGGTATATGTTGGATATGATTATTTTACACTCCCAAGATCCCCAACTTGCTTAATTATCTGGGCGGATTGGTTCGATGGTGTGTATGTGTGTGGTGCAGTGATTGCATAAGTGGGTTAGTGGTAGACCGCCCAGATACCACTAAGGACTGAATCTTGTCATGTCACCCGTGTAAAACAGTACAACCACATGCTGGCAAAGTGTAGGCAGGGTTTACTAATTTGTGTGGCTCTAGGTGGTTTAGGGCTGGACGAAAAACTCGAAGCTCGTTAGCTCGCTCGGCTCGTGGCTGGCTCGGCTCGGCTCGGCTCGGCTCGTTAGGATAACGAGCCGAGCCGAGCCAAGATTTTAGCTCGTTAGCTATAACGAGCCAACTCGAGCCAGCTCGCGAGCCGCTCACGAGCCAAACGAGCCATGCTTCCAGGAATTTAGATATGCATATGCTGCTTCCATGGACCTAATTTGTACTCTATTGCATGTGTTAATGTGTAAATTTGTACTCTATTGTACCCAAACGAGCCATGCATATGTTAATTTGTACTCTATTGTACCCAAACGAGCCTAACGAGCCAAACGAGCCAAACTTCCATGGATGAATATATGATGGAGATATTTTTTGGCCCTGGCTCACGAGCCAAACGAGCTAACTCGAGCTTTTTGTCGAGCCGAGCCGAGCTGGCTTTTTAGCTCGTTAGTTATAACGAGCCAGCTCGAGCCAGCTCGTTATCCTACCGAGCCAGACCGAGCCGAGCCGAGCCGAGCCAGCTCGATATCCAGCCCTAAGGTGGTTACGTGAAGGTATGACCACGAGCAAAGGGATGGATGGTCGCATCCCCGCCTTTGCCCGTGATGGCTCACGAGGGACCCTTCCCGAGGGATGGTCGGATCCTACGGAAGATAGACCTTAGCGGGCGTAACCACAGTAGGACTATGCATTGTAACAATCCTGTGATAGTCTACTCAACCGCATGGCTAAGGAATCATGTGGGGCAACGGGTGGATTTATCTCTTGTGGGTAAAGTGTGCAAAACTCTGCAGAGTCAAAACTATTCGAATAGCCGTGCCCACGGTCATGGGCAGACATGAGAACTTAACTAGATATAGTTATGTTTACAAAAATATTGAAAAATGGGAATGGAAAAGTGGAAGGGCAGAGGAAAGCCCTGATTTGAGTTGTCCTGGGTGTCGTCCCAGTGTGTCCTGGAGGTCGTTCCAGTGGTTCCTGGGTGTCGTCCCAGTGGTAAGTTAAGCGGCTATAACGCTGAAAAAGGTCATACGGTGTGATGCCGTATGTAGGGAGAAGTTATGGTGATATTAGGCATATGGTGTGATGGGAAAAATTGTAGATTTGCCCCACAGTTGAGTGGCTTTGTAGATTTGCCCCACTGATGTCTCAATGACATGTGGGTCCAGGACCCACATGTCATCGAGACAACTGGGGCAAATCTACAAAGTGCACATTTTTAAGTGGGGCAAATCTACAAATCCCCCGGTGTGATGTCATATGTATGGAAATTCATATTAATACTCCTTGAACATTAGGCTTTTGTTCAAATGCTAGGTCTTAGGAATTTTTATATAATTGTATTCAAAAGCACTCTTCGCAAAAATAAAATAAACCAAAGCCATCCTTTGAATAGCCATACATGTTATATACTGCATTCTGTGTGTTGATTCGCTGAGCACGGGGTCGGAGTGCTCACGCTCGCTTTGCGGCAAAAATCCAGAAACAGGAGCGCAAGACCACTACGCCTACGAGGAAGCTCCCGCTACGGAGGAGAAGAATGACGAAGGAAACTAAGGCGTAGGCTTCGTTGATTAGACACGGACAAGTGGACATCCGGCGTTGTGTGCACGTATGTTACTAGTTAACTGGTAACATATAATGCACACAGTACCTTCCAGTCGCTTGCCTGTGGATTTGGGTTTGCTTTTGCTGTATTTCCGCTGTGCGTATTTGTAATAATGACATTTGGCCTAGTCGGCCCCTTTTGTAAACTATCACCCGACGTGGTGTATTTCAATTCATGTAATATAATGGATGATTATGCGATGTATGAAATGATTCAGCAATGTACCTGTGTGCACTAACTACTGATCCAGAGATTAGTGCAGTGAAACACAGTAAGATTCAGATTGAAAAATCTGGGTCTGACAAAGAAAGCTGTTCATGTTGATATATTTCATACTGCAGCATCCGCAAGCTGGCTCGCAAAGTGCTAGTAGTTGTGCCTAGCTTGTACCTGTCAACTAGCTAGCTATTTTCGTTTCTCAAGTCTCAAGTGCGCGTTGCAATCTTGTTCGATCCATATTTGAGAAAGGGTGTCAGTTAGTACTCTGCTTAGGGATGGCAATCGGGCGCGGTGGGTACGGGTAGTGCTCACCCATATCCATACCCGCGACCCCGATTTACGCCTATGGGTATACCCGCGAAGGACGACGGGTGAAAAACCTCGCCCATACCCGTCGCCCGCGGGTACCCGTCGCCCTTGGGCATACCCGTTTACCCGCGAACTGAGAATCGCCATATGAGAGTTGAACTAATGACAGGTACATATGAGCAACAGTTGTTGCTAGGAAATATAATAGCTATCAAAAAAGTTTATAACAATCAATAGCAATTAGAGATATGGAAAGTTTATAACAATCGGTAATAATTAGAGATATTGCTATGACTGCGCCACCTGTCAATCTATATCACGGGTAAACGGGCGAGGCAGGTACGGGTGGAGCTTACCCATACCTATGCCCGTTTACCCGACGGGTAGAGTGCTCCCCCATTTTCATACCCGTGGGTAAAGAAAATATCCCATATCTAACTTCATTAGAGTATTTAACCACAGATATACGGATAAACGGTTACAATTGCCATCCCTAACTATGCTATTCCGGAAGTACTCTGTCTGTACAGTGGTGTAGTAGTTGCTTTAGCTGATCAGCCGCGTCAAAACAGAATCAGATCCGAGGCACGCCCTTTTTTCTAGCTAGTCCAGCTGATAATACTGTGCATGTTGACCCCAACATCACATCATTAGCTAGTGCACTAATCAACCATCCCTTTTCTGCATAGAAAGGCACCGCACAAACAATTCCAATTCATGACGCAAACATCTTAGTCATCGATGAGTCCTGATTTAAGCCTTGTTCAAAACGAATTTTACCTTCTAACTTCTGTTCGAAAACTGTTTCGAACACGTTAACTTCTTAACATAATTTTTTCTTCCTTCTTTCCTTTTCATTGTAAGAGGAGATATAATGGTTTTTTTATTTTCTTATCTTTTTCCATTTTTCTTTAATTAGATGTATCAGCTAAAAACTATCAACTGCTACCGTGGCTATTTCAGCTAAAAACCAATAGTCACAACTAAAAGGTATTAGCAAAAAGCTATTTTGAACGGGCGTAACCGCGTAACCAACCCCACTTTTTTTTTTACAGGAACCAACCCTTAACTCCAATTCTACAATGACCAAAATAACCAGAACCTCCCCGCAAGGAATTAGGGCCTGTTTGGATCCCATGGGCTAACAACTAGTTGCTAATTTTTAGTCCTTGTGGATCCAGACAGGAGGGCTAATGAGTAGGCTAAAGTTTAGCCAAAGCCCTAACTAGTTGTTAGCCAACTAGTTGGCCAAACCCAGCTAATGAGGGCTAAAGAATCAGCCGGATGGAAAAAAGACACCGATACCCACGCCAACCCTCCCAGCGCTAGAGGCCACCCAAACAGACCCTTAATCAATGGTCGCTGCATCTGCACACAGCATTACCGCATCAGCCAATAAGCACACGCAATTGGACCATCGAGGGCAAGATTGCCATTTCAGGCCACGGGTGTCGGCCTACCACCACGAGACGATCATTCCATCTCACGTGGGCCCTGGGCCTGCAGACCAACCGGACCGGGCCTATTTAAACACCGGCATCCCTCCTCTCCTCTCCACCAAAGCTCGCACACTGCGCTCTCCATCCATCTCAAAGCTTTCTCTACGAGCACATCGCCTCTCTTAGCTCACGAGGCCTGTGCGGTTCTTATAGCTCGATCATCAACATCTCCATACATGGAGCTCTCCGCCTCCGTTTGCCACTCCGCCTGCTCGGCGTACCGCCACCTGTCGTCGGCGTCGGCGCAGCACTCCCGGCGGCGGCGGCGGTCGGGCAGGAAGCCCGTCGGCCGGTGCTACGCCGTGCTGAAGCAGCACAAGACGAGGCTGTACATCCTCGGGAGGTGCGTGTCCATGCTCCTCTGCTGGCACGAGCGTGACACCGACTGAGCCAGTGGGCCGCCCCGCCCCGGCCCGGCCGGGCCCAGATACGGTCACAGGGTTCTTGATATGGACCGGGCTGGAAGGCCCGTCGTCGGCCCGGAATCGAGGTGTTTGGTTATGTATTGTATAGGCTTTCTTGATCTGAACAACACTTAATAGAGAGAGAGAGAGAGAGAGAGAGAGAGATGACGGGAATGTATTGGTGATGAGATGACGAAACAGGTGAAGTGTACATGAACGGAGTATATATAAATTTCCTGCAATTCTTTCGTTCCACTGATGTGATTATTTGCGTCCCATTTGATTCCCCTTTCGATGTTTTCTCTTACTGTTGATGTGCATATACATAGGCGACAAGTTTTCGTGCATTATGAGCTGTCACGTGTCTGTAGTACTATGTACTGAGATGCCAGCGGTGCAATGAGTTTGTGAGGGTACTAACGAACAGTTTTATGCGCTGTGTGATGGACAATTTTGTTTGGATTTTAGGGATTAATTATTCGTTGGACCGGCTGGTTTCTGCTGCATCCTGTAATTTATGGGAGAAATCATTCTTGGTTAAGTTCTCTATGTAATTTTCAGAAACAGGATTGCTGCCTGCTGCTAGCTAATCAACGCAAGCAATGAACCAGCAGCAGGTCACTGATTCGTTTGTCGCAAATGGTTTATAGCTGTAGCTGACAGCTTTTAATCCTAACGCGAGTATTCATAAGTAAATAAAAACACTTTAAAAAGACTATTTTAATAAGTTACTTCTTAAAAACAATAAAAAAAATTATTCTATTTATTTATTAAAAAATCATGAATCCTAAGTCATAAACCCAAAAAAAAAAGGCCAGCGGTATCACCTTGTAAAGCTAGCTTCATAGCTACCGACCGATCGATATTTCGGACACGTGATATTAATCGTTAAGACATTAAATCCCCATGCGACATTAATCTTACCACCGCGCGAGATCGATATTGTTCGTGTTGGGTAAGCACTTGCTGGAGGGCGGCCGAGCCGGAGGTAAGGACGACAAACTTCGCCGGCGCCGGAATCCGACTCATGCACCACCCCTGAAATACGTGCGCAATCCTTCTCCGGCCGAAAAGTCTGCGATTCATTTTTGTGCAAGCGCGTGCTCAATGAAAGCCGGCCCAAATCACCTCCGTTTCTGGGCGTGGCCTCACCAGATTTCCTCCGTTGTATTTATCGTCATGTGAGTGAGAGACAAATCGATGTAAACGGTTCGAATACAATTGAATAGTCTCAAATATAAATATAAATTTATATTTTTAAAATAAATATAAATTTATATATTCTCGAATACGAATACGAATCAAATATCGTAACAGATACAAATTCGAATCAAATATGTGCTTAATTCGGTCGAATACGAATATACTCCTACAACTTGTGTAACAAATCTCGTTAGAAAAAATTCCTAGCAGTTTTGCTTTTTTTCACTGGTTTTTTATCCGTTACCGAAACGGTTACTGGTTTCAAACCACCCAAATTCAAATTTCGAATAACAAAATTTGTCCGGGTTTTCCCCGGGTTCCGGAAACAGATTGAATACGAATCGAATAGTCTCGAATACGAATACGAATATTCTCCAATATAGATATGAATATTTTTGAATATGAATATAAATATTTTTGAATACGGATTTTACTTACCACATTCGTGTTTTCTTGGATACGAATATCGGATAAAATAGATTATTTGTTACCGTTTCCCACCCCTTAAGAGCATCAATTCCCTGCCACACCAGGGACTGCCAGTCTCATCACTACTGGAAAGATAAATAATTTTAGCTACGTTTACAGCATTATGTTCTTCTTCAAATGACATATCTGCAAGAGGTAAGAGGAAATCTTCAATGACATAGCTGTGGCTACAGCATTATGTTCTTCAATGACATTATGTTCTTCAATGACTGAGGTAAGAGGAGATTTAAATCTGAGCCGTTGATTGCTTGAGGTTAGTTTTAGCTTAGTGCAAATAACTAGTAATGAAACCAGCTACCCACTAATTAAGTTAAACCTAAAATAGTGAAGCATGAAATCGGCCTACATTCCATATCAAACAATCACAATTCTGTTCAAATGATGTTATCTCTCTTTTTTTTTTTTTGCAAGGATAACTGATCGATATCATCCAAAAGTTCTTTGTTTACGATAAACTAGTAGGGTGGACCATGCATTTGCATGACTAGATTTATTTCAAAAATTTTATTATCAAACAATATAACTTAAAAGTTTGAGACCAAATTTACGTATTCTATAGGCTATTTAGGATTTTAATATGTCATAAATATTAAAAATAATAATAAAATAATGAAGGAAAATAGAACCTGAGGAATGTAATTAAAGTATGAGCTTGATAGGTTGAGGTTCTTACAAACATAAACACTCTCCATCATGCATAAATTATGTAACTGCATGCCCCTATTCTTCCTCCATTAGTTACCCTTTTCTAAAAAGTATACATGCACATGTACTTCTATTTAATCTCAAAGCAATACGTTGATTATTCATATGGCAATCTTATTAGTTAACATGGTATTGGGGTATATTACTCACGCATACACTGATGAACCATGGGTGACCTATGTTAAACTTATAATCCCTTACACATCAGCTGTCTTACCGAACCGTGTGTCCTCTATCTCTTCTCGCCATTACAATTTTTCTGCTTCAACCTCCAACAGCATACCCAATTCTTGATCGATCACTCTTAATTGTTACCCATTCTAATACAACCTCTTAACCGCTACCCCTTTCAATACAATACTCCACCACATAGTTATCTTCTACTTCTCTCAGTTATTGCTCAATACTAATTGTTGCAATATTAAACATGCATACATGTGCAACTGTCGTTGATCCCTACCAGAGACACCTATTATCAGGGGCGGAACCAAGCCCCGAGTAGGGTAGACTTCAGCCCGGGGTATGAAAAATAACTGGTGTATAGCCCAGGTAAATTCCAAGCTAAGGTAACATTCTTATGGTCCAGACCAGGTAACCCAGATCATTCCATCATTGAGCCTGGGACATAGCTAAATCCTGATTCCGCCACTGCATATCATGCTCTCTCGGGCGACTCTTAGCCTATTCCCTATGGCTGCACCATCTCTACTTCAAGCTCTTTGTTTATGTACGTTTGTGCTTCTATTTGTACAAATGCGTACAAATATATACACATGCGTGATGTTATACGTGTTCGATATCCCTCTTCTCCCAGGTCGATTGCTCCTCTTCTTCAATATTGATCACCTCAACGCTATAACTTCTTTACTAACCGTGGTGATCTCGCATCTTCACTGATATTGGTCTGTCTGTTTTAGTTATTGTTTAGCGATATGGAGAATCTTCTCGTCATTGTAGGTGTACGTGTTCGATATCCCTCTTCTCCCAGGTCGATTGCTCCTCTTCTTCAATATTGATCACCTCAACGCTATAACTTCTTTACTAACCGTGGTGATCTCGCATCTTCACTGATATTGGTCTGTTTGTTTTAGTTATTGTTTAGCGATATGGAGAATCTTCTCGTCATTGTAGGTGACATCATGCCCCTTACCAGCGATAATACGCTGCTAACTACCCAATGGCACTATATTATTATAGTTCATCTTTAATGTAAAGCTTTATCTCTTCTTTGCCAAACCATTTTATTATCGAGCTTATTTGGACATCGACTTCTTCAACAATGCTGATATTCACTGCTCGTCGTCGTGGCCCTCGGCTCCTTTAACTTTCGTCTCTCTCCAATGACTTCGACGAGTAATACAACATTGTTCTTATTGAACGGCTAAGGTGAGTAGCACAATATTGTCCTTATCTCCTCTGCCATTGCCCAATTTGTTGAAAGAAAGTTTTTTTCAGCTAGGGAGAAAAGATGGTATTAACTGGCTCTCCTTTAACCAATGCCTTCTTTCCAATTGATTATTTCCCTTTAATGAGAAATGATATGTAAAGACAATATTAACCTCTGGAAAGTCATAAGTGGCCTCTTACTCCTAAAAGATAATAGATCACTATATGTGTTACAAATCTAGCCCTTGAATTCTAATCTTTATTTCTCGCAAAATATTGCAATGCATAAACTGGTTACAAGCATCTCAATTTATATGCCTATAACTCCTAATAGCACACGACTAGGACTTCGAATTGGACACTACTTCAACTCGAATTACAGATAAAATCGAACTCGATTACAACTAGGACTCTGAGTCAAGAATAAATATAACAATCTCCCCCTTAATCTTGACTTTCTAACTTCTTTCCATCTTGTTTGAGTTTGGATGGCGACACATCTCAACCGTCCCTGACTCAACTCATATTCAGAGCACTTCATCTTCGCTGAGCGCTTCGGCAACAAACGCTTTCTTCGTCTTCGGCTTTGGGCATTCTGAAGCGAAGTGTCCATAATCATTGCAATTATAACACCTCACTTTTGCCTTATCAAACCTCCGACCTTTACGGCCTTGGCCATCACCCCTGAAAGTGTTCTTGCCTTCACGCTTCGATGATTGAGCCTCCCACTCGGCACGAGTCAACAAGAGTTGTCCTTCACCTTTGTTGCTAGTGTCATGGATGCGTTCCTCATACGCCTTAAGACGACCGATGACCTCCTCCATGGTCATTGCCTTTAGGTCTCCAAATTGCTCTATGACTGAAACAATCGGGAGAAACTGTGAGGGAATAGCACGAAGGAATTTCTTTACCACATACAACTCTTCCACCTTCTCGCCAAGGGCCCGTATCTTGTTGACGATGACCGTCAACCGGACGGCGAAGTCATTGATCGACTCCGTTTCCTTCATACGCAGCACCTCGAACTCGGTTTTGAGAGTTTGTACCTTTGCTTCCTTCACACGATCTGCGCCAAGATGCATCGCTTTCAACGCCTCCCACGCGGCTTTGGCCGTCTCCTTTTCGGCCAGTAGGAAGAGCGTCTCCTCTGGGATGCCCTGATAGATGGCCGCCAATGCCATCTGATCTTTGCGCATATCGACGTTGCCGTTCTCCATCGCATCCCACACTCCTTGAGCCTTCATGTACACCTTCATCTTGATTGCCCATGCTGCATAATTGCTCTCCGTGAGCATCGGATAATGCAGCGAGATAGCGGAGCTCTCCTTCGCCATCGCACCGGATAATGCCTCGTTGCCGTCGAGATCGCTTCTCGAATCACGCGACATGATCTTGGGCACGGATCAAAAAACTTCGGCTACTTTGAAGGCTCTTTGGACGGAGAGAAACGGAAGAAAAAACTATTGTTTTTCTTTCTCTCTCTTTTTTTCTGAATTTTGCTCTTGCTACTCTGCGCTCCGTTGCCTGAACTGCTGTTTCGCTTGGATTTTTATTGTGTCATCTTGTCTCTGTGACTCGGAGACGGACGGAGACTTCGGCTCGTAGACGGACACACGCTCGGAGACGCTTCGGCTCGGAACGACGAGACGCCGCAATTACCTTTCCGCTTGCTTCCTTGCGAGTGTTGCATGGCGTTGAAAGAAAGCTCTCAAGAGAATCTCTCTTTCCTGCCACGTGATTGCTTCTTTTCCTGGTGGTTTTGTTCTCGGATCAATGACCAAAGACTAATAAAGAAAGATGCCACTGCTGCACTTTTTCTTTGACGTGGAGGAGGCACTTTTTCTTCGTGCGCTGCCACACTGTTTTCCGCGGCGAGGCCGACGAGCCTGCGATGCTGCTTGTACAGTTGTACTCATGGACGTCGGGTCGCTCGACCGCGTCCTCTGCCACCGCGGTGGCCGTGGCCTCCCGGAGCCCGCGCTCGCCAAGGTGACCGCGCGGTGCCTCGCAGGGCTGGCTGACCTCCACTCCTGCGGGCGTCGCGCACCTCGTCTTCATCACCTTCTCGGCCTCCTGCTCCTCCTTTAGGCCTGCGCCTTCCGCTCCTCCTCGCGCTCGGCAGCGGCATGCAACGGTGGCCGCCCCCAGGAGCGGAGAACCTCCCGGGGGCAGCAGCAGAAGAAATCAAGGGTTGGCTCTGATACCAATTGTTACAAATCTAGCCCTTGAATTCTAATCTTTATTTCTCGCAAAATATTGCAATGCATAAACTGGTTACAAGCATCTCAATTTATATGCCTATAACTCCTAATAGCACACGACTAGGACTTCGAATTGGACACTACTTCAACTCGAATTACAGATAAAATCGAACTCGATTACGACTAGGACTCTGAGTCAAGATTAAATATAACAAGAACAACAACCACTAGATCAACGCAAATCAACGGTCCTTGTGCAACATGGTGTACCGTAAAAAAACCATTTCAGTATCTTTGTAGTCAGGGGTGGAAACACACCTCGAGCAGGGTAGGCTTCAGCCTGAGATGTGGAAAAATAATCCAGATAGTCTAGATTATTTTACCACTAAATCAGAGACATAATCAAATTCTAACTCCGCCGCCGTTTGTAGTTCGATCCGCCTTGTTGCAAGACTTGCACCTTGGAGCTTCTGCAGACAGTACGTAGTAGGCGATAAGCGGTGGCGTTTGCCAAGACCAAATGGGTTCTCTTTTTGCTGTTGATCGATGAAGCTACTGGTGCTGGTGCATGCTACTTGATGCCTTCATGTTGCTCAGATGTTTTGTTGCACACGCTTATTTTTAGGGTTAGCTTTCAGAATCTCGATCCGTTTCTCATGGCGGATCAAAATGGCTACGGATCCTGCTGCAGATAGTCAGAAGGATCAACCAACCACAGACCGGACGTTATCAGACACAAGCATTAGCCAACCAGAGACTGCGCACCACCATTAATGCTGGGTCACCACGAGCACCACTAGATAACATCTTTTATATGCTAGATCAATTTTTTAAGTAAATTTCTTATTTCCAACGTAAAGTCACCGGTTTTCCGGATAAAACCATGAGGAGAGTGC
This sequence comes from Dendrocalamus latiflorus, assembly GCA_017311315.1. Lineage (NCBI taxonomy): Eukaryota > Viridiplantae > Streptophyta > Magnoliopsida > Poales > Poaceae > Dendrocalamus > Dendrocalamus latiflorus. The sequence continues at coordinate 60,291,756 of CM029663.1, read as the reverse complement.
AGATCTGGTTCCTGCAAACTGTTTTGACTGATATACTCTATTTATCATTTATATAGGACTCATCTGTTTGAGCCGTATGAGTGTGCCAGCCTGCTGCTCATCAGCTAAAGAATTTGCACTGCATATATTTCTTCCATAAGTGTTTAATATTAAGTCCACTTGGAAAAGAATAATGAGGAGATCAGTGGAGCTGGCAATTTAGAAGGAAAGGATTCGGTTGGATTCGATTCTGTGGTGCACTAAAGCCTGGAGTCAAATGCAGAGAGGCAGCACGGTTTACATGCTGATCTTTGTTTTTTAAGCGAAGGGTCTACATCCTGATCTGGGGCTCTGAGCTAGCTGATCTTTTATTGAAGCAAGCTGCAACTGAAGATCCAGGATACGTTATGTTACAATCGGATGCAGGTAAACAAATAAAAATGGATGGGAATGCGACTCAAATCTGGTGATGCAATGCATGCCATGAGCTCATGTTCTGTCCTGAAGGTGCGCTTCAGTTCTTGCGCTGCCTCGTTGGCTTGGGTCTGCATTGCATTTGCAGTGCAAGCATCAGGTGCTTCTTTTATCTGTCAGTGATAACTGAGTGACTGACAAGAGAATTTCTGCTGCTTTGTCCCTTTTTTTCGTAAGCCGCAAATAGAAGGGAACAATGAAACGCTCTTGTATATATGGGAATCAGGAATGGGACAAAAAAATGTGAATAACGGCTCCGTTACAATGAGTTTTTAGTTCTAGCTTCTAGAAGCTAAAATCCGTTTGAAATACGTTGGCTTTTTAATGCGATTTTTTCTTCTTTTTTTCCTTTGCATTGCCCATGGACCGTGGAGATATAACGGTGTTTTCCATTATTTTTTTCTCTTTTTTTTCTTTCTTTTCATTTAATTATATGTAAAAAAACTAACATCCGCTATGGTATCATTTCAACCAAAAGTTAAAAACCATAAAAAAGGCGAATCGAACGTGGCCTAACATCACTCACTAATACCACCGTGGATTTGACAATTTGAGCACTCACTGATACCACCATTCAGATACACTTCGAACTCTCCGCAGAACAAGAATCAGGTAGCTAGCATACTTGCACATTGATGATGAAGAAGAAGAAGAAGAAATTCCAAGATGATGAGTTGTTAAACTTCATGAAGGACTAGTTTAGTTGGTGGCTTCCCACCAAATCCAATCCAATCCAATTTTCCATTGATGAATCAAAACTCCCCAAATTGAGGAGTTGAGCTGCTTATTTTCAGGTACACTGCACACCACCAAGAACTCCAACCCATCCATATAACCAAAACCAATCCAATACCAATCACACAAATCGCCAACAACCATCTCTGGTTACCCACGCAATCACGTAATTAACCGACCAGCTTCCTTTCGCCTTCGGCTTCTTTGACTCCTTCATCCAGGCTTTGGTCAGTTCATGTCGAGCATGCCCTCGTGGAAGGCGGCGACGCGGTCGGGGGTGACGCACTGCGTGATGAGCCGTGCCCCTGGCTTGTGGGCCCAAGGCCTCACCAGTATACACGTGGCGATGTAGTCCAGGTTCGTCAGTGGCACGACGTGGGCGGGCGGGCCCCACCCGTAGTCCACCTCGGCGAACCCGAGCCGCGTCCAGTCGGACACCAGCAGCGTGCGGTAGTCCGACGTGATCTGGTACGGGTCGCCGGCCATCTCCCCCACCGCCCACTGCGCGAACTCGGAGGGCATCCGCCTCTTCCCGTCCTTGATGATCTTGACGACGTCGGTGACGGAGGAGCCGGCCACCTTCCCGGCGGGGGCCGACACGCGCATGATGTAGTAGCAGTTGCCGTAGAACCCGGCGCCGCCGCGCGGGAGCGAGGCGTGCAGCAGCGGGCGCGCGTTCATGGCGAAGCAAAGGTGGACGGTGGAGTCCGACTCGAACCCCGCCGCGCGGGTGCGGCTCTGCCACGCCTTGGCGATCAGCACCTCGAACGCCGAGCACCGGGCGCCGCCGGCGTGCGCCGCGTTGTACTGGTTCTTGAAGTGGTCGATGTAGTCGGCCGAGATGTCGATGGCGAGGTACTCGAGCCGCTTGGCGCCGGCGGGGTCCGGCAGGCTCCCGACGACTGCGGTGGCCGGGTCGGGGATCGCCTCGCGGCCCCACAGCGGCTCGACGGTGATGCTCTCCGCGCCTCGGGCGAGCTCGCCGACGGCTGCCATGAACTGCGCCGCGCCGGGGCCGTCGGCCACCGCGTGGCTGAACCGGAAGCCGACGACGAAGCCGCCGCACGCGAAGGTGGTGACCTGGACGAGCAGGATGAGCTCGCGCTCGTCTTTGTGGCTGGGCGTGGGCGGGAGGAGCTCGTCCTTGGCGATCATGAGCGGGTACTCCAGGTAGTCCACGTCCTCAAGGCTGCAGGTGGCCGCGGCCTCGATGAACCAGACGCCGGCGTTGCTGCAGTCCACCTGCACCTCGCCGGCGTCGGAGAAAGCCAAGCGGCCCGCGAGCGGGTAGTAATGGACTAGCGCCTGAGCCAAAGCCCGTTCAATGGTCCGGGCCGGGCCAGCGGCGGCGGCAACGTCAGCATCGTCGCCGCCGGTGGCCCGGTCAAGAGACGGCTTGAACACGTGGAGCGACTCGATTAGCGCCATCTGTGTGGGGTATCGGTCGAGCCACGATAGGCGACGCAGGTCACCTAGCGTAGGCTCGGCCGGAACCACCAGGCGCTGCGCGAGCCGCTCGACAGACTTTTCGGCCGCCATGAGGATCAAAATGGAGTTGCTGAGAGGACGAACCGAGAGACGGTGGAGATCGGGAAGGGGGCTGACCGGGTTGCTCGCCGCTGCTCCTTTGCTTGCTTGGTTTGATTCGGTTGCTTGACTTGGCAGCCAAGGGAGGCGCGGTATTTATAGGTGTTTCATTGGGGGTTGATGGTGAGCGACGTGCCTGGGCTGGGTGACGAGGATAGGAGTCGGATGGAACGAGTCCACGGGCCCACCTGTCCAAGATTTCTGCTCGTGTGAGTTCCTACGTCGGGGTCAAAAGGTGGTGGAGTTTCGCTTTCCTACCTAGCTCCATCCAACTCCGTGCTCACCACTCCTATGGACTGCGTGATCACTTCTTGATCTTGATGTGTCAAGGATACGATGCGTATACGTACATCGTGAACAATCATGTAAGACACATATGTACTCGCGATCGATTTCGGTATAATCGGCTGGATGTTCAGCCCTATAATTGGCCAGTTAGACATGTATAATCACTGACAGCTAGTGACCGATAGATTACCGGTTCCTTTTGCTTGCACCATATTGCTAGTGACAAAAACCAAATAGCCAATCCATCTATCCTGGCATAATGTCATGAGAAGGAAGAAGAAGAAAAAAAAACAGTTTCAGAGATCGTTCAGCTTCCGACATGCTTCTCCAACTTAATTCTTGGGGGTATTTCTTTTTGAGAGTGTCTACGCATCACCCGGATGTTTTCTTCCTAACTATTATCTAAATTTGTGATATTTGGATTAGAGGTCAAGTATGCCCTTATTTTTTAAGAGGGAGATTTTTTTAAGAGCGAGGGGGTAGAATTCAAAGAGGGAGAGGGGGGAATTCATAACCATTAGATCTCTAATCCAACAGTCCTAAATCTGAATGATAGTTAGGAAGAAAATATCCAGATGATGTTTAACAAAACCTAGGAGGGCATGCAAAGTACAATATTTTGCCTGGTGCTCTTCAGTGTTGAGACACATTGAGAGTTTCTCCATCAGTATTCAGACAAAACCTGGAATGATGGTGTACTACGTTTTTTCTCCATCAGTATCCATTGCAAGAAAATTTCTCAATCAGCAAATGATTCAGAGTTGAGACACGTTCCAAGGTGAAGTCATGCTCCCTCCTACTGAGGCACGAAAGCTACCCAGTCCATGGACGCGGTCCAAATTAGGCGCGTTAATCCTCTTGGTGAGAAGCGAGTGGTATGGCTGGTGGCAGATTAACAAACTAATTAATCACGAGCAACGGATTAACGTGAAGAGTCAAGTGCCGTACTAATTTAACACGAAAAAGGAAGAAGCGTGAGAGTGTCGCTAATTAAACTGCTATTAATTAAAGTGCTGCAATGTGGTGGCACTTCAATTAACAGTTTGGTGCATGCATGGTAAGCTCGCAGCCGGATCTTTTGCATGCAATTCGATCATAAGCACACCTATAAGGCATGTACAATGTAAAATTCTTATATATGAATACTTAAAGAGAGAGAATATAGCCATATCATCAAGCATCCATATAAAAGTTATTTTCTTCAATGCAAGTATCTCTTCTGTGGGTGCTTAGATACTATATTATCTATTAATATATATAGTTATACATATAAGTACCTACTAAGCACTGATGCTTATTTAAACATCGATGCTTTAAAAATAAGCACCTTATCTATCCTATGTGGTAAAAAAAATCAGTTTTTCATTGCTAAGCATCTCTCTAAGCGTCTGCATTGTACATGCTCTAACAAGCCAGAGTACAACGGACAATTGATTGGATTTAATAAGGGTCTGTTTGGAATATACGAAATTGATAGGTATTACAGAAAAGTCGTTCATTTTGTTTTTTCCCCAGTAAAACTCACCTGAAATTTTCGCGTTTTAGACGAGGTCGAAGAAGGATTTATATGGACTCTACAAATAGATAACCCTCACCCCAAACGTATGGAAAATTATGCATTGTAATGTTCCCCCTCCATGTGAAAGCATAAAAGGGGAAATTGACTGGAAGCTCGGTACATGGATGAAGCTTTTCTGAATCAAGATACCTTTCACTTGTCTTTGTATCAAGCGTATATGCACTTTTTGAAGTGGTTGGGGTGAGTAAACAATGCCGCCCTACTCGTTTTAAGTATGATGATCGATCTAATAATTAATTTTTTTAACAGTATGTTGTATTTTACGCATTTTCAAGCCCAACTTGATTAGTAATAGTCCTGAGACCTCTGTCGTCAGCTTAATCATTATAAGTACAATCTATACAAAATGCTCGTAGTTTCACACACACACAAAACGATGGTTTGAGCTAAAATATATATATCCTTCTTCAGTATATATATTAATTATCTCCTTCAGTATTGCATAGCCAAATAATCTATTCAGATTGGTATATATATAGCTGCCTAGGAGAAGTTTTTGGTGAAGTTGACTCAAAACAAACAAATGCACATGCAGCTTCCTCAATGGCTTCCTTACAAGGGTCAGAGATGCGAATCATTTTGTCCGTATTGAACACATGAACCAAATATGTAAAGCGGTTGGTGAAATGACAATGCAATCATCCATGCATGCTTTCCCTGTAATGGCGCATCTGGACGATAAATCTAATCCATACATTTCACATTTGATTGGCTCACCATCGATCATATCAGTGAGTAGCTAGCTAGGTTTGCGTTTAGCTTACGCTTTATAGATATTTTTGTGAGTAAATTATTAAAATTGTTACTTTTTCGCCTTTTAATTTGATCAGAAACTAAAGTGTGTGTAGTGCTTGCTATCTGGCCAGCTGAATAAACAATCCAACGTTTGATTCCTACTTTTTCACGCTTTTAGAATACTTTTTTGGTAGTTAAGTGCAGCTCTGCAAACTCGAGAGAAATGTGACTTAGACGAACGATCCAAAAGTAGATATTGTAGAGAAGTAGTAGTTGCCAAAAAAAGATCGATGCTCTATCGATCTCCCACTGCAAAAACATTAACTAGCTAGCCTCTCTTAGGTCACGCTCGGTTGGGATAAAAATCTGTGACTTATAGCTGAAAGTGCACTATAGCGGCTGAAATTTCACTGTAGTTGAAGGTGGCTTATTTGGCGTAATTAAATTTGAAAATTTTAAAAATAGAAAAAATATATTAGCTCATCATGGACAACGCAAACGAATACGGAAAAAAAGAACCGGAAAAAAAGCTCAAAAAAAGGTCAAAAGTTCACAAGACGAAATTTATGAATAGTAAAAAATAGGCCAGAAGTTAAAAGTTGAAGCTGAAATGAGCGGGATCTTAATTACTGTGTCCACTCCACTAACTAATCAGTAATCAAGTTTTTCCCTTTTTAATAATAACACATGGACGGGAGGATATTACTAATGGAGTTAGCACAAACACACGGCTTTCTAAGTGGAGTACCAGCATTGGAGATTTGTCTCATGTATGAAATAAAACATTTTAGGTTCAGTGCATGCATTGGTGCGTACGACTAGCTGTACATTCTCTGATTAAAAAGTAGTCATGTGAGAGAATTCATGCATGTGTTCATTGCTCTGAAACTCTGAATTGAAAAGCATGCACGCATGGCTGCCATTGCTACAGGAAAATGGATTACGTACACATCATCTATGATCTATGTACAGATGAAGATAGATAACATTAAGAATGCATGCACCTGGAAGCTGCTCGCTCCTGATCGAGAGGCTGCTTTCTACCAACTGGGAGTCTCATCGTGTTTAAACTTGGATGGATTGCTGCCTACCCAACTACTGCCTTATGCCTCCTTCTACAATGTGGTTGGCTAAGCAAATAAGCTAGCGCCTTTCTTTTTTAAAAATCAAGGAAAGTTACTCTGCTGTTCATTTTAAAGAGAGAAGAAATGCACCAACTCCATAAAAGATACATCGAATGCAATAACATCGGTCCTAAGAAGGGGACACCAACACGGAGAAGGAACCCTAACCAGGAACTTCTACCAAGAAGAACCTGCTGGTGTGGTATGTACGCGCACAATTCTCTTCCCAAATCATTTTTTTAGAGAGGGTTGTATGGGGATCCGTTGAATTGAGATCCAACGCTTCAAAATCTGACTAATTTTACCCTTAAAAGTAGTCGAGCACTTTCCTTTTTTAAAGAACACACAAAATCTTTGCGCGCATTTCGTTAAGAAGGAGCAGAAAACGGTCTTACACAGCCAAGCAAGCTCGCAAAAACCTGCTGGCCTGTTCAACAAGAATTACAGCTGATTATTACAGAGAATCTTTGAGCGAGGATAACCACCGAGTCGATCGAAGGCTCGAAGCCCTTTCCTTCTCTACTATATATGAATGTCTTTTGCGACTTGTCAACCACCGTTCCTTGAAGTCTGGTGAGCTCGATCGTTAATTGGAGCTAAATGAGCGGCACCAGCTTGAGCCAACAGCCGGAGCTTAGACTTCTCGAGAGTGGAGTATATTTCGAACAGGAAAGAATCAGGAAAGGTTGATATTTCTTTCAAGATTTGGCAATTAAGAAGGAAAAGAAGATGCATGTCTGAATTCAATTGTGAGTTCTAGAATTGGCTGGGTTCGATTCGGCTTAGACTTTTGGCTTATATACAGCGCTATAGTAACTCATGTTATGAGGGTCTACAAGTCAATTATAGTACACACTGCACCGATTTTAATTATACCGGCCAAAATTACATACAACTATCTCTCTATTCATAATTTCTCTCACGAACAATCATTATTCAAATGCCAAAAGGTATAAATCGCAGCACAAAAAACCCAAGGTATTGGACAATCATCTTCCACGTTGGGTCTTGTCTGACTTGCTACTATCTACTAGGCTATTGGGCCTACAAGGCCACAAAATCTTAGGCGTCATCCTGGACCGGTTGGGGGAGAAGAGAACGCCCTGTCTTTTTTCTATCCCCTTGTCTTTCTTAGAGCAAGTACAATAGTATAGCTAACTAGTGGCTATAACACTTGTCCATTTCATCTATAGCTTTCAAAAAAATAGTTCATACAATAAGGTAGCTATTACAATAACTATTTGGCCCCACGTGTAAGAGAGTGAAATGCATATTTTTACGTGCTATAGCTAGCTGTAATTTAGTAGCCAGCTTCCTTCTCTCTCTTCCTTTCTCTCTCCGCCACGTAAGATTTGGTTGATATTATATTTGCTACAGTCTGCTGACTAAGATTTATTGTACCTGCTCTTATTGAGGTTGTCTGGCTGAGGAAGACATTGACAATGCATGGATTTACAATCCACCGAGCATGCACACACGAACAATATGCATTGTAAGTTAATATTGTAGCAGAAACATTAGAACAGGTCGATTCAATCCAATCTTTACCCATGCATAGAAAATAAAACGCATGCAAAATGAGTACAGGTCAGTACCACATAATTCTTCTGCGGAAGAAAAAGACTGATAACTAAATGAGCAATGGACTAGCCAGCCTGCAGACTGTCACACGTACGGTAAGTTGTGTGGTTTTGGGTAGTGCGTTCCTTCGTATCCATGCCCAACGCTACCGTCGTACCCCAGCGTCAGCGATGCCGGCAACCGGGTGCTGCTGGCTCGGATCAGGGCGTTCTTGACGCCGGTGGGATCACTGGGGAACTAGCACCCCACGGCAACCACGCTCCCGGCGATGTCCTGCGCCATTGGCCTCACGGAGGAGCTAGCGAAGAAGAATGTAGGGGTCTGCACTCTGCAGCGTGCGATTCAGGACCTCTACGAGAAAAACCTGGAGCACATTGCGGGGCCGCATCAGCATCGAACGCTTTTTTTTCAGTCAGCTAATGGATTGATATTATGCTGATGCATGTTTGGGACACATAAATTTTGAAACAAATAGTATAATTCTCATAGGAAACATACGAAAACCCCTGATCTAAGATAGGCAATGACGTTGGTAGACAATCATATCGGTGGTGGAAGTAGTGCATCATCGTCTACACCTGCGCGAAAGGATGCAGCGCCGCTTTTCTATCGTTGTTATGGTGGAACAACCATCGCAGAAGCAGGAGGATTGTTCATCGTCACAGGCTAGATTAGGCGGGTTCATAGTAGGAAAGCATAACTCAAGAGAGGACTAGTTGTGGATTAATATCAGGTTAGGGGAGTTAAAAGATCTATTAATTAGACAGAGCCACCGCCCGGCGAGCCTGGGCAGCTGCCCGGGCTCGCCGGCGGCAACAACTGCATTTCTTCTGTGCTGCTGCTCCTTCTAATTAAGTCCCAACGTCGTACGGCCTCGCGCATGCATTGTAGTATTGAAATTAGATTGACATGAACAAGACGTGAAGATAAGACCGTGGCAGCGAATTGAAGCGATGATAAAAGCAAATAAATACCCGGATTACATGGCGTATTTGGTGCAAAAGGTTCCCATGGCATGCTGCCAAAAGCCAAAATTGAACGAAGTATATTGCGCTAAAATGCTGCCAAACTTTCCTCAAGTAAAGGAGAACGCATGCTGGCATTCGTAGTCATCAGAAACTAACATATTTTCGATCGGATCATCTGATCCATTATTCCACGACGAGGAAAAGTAAGTAGTAATCCATTCAGAAGATCCGGAATCACTGCCTTTAATCTTGAGGAGCTCCCCAAGCAATTGCCAACAGAATTCCCCCAAAGTCAAACCCATACAATCACGGCAAAGATCTCGCCGTGAAATGAAAATTTGCGAGAAAGCAAAAGCAACACCTATCCTGCTATCCACTACTATCCAACCCAAACAACATGTTATCATCCAGCTCCAGGCTCCAGCAGCAGCGAGCCATGGACTTCGTATGGGCATGAGCCGGAGAGCCGGGTGCGCGTGGACGCGGTGGACGTGGGTGATGTGCTCGGACTCCAGAAATTTTCTGGCTCCGCCTATTATCATATCAAGTTAACCCTTAGTAACCCAAACCGGTGTTCGGCGAGCTTTTGGTACTCACGAGGTTGGATATAGAGGAGCATGGTAGTTCGATTGGGTCTGTAGAACAAAAAAACGGGGCTGTTCTTGTTGACTTTGGCTTCTAGCTTCTGTTTTTAGAAGCCAAAATCAATATGAATGTCTCAAGTTCTATAAGCCGTTTTTATCAGCCACTACTATTAGCCATTTTACGTTTCGTATATTGTCACAAACTATTTCTTTATTATGTCATAATTCCGTAAATCGCATAACGGTCTGAATGTTGTAGTACCTTGCATTGCGCCGTCGTTTGCTCACTTTCTTACATAACTAACGCCGTCGTGATGCGCGCCTATTTTTTTTGAAGTTTTTAATATCAAATGATATAACATAGATATTTAAAAATATGTTTATGTATCTTGTAGGCTATTTAGGATTTTAATACATCATAAACATTGGAAATGATAATAGAAGCTTCAAGAAAAATACAACTTGAGAAATGTAATTGAAGTATGAGCTTGATGGATTAGGGTTCTTAAACAACTAAATACTCTCCATATACATGGATCATGTAGGTGCACGCCCCTATTCTTCCTCCATTAGTTACTCTTCGCCAAAATGTATGTATGTACCTCTATTTAATCTAAAAGTAATACATTGATTATATACGTGACAATCTTATTAGTTTACATGGTATTAGATTATATTGTCCATGTATACACCAATGCACCATGGCATGACATATCTTGAATTTATAATCCCTCACACGCGGGCTACTGACCTAAACCATGTATCTTCTATCTCTTCTTATCATTCTAATTTTTCTACTTCAATCTCCAACAACACGCCCAATTCTTGATTGATCCCTCTTAACTGTTACTCATCCCAATACAATCTTTTAGTTGCTACCCATTTCAATACAATAGTCCACCACATAGTTATATTCTACTTCTTTCAATTATTACTTAATGATGATCATTACAACATCAAACATGCATACACATGCAACTACCATTTATCCCTACCGGGGACACCTACCATACTCTCTCGAGTGACCCTAAGCATATTCCCTATGGCTACGCTATCTGTACTTTGAGCTCTTTGCTCCTCTACTTATGTGCATCCATGCTTCTATTTGTATAAATGTATGTATATACATATGTATGATGTTATACGTGCTCAATGTCTCTCTTCTCCCATATCTATCACTTCTCTTCTTCAACATTGGCCACCTCAAATCTATGGTTTTCTCACTAATCGCGGTGATCTTGCATCTTCGCTAATATCGGTATGTCTACTTTAGTTGTTATCTAACGATATAGAGAATCTTCTCACCATCATAGGTAATATCGTGCCCCTTACCAGCGATGGCATGCTCCTAGATACCTGATGTTTCTATATCCTTATAGCTTATCTTCAATACAAAGTTTCATCTCCTCTTTGCCAAAGTTTCCCTATTATCGATCTTATTTTGGACATGTAATATTTTATAACTTGCTGCCGTAAAGATGTGCACTTTAGAATTTGTCACTCTATGTATCGCTGACATGTGGATCCTAGGGCCACATGTCAATAAGACATTAGTGGCAAATCCTGAAATGGCACATCTAACGTGACACATCCTCAAAAGAGAGAAGAAACAAAGTCCTTTTAGACTATGGATTATATAAATAACTAAACAATTATAAACTAAAGGTTTTTCCCAATTTCACTCAATATTTGTATTGAGAATCTCTTGTCTCTGTTAAATTATCCGGTCTCACCTCCAAGAAGCTATGATTGTAGTATAGGTAGCTACATTTTATTTGTTGTAGTTTAAATCCAACCTTGCAATTGAATCTTTCTTTATGGTATATATTATAGTGGGTCCATGTCTTGGTTGTTCTTAGCCACAAAAATTATCTGTTGTGAGGCTACCTGTGGGAGAGGCGATCTGATCTCCTAAGGGCCACGCTAACAAATCCTTTATGGTTAGTTGATATTAGTTTTTTTGTGATCAATAAATCATACCTATTTTGTTGCCTCGTCGATGTTGCTTTCACCCACCGGCATTGATATGTGATTGGATTATCTCTCGTTACTTCTTTGCTTCCTCTATTTTTCTCTTATAATGCTTTGATTTTTTCTAGTCCATCCGTGCTCTGTTAATCCTACGTCGACAGGTGCACCACTTCACTCTACTGAGTCGCTAAGGCTGTGACCATTAAGACCCTCACCATGGCTGCTCCGTTGCCGTGCTCCTCAATCTGCTTGCCCAATCTCCTCCTTAAACATTAATGCTCCCTATATTGCTTTCATGCATGAAGTCAAATGGTTCCAAAAAGAAACTGATCAATCTCTCTTGTCTTAAGATCCAACTCTGTTACTACCTCTTCTATACCCTATTCTTACCAACAGATTGGAGCCATGCACTCACCTTAGTCTGCCTTCATCGAGTTAAGTGATTGCGGATCCTATGTAAGCACACGAAACTGATACATCTTTTTTTCAAGTCTATGTTGTTGGTTGTTGCTGCTTCTTTCTGCTGATCCATTGGCATAGCTCTCCAATTTCAAGCCAGTCACATCCCAATCTTGACACAGACATACTACCATTGTGACACCGATGTCTTACCCTCGACATTGTGACCTTAGCGCCTATTTGTTGTTCCTCTCTTCCTCCTCGTCCTTCTTCTTAATTATTATTTTTTTGTTAATCTTGTTCTTTCAACACTTAGCGTTATTCTTTCATGGCTTCTTATTTCTTCTCTGCTCTCCTATGTATCTTGTTGTTTCTACCACAACATGACATGCATGCTTCTTTCTCCTTCCTATAGTGCAATGCATAATTTTGGTGCCTTACATAATGCATATGCTAGTTGCACGACCATAGCACTGCCCTTAATTGCGTACATGATTTCATGCCTTGTTGTAGATGGAGCGACCATGGAGCTGCTCCAACTATTGCTGATGTCGCTCCTGCATAGAGCTATGTGATAGTTGGTACGCCTCATCACTGGTAGCATGGTGCAAGTCATCGTTGTCCAGATGCCCATCGGTACCACACATGGTACAGGCCTCCTTCGAGCATGTTGGTCAATCGGGCTCTTCCGGTCGACTTTACCTAGAGCTCACACTATTGGATTTGCCACTCTTGCACCTTGTTTGGCTTAGCTTTATGTTCTATATCGATGTGTTGGAGTAGAACTCCTCTTTGCTCTGTAGGGAAGCTAGGCTTTCTCCTTGCTCAAGTGAAACCTGACTCAATCACCATCTGATCCCATGCAATTGTTTCTGGCTCATATCTTTCTTCTGGCTGATCAAATACATGTTTGGACTCTTTTTTAATCTATACCATTTTAATCTAGACCCACCACGATCAACGACATGAATCTTTCTCTTTTTTCTTCGATTAATGTGAAAATTTCTACTCCTTGAGAGTGAACGTAGTAGCTCCTTTTGCTTCTGCTTTAATAATACAATAGATGCACTCAACAAAAATCCAAAAGACATATGCCCCTGCTCAAAAGGGCTTAATTTGAGTGACTTATGGCTGAAAAGCACTATAGGATGAAAAAACACTGAGCTGACGGCGGCTTATTTAGCGTAATTAAATGTAAAAAAATTTAAAAATAGAAAAAATAGATTAGCCCGTCATGGACAGTACAAACGAATATGAAAAAAGAATCGACAAAAAAGTTCAAAAAAACCAAAAATAGAAAAAAGACGAAATTGTTGAATAGTGAAAAATAAACCAGAAACTAGAAGCTCAAACCAAAATAAATGGGGCCATCTAATCCGAACGCCTTAGCTCCTATTAACTACTACTATTTATTAAAAGATATAAGTAAAAATCAATAGAACAGGGACGCAGCAAGCGTGGATGCTGCAGCATCGGTGCTGTAGCAACCGAGAAAGATGCCTGGCCTAATCACACGGTACTTGTAGCAGCGGTGAAGGGTGTTCATTCCCAACCCGCCGATCCCTTTATCAAACCCCCCCCCCCCCCCCCCCCCCGGCGATCCCAGCTCCACGAACCCCAAAATGTCGATTCCTCACGGCTGGAAAGACCTGTTTTAGCTCCTCGATCTCCCCAATTTCCAGCTCGGTCGATTCGCCGTCCGGTCCCCCCCCACCAAATCGCGCTCCCCCCTGCTCCGCGCCTCCCCACCCGCGCGCGCCTCACCTCTCCGACAATCCTCGGGAAAACACCGCGACCAAATCCATCACCCACCGAGGCCGAGATCCAGATCCGCCCGGCGCCGGCCATGAACCCGACGCGGCCCGCGCCGGCGTCGTTCCGCGACCGCACCAACGAGTTCCGCGCCGCCGTCGAGAGCGCGCGCCGCCACGTCTCCCCGTCCCCCTCCCCCGCGGCGTCGGCCAGCAGCAGCGGCGCTCCCCTCGACGGGTCGCGCTCGGCCGCGTCGGCGCACTCGGAGTTCAACCGCCGCGCGTCAAAGATCGGGCTCGGGATCCACCAGACCTCCCAGAAGCTCGCCCGCCTCGCCAAATGTATAGCCTCCCCTCTCGTTCCCTTCCGTCGATTGCGGGCCGGTTTGTATTGGCTTTTGATGATGACTTTTGGCTTTAGCTTATGAACAATGACAGCTTGTAGAGAGCCGTATGGAGAGAAACTCGTGTACTATTTTGGTCGATATAAATGAAGTTACTACAATGTATACTAGAATTGATTAGTTGACCTCATCTTGAAAATACACTCTATTTAAAAGCTAGGTAATATAGGAAAACTATTTACCATAGAAAATCAGCTTTTAGAAGTCCATTCGACCAGGGCCTTCAATCCGTTCGTGCTTGTATCGTTATCGAGTTCCGCACTATTGGGATGGGATCTCGAGATGCCTGTGGTGTAGACTTTAGAGCTCATGCTCAATGGATTCGCGGCCTGGGAATATGCCAACGTGTATGATGATTAGCTGGTACTTTGCGTTGTAGTTGTGGATGATCGCTAGTTGTTTGTTCTTGCAGTTGCTGTAGGAATAGTGAGACGTTTTTATCGTAGGCATGTTTCTTACTCAGTGTTTGTACGATATTTGGCTTACATGTCTGCTATTTTGCTTGATCCTTCAGTGCTCATGTATTTAGTGGGATCACATATTTGCGTAGTTTGCTTTGTGGGTATCAGGATTCAGGATAGGTGTTCTGCACTTGTGTCTCCATGATATCAATGATAGCATTTTCAACATATTGCACCGAATTTTGTGCATTACTGGATCTGATAGTTGCTAGTTGGATGCTTCTTTAGTCATTATACCATGTACTGAACGAAAGCTAAGATGCCCATTCTTTCAAGTCTCAGTGAAACTAGATTTGTCAGTGGTGTGTGCAGGTGCAAGGGAATTGAACGCTAACTGGTACCTTGGTTTGGATGTTAAGTATTCATGAAATGTTTGTGGTACTGGTACCTTGGTTTGGGTGTTAAGGATTCATGAAATGTTTGTATATCTGCTTAAGTACTGTGCAGTGAGGGCCAGTGGTTGGTTGGAGCTCTTGTGATAGTGTCAGAGATAGGATTATGTATTCCCTTTTTTACTTAGGCTTTTCCCACTTTTAGTCAGAGTGAAATGGCTAGCTCCTCTTGGGTTGAGATGTATTTAATTTGTGCTACCTTCCTCAGAAGATGTTTTAGCGCTGTCATGAATTTAACTTCATGGTAAATAGGAAGAAAATGTCACAAAAATGTGGATAGATGAACACCAACCACTTTCAAATGCAGATTGAATATAGATGCTACTTATGTGCACCATGTTGTATTCATAAGCATTAAACGTGGTTTGCCAAGAATTGTGCATGGTTTGACTTCCCACCTACTCCCGTAATGTCATAATGGATGTGCGTGTTGTAGTGAAATCTACAATTTTGATAATTCCCCTGGACAAATATGCACATGACTTCTTAATACTGTATCGAATGTGCAAGTTAATGTTCCTAGTTATGTAATGCCGTTTTATTTGACACATCATATGTTACCTTAACTGTATTGATCTATGGAATGTTGCTCTGCTATTGTGCTACCTTGAGATCTACTTACGCACATAAGTGCCAATGTCATTTCATGTGATATTTTCATTACCACAAAACCTCACCAATGACCTAACATATGTAACCTCAGTACATGAATACACAAATATTATGTCAGAACTTAGATAATAATTAGTGTGCTATTTCAAAGTATGGATTGATTCTGACTTTACAATATATATGTTGCAGTGGCAAAGAGGACATCTGTTTTTGATGACCCTACCTTAGAAATACAAGAGTTGACTGCAGTTATCAAGAAGGATATCACTGCTTTGAATTCTGCTGTTGTAGCCCTACAAGTTCTCTGCAATTCGCAAAATGAGAGTGGGAATCTTTCCAAGGATACAACAAACCATTCCACTACAGTTGTGGACAACCTCAAAAATCGCCTGATGAGTGCAACAAAAGAATTCAAAGAAGTTCTTACCATGCGGACAGAGGTCAGATAAAAATTGCTAAATGCTTGCTTGATTCAGATATATTGCCCTCCCCTTTTTTTTCTTCTGTATAGTGTCTTCAGTATAAATGGATTACATAGCGCCTTTTGTCTGTAATGTTTAGAACTTGAAGGTTCATGAAAATAGAAGACAAATGTTCTCCTCGTCAGCTACGAAGGATGCATCAAATCCATTCATTCGTCAACGTCCCCTTGTTGCCAGGGACGCACCTGACTCCTCTGTGCCCCCAGCACCATGGGCCAGTGACTCTGCATCTACCCCCTTGTTTCAAAGGTACTGTTGCAAACGTTAAACTTGATCGTTGTGTGCTTTCATTTTTGAGCAGTCATGCACAAACCACGTTAGTTTAGGCCTTTCACATTTTTTGTAAAAAAAGGCCTTTCACATGCTATGATAGTTCAGGGTAGGGCTGCTAAAGCCGAGACCCACAAGGTACTTAACTACTTATATTGTCCGGTGTCTGTTTACATATAACACTATAACTGGTGCTGTAATAAATAAAATTATTTTGAAAAATCTGAATGGCTGCGAAACTTGCATTTTGACTGGTCTCCAGAGAAACTTGGTACATTCTCTCCTTTTCTTTTATTATTGTGTAAAGATTTATTTACATGCAAGAATAATGCAAAAGTTACTCGAATTGGCAGTTTGGCACAAAGTTCATCCATAAACATCCTACTTGGAGGAATGGGCCCATAGAAAGCCGTAGTGGCTGTAGCCTACTGGTTTGTTAGCCAGTTCTAGAAGTCCAGTCTGGGCTAGTGTAAGTGTTTTGCAGTTACACGCTGCTTACTAAGTTATTTCCCTCCAAACAGCTGGTTGCACAAATAAGCTCATTGCTAACTCACTAACTCAATGCTATTCCACTGGGTTGCCAAGCAATTTCACTCTATCTGCTGGAGGATGAGTATATTCTGAGTTGCTTGCATGATGGAAAGACCTCAATACTTGCTCACAAACATATCTAACAAAGTAACATTAGTCAATAGTCCTAGTTTTTTCTTGGTTTTGAAGCTTGTTAATGACTTAATGTACATGTGGCCTGCTCAGGGCAGTGCTGTGGGATTTATCTCCCCTTATATGTGTATATTGTTGTTTTGGTACATAAATGCTGAAACAGATATTTTATACCTAAGCCAGCTGTGCTTGTTAGTTTATTCTCCTCATTCTCATGCTAATGCCCTAAATAGGTTATTGTCATTAATATTGTAAGTGTAAAGTATAAACTGCCTTGATTCTCAATTTTGAAAGAATGCAATATGTCGCTTAACCATATAAAGCTCTTCAAGTATAGTTAGTGTGCTCTTGGAGTTTTATTTTGAATTTCTGCATCTGTTCACCAGGAAGAAGACTAATGGAGATCATTCAGCATCATCATCATCTCCGCCTTTCATGCAGCAGCAGCTGGCAGTACAGCAGGACAGTTACATGCAGAGCAGAGCGGAGGCTCTTCAGAATGTGGAATCAACCATCCATGAGTTGAGCAACATCTTTACACAGCTGGCAACTATGGTTTCTCAGCAGGGAGAGCTAGCAATAAGGTGAACCTTCTCTAACAAAATTTGTTCCATATAATTTCAGTAGTTGGCTATCTTACACTTGAAGTGAAACCCGTACCTTTAATTTGAATATTAATAACAGCTTCAAGATATGGGGCATGATCCCAATCAAGAGAAGCCCATTGTACATTAAAAGAGACGCACATTTTCTGAAAAGTTAGTGATAAATCTGAGTTTTTTTTGCATGCGCCTGGTTTTGATTCTACAGTGCCATAATGGTTTCACTTGAATTATCATTGAAATTAAGGAGATTTGGTATGTGAGTAATGGTTTACATCAAGCAAGGATGGATTTCGATATGTGCACTAACTATGATCATTAGGCATTTATGTGTTTCACGGTTTCTCTACTCTATTATGGATGCTTCCTGCTCTCCTTAATTAACTACTTGAATCTTTCCTTTAGCAGATCACAAAATTCTATTTTCTGGCCTTTTGGTCAAATCCTATAACCATGTATTATTATTATTAACCTTATCGGCATATATATTCTTAATTATTCATGATGGAGTTATTTCAGATGAATATCTTCTGAGAGAGTCTAGGTTTTCTGCACCAACACTTTATTCACGTCGTTTTCTCTGATTCCATTGGGCTAATCTTGGCTTAAATGTTGCACTATCCATGACAGAATTGATGAGAACATGGATGACACACTGGCTAATGTTGAGGGGGCGCAGGGCCAACTCCTTAAGCATCTCAACAGCATTTCATCAAACAGGTGGCTGATGATGAAGATTTTCTTTGTGCTGATGGTTTTCCTCATGATATTCATATTCTTCGTTGCGTGATTCCCTTGTAACGCCGCACCACATGTTTTGCATAGTTGTCTGCTATGCGTAGTATATTCTTTAATTTTTACCAAACTACACCATGTACACAATGTTCACCTGGATTATAAGCAGCCGTCTAGCCTTTGTGGTCATGTAAATTGGGGGAAGCTCCAGTACTGTCTTGTTACCTTTGAGAGGTGATATTTTTACAGTATGTTTGATGTACGATTACATGGCACCAGGTGATAGCAATGCTCCAAATCAGCCAAATCTCTGGATAATGGCTTCACTTCAAAAGGTTTCAGCTTCTGGAACACACTAGTTTTTTATTTTTAACTTTAAGTCTTTTTCTTTTTCTTTTTTTCTTATTTCTGTAGCGGTGTTTTTAATTTTTTTAACTTAGAAAAAGCTAATACTCGTCCAGCCAAAGCCTACAAAGTTAAAAGCCATAGCTTTTAAACCGTACGAAACACTAAAAATTATTCTTGGCGTCTCCTTTGGGGTTCCTTTTAAAATGTTACTGTAACAGGCTAAAGTCGTTGCGGATATCTCGGACAAAAATGTGCTGCCCTAAGTGCCCTTTAGCAGAACAGTACTATGTCATGTCTGTTTTTACCATCTACTTGTCCTGTTTCAAATGGTTTTAGTTTTTTAATTTTTTTAGTTTTTAACTTATTTAAGTCATTTAAAACGCATCGGTTTCTAATTTTGGCTTATTTTAGTTTTTTTTAAATTTTTTTCGTATTTTTTTGCATTGTCTACGATGATATAACGATTTTTTATTTTTTAAAACAATTTTCCCTATTTTTCTAAAAAAATGTTAAAGACTGCTATAGTGCAATTTTAGTCAAAAACTGGAAGCCAAAGCTCCCAGAAATAAGCAGTAAAGCCCTATTTAAACTATAGTGGTTGTTAACTTTTAACTGATATATGTAATTAAAGAAAATAAAGTAAAATAAAAAATTATATCTTCAAAGATAATACAAAGTAAAAAAACACGTTAAAAGTTAAGGTGTTTGAAATAACTTTTTTACTTTCTAAAGTTAGAAGGTGAAAACCGTTTTGGAATAAGTCCAGACGAGTCAGTAACGTGACAGTGTCACCTAGGAAAATCCCATGCTGGCGGCTCTCTTGTCTCTACCATGTCCGTGCGTGGGCAGAAGCCCAGAAGAACTCTCGCTACTCCGCATGCAGCTCGTCGATACAGTTGTACCCAACGTCCGAATTCTTGACACATCTAGACCCTAATGACCCGAAATTCCATTTTTGATCCTCAAATCAAAAAAATTTCCAATTTAGACCCTTCCCACCGCGCGTTTACGAGAGGCCGACACGTGTCCCGGTCGTGCGGTGTGGTACCGCACGACCGGTCGTGCGGTCAAAAAATCGGTCGTGCGGCCGGTGCGGAGGGCGAGGCGGTCGTGCAGTGTGGTACCGCACGACCCGTGCTACAGTGCGATCGTGCGGTACCACACCGCACGACCGGGACACGTGTCGGCCTCTCGTAAATGCGCGGTGGGGAGGGGTTCAAATCAAAAAAAATTTTGATTTGAGAGCCAAAAATAGAATTTTGGGTTATTAGGGGTCTAGATGTGTCAAAAATTCACGCGATCCGGACAAGCCCCCGCCCCCGCAACGTCACACATCACGCGCACGCAGATGCCGCGGTTGCGCAACGCAAAGAAAACTGGAGAGAGAGAGAGAGTCGTAGCGTGCGATGAAACCGCACCGCATCGCGCATGGGCGTAATGCAGTGCGGATAGAGCCGTAGAGCCTCCTCTGCTCTAAAAACAAGGCAAGGCAAGCACGCGGCTGTCGTTTCGCCTGCCTCCATCCACCCTCCCATCTCAAAACCCTAACACCTCCCCAATCCCAGCCGCGCCGCGCCGCGCCTCCGCCCGCCCGATCGGCGACCGAGGAGTCCCCCTCGCCTCGATTCGACGTTGCTGCAGATCGGCGGTCACCCCGATCGGGACTGGGGTGGTTCGCGGCGAGATTCAGATTCGGAGTTGGGTTGCGTGGGCTTCTCGTGTTTGAGATAGGGAGGAGAGTATGGTGGGCGGAGGGAGGAGGGGAGCGGAGGAGGTGAAGCTCAACACCGGCAACGTGTTCGCGGCGCTCGAGACGCTCAAGAAGAAGAAGAAAGGCGGCGGCGGCAAGGGGGGCTCGTCCTCCTCCAGGAGGAAGCAGGACGAGGCGGCGCAGCTGCCGCCGCCGTCGCAGAAGGAGGTCTTCTGGGCGCCCGCGCCGCTCACCACCAAGTCCTGGGCCGACGTTGAGGACGACGACGACGACGACTATTTCGCCACCACCGCGCCGCCGCGCCCCGTCTGGGGCCCCGGCCACGGCGACGACGTGGTCAAGGAGGAAGACGAGGAGGACGACGCCGTCCACGCCGCCCTGCAGCAGGTCTATTTCTCCTCCTTGAATCACGATGTGCCTGTGACTCCTTGTTACGCCTGCTTGTTCGTGCTGTGCATGATTTATTTAATTATTTTGCTTGAAAAAACGCGCTGTTTTGTTGTGCAATATATGCTGATTGGTTGGCCAGTCGGTATGGCGGCAGTGTTGGCGTGGAACTGTTGGATTGAGGTAGGGGGACGCCCTGTAGTCTGTGGGTGCACTATTGCCTACGCAGTTAATTTTGTCAACGGTATTCCCCATCGTTGTGCAACGTATGCTCATTGGATATACCGGTTTTAGTTAATTATAGGTACCGAAACGGTGAATTAGGACAAGAGAACGCCTTAGGTGTATTTATGCCAGTGTGATTATTTTTGTCCGATGATGTTATGATTCCTTTTTGTTGTACAGCGCATTATCTGTTGACTAATTACACATGGCAAGTGTAGGCACATAATTCGTATCTTGTCCTATAGGTGTATTTACACCTGCTGGATTATTCCGTCCATTGGTGTCATGTTTTCCTCTCGTTGTACAATGAATGCTTAGCTGACCAATTGACATGATACAACTGTAGAGATGGAATTAGTGAAATGATGCTACAAATAAGAGTGCCCTCATGGTGTATAATGTATTTGTGCCTGCATCATTAATTTTGCCAACTAACAGAATAATTCCCCTGTGAACATGGGAATTTTCAATGCTTTATTTCCTGTTAAGGGTCTAACATAGTTGTAAATAATTACAGAGGCAAATAATATGTGTGTGAATTTTTTCCTCTCTTAGGCCTACAATTCTTACTATTTTTAGTCTAGAGAGCGGATAGGCACATAATGCGTGCAGAAATTGTGACGAAAGACGAACGATTTAATATGATGTCATGAATATATCCTTCACTCCATTTTTATAGGCGGTGTTATGTTGCAGAGTCATCATACTTTCTTTTGGTATAAAAAGCTGTTGATAAGGGTGATTATAGGGTTTTTTTAGGAACATTTGAACTTTTGAAGTTGGGGAAAGGATATGCCAATTTCAGTATGTTGGTTGATGAAATTCGTTTTTCTGTATGCATTAGTAGTTTCCAGATCTACTTTCTTTCATCATATTTGTTTTTTTGTTCTTCATAGATCCCGGCAAATGTTCAATCTACTCAATTTCTACCATAATTTTTCTTGTTTACATTTGAACTTTGTTGACTGAAGGCATAATTGGCTGATGTTGAATGCAACAATTGATCAGGAGAACATCTGAGTATAACATGGTGGACTAATTGTCTCTATACACCTTACTGATAGTATTCTTAGATGCATTTGCTTCTGCATCCTGCAGGAAATTGAGAGTGACGATGAGGACATTGATGATGAAGTTGATGATGGTGCTGAGGATGAACCTGAGCATGAAGTGGAAGATGCTGAACCTGCTATGAAGAAAGCTGCAGCTCCAACTGCGCCACCTAAAGATACAGAAAGGCAACTATCCAAAAAGGAGTTGAAAAAGAAGGAATTGGCAGAACTTGATGCTGTGTTGGCTGAGTTGGGAATTTCTGGCGAATCAAGCAATGCTGCACAAGATGGAAGCAATGGTAAATTCTACAGTATAGGCTGCTCTTTTTCCCCCCCTAATGTTTTCTTTTGTGGTGCATACTTGAAGGAACATTCCTCTGCATTAAAAATGAAGCTGAATACCTTTATGTGGTTGGGTTGCTTGTATGGATTTTGTTTTTACATGCTATACATTCTTGCAGCTGAGAAGAAGGGTGCCAATCAAGCTGGTGATGGAGAGAGAAAGGAAGATGCCCCTGCCCCTTCAGAAGGCAAGTGCTCCAAGAAGAAGAAAAATAAGAAAGACAAGAATTCGAAGGAGTCAAAAGAAACGCCGGAACCAGCTGATGGGACAGAGGAGGCTGCCAGTGCAGAAGCTGATGAGGATAGAGCTTCTGTGGATGTGAAGGAGCGCCTAAAGAAGATGGCTTCAATGAAGAAAAAGAAATCGGGCAAAGAGACGGACACAGCTGCAAAAATTGCTGCTGCTGAGGCTGCAGCGAGGAACGCCAGGCTTGCGGCAGCAAAGAAGAAAGAGAAGAATCATTACAACCAGCAACCTGTGCGGTAAATGGTGCTGCCAAAGTTTTGAATGTTCTGAGTTTGGATATCCCCTTGTTCGTTTTGGACTCGCAATAAACTTTTTTTGGAGTCGTATTCCTGACCTTGAAGCGCCTTTCTGAGATTCATTTCAGAATTCTTAAAGGCCTTTCTGGTCTCAAAACGGTCATGTAATTGTGTTTTAAATTGTTCATCCAGTAGAACTCCATGGACGATATGGCTAATGAGGGCTAATTGGGTACTTTGTTCCATTTTTTTTTTTTTTTGCTGTGGCTTGTGTCGAAATTTGCCCACACAGCTTGCTTTATGTTTGTTATCGCCTTTTTCTTCCCCTGCTAGTAAGCTACCCCCTGACCCCGAGTCATGAACCATGGTTGTGCAATGTGTGGTCATGTTTATGTTCTGCAGCTCATAGAGGTGATACACAGATGTGTCGTTGTTCTGTCTCTTTGCATCACTCTGCGTAGATGGGGGAGGCACCTGCCGTTCTGCTAACAAAGGCCTGCTTGGGGGGTGTTCTGCTAATAAAAGCCTGTTCCAAATGGTCCACATAGTTTTTTATCTAAAAAAGATAAAAGTCGTTTGTAACGGATTAGCTTTTTAACATGTTTTTTTTCTTCTCTTTGTATTATCTATGGATATAGGAGAGTTTTTCTATTTTTATTTTTCTTTAATTGAATAGCTAAAAAAACTAATAGCCGTTATAGTGTCATTTTAATGAAAAGTCACAGTAATTTTGAACAGGCTAAAATCTTGTCAATTGTTTAGTATATTTATATTGGCTACGGTTGATATCTTTTGACTAAAATAAATAGTAGTGATAAAAAAAGTGAGACGTGACCGATGAGGAAAGTGAGAAAAAAATGCGTGTGTAAGAAAGGTGGGGTGTGTGATGTGTTTGTGATTTTATCTTATTTTCGGAGTGAGACAAAAAGAAAGTGAGAAAGTTGATATTAGTAGCAGTAGCCATTACAGAACTTCCGTTTAGTCTTGTTCTTTGTTCCCGCCAACTATGCCGGTGCTGTTGGGATTCTCGTGATCCGACCAGTCGACAGCTTGATTAGTACTGCCTTCTGCAGCCGCTGCGACCGAACGGCCTGGCCTTGCATTGCATGGCCGGCTTGGCGCAAACAATTTTTTGCATTGCGTGGCTGCAAACAATTTTGTAGGGGTTCTTGTTCTTGTATGCTCGAAATCCTCGGAGATCAGAACCTAAGCAAAAGTAGTAGAGAAGAAAGCAAAAAACTGTGAAGAGGCGGGGAAGCAAAAAAGCCGAGCTCTCTTGCGCTTTCGCCAGAGAGAAGCTGAGAAGAGAAGGAATTGCAGAGCAAAGATGCAACACGGCAAGTAGGCCTCCCATCCCCCAGCTCCCCACTCTTCCTCTCGCCGCACGCAAATGGTCACCTAGGGCGGAGCAATGTCGCACTGCCTCTTCCTCGCACGGCTGCAGCCCCTCCTCCACCCAGCCCGCCGTCGTGGACACCACGCCTCGAGGCCTGATACGGGGTCGTTTGATTTTCTCAACATAGAATCAAAATACTCACGTGTAGCCTTTTGAATTGTAGTGATCCTTCGTTGCTAATGTAAGAACAAACACTCCTTAATTCGCGAAAACACATGTGATGGACTTCACGACCACCAAGCGAAGCCCTATCACACTCCTAATTCCAAACGGAAAGATTAAACAAGCTCGATTACGAAACACTCTCAATCTCCTCCCAAGATGGTTCAGCCATCAAGTAGAAACAAATCAATCTCAATTCAGTATATTAATCTGTTTAACGGTGGTCTCACCCTTACGTTGAGAACGTACGGCCATAAATATATGGCGCCTCACGCATAAAATGGACCTAGGCCAACTGAATCTGTTCGGCCAGGCCAAACCTTGGTTGTTTGGTTCAAAAAGTCCTAAACAAACTCAACCACTCTAATCAGTTCAGAAGCGATCAAGCAAATAGGTTTCGGACTCAACCACCCAAAGACTAAATACTGTTAAGGAACCGTCGCTGGTGAGTCCAGTCCGATCGATTTCTCTCCTATACAAAAGAGATGATCAAACACAGATAATATAAATAGAAGATTGAAAACACAAAGATAGGGGGAGAACTCCCGATCTTTCTTTATACTTTCTCTTTCACGTGTATGTAGAAAATAGCCAATGGGACTACCTATATATATAGCTTAGTGGTGAGGTGCCCACCATAGGCCAAACCTTCAAATCCAGGTCTAGGTTTCCCAACACCCCCCTTGGGTACTCACTCGACACGTTCATGCCTCATCAAAACTTTATAAAAACTCAGTGGGAAAAATTTAGAAAAAGAGTACATGATACATGTTATACTATGTTGCACGAATTGCCTCATTAAAAATCTTGACCGAGAAACTTCAGGAAAACTCGTCAAGGGAAAAAGAGTACATACACCCAATTTCATTTAATCTTTAGGATTTATTCTTTGGGTACTTGATCTTCGTGATCAAATTTTAATAACGAGCTTGAGAAAAATCTCTCCCTAAATTCTGTATTTCTCTAAGTCTCATCATTCCAATTCCTCGTACGCATCTTTCAAAACTAGATGTTGGGAGTGACTTAGCGAATAAGTCTGCAAGATTTTCACATGACTTAGTATACAATACCTTAATTTCATTCATCTTTTGCAAGTCATGAGTATAGAAAAGAACTTGGAGTTGATATGCTTTGTGATATGACTCTTCACGTAGCCTGTCTGTACTTGTGCAACACAAGCTGCATTATCTTCATAAGTAATTTGTGGGAGCTTACATGATATTCATCCCACATGACTGCTGGATGTGGCGAATCATTCGCCGGAACCAAACACATTCTCGTGCGGCTTTGTACAGCACTATGATTTCCGAGTAGTTCGTCGAAATCGCTACAATACTTTGCTTAGATGATTTCCATGAAATTGCAGTTCCACCACATAGGAATACATAGCTTATTTGTGACCTTGCGGTATGTGGGTCTGACAGGTACCCTGCATCTGCATAGCTAGTTATATTCAAGTCTTGGTTCTTTCTGTAGAATAACCCAAGGTCATTCTTCCTTGGAGGTTTCGAAAAGATTCCTTTATTCTTTGTCAATGCTTTTTGGTAGGTTCTTTACTATGCATTACTAATAGGTTTACGACAAATGTAATGTCCGGTCTAGTGCAGTTCGCTAAATACATAAGTGCTCCTACTACACTTAAATATGAGAATTCTGGTCCTAAGACTTCCTCCCCCTCTTCCCTAGGTCAGTACGGATCCTTATATTGCCGTAAAGATTTCCCGATCATTGGTACTTTTGATGGGTATGACTTCTCAAAGCCGAACCTTTCTAACACCGTCTGGGCGTAGGCTGACTGATGTACTAATATTCCTTCAGGGACATACTCGAGCTGCAAGTCTAAGCAATATTTGATTTTACCCAAATCTTTCATTTCAAATTCTGACTCTAAGTAAGAACAAGCTTCCTTTATGTCTTCCATGGTCCCGATGATATTCAGATCATCTACATATACTAAGATTATACAAAATTCCAGGATCGTCGTATAAATACATAGGGACAACTTTCATTGTTTGTGTAGCCTTTCTTGCATAGAACGTCGCTTAAACGATTATACCACATCCTGCCTAATTGCTTAAGTCTGTACAGTGATTTCCTGAGTTTCACACTGTACAGATTTCTATTTGCTCTATCTTGGTTCGGGACAGGAATACTTTCAAGACCTTTCATATAAATTTCTGAATACAAGTTCCATAAAAGGTATGCAGTTACCACATCCATTAATTTCATTTCTGCCTTTAGATTGCTTTTAAATGCATGCAAGTGCAATGATATATAATATACCAGGCAAATCTGTTAACATTCATTAATTCGAAAAAGCATCGATTTGGAAAGAAAGTCATTGATTTAGTATGTTGAATCAATCATAGATGGAAAGTCTAGTCTGAACACCATGGTGCACCTTGTTATATATATATATATATAAATAATAGGGACACCATGGTGTCTAAACTCCATGATTAAAACTTTCCATTTTGATATATTATATATCATTGCACTTGCATGTATCTAAAAGTAATCCAAAGGCAGAGAGGCCTGGTACCCAGACACCATGGTGTCCTATTTCAGCGTCCTATAGGATAGAGCATGTACAATGCAGGTGCTTAGAGAGATGCTTAGTAATGAAAAACTAATTTTTTTTGCCACATAGGATAGATAAGGTACTTATTTTGAAGCATTATGCTTAAATAAGCACCGGTGCTTAGCAGGTGGTTATGTGTATAACTATATCTAATTAATAGATAATGTATTATCTAAGCACCCCATAGAAAAGATGCTTATATTGGAGAAAATAACTTTTGTATAGATATTTAATGATATAACTATATTCTTTCTCTTTAAGTATTTATATATAAGCGCATCTTATATTATACATGATCTTAGGCTACAATACTAATAGCCCGGTCGAAAAAAGAAGCTTGAGCCACCCCAAAATTGACTAAAATGTACTCTACTCACCTCGCAACATTAAAATGGAGTAGCAGGATCATATTAGGGTTCATTTTCTCCCTCCCAGAGCAACAGAGAAAAAAAAAAGTCCACTGCAAACAAACCCTAAGTTCCCGTGGCGTCGACGAAACCCTAATTGGCCCCATTGGATTGGCCGAGGCAAGGGGCTTTTGCCGCAGATCGGCCCTCCCCCGTGCGCGGATTCGATTCCGCCGCTCAATTTGGCGCTGATCCGTGGTCGGATCGCATCCGCCGCCCGGTACTACCGAGGTGCGTTGTTTCCCTCAAAACTCTCTGTTTCTGTGTGTAATCTGCGCCGTAGCGATTTAAAACTTGAAATACTTTATCTGATTCGGATTTTGCTGCAGCGTGTGGTGGTTTTGGGCTCGATTCGGTGGTCGGATCGACGCTCCTACTCAGGTGCGTTGTCTTCCCCGATTTTCGTTTTTTGGGTTGTCTTGATCTACATTGATGCGTACTTGTTTTTAAGATGCTGTTTTTGGTGCGACTGCAGTGTTTTTTCGTGGTATCTTTAGGCCTTCATTCTACATTTGCTGCAATTTGTGGATTATGTGGTCGGGATGAGGCAACCGATCTCGGTGTGGGATTTTGCGTATGATGGAAGGTGAAATTCCGGGATTCTGGCCGCCTCGTGAACTCTGGGCTTGTGAATGGAATCCAGTGGTAGCGATAAGCCCAGTGCAACGGATGCCACCGAGTCAGTGCTGGGTTTAGATGGCGAGGAGACTTTGTCCGAGAGGGGGTCGGTTGGAGCCAGGCAGGGGCAGGGCACACCGAATGGGAGTGGAAAAGAGGTCCCTTCAAGCAGTTCATCTGCAGGGAGTAAGAGGAAGCGCGATAGCTTGAGTTCTGATAGAGTGGAACTTAATGGGCCAGAGGTGGCAAGTTCAAGTTCAGGTCACTCCACATGGAGCGTGGATAGTTTGGGTGACCATCACCCACTTTCGTTATCAAGAAAAATAGATGGCCACTCGGAGCATTCAGTTAGTTCAGGTGGAGTTGCGATGATCAGGCAGCCTCGTGGTGTCTTGAGATTGAGGAAGCTTGCTCAGAATGTCAGTATCGAGAGTGGGACTGGCAGTTGTAAGGTTCTAAGATCCAATGGCATTGCTAAGGCTACTCAGCTCCTGAGGAGGAACAAGAGGAGGAAATCACGTGCGCTTAAGGAGAACAGAGTTGGTGGTGATGACCCTGTCAGTTGCTTGAAAACCGAGAATGGCACTTGTGATCAGGACAGTAACACGAAGTTTTGTGCTGAAAATGATTTCTCAGTTGAAAAGCAGTCACGTCTTTCAGTTGAACCATCTAAACCTGTTAATGTTGACAAGCAAAGCTCTGGGCATGTGCAAGAGGACGATGATGTTAGCTTGGAAGAAAATGCTGCTAGGATGCTCTGTTCTCTATCAGATAATAGATGTGCTCACCCACCGAGGAAGAGAATGAAATCACCCGATAGATCATCAAAGGCATCTTTCCTTCAGCATTCTAATAATTTCAAAGATCCATACAACAAAGTCAAGGATGTAGGTCGTCCTGCTAGGTTGCTACGGAAGCGTGACAGTAAAGTGCCATTCAGGAAGCGTCGTCCTCGTCGTCATTTTTATGAAGTTAGCCCTTGTGATGTGGATCCATTTTGCATTGTAAAAGAGAGGATTAGGGTGTTTTGGCCTCTTGATGAGACGTGGTACTTCGGCCTGGTCAAGGAATATGATCCTGTGTCAAGGTTGCATCATGTCAAGTATGATGATAAGGATGAAGAATGGATCAATCTTCGAAATGAGAGGATCAAGCTCCTGCTTTTGCCAGGTGAAGCTCGCAAGAGATCTAATCGTAATAATTCAAGGTCAGTATTTAAGCCGGAGTTTGAAGGGGATGAGAGAGAAGACATGGAGGGAAACAGTACAGGAAATTCTGAGTTAGAGCCCATTATCTCATGGCTGGCTCGATCAAACCAAGCAAGATCTGCTACATCCAGCAACATCAACGAGCAGGATCACACTCATTCAAATATTGCTTCTGTTTTGTTTGACCAAAAGCAGTGTCTGTTATCAAACTCATTCAATGTCAAGCAGGAGAAGCTGAGCTCTAATGATGCTATACCAGGTAGTTCACCTGCAAATGGGGGTGCAGAAGTTCTTAAGGATAGGACTACATCCAGGGATAGGAGGTTTCGCGTTGTTTATTCTAGGAAGCGATTTTGCAGGAGAAAGAATGGTTTTCTCAACATTTCAGAACAGGTTTTGAATCTGAATAGCGGATCAAGTTCTGCAGTGGTTCTTGCTTCAGTTGGCCGGGAGTCTAATACTGAAACTGGTGCTTCAGTGACATATGTCATGTTGGTATTTAGCCTGCCACTGAAATCTGTTTTTAAGTTTATTTCTGAAGCCTGTACTGTTTGGGTTTCCAATACTCTCTTTCTCCTTCAGCATGGTACATTGGTTGCCTTATGGCCTGCCGTACATCTGGACTTACTTCTTGTTGATAATGCTTTAGGTTTGAAACACTTGCTTCTTGATACTTGCTTAAGATCAGCAGTATCTCTTTTCTGTTTACTTGTTGGAAGCTTCAATCAGTATTCTAGGCATAATACTCTTAAGGAATCGAAAATGCCATGCACCTCGGTCAGATTTCAGATATCTGGTTTGCATGGTAGTAGCCAAGTAGTGTTTGTGTTGTTCAGCTTCTTTGGGATAGGAAAATCAGAATGGAAGCTCCTGCAAGGAAAGCTTCAGTATCACTATTTGAAAAGGGAGTTGTCTAAAGTTAATTGCACATATGCCAACATCAAGCAACTCACCAATGGAATTGATCAAAGAGTCTCTACTTCACTGAGTCTCATTTCTAAGGTACCACACCCTCCTTACCTATGCAGATTGTATTGATCTTTCTGCATTATGTTTTTTTTGTAATTGATTCTGAATATTACATGCCCATGATTTTTTTTAAAAAAGGAATGTAAAAGATTACTTACCGCCCATGGTTTTACACTCATTAACAATGATAGGCTTATTTGGGACAAAAGGCTTTGTTGTTGTTGTAACAATGATAGGCTTCCACTCTTAGTTATTATTGTATTAATCAATGTGGGAATGCTAATCATTTCTTGAAAGCCAGAGTAGCTGCAGAAGAGGCCTAGATCTGGTACCTTATGTTGCAAACAGGAACATTATTTAGTTTTTACAGATGTTTTGACTTCTATTGTCTTCCCTCAGCACTATGAATGAAGCACACATTTGCTGATTTGAATTTAGCCAGTGCTTGGCTGAGAATGATCAGCATTAGTTCTTGACCTTGCACAAGATGTAGATACTGCTCAAAAGCACAATACAGCAACTTAAAAGATCCAACTGAGTTTAGCTGAGTAGTGCTTCCCTTTATGCGAGGTTCAGTTAATGACTGATTGAACATGTATTTGGATAAATTGGATTCACCCACAAACTGAAGCTACTCTGACGTTTTCTAGAATAGCAATAAAATGTTTCTTTTTTTCTTTCTTTTTTCTGGAAGTGCTCCTTGAACTTATTTGAGGTAGCAATCATTTGGCATTTGGCTATCTTTTCTTTGGAACAAGGTTTAAGTCGTAAGGTCAAGTTGAGTCAACAGGGGGGCGACTTGTCAACTAGTACCCAGACTAGGAAGTGTGTTAATAGGGCATACCATATACTAAATTGTAGCAGCAATTAAACATATATACATATTGTAAAGCATGAAATGAAGAGAAGAACAACATAAGCATGATGATGAGTTGATGACTTACTTCTTTTGATCCCGAGTCCCAAGTTCATCCTGCCTTCTTTATCTGCAGAATAATTTTTTCAGCTGTCAACTTCCTTTGCCATATGATTATTCTGGTTACATTATTGACATAACAATGTTAATAAACCTGCAGTAACATATAAAATCTCTTTTTTGGAAGCATCATCACTCCATTAATTGAGACGTTTAGATCTGAGTTCTTCTATAGAGCCATCACCATACTGGACAACAAGTAATTGAGAAGCAACACCCTGAAAATTGAAGAACAAAATAATGAGAATATTGAAAATTCAAATCGGGCTGCTAGACATGCCCGACTAGTCGCTTCTAGTCGGCGACTAGTTGTTCGGCCACCCGACTAGTTGCTTCAGTCGAGTTGAGCAACCTAGTCGTCCTCTGTGTGCCGACTCGACTGCTAATCGTGGATTAGTCGCCGACTTAATAACATGGCTTTGGAATTGCTCCCGGAACTTGTGAGGTAGTAATCATTAAGTTATCTGAGAGTTGATTTGCGATCTTGCCAAGTGATGGAAGGCCAATTTCTTCGTACACTTTATTTCATAGCAAACTTCCTCTTACTGTGTATCTGTTGTATGTTTATCGTTGTCCCAGGATAGCTAGGAAGCCAAGCTTTAATTGAATTTTGTAAAAGCATAGCTTTGTAGGATCAGTTTTACTACACTCAATTGAATTAATACTAACCTTTAAACCATATAATTTGCATTAAAATCTTGTGATCACTGGATTTTTTTTGTATGGGTTACTTTTCATTGTGTTACATCACTACTGCTGAAACAATATATGTTCTTCATTTCTTGAAGACAAGGATATGAGTGAATAGTTTTTTATTCATCTAGTGGGGTTTCCTACTTCAAACCAAAGATTTAATACGATCACCAGTTTCCTGTACTGCTGTCTGGTTTTATTACTTTAAAGTTTAAAGTATCGTCCTCAATATTATTCATATTTTTTAATCCAAAGCCTTCCTTTTGTGTTTGGGGGTAAATAGTCATGTCTGTTACTTCTTGCACTAAGCGTTTCTGTTGTGGATATTTGTGCATACAAGCTTTTCTCTTAGCAATTTTTTTCCCCAGAAACTAGCTATACACAATTTTAGTTCTGCCTATGCCTCACACGATTCCCACTGTGTTTATTATATTAAATGAGAATTATGTATTGATGTATTACTTAACGGAAATAGACAGTTTAACTGTTGTTTACTTGTTCATCTGTGCCCATTGAGTTACCTATTATTTAGTCTTCAATCTTCTATTTGCATAGTCTTTAACATAATTGAGTGCATTAGTTTGAAACATATTGTGCTGAAAATCTAGGCTTATAGCAAATCAGCTTATTACTGATAAAATCTTTTCTGTTAAACAGGGTTTATTGTTCAATGTTCGGGACTCACAGTTTCTTCCAGAATCAAAATATTCAGATGTTGACCCTATCATTTGTTGTCCTGATGAGCGATGTGGATTTGCTCAAAATGATCTGGATGCAGCAGCTGCACCTTCACTTCTGCTTTGTCACCATCTAAAATTGCTCGTTGAAAGCAATTTGACTTCTAGTGGTTTTCAGGAGTCTGTACCATTTTCTTTAGAAGAGGATCAGCACCCTGAGCCACAACATACATCTGATCGGGTTCATCTGGTCGCTCCTGCTTCTGGGGTTTGTTCTCTTGATCTTAGTTCATCCACTGATGGCCCCTTGGGTATCGGCACTGTTGGTTGCATAAATCATTCTAGCTCCGCTAGCAGGGAGCTCAATCCTGCTGAAATCATTGTGAGTCTTGAATGTAATGACAGCAATATTGGTGATGCCAACATGACATGCAGAAGGGTTCTAGATCAAAATGGCCCTTATGTAGATGCTGACAAACTTTGTTCTTCCAGTCTTAATGTGATTTGCTCTCCACAGAAGTCTGAAGAGAGGTGTCCATCCATAAATATTCCTCAACATAAGACATCTGATCAGCCAGATGATAAGTTACTTAGCAAAGATGAAAAAGCCACACAGACTGTATCTAGCCTGGTCCAGGAATTGAATGACTATCCAATTGGTCGTGCTACACCAACTGCGCCCAGGACGGCCTACCATCGGAACCGGTTTACATCCATATCACGCACTTTTGGGGATGGTTCAAAATTATGGCCAGAAGATCTCATGCTGACTGGCTTTGCTGGTGGTTCTAAGAAGCCACGAACTCAGGTGTCATACTCAGTTTCTCCAAGAAGTGATGAACTTGGCTTAAAACATAAAGGCCATTTCTGGAAGATACAATCTTATAGCAATGCTAAGACAAATGATGCAAACGGACTTCCTGATATTTCTAGAAGTGGCCAGAGCAGCCCGGAGTCTTTGACGTGTGTTGCAAATGTCCTGGTTACAGTTGGTGATAGAGGGTGGAGGGAGTATGATACTCAGATCACAATTGACTCTGATGGGCAGAGTGATCGGAGGATTTGTGTGAAGCTTGCTGAAGGAACCAAGTATGCTCACAAGGTTTGTCAAGTTTTGCAGCCTGGGGCCACAAACCGCTATACACATGCTATGATGTGGAAGGGGGGCCCTGAATGGTACCTAGAATTTCCTGACAGAAGCCAATGGTTGATTTTCAAACAAATGCATGATGAATGCTATAGCCATAACATCAGAGCTGCATCTGTAAAAAACATTCCAATCCCTGGTGTCCGCTTGGTTGAAGCTCAAGATGATAATTATGTCGTATCCTTTTTGCGCTCCCAAGATTATCTTGGCCGTATCGGAACAGATGTTGAAATGGCTCTTGATGAATCCCGTGTGATATATGACATGGACAGTGATGATGAAGAGTGGATTTCAGGACAGAAGAATTCCTTACTAGGTAAGAACAGCACTGGATGTGAGTTGACAGAGGACTTGTTTGAGAGGGTCATGGACAAATTTGAGAAACTTGCGTATAGCCACAACTGCAATGAGCTCAACATTGACCAGATGAAGGAACTAGATATTGATAACGTTCCGCTGGATATCATTGAAGTGATACATGATTATTGGCAGGACAAGAGGCAGAAAAAGGGGATGCCACTCATTCGACACTTTCAGGTGAACATATGCTTTGCGATCCTTTATTTTGGATTGTTGCCAATAGCTTTCTCGCTTTCTTGTACATGAGCAAAAGGTTCGCTTGCTCATGTTTGATCGCTTATGGAAAACAGAAAGCAGGTAAACATTGAAGACTTTGTTATATAGTTTTGTTATCTATCTTTGTTGGGATGTTTAGTAATCTGCCATGGCCCCTTCATGGTCCTAGCTACCAACTAAAATTCAGTTACTTTTAGTTTTTATGCTTATGTAGTTTTATGTACATATTTATTTATTTTAGCTATTCAAATGGTGCAGCAGTGAGCTTTACCAAAAAAAATCTTTTGCTTTCGATTTTTGTTCCCAGCTTTGATAGCACCAATTAAGTCAAGCAAAACATATCATGTGAATTGAAATAGGTTTAGCGCTTTTAGGGTTTGTTGTAAATTTGCTATGTTCCTGAGTATTGTTCTGATCTTTAGTTGTCATATGTAGATCCTCCTGTGGTTAAGTAGCTTCTGCGCAGTGTCACTAGATATGAAGTTTCTTTTTTATTGTGGTTCTAAATAAGAGTGGCTATAAAGCGTCTAGTCATGGTTAATTGTAATTTTATCCTTAATTATTTGTAGGACTCTTTTATCTTGAATTTAAAGAGGCATGAATAGTGCTGATGCTTCCAGGAAAATGATGACTGTTACATTTTTCAGTTATTGTGTTTTTATCTTATCAAATGGATCATTGCAGTCCACCAAACAATGTTGAGTGTATACTTCCTCTAATTTTACTTTTCTATCATTTCCAGTCTGCTATGTGGAAGATCTACGAGCGGCAGCTACAGGAATGGGAATCAATGGTATACAGAATACAGGGTTCGTCAAATGGGTACCAGGAAAACAGGTTGCCCCCAAAACCTGCATTGTTTGCCTTCTGTTTGAAACCTCGTGGACTCCAATTCCAGATACCATACAAGGGACCGAAGCAGCGATCCCATAAGAAGCTTATGTCCTCAGGGTGCCACAGCTTTTCAACAGAGAAGGATGGCTTTTACCGATCAGGTACTCTTCCTTAATGTCTTGTAGTCTTCATTGGTCCCCCCCCCCCCCCCCCCCCCCCCCCCCGCTGATATATATTTTCCTGTTTCTGTCAAATACCAGGCAGGAAATATAATGAATATGTTGGGGATGGGAGGACATTTGAACCCTATGACGGTGGTTCTCTTCAGTCACCAACAGGGTACTCTCCCAGGTTCTCTCTGAGAACAGACTCCCCTCGTGCATTTGATGGTTCAAAAAGAGGTTCTACACCAAGATTTTTCAGGACAAACAGTGTCAAAAGGAATGCAGTCTTTGCATTCTTTGAGGATCATCAACAGTCACCTTCCTTCCGCCATGAGAAAATAAAGCGAAGCGCCCCTGATCATTGGAACACGGCCATTCATGATTGGCAGAACTCGAAGCACATGTTCCCAGGGGCATCCCAGAGCCACCGCATTGACATCGAGGAGCTCAAGCTGCGGGATGCCTCGAGCGCTGCACAGCATGCAACGACGATGGCCAAGCTCAAGAGAGAAAGGGCCCACTGCCTGATGCAGAAGGCTGATCTTGCTCTCCATAAGGCCACAGTCACCCTCATGTTCGCTGATGCGATCAGGGCATCCAACAGGGATTCATCCCGGGACGGCAGAAGAAATTTGAGGGATGAAGAACGCTGACGCTTTTTTTGGCGTGAGCCGATGCGTATAGATGCAACTTGTTGTGCAAGACGCATCTTTTTGTTGATAGAAGGGAGCTTCTTTGCTCCATTGATCAAGCCAGTAGATAGCTTCTCGCCCCCTTTACCCCCCTTTTTTAATCATTTGTACATAAGTTTTTTTTAATCTTATATCTCCTCTTTAGGCCTCATGGTTAACGTATTGTTGGGGAAAGATGGGCAAAAAAATCCAAAATGATAGGGCAGCTGTTAATGCAGTCCGGCATGTCTGCTCTGGATGGTTTATGTATTGGTGTCCTCCCATCGTTGTGAGTTGGTCCAGTGAAGGCGACAGCGTTGGTCCTAATGATTTCCTGCCGCTACCCAAAAAAATGAACGAATGAAGAGAATAGTGCACAATGTGCTTCTGAGTCTGACAAGTGGTCCCGTCCCATTATATACCATCTTACTGTACCTGTATCCAGGGATACAACCGAGAATTGTATCATTTTCGACAGTCGATGCCACCTATTTACGCAAGGGTATTGATAAATATCATCCGGATATTTTCTTTCTAACTATCATATAGATTTGTGACCGTTGGATTAGAAATCTAACGGTCACAAATTCTCCCCGCCCCCTTCAAAAAAAAATCTCCCCCTTCTAAAAAAATCTCTCTCACAAAAAAGAGGCCGTTGGATTTCTAATCCAGCGGTTCGAAATTTAGATAATTGTTAGAAATAAAACATCCGGGTGATACTTATACATACCCGCTTTACACAAACATGCTCCCGTTAACAAACTTCAAATAAGCATAAGCATTCCATCTGCAAATGTACATTTACATGAATCAGAACAACGTCTCGATAAACCGAACAGAGTGATACGAATGCTTTATACCACCTCGGATTATCCAACAAGAACCGAACGCTATTTGATCTTTCCCATGTAGGAGTGAGTAACAGCAGCAGTGTCTAAAGCAGAATAAGAGCAACGCAGTGAGTCGTCCTAGTACGCCGTCGATCTTCAGGACAATGCGAGGTGGCTAGTTGCCGCCAGCGACCTGCCCGACGAACGCCCTGAGGTTCCTCTCCGACGAGCCGCCCTCGGCAACCGCCGCCCGCGCCTTCGCCCTCCACAGCGTGGCCTTGGTGCGCACCACCTGCGACGTGGCGAAGTCGAGGCACCTCCGCAGCTCGCCGGCCTCCAGGACGCCGTCCTTGTCGCTCACCGCGGCCCTCACGCCGGTGCCGAGCTGCTCCACGAGCCACGCGTTGGTGCCCTGGTCCGTCCACTGCGGCACGCCGACGACCGGTACGCCGCACGCCACGCTCTCCAGCGTCGAGTTCCACCCGCAGTGCGTCACGAAGCACCCCACGGCTGGGTGCGACAGCACCTTCACCTGGTCGCACCACTCCACCACCATGCCGCGCTCGCCGCCGTCGCACACGTTGCCGTCGTCCTCGCCGCGGTTGTCCTTCCTCAGCACCCACAGGAACGGCCGACCGCTCTCCTCCATGCCGCGCGCGACCTCGGCGATCTGCCGCTTGCTCATCATCGACAGGCTCCCAAAGGAGATGTACACCACCGATCCCGCCGGCCGCGAGTCGAGCCACTCGAGGTAGCCCTTGCCGTCCTGCTTGAACAGGTCATTGCTGGACGGCCGCGTCGCCGAGTCATTCTTGGCGGGCGCGGCGTCCAGGAAGGAGAGCACGGGGCCGACGGGGATGACGTCGAGGCCGTGCTGCCGCAGCGACGCCACCGCGTCGGGCTCCATGGAGTCGAACGTGTTGGCGAGCACGGTGGGCCTGTCCTCGCGGCCGAGCGCGTCGACGAGGTCGCGGAACGCGGTGAGCACGAAGGCATAAGGGTCGTCGTCGGAGGTGACGGTGAGGAACGACGGCAGGTCGCGCACGCGGAGCGGCGGGAGACCCGGGACGAGGACGGGCGCCCAGGGGTCGCCCGCCGCGGCCGCGATGGCCTTGTCGACGCCATCGGTGCCGCGGAAGAAGTGGAAGTAGGCGGCGAGCACGGAGGCCGGCTGGATCCAGTAGAGCGCGGCTGGCACGCCGTGGTCGCGCGCGACGTCGGCGACCCACGACAGCAGGAGCGTGTACACCACGAGGGTGACGGGGCGGCCGGCCGCGCGGAGGCGCGCGAGGACGGCGCCCAGCGTGCGCGACCCCACGAGCTTGACCTGGCTCATGTAGTGCGTGTGGTCGTGCACCGCCTTGTCGAACCCGTCGTCGTAGCCATCGGAGTAGGGCACGTAGCACACCCCCGCGCCGTCGCGGTGCTCGCCCTCGTCCGCCTCGTCGGGGAACATCTTGCGGCACGCCGACACCGCGGTGGAGACAGTGACGCGCGCCCCCGTCGCGCGCAGCAGGCGCACCGCGAGGTGCCGCGCCGGGTTGATGTGCCCCTGCGCCGGGAACGTCACCACCAAGAAGTGCGGCTCCGGCGCCTTCTCCTCCATGGCCGGCATTGTTGTGTGCGTCTGCGCGATGCAGCAACGAGCTTGCTAGTGTCGTTCTTGGCTCGTACCGAGAGCGAAGGGTCGAGCACCGTAGCGAGTGATGTAGTGGTGGAGGTGAGGAGGGAAGCGGCTGAGGCTTGGCCTTTATATACGAGGGAGGAGAGGCCAGGGCAAGGTGACGCAAGCCGTGAGGGGAGCCGAGGCCATCGAGACGCCGGGCTGCGTGGTCAGCAGGTAAGGTTTATTTGGGCTAGGTTGGCGTTGGCCACACAGTACACGTGTGTTGTGTGCTGCAACAAGCCAAAAAGATATTAGTTTTGGCTGAGCTGGTCACATGAGTATATGCCCTGGACGTTCAATGTTGCTTTCTCAGACTCTGTTGCCAACTTGTGATCGATGTTGGCACCTGTAACGTCCGAGTTGGATGCGGTGAAATCTGCTTCTCTGGCCTAGGTGCATGCGATGTTCTTCTTCCCTCGCCAAAGATGGATTTGCATGCATTTGGAACCATGCATAGTTAACACATGGGATTTGCTAAACAGAAGTTGCCTGATTTTTCCTTGTCCTCATTTTTCCTTATCTATGAGTCATATGTTTCACTATCAGATCATGGGATGGATTTTTTTTAGGCTGTAGTTTATGGATTTTGAATTCTGGCTGTTTGTAACAGAAAGAATGAAGAGAGAGACAATCCCATGCGATTTTGACCGGTATAACTGAAGTCGGTATAGTGTCTAATACTATCGATTTGTAGATCCCATTTTGAAAAGACATACCATTTGAAAGGTAGTTACTAGATTAAAAGACAAATGTCATAAGCATGAAGCCCAAAAGAATCCAGCCCATATCTTAATATCCGTGCTTTGGTTAGGGCTTTGGATTCACCAAGTCTTCCACCATAAAATTACGGTGGGCGGCACGTTGACCAGGTCGACCATGACTAGGACGACGAGGCACGATGCAGGGCTATGAGGATGACAGTGGCCGACAACGGTAAGCAATAGATCTGTCAGTGCAACATGGTACATCGGCGGTGACGACGCCACCAAGGTTGGTAGTGGCAACAAATGTGTAGTGCCTATATGGGGGTATGGTGGACGGGGGAGGGAAGGCAATGGGGCATGGGGGATAGGGAAACGGTGGTGCCGGTGGTGCTTGCGG
The DNA here is from genome assembly GCA_017311315.1 of Dendrocalamus latiflorus. Classification (NCBI taxonomy): domain Eukaryota; kingdom Viridiplantae; phylum Streptophyta; class Magnoliopsida; order Poales; family Poaceae; genus Dendrocalamus; species Dendrocalamus latiflorus. Next base: position 60,252,156 of record CM029663.1, on the reverse strand, counting down.
TTGGAGGCAGCAACACCATCACCAGTTGCAACGTAGATCAAGAGGCGGGAGCATGGTGGAGGGGGAAGTGGTAGTAGCAGTTAATTGATAACGGCCCACATGAAAGGAGGGTTGCCGGAAGGGAGGGGCTGGAGGTGGGGTGGCGGCGATGGGATGGGAGGGAGAGAGAGGAGGAAGGAATTTTGGGGTTAGATGGGTGTAGAAACTTGAAACAATCCTAGACACAGAAAAGTGATTGGTTTTGTTTTTCACAAAAAAAAAAGCAAAAGATGCCTAGAGTAGACAGACTCTAGGGCAACAGAAGTTTTTCTTAAGCATAAATCACATTTTTTTTGTCTATTAGATCAATGTCCAATTATATATTCATATGGCACACCAATCTCCATATAAATCCATTACAAATCAAATGGCCACAAAAAACATACAGAACCTCTCGGCCAAAGTTCTAGAAGACGCACGCAGAACCTCTCAATTTTCACTACTGGCCAAGACGGCTGGTAGCTATCCAGCGCCGCCGAAATTATGTAAGCAACAGAATAGCTAGCTAGCTCTCCATCAAAGAACAAGGCAGCAAGCTATCTGACGGTGATGGGCTCCCAATCCCAGTTGCATGCGTGCCTTGGATTGGATATTATCGATGTGATTGGCCGGAGTTTGCAGTTTACAAGATGCCTTATATGATTGATTTGGGCAGGCAGGTCGATCGGCCGTGACGTCCGCCATGACGATCTGGAGAGACGGCAGGGTCTGCGTCCATGTGGTACCGGCCGGGTCGCTAGCTAGCTGCTCTCTGTCGGTAGTGGCCGAGCCAGAAATTACAGATGACTGAAGACCAACTACACTATAGTTGATGTAATTTGATTCAGCAAAGAGGACCAAATAGCATCAATTCAAATAAATTTCTTTGAAACACAGACAAAATTCTTTGAAACACAAAAGGATATATTTGCAATTGTTGGATCACGGCGGGGAGCCATGCCACCTGTCAAACCCCCCCTCCTTCCGGCCCTGTGTACGAAATCAATTTGGGAACCGTCAATCCAAAACTTAACGTCTTCGATTACATAAATCCACCCACTTAAGAGTTGAGAGATCGTCACGCAAAGCGATAGTATTTCTTCCAGGAATTGCGAATTGCATAGGCCACCCCGCCGGCCGGAATGACTGTAACTTGCAGGACTGGAACGACTAAATGCAGAATCGGTCACTTCTGAAGTTCAGATGCAGGAACACATTTGTATGAAACTTATGCAAGCAAATCATTGATCGATCGACAGCGTCTACTCCTGACTCCAACCTCGCTCGTAACCAATTAATTCTTCCGTTTGATCGATCTGCTGCATCATCTGGGCCATACATCTGTTCACAACTTCAGATCAGATCGCCCGGCTAGGTAGGCGAGGGATTGGCTGGCCCTTTGGTCCTAGAGGAGTCGCCGGGCGATCGAGCGTGTTGCTCAGATGCATGGACGGGTACGTATCGGTCAATTTCGGTTCAGTTGGACACTTGGATTGGCAGTGTACTAGTATTCAAACTAGGCTGGAGATCTGGAAAGCAGAAAGCACTAGCATTCCAAGTAACTGCGTTCCATTTCAAAAAAGAAGGGGGGAAAAGAGGCACTGTTCTACGTTAATTTCAGGCGCTTATGCTACCTTCAGTTGAGTAGAAGACCAAATCTTGCCTAGTACTGCGATGAAACCTTCTGGTTAAGTTCGGTCGGAAGCTGCCCTTCTTCTCATGTAGAGCATGGGCATGCATGTAAATGTGCAAGATAGCTAGATATCCATCCAATTAGAGTTAGTAGTCTTGTGTAGTCGTATTCGAATATGTTTAGTTGTTTAATATGTGTATGAATCGTGTATGAGCTCGAGTTAGTTTTCGAGTCAGATTCGGAGTTGTAGTTGTCTCTGTGTCATAGTCGTAGAGTCGGATATAAAAGGAGGGCAATGTAACGAGAGAGGAAGCGATCGGGGTGATCGAAACGAGAGGGGGAGAAATAAAGAAAGCGGAGTGTTTTGGCTCCCAAAAATTATCGAGTTTGACATGTTCACAGACATGGTCATAAACAAGTTACAACCATGGTGATTAAGCGGACGTGTCCGCAGGAGCAAAAAACATAATCGTAAACGAGTTACGACCATAGTCATGGAGTAGAAGTCGTGGTCGTAAGCTTTATGACCACGGCGGTCGATAGAGTCTTCAACGTGGTGGTAAGTCACAGCGTGATCGTAATCGAGTTACGACTATAGTGATCAAGCCTACTACGTGGTCGAAGGAGTGCAACGTAGCATAAACGTGGTCGTCATTAGCTGAAGTTATGAATACGTAGTGTAGTCGGAACAACACGAAGTGATCGTATCGTGGTCGGAACAAATTAGAAGTGGTTGTAATGACTCTTGGCATGATCGTAACGACTGCAGTAAATGGTCGTAAACTGCAACACATCCTTGGTGCGCCAATTTGTGTTATTACTTGTACTCTCGAGCATTTTCTCGGTCGTTCGGAACCAGTAAAAGTTGGGAATTCCTCGCTTGTTAGCTCCCCGGGGGAATTAGCCAGGGACGTACGCTACTCTTGCTGCGCGCCGCGCGTCACGCCGCGAGGCACCAACCAATGCAAAGACGAGCGGCGCGGATGCTTCCGCCGTCGTATCTTGGTTCCACCACCGCGCGCGTCCGTCCGCATCACGCGCGCATGGCCGCTCACATCCACGCCGCGCCGCGCCGCTGCCGAGGCCCGCGCGTGGCACCGGCAGGCAGGCAGTCAGCTCAGCGCGCGCGCTCCTCTGACCGAGGCTGCCCCTCCTCTTGCTCTCAATCGTTTCAAAGTGAACCGGTCCCATATTTTAAATATTACTTTCACTTTCATTGGCTCTCTAATAAAGTACCTTTAAAGTTTTAATTTTATTACGATTTGTATTGGTGCTTTTATTATTTATTCTTTACTTTGACGATGACGTTCTATAGTAATATTTCATATTGGTATGTGAGGTGTTACAGTGTTGTCGTCCTCGTCCTTGTCAATGATGAAATGCTACCTCGACACAACGTCATAGTCGTTTTCCTATACAGAGAGGAGATCGCCAGGGTGCTTGATGAGCTCCTACACCCTGTTGGTGCGACGGCGATGCAGGTGAAAGACCGAAAGGTCATCGCACCGTCCTCATGATCGTCAGCCTGTTCTCCACAGTAGCTCGGCCAACTCATTACCCGACTCACTCCTAAATCATGCACGCTTCAGCATCCCCAGCAGTGTAATCTGTAGCTACCAATATTGTCAGATTCACAGAGCAATGCTCATGAATATCAATGTTTATGTGCAAGCAACAACCAGATCTACCAATATAGTAACATCCATTACAGATCCTAAGATCCAACTACACAATCTCGTTACCTGAGCGATTTGGATTCCATTTCCATACCTTCAGACTTCAGTTTGGGGATGAAGACGGAAGAAGCCTGGTAGGGATGCTAGTCCCCACTCCCCAGAGACCCGAAGAAGACCGTTGCAGTCTTGTAGTAGCCGCGCGGTGGCGCCCGTCGGTGGTCAATCAGACTTGCCTTCAGTCGCTTTGCTATCGGCTCTGGCGCTCAGCCGCTCGGAAGATATTACCGCCGTCGATGCCAACTGACAGAGACAGAGAGCGTGTGTTAGTCTATTGGATTGTAAGCATGCTTGATGCCTCTGTCTCCATGTTGTGTACTTGTCTTGGTCTGTTGGATTGTAAGCAATGGGCCCTGGGCCTTCCAGGCATGACTGTGTGAGGCGTAGACGGCAGGGGCGCTGAGCGGAGACATGGTCCAAAAGACTAGTGGGCTCGAGCTGACTACCTGACTGGGCATGAAATCACTAAATTTGATCCAACTATCAATATACATATGTATTATATCTTATATATAGTGGTTTTTTTGCTAACATTTTTAGGTATTCAGCTGAATACCCTTGAATCACTGTAGATCCGCCCATGCATGTGAGACTCAGTGCAACGATCAAGGACAAAAAGCGATCACGTATGCCAGGAAGAGAAGAAGCAGAGTGCGGTGCTCAGGAGCGAACATCTAGTGCATGGCTTTCTTTGTCTCGGTCCGCGTGCACACCAACGCTTGTTTTCGCACGAACCAGCAGGTGCACGGTGTCTTCATCATCTCGGAAGCAATCGGAGTGATCGAAACGAGAGAGAGAGAGAGAAATAAAGAAAGTAGAGTTCTATGGCTCTCGGAAATTATCGAGTTCGACATGTTCGCAGACGTGGATGTAAACGAGCTACGACCACGGCGATCGAGCAGAAGTGTCCACAGGAGCAGAAGATGTGATCATAAACGAGTTACAACCATGGTTACTGAGCAGAGGACGTCAGTCGATAGAGCCTTCAACGTGGTCGTAAGTCACAGCGTGATCGTAATCGAGTTACGACTATAGTGATCAAGCCTACTACGTGGTCGAAGGAGTGCAACGTAGCATAAACGTGGTCGTCATTAGCTGAAGTTATGAATACGTAGTGTAGTCGGAACAACACGAAGTGATCGTAGCGTGGTCGGAACAAATTAGAAGTGGTTGTAACGACTCTTTGCGTGATCGTAACGACTGCAGTAAATGGTCGTAAACTGCAACACATCCTTGGTGCGCCAATTTGTGTTATTACTTGTACTCTCGAGCATTTTCTCGGTCGTTCGGAGCCAGTAAAAGTTGGGAATTCCTCGCTTGTTAGCTCCCCGGGGGAATTAGCCAGGGACGTACGCTACTCTTGCTGCGCGCCGCGCGTCAACCCGCGAGGCACCAACCAATGCAAAGACGAGCGGCGCGGATGCTTCCGCCGTCGTATCTTGGTTCCACCACAGGCGCGCGCTCCTCTGACCGAGCCCGCCCCTCCTCTTGCTCTCAATCGCCTGCTTCGGATTTACTAGTCGCTGCTCAACACCACTCCACTAGCTACTACGCTTGCTTTGGTTCCTACCACTATTTTGCTGTAAATGTGTGAAATAAAAAACGAATCACTCGCTACGTTTCAAGGGTACTTTGTTCCACTTGAGTTGATAATACGCACGATCGATACGTTGTACTTCAGAAAATGGCAACAGCGTTCGGTCGGCTTGGAATGAAACTAGAGGCCTGTATTATGTATGCATGTAACGTTCTGGTTCCTTAATCTTTTTTTCGGAGTGAGACCATCAACTCAAGTCCAAAGAATTTCTTCTGCGACAGCGACAAGCAAGAAGGATCTTCTGCTGTACAAAGAGGATCTCACTGGACTTTACACCACCTTTAATTAAAAACAGATTTCGCTCTTGCCTTTTGTCTATATGTATTTCTTCTCCCTGTACCTTCAGCTTCGCAAAAAATATCTGACAAAACAGTTCTCGGTCACCCTGGCATTCGACGTGTAAACGATATAGTATCACTTTTCTCTTTTCTTGCACACATTTTTCTCACAAGTGCGCTTCTTCCCCCTTGCCTTCTCTTCCAGATGATTGGAAACATTCATGTGTACGTTATGGAAGGTAACCCGAGTGAGAAACAGTCATGTAAACGTTGACGATCCCACTTGCCTTCTCTTCCAGATGATTGGAGCAATCAGCATCCATGCTGCAAGTGCAAGCATTGGTACGTCAGTAAACACAGTGCTCATATAGTTTCAATACAGCAAAGATACAGTAGAAATTTGATGCTGTGACCAATTGTTCTGACAACGAGTGCTCAGCTCAATGGGGTTCAGGGATTAGCTCGCTTACTGTACACGATTGCTGCTAGCCATTCGTTAGCAACACGTACCCATGTACTCGCCCAACCAACATCTATCGTCCACCTGAGGCAACGGATCATAATTTTTTCCAAATTTAGACTACACAATGTTGGTCCATATATATACACTTGTGTTTGGTAGTAGTATATCACTGCATAAATATCTTTCTGGGATTAAAGAGAGTGGATTTTTATCTGAACTTACTTCTCCATGGTTTGATGCGCATTCCAACCAACAAAGATCATGGCAAAGTACATGGCGCCCATGGAAAACACGAAATGGAAGAAGCCAAATCCGTAGGGGACGTCGTCTTCGGACTCAACTTCAGTCTTCTTGAACTGCAAATGCTTCAGGCAGTTCAATTCGAATGGTATTCTTTACCCGCCTGGTGATCAGTTCAATACAGTTGACAACATACCTGGAAGCATTTAGAATCTATTCCCGTCGAGAAAGTCGCCATGACGATGACAATAACCGCGATAACAAAACTCTGCAGAAGTCGGCATTTCCTTTTTCAGATAGATATCAATACATCAGATAAGTACACAGTAGCAATTAAGTTGATGTCTTTGTTATAAATAATATTGACTTTGAGTCCTAAACATAGTAGAGTCCGTCTTCGGGTATAACTCAAATTGAAGTTGTGTCCAACTTGAAGTCCGAATACGTATATGAGTAAAAGATTATTAGCCTTTATATTGAGGAGGTTTGCACCCAATTTTGTAAGTAAAAGTAAAAAAGAGAAGCAAAAAAAAGGGGAGTAAATAAGAGAATAGAGAAATTCTTCTGTGTTCTCTCAGTTTATTTACGATGTGTGTATTTTCTCTTGAATCAAAGTTTTAACAAGTGGTATCAGAGCCTAGACAAAAATCGAGTGGCTGAAAAATCGTCTCGTACATTCCGTTTCGCGCTCTGCCGGCGCTCACGGCACTCGGCCGTGCTCAGCGAATAAAAGCAAGCATGTGCGGAAAAAAAAGGCAAGGACAGAACCACAAAAAAAAAAGAAAAAGAGAAAGGAGAGAGAGGCCAGCAAGACTTGACAAGAAAGAAAAAAAGAAAGACAAGACGCTCACTGCTTTGTGAAAGGAAAGAGAGTCAAGACAAGAGAGCTCTCGGTTGCATCAGGCATACAATGAAAAAAGGAATTCAAGCACAAAAGACAAGCTTGAAACAAGAAAGATAGAGACAGACAAGGCAGAGAGAGGTTGCTTGTGAAGAAAAAAGCATGCAATAGGCGTAGCAGCGCGAAGAAAAGGCCAAGTCCGCTCGTTGATTTGTCTTGCACCAGAGCAAGTGGAAAAGTCATCACGACATCTCGTCGTCCATGGATCCAAGCCGAAGCGAATCCGAGCGGCCCCTGTCAATTCTCTTTTCCGCCTCGGAGTTGGTGCCAGGCAGACGCAAATAAAGAGGCGTCGCAACACAGAAGTAAAACGAAAAAAACAAAAAAATCACTCCGTCTGCATGAGATAAAAGTCAGCGTCTCGGCCCTTGCAAGAAAAAACCATCACATCATCCTCAACGCAGAAACAGAGAGCAAGTTCAAGTAAGGAAAAAGAAAAAAAAAACAGTGCAATTTTTTCTTCTGTTTCCTTGATCCAAGAGCCGCTTAGAAGTAGCCTGATTTCTTGATCTGTGCTGAAGATCATGTCGTGCTCTTCCTACTGACCGAAAAGGAGACGGCCAAAGCCGCGTGGGAGGCGTTGAAGACGATGCATCTTAGTGCTGATCGCGTGAAGGAAGCAAAGGTACAAATTCTCAAGACCGAGTTCGAGGTGCTGCCTATGAAGAAAAAGGAGTCGATCAATGGCTTTGCCGTCTGGTTGATGGTCATCGTAAACAAGATTCGGGCGCTTAGCGAGAAGGTGGAAGAGTTGTACGTAGTGAAGAAATTGCTTCGTGTTGTTCCCTCACAGTTTCTCCCGATTGCTTCGGTCATAGAGCAATTTGGAGACCTAAAAACAATGACCATAGAGGAGGTCATCGGTCGTCTTAAGGCATATGAGGAACGCATCCACGACAATAGTAACAAAGGCGACGGACAGCTCTTGTTGACCCGTGCAAGGTGGGAGATCCGATCATCGAAGTATGAAGACAAGAACACTTCCAAGGGTGGTGGCCAAGGCCGTCAGAATCGGAAGTTTGAATAGACAAAAGTGAGGTGTTATAATTGTAACGATTATAGACACTTTGCTTCAGAATGCCCAAAGCCAAAAATGAAGAAAACGTTAGTTGCTGAAGCGCTCAGCAATGATGAATCAATAGTGCTCTGATGATGAGTTGAGTCAGGGACGTTTGAGAAAGATGTGTCGCCGTCCAAACTCAAGTAAGGTGTTAAGCATAAAGTTTAGTAAGTCGTAGTTAAGTCTAACTATCTCAATATTTTAGAGTCAAGTTAAGATTAAGGAGAAGATTGTTAGAACTAATTTTGACTTCGAGTTCTAGACATAGTGGAGTCCGTCTTCGAGTATAACTCAAGTTTAAGTTGTGTTCAACTTAAAGTCCGAACACGTATATGAGTAAGAGATTATTAGCCTTTATATTAAGGAGGCTTGTTCCTAATTTTGTAAGTAAGAGTAAAAAATAGAAGAGCAAGAAAAATGGGAGCAAATAAGAGAATAGATAAATTCAGAAATTTTCCTGTGTTCTCTTGTTTGAGACAAAAGGGTTGTTGTTGTGGTGGTGGTGATAAATGTACACTGAACTACCACTGAAGATAAGAGCCATCACTGAAGTGGGCTTTAAAAATGTGTTTACCGCGATGTTGAGCCAATCTGCAGTTGTTGCAGCTTCTGCTTTCTTGTTGCAAATCTCTGTTTGTGGCTCACTATATGTGGGCAAAATTCACAGTACAAAGAAAAGGAAGAAACTTGCATCATGAAATGGACTCATTTGATATTCATTGGCATCGATCAGAATTCAGATCTGAATCTTTACCTTCTAAGTGCTGTCCAGCACAAGAACACAATGTACACTCCCATCAGCCCTGGTGCCAGATAGCCTGCCTTGACCTGATTTTGACAACAGAACAATGCAATTTCGCCACAGAACTCGGTCAACTTTCTCAGTTGAGAACACCATATGATTCGAGAGTGTTTACCTTGGAGTTCAAGGAGATGCAGGCCATGAGCTGTACAAGCACCAGCGTGATGGTGATGAACAGGATGTTCAGCTTGCAGGTTGGCCTCGGCGCGTACCAGACGTACATCAGAACGATTCCTAAGATAGATCCAACATACGCTACAGTGGAGACCACAAGCACCAGCATATGGCTGCAATTCAACCATATACTGCCGATGTTAGATTTCAATGTCAGATGGTAACCATACGCCACAACTTGGTCAGGACAAACCTACCATCTCTTGAGGTTTATCTGTGACCGGCAACAGTCGTTCAGCCATGTGATGAAGCTGGTCACACTGATGAGTTGAATCATAAGAAACGCCCTGTTTAATTAAGATAAGTAAAGACATATTCTTGAAACCTAAACTGAATAACAAGCAACGCCTGAAGAAGGCGTGCATGTACCCTGCTCCAAAATGCGCGACCTTCCCTGGAAAAATTCAGACAAACACACCATCATCAGCGATAGAAAGAGGCAGTTGTAAGAGCAAGATGTGCCGAGAGGCAGGCAGACAGGTGTAGCGGCGGAACTGACCGTAGAGCTGGATGAAGGGCGACGGCACGAAGAAGGAGATCACCGTGAAGGCCGTCCACAGGACGATCTTGGCCGGCCACCACTCGGAGTGCCACGAGTTCCGGCAGTCCTGCACCTTCCTCGTGTTCACGGTCGACAGGAACATGACGAAGAAGAAGAGCTAATGAACAGCATCTTGTCAAGGACAACAACGACCTATATAGTGCTCCAAGAACATGAAAATCTCTTAAAATTTTGAATTTTGAACCATTTCCAAGCTAGGATACGAAGCAGCCGAGGCTAATCCGGAGCACGCCTTCCGCTCCGAGGCAATACCGCGCGCCCTGGCAAACCTTGAGGCGTTGGAGCTCGGAGAGGGCGGAGTTGCCGTAGTCGCGGATGGTCCAGGCGAGGAGGTTGGTGACGAGGAAGATGAGAGCGTAGACGTAGCGCGCCATCATGGGGTTCGGGCCCAGGCACAGGTGCGCGCAGCACGAGTCCTCCATGAACCGGATGTACCGCTCCCTGGACCCGCTCCAGTGATCGTCACCGCCGCCGCCGTCCCTCTCCACCGGCAGCACGCCGGCGCAGCCGTAGCCCGCCATACCCGCTTCGCTGTCCATGCTGCTTCCAAGTGTCATCCCAAAGAACAGCGCTGCTGCTTCCTGCACACGCACGATCCCACATCACGCGAATTGTGGGACGACATTGTTCGTTCGTTGCGTACGCTCAATTGTTGGAACTAAATTGCTAAATCCTCTCTTTTGTCATTTTAGATAAATACACACAGAGCAAGACTAATACAATATTGAGATTGAATCTCTCAATCTTTCTATTGCTGTGACACTAATACTTAACAGGAATTACACGGTTTAAATAAACCTCGTGCACACACACGACCTCCACGGAGTCACGGACCCACTAACTTGGCCTTATTCTCATGCATTCTGGAATCTCTGCACCATCTACATGACTTGGGCAGTTTGTTGACTCAGACTACGACCGTCTCTCACGGTTATGACCACTTCTCGTGGCGCTTCAACTTCCGACTCCCCCCGGCACTCGAACGCTCGGACTACACTCGGCCACATCCAGCTTCTACAGTGTTCTTTGACTGCTACAGTGTTCTTCTGAGTATCGACTACTACAGTGCCCTTCTGAGTACTGACTTGCTGCAGTGATCTTCGACTGGATCTTCAACTGCCCTTCGTACTCGGAGTTTTCGATTGTCTTCGTACTCAGAGTCTTCGATTGTCTTCGTATTCGGAGTCTTCGGCTGCCTTCGTATTGGAGTCTTCGACCGCCTGCGTACTCAGAGTCTTCGACAACGACTGCAGTGATCTTCGACCGAATCTTCGACTGGATCTTCGACCGAATCTTTGACCAAATCTTCGATTGCTCTTTGTACTTGGAGTCTTCGACTACCCTCGTACTCGGAGTCTTCGACTACAACTGCCATAGCTTTGACGGCTACTTCAACTACGGCTTCAACCACTGCTTCGACCACGGCTCTGACCACTGCTTCAACCATGACTTCGAGTGTGGCTTTGACCATGGCTTCTACGACCACTTACAAATCATCAAGATTAATTCTAACATTCTCCCACTTAATCTTGATGTGTTGACTCACCAATACGGATCACTCGCATCTTCTTGTCACTCGCAACAGCTTCCTTGTAGCCACACGTAGCGGCCAACTCTTCACATGACTTACAGTGGTTTCACACCACTGTTCGTGCATGTCGTCATCTTGCAGTGGCCTCACATCGTCGTCATCTCATAGCAGCTTCACATCGTCGTCATTATCGGTCTCACACCGACTTCTCCTGCGACAATGGTCTCTACCACCGCTATCGATCTCATGTCAAACCATCTCGAGGTGCGGACCCGCCATCACCCACAACTTCACACCGGAAGTGTTTGGCATGCCATTGCCAGTTGTCGATGACACTCCTTGGCAGCAGGTATTTGGGAGACATCCTGTCTCCACTCTTCACTAACAGTGACCTTGATTCTTCTTGCAGCAGCATCATACCACTACCACTCGGCTTCACACCGAGGTGTGCTTGTCAGTTTCACACTGACTCCTCTAGCGACGATGGCTTCACACCACCGCCTTCGGCTTCATGCCAAATCCTTACAATGGTTTCGCATCACCGTTGCCATCACCGCCTTTGGCATCACACCGAGACTTTGTCAAGGATGGCCTCATCCACCGATGCCGGCCTCCAGCTCGCATGGAGTCTATCGCTGGGCCACCTCTGGCCTCCACTCATCGAGTCTATCATTGGTGCACCTGTCATCGCCACACCACGTCGATCATGTCGCTGTCGCTGGTGTGTATATCACGTCCAATTCTGGCACACCGCGCTGACTTCACCATGGCCACGCAAACCTTCATCGCCATGCTCTTGAGCGCATGGTGCTGCAACCGACTCATCGCCAGCACTTGTGCACCTCTACCCTTGATCTTGAGGCTCTGATACCAATTGTTGGGATTGAATCACTCAATCCTCTCTCTTGTCACTTTGGATAAACACACACAGAGAGAGACTAATACAATATTGGGATTGAATCACTCATTCTTTTTTATTGCTATGACACTAATACTTAACAGGAATTACACGTCTTAAATAAGCCTCATGCACACACATGACCTCCACGGACTCACTAACTCCACTAACTTGGCCCTATTCTCATGTATCCTGGAATCTCTGCACGATCTGCATGACTTGGGTAGTTTATTGACTTAGACTATGACTGCTTCTGGTGATGTTTCAACTTCCGACTTCCCCCGACACTCGAACGCTCCGACTACACTCAGCCACTTCCAACTTCTACAGTGTTCTTCTGAGTATCAACCGCTACAGTGTCCTTTCGAGTACCAACTGCTATAGTGTCCTTTCGAGTATTGACTACTACAGTGTCATTCCAAGTACTGGCTGCTACAATGATCTTTGACCGAATATTCAACCGGATCTTCTATCACCCTTCGTACTTGAAGCCTTCGACTACCTTCAGACTCGGAGTCTTCGACTACCCTCATACTTGGAGTCTTTGACTACGACCACCATAGCTTTGACTGCTGCTTCAACTATGGCTTCGACTACGGCTTCGGCCACAGCTTTGACCACTGCTTCGACTATAACTTCGAGTGTGGCTTTGACCACGGCTTCTACAACCACTTATAAATCATCAAGATTAATTCTAACATCGATTGCCTTGGCGCGCGTGATCGAAAATGATGTGTTCCTTTGCACCAAAGCCATCATCCCAAAAGAGTGATGTTCTTGTCTTGCTTTATGGGCAAGACTATCTGCCGCTGCTAGTTTCGACCAGCTAGTGCTCCACTTACTCACATTGGCCAACAAATTTAGGATTTTACTAGATGGCATTTGAGTGTTTTTTTGATGAGCCCTCAATTTTTCATCCATTAGATGTTACTTTGTTTGTACTTTATGGTTTTGACTTTATGATTTTTTTTCTCTGTGTCAACAATACGATAAGGGAGTAATCAATTTGCTTAGTGTCATTGGGAACCACAATATAAATGACCAAGTAAGATTTTTATATAGTTTTTTGTTATGTTCTTTATAGTTTGTTTTGCTCCTTTTTTTTACAAATTATCACATTGTTTTTTACATAATTTAATTTATGTAAAATTAGTATATAATTGATGCAAGAAGGCTATAAATAAAAGAAAAATATGTACTCATTTCTCAATGTATCACATCATATGCTAGTAACTAATGAACAAACTACTGGATGGAGGTAGATGTACATCTAACATCTAAAAAATTGAGTACTCCTTAACAAAATAGTACTCGAATGGAAGGGGAGAAAACAAAGTGATTTCACCCATTAGATTTAGATCTAAAGGCTCAAAATTTGAGTGCTATTTAACAAAAAAACACTCAAATTCTCTCTAGACACCACCACAAATTTATAGTGCTCCAACATAACTAACTAATTAACTGTGACAGTTGTACTAACCGTCACTCCTAACTTTGCAAGAAAGAAAAAAACAGTTAATTTTACTTGTCCCATTTTGGCCTCCTTTCCCTTCCAATAATTAAGATTGTGTGTTCGAACTGCTCAAGAATCATCGAAGGTTTCTTCCAAACTTACATATTGTGATGCCTAATTTCACTGTCTTGACAGGGATGGGGGATATATAAAGAGTTGAAAGACAATTAAAAGGAAAGGTAACCAGAGAACAGGAATTTGTACTAGTAACAAGCTTGGCTTTAAAGGAAGAGTAGGATTAAAGATAGGTAAAGAAAGCTCCATGGGCTGGAGACTGGAGGAGGATGCTCATGGTTTTTTGCGCATGTCATGTGGAGCTTTGGATGTTTGTAGAAAAAGAGTAAAGCTGCAAAGCAAAGCATAGAATGATGGTGGAAGGAAGGAGGGAAAGCAAAGGAAGCAAGGTAAAAATTCCTTGAGCAATACTAGTAACTGTGTCCAGTTAATTAAAAGCAACAATTCGTGTTGACGTGCATGTTTAGGCCCTGATCAACTCGGCTTCGGCTTCTGGCTTATTTTTCATTATTCATAAGTTTCGTCTTTTTCTGAACTTTTGGCTTTTTGTTGAGCTTTTTTGCTGGTTCTTTTTTTCCCGTATTTATTTGTATTATACGTAATGGGCTAACATATATTTTTTATTTTTAAAATTTTTTAAATTTAATTATGCTAAATAAGCCTCTGTCAGCTACAGTGTTTTTTTCAACCAGCTACAGTGTTTTCAGGCATAAGCCACGAGCTTTTCAGCCGAACGGATCACCACCTAGTGTCATTTTGCTCTTACAACTGGTTGTATCTCCGTTCCGCCTGTGACAATGCTAGTGCCGATTAACAGAGGACTGGATAGAAGTTTCCCAGATATTATCCTTTTGCTTTAATTAGTCTTGTCCTCATTGTCGTGCAGCCAAGTTGTTGCTAGTAATTAAACTCAATTGTGAATCGTTTCTTGCCGGAGCAAGGTTGCACATATATAATAGTCTGTCATAATTTAAACTAGCTATTTCTGAATTATCTGGATTGACAAACTGACTGAGAATTTCGTGCAGCTCATCTGGTACACGAACGTAGAACTACAGGAGAGAGGCCAAGCATAGGAGCAGAACACGACGCATCTTGACGCTCTTGTGAGCAGTAGCCTATGGCACAGACATGATTGAACTTAACACTATGTTGCAGAGCCTAGTTAGCGGAACTGCCCTCTCGAGCAGTCTCAATTCGAAGGAAGCAGCAGCAGTAACGCACCTTAAAACAGGGCCGATGCATCAGGCAGACGCGAATCCGATCCCCTCTCGAGCAAGCTGTCGGAAGAAGGAATCAAGGAAAGGTTGTCATGGAAGAAGCACACCTCTGCAGTTCGTACCCCCGGCCACGAAGAGCAGAAGACCAAACGCTCCTGCGTATAACACTGCAATCGACCCCGACAACGAAACAGATCGAAGAAACCTCTCGCACAGATATTTCGCGAAACGAAACCAAAGCAAACAATCTCAAATGAAGCAGAAGAATAAAGAGTTCGACACTGATGGTGCATGTATGCAGGATCACGAGCAAGCAAGAAGGCGATCGACTCACACGCACATGGAATGGGAGAAGAAGCCCGGCCCCGGCCTGCTTGCCCTCCTAGAAGCTGCCTGCCTCCGCGCACGCCATTGCTGTTGTTGCCAATGGTGGCAGTGGCATGAAAGCTAGGTAGCTTTTATTGTCGCGCGGAGGAAGGAGCGGGCGCAGAGTGGAGAAGGCGATGCACCTTTTTTTTTTCCCGCCGCATGCAGGCCGGTCGGCCTACTGCTCCCTTCCGGCCGGTGGTTTGTTTCGGCTTCGTTCGTAGCAGGAGTATATATGTACCAGGATGAAAATGCGCGCTACGCTGTGCCAACCACTCGCCATACTAAGCCATTAAAGTCACACAGAAATATCATTGAAAATTTTAGAACAATGCAGTGGACATGGATTCTGTACATCTCCACGCACATAAGACAATAGTGAACTTTTAAGGTGGTTATTATGGTTCCCCTCTTTTCAACTTCTAAAAACCGTTTTATTATTAGTTTTGCTATTGCATAGGCGATTGAAATTTTTTTATATTTCAGTTACCTAAAATTGCACTCTCAATCAACTGAAGTTGTAGCCCTCCTCCAAAAAAATCACCTACAACTTCAATCAAGGCGATGATTGATCACACTTGCGAGCTTAGTGATCCCCTGCACCATCATTGGAACGTGACTTCCGCATATGTGGCAAGCCTCATCAGTCGCCTAGTTACGGCGGACGTGTCCATATCCCCTAAGATGCTCATGTCAGAAGTCGCCAATGTGGTTGGCTATTCAGTTAACTACAGCAAGGTTTGATGAGGCAAGCAGAAGGTCATCGAGTCCATGTATGGGACATACGAAGAGGCGTACAACGTTGTGCCGAGATTGCTTCATCAGATAGCCGAATCAAACCCCGGCACATACATAAACAAGGTTGAGCGTGTTAATGCTGACGGAGGGCCCAACTGCTTCATACTGAACCGGTTATTCTGGGCTTTCGCCCATGTCATTGAGGACTTTAAGTTTTGTCATCCTGTGCTTACAATAGATGGTACTTTCCTCATAGGTACAAGGGGACTATTCTCACCGTCGTGGTGGTCGACGTGAATGACCAGCTTCTCCCGATGGCATTTGCCATTGTGAAGAGCGAGAATACGTCCAGTTGGCTAGGTTCCTAGCATATGTGAAGCGAGTGGTGGTTGGTGACCGACCCAACGTATGCGTCATCATGAATGGCAATGCTGGGTTATTGACCGCGCTGAACACCATGTAGCATGGGACCGAACCCCCTCAGCAGTGGAACGACATGCGAACCCGGTGGTGCATAAGCCATCTTGCATCTAATTTGTTCACATGGTTCCGTGGTCAAGAAGCTGTGAAGACGTTCAAGGTATTGTGTCTGCAAAACCAGAGGCGGAAGTTTGAGTCCATCTGGACAGACCTAGAAAGGTGAACTACAGAGGGAGAGCAACTCCACGCGCTGAAGATTGAAGCGAGCGTATCCGACAGGATACAGAAGCTCACCTGGAGGCGTGCAGGCGCAGGGAGCGTGAGGCTCGCGAGGAAGAGCACGAGAAAAAGTGTGAACTAGCGGCCAAGGCCAGCGTGGCCGGTGAGGACTACAACACCAATCTCGTGAGGAAGGGCAAACGACCGCTGTCAACGTAATTGCTCAACCCTCTTCATTTATATGTGTACCATCCTTGGTTCCTTAGCCTGCATGCCATGTAACCCCTTGTCAGATCAACTATCGTTTTATTATCATTACATCATTTATCCAAAGTTTTCCTTCATCTATGAATTCCCTGTTGCATCACAATATTACTTAGCTTCGAACTTATGAATCATTGCCACCTCTATTGTGCCCATAAAATTCTTTTGAAATTTATCGCACTACAATAATATACAATGATCACAAAATGTTATAGTGAGTCTAACGGATTTTGTACCCTCAAGAATCTACAAAAATCATAAAATAACCAACCTACCATGTCTTCCCTTTTATTTCCTAAAAAATGTTGCAAACAAAACATGTGTGACTTGTCAACATGTTGTCCATTAGTTGAATGAAGGTATGTTACTGTAATTTTGAACAAAAATAATATTATTTCAAAGAAAAATCATGTTACAGCGCTCCACCCGCGCGGGACCCGGGCGCGCTAGCATCAGCGAGCAAAATTTATAATGCATAAAATTACTAAAAATAGACAATTAGGACGAGTGTGCCGGGAGGTTGCACATAAAATTTTGTAATTTTTAGACCTCATTTGTCATATGTAACAACTCCTATAATATCATAATCGTATGGTTTTTGAGCAACATTAAGAGTGGATAAATTTATCAAAAAAATTACACAATAAAGTACGTTGCGTCGGGAGACTAGACATAAAATTTCATAATTGTTTGAGCTCATTTTCTATGTTTAAAAAGTCAAACAAGCAATAATATGAAATACTAATTAAGACAAGTAATTAAGCCGGTTTAATTACATGTTGTCCGGTGGTAGGGCGGCAGAGACGGAGGCGTATGGTGGCCGGGTGGTAGGCGCGTGGCAGCACGGTGGTCGGGCAGTAGGCCTCTGCCACACGGCCACGGGTTTGCGTTGTTCATGTGTTAGCTTAACACCGCTGCCATCC
This sequence comes from Dendrocalamus latiflorus, assembly GCA_017311315.1. Classification (NCBI taxonomy): domain Eukaryota; kingdom Viridiplantae; phylum Streptophyta; class Magnoliopsida; order Poales; family Poaceae; genus Dendrocalamus; species Dendrocalamus latiflorus. The sequence goes on along the minus strand of CM029663.1, from coordinate 60,234,588 downwards.
GGTGATCGTGCAGAAGAAGTGTCATTTTTTTAATTACTGCGTGACTATGGTTAATTTTGCAAATACAGACTTAAAACGTACTAAAAATACCAAAAACTCTGTGTGCAGCCACCTCCTCATGCTGCTGCTTGATTAGCTTGTGCAGCATATCTATCTTCTTTAAAGAATATAAAAAAAAACATGTACAGTATACGTGGGCAGAAACGTTCTGCCACCGACATGTGGGCACGTACATAATGAACTCAGCAAGTTAGTTCAGCAATGGACTAGTACTCCTATCAGTGTAGCATCGATCGTTAGGATGGGTGAGTTCTTTTAGGCTGTGGCTTATAGATTTTGGTTTAAAATTTTGAATTATAGCTACTTGTGAGAGAGAGTATAAAAAGAGATATTTATATATAACTTCGATCGATATAGATGAAGTCGGAACAGTGTCTATTATAATCGGTAAACTATAAGTTTAAAAGAACTGAGGTATAGAGAGTAGGGACACACGGTCGTGGGACGTCGCATTCTGGGCTCGGTGGATGTATCAGGAGTGGGCGGTGAGCCATGGCAGATTGGCAGGGTAGGGTGAGCAGCAGACTTACACCGAGACGGCGAAAAATGAGCAAAATTTGCAGTCCGTGTGTGGTCAGTGACCAGGGGCGTAGCTACAGGGTATGCCGGGTATGCCCCGGCATACCCTGCAAATCCGGCAAGTGAGCATATATATATACGTATTTCTATATAGACGTATTATTATCCTGAATCAACATATATATAGCAGCCAGCGTCAGGCCCACGACACGAGAGCACGCGGCCCATGCGGCCAGCGACGGGAAAAATTTTCCAGGCGTGATCCGGCCGACGGCGCGAATTTTCCAGGCCCACACCTGAAGTCACGCTGCATTTTCCAGGCGTGGTTGCGTCCACCGGATCACGCTGCATTCAGGCGTGATCAGGCCAGCGCCGTCGCGAGTGCGAGTACAGATTAATCTCGATCGATGCAGCGCGGCCGCCGTATCGCGACTTCGACAGTTCATCCTCATCACACGTCCTGCGTCTGCGTGGTTGCGGCCACGAAAAATCGCCAAGACGCATCGTTGCCTGTCCCATCGTTGCATGGTTCCTCGTCCCGTTCAGCCTTCCGCCTGCGGCCTGCGTGGTTGCGTCCACCGGATCACGCTGCATTCACGCCGTCGGCCGTTGCCTGTCCCGTCGTTGTCCAGTCGACTAGTCGTCCTCGTCCCGTACGACCGCACCGGCATCTACGTGATTTTGTGATCGGAATTGTTGAGGTGAGATTCAATCTTTGCTCTTCAGCTTTTCGTAAAAAATGCATGTGTACTCTAATTGCTAAGCGCTAAAATCATAAAATCATCTATTACGCAGCGAGGTCGAGGATTTTCCCCCAACATCACTACATCAGAGTCGATCGAGATTGATCTATTGTTCAGTACACGTATCATGTGAGTGATCCATAATCACATGTGAGAATTCAATCGTGCAAGCGCAATTTATTTAATTTTTTGGCATTGTGTTCTTTGTAATATTTATGCAGTTATGAAGAGAAACGGGGATATTGTTGGGGTTTCTTGTAAGCGTCATGGCATGCTTAGAAATGCTAGGCTTGAGAGTATCAAGAAAGCACTTGACTGTGGTGAACTTGAATCTGGAAGTGGATTAAATCAAGAGATGGGTTTGCCTAGGCCTGGTGATACTCGATGGGGCTCTCATTACAAAACTATATGCAACATTATTACTATGTATGAAGCAATCCATGATGTACTCGTTGATCTTGGGGATGATCCTTCTCATTTGCTTCTTTTGATGCACAGAAGCTATGCAGACTAGCTGAGTTCTATCCAAAGGAGTTCTCAAATAATAATTTGCTCAAACTTGAATTGCAACTACATAATTATATTGATGACATCAGACAGAATGATAGTTTCAAAGGTCTAAACAATATTGTTGATCTCTCAGTTAAGCTTGTTGAAACACAAAGGCACAAAGTGTATGATATGGTTTACCAGCTTCTCAAATTGGTATTGCTTCTACCTGTGGCAACGGCAAGTGTCGAAAGGGTATTTTCTGCAATGGTTTTAGTAAAATCAAAGTTAAGAAATAAGATGGGGGATAGTCTTTTGGATGATTGTCTAGTCAAATTCATTGAGCGGGATATTTTCTTTGAAGTTAATGAAGATGATATAATCAAGACATTTATGTCCCTTCGAAATCGTCGGATAAAAAAATCAGATAAATAGCATTGTAAGTTTCTTGTACTCTTTTATGCCTATATTTTGAACTTTCGGTATGGCTTTTGAACTATTTATATTGTATTTTGTGAATGGTTTCAACTTAATCCTTGAATCTAAGCCTTATCGTGTTACTTAGTACATGTATACCGAATCACATTGCAAATTTTACAATTGTTACCGAATTGCTAAAATAGATTTACTGAATTGTATATGAAAATTTTTGAGCGGCATACCCTTAAGTAAAATCCTAGATCCGCCACTGTCAGTGACAGGCTCCATATCTGCCATATAACTGCACCAGTATGGGTGGATGAATGGATGCCTGCATACAGGGCAGTTTGTGTCTAGAAATTGCCTGAACAGTAAGAGACGTAGGGCACACACAAATTCAGGGTTTTTTTTTTCTTCTCATTTTCGTTAATTGGCCATGCTGTACAGCACTGTGACACAGCAATGTGTATATGGACACTGGATTGCCCCCATTCACAATAAGTAATAAAATTCGCTTGGGCAATTGTCCCTGATTAGGCAAAAGATAAGTGATCAACCCAGAGTCTGTATGTTTGGCTCTCCGAACATCATACAGGCTCTTCGACACTCTAAAATCCAGTAGACACCAATGGGTCTCACACTGTCAGTGTCGACGAATTGCCATCACAGGATGATGCTGCCTTCCTCCTAGCCAGATACTACTACTACATGGCTTAGCTATCCTGGAGTACAAGCTAGACACTTATGTCATGAATTGGACCATTGCATGCTGATGCTTGTCGGGTAAAGAGAGGAGCTTGTCAAGCTGACCCTGCAAAAAGCTTCAGCCAGGAGAAGCAGAGGCCACTTATTACGCGCTTGCTTCTAGTGCATCCATATGATGTGTGAGCAAGCAAGCAACAAAGCATCACTTGCAAGGAAGAATCATTACATGCAGCAACAACCTGCTAGTTCTTACGTGCACTTTTGGACCACAGATTGCCGGCCCGCTGTCTATGCCTAATGTAACACGCTGAAGGAATGTCTCGAGTTGTGGTTTCCTAGAGGATGACATATATCATCTAACGTGACTTAAAACCATATAATAAGCATCATAATTCATCTTACATATATAGAAAGATTAGAGTGCTAAACAAAACTCTACACACAAGCAACTATCATGTGAGGAAGGCCAGGGTGGGGTGGGGGCGGGTTGGGGCCAAGGCAGGATGTGATATCACACACGAGCGCACGAACAAAACAATGACATGTGGGCCCGCATTAGGGTTTTCGTGAGGATTGGCTATGCTCCATTGGACTTAAAGCTCAAGCTTTTGGCTTAGTTGGTATTGTTTGGAGTTTTTTGTACTATATATAACTGCTGCTAGTTTTTTCAGCGTAATTAATTTTAAAAAAATAAATAAATGAAAAAAGATTATATCATAACTAAAATATGTATTATTCAACATTAATGCACAGACCAATCATAATTGAAATCACCCTATGACCAAATTCCCAACAATCCAAAATCAAATTTTCAGGGCCGGTTTGACCACCATCCAAAGACTGGTCAGACTAATCACACTTAGCGCAAAACAGTCCACTCTGAAAAATTGCAACTGATAACAAAACATATGCCATACTAGCCGACGGTCTGACCAGCAATAAGCTAGTGGCCAGTCTGGTTTGTCTGACAATAAAATCTGATAAAATACAAACTTTGTAAAATTTAAATTTTCACTCCACAAACTTGGTAATGATTCATCATAATATTATTTTAGATCTTTTTATATGATCCTTTTATAAATCCATGATCTTATAGAGCATGAGGACACGCTTTTCTCACTGAGATATACTCACATCCACTCGGAGAAAACACCCTCCATTGCGGAAACTACGTTTGAAACAGGTCGTTAGGTACGAAGTCTCACCCCTCTCCTACTGGACGAGGGTGGCTTCGTATAAGTTGAACTAATGACCTTTGTTTGTCCGATCTTCGTCACTAAACTATAGAAAAATAGTTTCAACATCTAAATATGCCATATGACAACCTTGAAAAAAAGGAAATTGAAACATGGATGAGCAGCTTGCTAACAGGGGCCTGTTTAAAATACATGATTTTTCGTATAAAGCAAAACAAATCCTCCAAAATACCTCGCACAAACCAAAAGAAGGTACTCAAAATCTTCCTCCAGTATTGCGGGCCGTAGTACCAAAAATAGGCCCAGATACACACCTAGTCCAGTAGAACTGAGCTAAAGAACAGAGGCTGCACACAAGTTTGCCAAAGCGAACTAGCACACGTCGCTGGCTGGCCCTAATTTAAAGGCCACCACAATTTTACGCGGCCCATATGATAAATCCATGGAGACCATATAGGGTAATTTTTTTTTTCAACCGTGACTAATGACTGATGGCTTAGTGCAAGCGTTTGTATGAATGAATCGAATGTCGATAAACTGTTTCGAAAAAAACTGAGATGATAAACTGTTAAAAAAGACGATAAAACAGTAATTCTATTTATTAATTCAAGAAAATCATTGGAAAGAGGAGGCATAGTATTACCCGCCGGCACCGACGCCTGTTCCAAAGACGACCTTTTCCTTTTTCTCAGGCCGAAAGCTTGTGATGCACCGACACTTAGCTACAAATTCCTTCTTTTCCCGAAAAGAAAACCCAGAGATTTGTCGGGAAAAATGATGAGTTCCACGATCAGATCGAAAGTTAAATCTGAGGATTTAGATTGAACCTCTTTTTTCAGAGAACACAGAAGAGATGCATTCAATTTCGTGAAGCAAAGAAGTTACTGCAGGTATTGCATTGCCATTGCTCTTGTAGTATCGTTCTAGCTAGTAGTCTATTACTGCCTTGCCACTTTAGGTGGTGATCGGTTCGGCTGAAAAGCTCGTGGCTTATGGCTGAAAACACTGTAGCTGGCTGAAAAACGCACTGTAGCTGACAGAGGCTTATTTACCATAATTAAATTTAAAAAAATTTAAAAATATAAAAAATATGTTAGCCTATTACGTATAATACAAACGAATACGGGAAAAAAAAGAACCGGCAAAAAAGCTCAACAAAAAATTAAAAGTTCAGAAAAAGACGAAATTTATAAATAGTGCAAAATAAGCCAGAAGCCAGAAGCTCAAGCCGAATTGATCAGGCCCTTAATCTCTGAAACATCACATCCTACACCTACACGATGTGCGCATACACGGCACTCTCCCATGTTACTTGCACGACAACAACAAAGGAAACGGCAAGTTATTGGTACGTTCTTTCGCCTTTTTTTCTCTCTCCAAATTTTCGCTTTAAATTCTTTTATCAATCACTATTTATTAAATTAAATTATAGTTAAAAGACATAAGTCATAAATCGTAACTCAAAAAGCATACACATTAATAGCTCATTAGTGCCACCATTTAGCAATTAGCATTAACTCATTCCACAAGGTTCACGACTCGCTCACAAGGTGGTTCTGTGCGCTGAAGGAACAGCTCCTACCGCGGAAATGTACGCACAAACGCGTAAGATTTCCATGCCAGTGACTTCTCCATGGGATTTTCATTTGCACACCGTCACGGAGCACGGTACACTTGTCAGCCCCCGGTTGGAGGATGTTTGGAAACACAAGTCTACAAAGAAGAAGAAAAAATGTTCTCACAACATTCGACTTTCTATTCTCTCTCTGAAAATGTAAAAATGCGGCGCCATGAACGACATGGATAAGATAACAACACAATACACGTTGTCCATTGGGCTGGGCTGTAAAAAGAATTTCGAGTCCTGCGAGCTGCTTGAGCTCGGCTCGCTTTAGACTCAATTTGAGCTCAGTTTGAATTCTAAATGAGCTAAGCTTAAATAGCTCATTAGAGTTCAATTCGAGTCAGAATATTGATGCATATTAACTATTTCAAGCTTACTAGAGTCGAGTTCGAGATTTTTTATTGTTGAAAATCAGTGCATGTTGAATTGGTTTTTGCTCTTACCGAGCTTACTCGAGCCAAGATCGAGCTCGAGTTTTCTTATTGTTGAAAATTAGTGCTTGTTAAATTATTTTTAATTGTTATCGAGTTTATTCGAATCGAGCTCGAACTTTGGCCGAATCGAGCTCGAACATAAGTATAGGCTCAAACCCTAAATCAGGCTCGCTCAAACTCGACTCAACGTTCTACCGAGCTTGAGCTTGGGAGGCCAGGCTTGCTCGAGCTCGGCTCGTTTACAACCCAAGTTCTCGTTGTTCTGCAGTGTCATTTTTGGATTGTGGCGGATGTTTTTGGCCGCGGCTGATAGTTTTTATTTGTGTTTTTTTGACACCGTAGTAGATTACAGAGATACTGATGTAGATAACGCACATGGATTTTTGGCTCACGAAGTCGTTTGGACAATTTGTTTCAACGTTTGATTTTTTTACCTTTTGGATAAATCAAAATCTAAAAGCCAATAAAAAAAAGGGCCGGTGTTTATGGCAGAGGACTGGACAACATGTGAGCATTATACTGCACCGAATAAAAAAAAATCACTACTTGTATTGTAGTACTGGTGCATGTAGAGAGGGTGTAGGCGCAATCTCAGCGGAGAAATGCAGAATTATTCACACGTATGATTGTGTACCAACGTTTTTTAAATTTTAGCCTCCTAACATCCGTTTTTATAGAAAACAAATAATCCTCTTTTTGAGCTCGAAAGATGTGACAAACGATACGTATTAGCTGTCATACTGCCATAGCTCGGCAAGAGACCAGACATGCGGCTGAACGAGCTGGCACGGCAGAAGGATGGCGCGACGCAGCTGTCAAGCGCTGCCAAGCTGGGGCAGCTCGACAGCAGCCTACCAGCCGCCCTTGCACGGCAGGCTGCTGCCAAGCTGCCCTAGCTCGGCAGACAAGCGTACAGGCGCGCAAGGCAGTAGATAGGCGTGCATAGGAGGGAATCCGATTCTTTATGGGTAGCGGCAGCGCGCGCAAGGAAATTATGTTAATGACACGACGCAACATTAGATACGTTTTATTCGCACGTTAATTATGCCGCGTTCGCGCGTGCGTATGAAACATGACCCACAGTCGCATTGCTTCCGAGAGAGAGAGAGAGAGAGAGCAGCCAGGGAGGGGAAGGAAAGAAAAGAGATATTTTTATCGAGCGAGAGCGCAGAGAGGCACCACGACTGTGATTTACCATACTTCGCAGTTGGAAGCATTGTGGAGCTGGTGATTTTCTTTAGAAAAAGGTATGCTTCATTCACATGCGAGAAACACGCTTAATATATTATTAGCATTTCATTAGCGTAACTGTGGTTTTGTAATGTGGAATACGGTAAGTAGCCATGTTTAGTTGACGGATGTGTTTCTGTAAGTAGTCATGTTTATTTATTATAAATAGCTGTAAAAATACGGGCCAAAAAATAGCTCAAATATTTTTATGTATGTCTTCGCATATATATTTATCGCTCTCACGCTATTACAAAATGGTCGTTATCCAAGAACTTGGTCTTATTTCCCTAAATTAAAAGGCAGAAGTTTCATTATATCTTTAAACTATTACTAATACCTTCTTGTTCAACTGTAGTTGGTTGGATCAGATAACATTAGGCTCACCCATGAAGAGGACGAAGGAGAGTTTGCCAACATACTACGCGAACTAATGTAATACCTGCGTTAATAGCACCGTCCCATCTTCAAGGGACGGAAGACCCAGAAAGGAGACAGAAAGGTCTGGATGATGGAAGTCTTCCTGTACGCAAGGGTAGGCGAGTACATCCCCGCATCTTTTGCACAGAGCATCAACACTTCCACCGACGCCCTTCAGGATGCCGTCTGCTTGGCTTGTGCTCGCCTATGTGAGATCCACGAGGCCACCATGCTGACCTCCCTGTTTCGCTACTATCCATCCCTCTAAGAAGGAACACACTACGGTGAGACGTTTATCCCCAGCTCCGAGGACGACTCGCTCTTGACCCACCAGGTCTAGCTCACCCGAGCTATGGGAGCCACCTACACTGAGGCTCTAGAGGAGATCTTGGACCTCCGTCAACTCCTCACTGCCAGCTACAGCTAGGTCGAGACTCTCCACGCTCAGCTCGCCAAGTGCAAGAAGGCCCTAGCTGCAGTGGAGTGTGAGAGGGATATCGTAGTCGCCGAGCTCAAGCGGACTGCATTAGTAGCAGCGGTCCACGCACCAGCTCCCCCCGGACCCCTCATCATCCTACCAACCCCGCTCTGACCTGGCCACGTACCGAAGGGCTACGCCTAAGGAGCAGCACGCGTAAGAGTGTGCGATGCCCTAGCCCACCGATCTTCTTCAACATTGAAAAAGTTAGTCGAGGCCGTAGTCGCTCTCGCTCTCGCTCCAACTTAGCCAGCTATAGTAGCTCTCGTTCTCGTTCCAGTTCACCCATATACTAAAAGTAGATGTGTAATGTGTATGTATTATATTCACATGGCAGAGCACGGCCTAAGTATCATGTGCAACTTGATAAAAAAATATTATAAATGTTATGTAGCTATCTTTGGCTTTGCGGCTATTTTTTATTCTTTTATTCAGCTAGTTCTTAGAATCATTTCTTGAGATATCAGCGAGTGGACAACACACCAGCTTTTCCAATGATTTGATAACACATACCAACTTTTCACAGTGAGTAAACATCACGTACCAGCTTTTTCAGTGATTTGACAACACGTACCAGCTTTCCGCAGCTAGTGGACAGTATGCACCGACTTTCACAGTGATTTGACAATATGTACCAACTTTTTGCAGCTTGTGGACAGCACGCATCGGCTTTTTCAGTGATTTGACAATATGTACCAGTTTTTCACAGTCAACGGTAGCACGTATGAGCTTTCCTAGTGATTTGACAATACGTACCAGCCTTCCCTAACGAAATGACAATGCGTTCAAACTTTACTTCTGAACAATGCACACCGACCACTATAAAATTTGGCCAGCCCCCACGACCAAACTCTAGACTCCGATCGAGTTGATATCAAAACAAGGGGTAGAGGAGAGGGAGAAGGGATGAGAGATACATGATGTCACTGCACTGCTGGTGGGGATATCGAACTATGAAGAGATGCTTCACAAGTGGAAGTGGGTGCCCAAGAACAAAGGATCATACCCCCGATAATTCTTGCAAAGATGAACCCGTGCCGCCAGAGTTTCCATAGCCATAATGTGACTGCTACAATTTAGCACATATCATTCAATCCATGTACCCGGCAACCACCGGCGGGGCGCACTACACATACGCCAAAGTTCTTGTAAGCACGTATTTGCTATTTTACATATCTCTAACCCACTCCATCCATGCCAGTAGAAAACAGAGCGCTGCTACTTCTTCCAATCGATAGATGGCTCGGATATATACGATAGGGCATTCATCGAGCAGGAATACATGCTCAACTACCCAGTAGCACCTGAGAAATTCACGCGCTAGAAACCTTACACCCTAGATGACAGCGGAAAGGACAAAAGTAAGGCTCTAATGGTCCCTAATGCCCCCGTTGAATGCCAAGTTATCTCCGACAAGGACAAATCTATATAAGTTATAGAAGCTGAGTACTGTGCCCAGGTCACAAGTGTGTGAGAGAAGGGAAAAGCACTGACAGACCCAAATATGTACAACGACTGACTAAAACCATGGCTTTGAAAAGGTGCATATATATCTTAACTGTAGTTGGGGTTAATGATTTGCACATGTTGCCACTTGTATCGTACGAGTAGTAAGGCAAACATACACATCTAACCAAACCCACGCGCCATGTAATTCACACATTATTGTGAATTGCTTATGCACACGAACAAAACATAATAGTGTTTCTTAATGTTTATCAAAACACATGTTTTTAAGTAAATTGCACACTGAAGTATTTTTAGAAACGAGCTAACCAGTTAAGCTAGAGCAAAATTCAAATTAACGAGTATAATTGAAGCAATTTTGAACCGAGTCAATGAGTTTTTTTCTCACCCATGCCATTTTTTCCCCAACCTTGCCTTGCTCCAGCCAAGCCGCCTGCCGCGCCTCGGCTCCTCCTATCGTGCCCGCTCGTCCAACCATGCCACTTCTCTCCTACTGAGCTACGTCGATGCGGCAGGTAACACGTGTTACTTGTCGCGCCTTGAGCTCGGAGAAGGGGCTATTTACAAAAAAAAGGGGTGCTAGGGACCAAAATTAAAAAAAAATGTTACTACAGGATCATATATGTGAACAGTTCAGAAATGCAAGGCTAAAATGATGGGGTAGCTTGAGTTTTATTCCGGGTGTTCATGACGGACTAGCTAGCCTAGCGCCTGTTTGGAAGGCTCCACTATCCATTGCATTCACATGTTAATGAACTCGCACGAAGAAGTGCGGTTTCTACATAGGATATTCTCTCGTTCCCAAAAACAGGGTCTCGTAAATGCACGATCTGATCCAGAGAGGAGGCATGTGAACGGCGTACTGTGGTTAATGCATAGCAATGGCAGCTCTAACAACCGGCCACTGATCCATCCAATTCCAAGCATATCCATCGCCCCGTAGCAGTGCTGCACTAGCACCCCAAACAGACCTAAGCCCCTATTTTACAATTCCAAGCATATCCATCGCCCCGTAGCAGTGCTTCACTAGCCCCCAAACAGACCTAAGCCCCTATTTTATCTAGATAGTTTGATTTTTAGCTAAAATAATAATATAACAGCTGATAATTTTTTTCTAAAATATTCAATAAAAATACTATTTTATCGCTACATATATATAGAAAAAAATACTTTTTATATATATATATATATATATATATATATATATATATATATATATATATATATATATATATATATATATATATATAAAGACCTTAGAACTTTGGACATATATGACGTTGTTGATCACCAGAATTCTAATTATAGCCCCCCCCAAACAATGGGATTTTCATTTCTAGACCCCTCCCGACCGTATAATTTTCCTGGAGCTGACACGTGGCAGATCGTGCAGTCCCCGACCGCATGACCACTGTTCACGCACTAATCGTGCGGTCCTCGACCGCACGACTACTGTTCATGTACTAATCGTGCGGTCGAGGATTGTACGACTACTGTTCATCCGTCCCCCACCGCACGACCTGTCTTTTAAATTTTTATTTTGTGTAGATAAGAGTTTATTTAGTTGTGCAAATTGTTTGTACTTATAAATATTACGCATATTCATTTGTAATTTATTTTGTTTGGAGTTAGCAGCAATTTTGTAATATAGTAGAGGAGGTGCAAAAATATTTTGAAAACTCGTTACGCAGTGTAAATATTTGTAACATGTCAAGGGATCTCAAAAACCAACGCGCGTAAGACGGCCCTCACACTAGAACTGACGGTTTCTCGCTCGCATTCCTGCCTCCAAGCATGTCAAGGGAAGTTCGCAACGATTTCAAATGAAATGAAACCATGCTTTTACACGTAGCATCACTCGTTATTTTGCTACCCATAAAATGTTAAGGAGAGAGCGAGAGCAACAGGTAAAAAGTCGTGTAACGGTCATCTCGGACACAAAAGGCAAGCGAGATCAGATCATGATCTCACGTTCCCCGCCTCAAAAGAACCAAAGGCTGCCCTGACCGACCAGTGTGTTTGTAGTGGCACTAGCACTCACCAATCACCACACTTCGTAAGCTAGCTCCAGGAGTAATTTATTATAGTTTTAACAGAAGTGAGTGTTACTAGGCGTGTAGGACACATCTCCCAGCCTCCCAAAGCAAAAGTTTGGCTGATAGTTTAACATCGGTTCAGCTATATACAATACACTTTTTACTATAACATTTCTATTGACTATATCTTAAAAAACACACCTTTTAAAAGCATAAGTCATAAGTGAAAAAGAAGAGAGCCGTCAATCACAAGCTTTTGGATAAAAAAAAATAGCGGTGTCTAGGGGATTCGAGTGTTTTTTCATGGTCAAAAGCACTCAGATTTTTTCCATACATGTAATATTTTTCGTCCATATTTACAACAATTTTCATCCATGTATGTAACATTTAATAGCTGAGAAATGTTGCATATATAGGTGAAAAATGTTGTATACATTGAAAAAAAAATCTGAGTATTCAAGTAAAAAAAGGGTAAACCATGGTTAACAGTTATAATTTTGGATTGGAATCTCAACTCTCAAGCTGCCCGTCTCTGCTCCTTTTGAGACCGGCAGATATTCCAAGTTACTACCAATCAATGAATATAATCAAGGATTCAAAAGAAATACTAAGAAAGGCTTGATTAATGCTAGTACAAATTTCTTGTGAACCTCACAGTGCAAAGCCTCTGCTCATGTGCTGCAGTAAACATCAATGATAGCCACCGCCAGCAGTAGAAACAACTAAAGCCGCTGATGAACATCGTTGCTTCTGGAAGAATCCTCCAAGATCAGAAATGTTCTTGGGTGAAAAAGAAAATCATTTTCCTGGCTGGATTCTTCAGAAGCAAGCACATGGCAGGAAAGCCAGGATATCAGCACCTCGACCGTGCCTTATCAGACAGAGACACTGGAAATCCTAAACAAAGTTGCACCGTCCTCGGATACTTTTTGTGGCTTTGGTAGATTCTCCTAAAAATGTACTTCAAAAGCTATTATGCAAATTTACATATGTAGTCCCTGCATTCTGCTACCAAACTACAAGTCTTGACTCCAATGGAATTGGATGGGGGCAGTATGATTTTAGATAGTGCATTGAGGTGTCTATGGGGTTGAATAGCTATGTTGATCATCAACGCAGCATGGGATATCCAACTAAAACAAAATTCCTAGAATTAACTTGGAGCTGCTCAGATCAACCAAAGGAAGCCCAATGAAGCTCATTTCAAGGTGGCAGAACTGCAGGACTACCGGAGGCAGTCAGTTGATTTCAAAGAATAATTCTATAATCAATTAATCATTCTAGGAAGAAAGTTGAGTAACACAGCCAAAATCCCTACAATGCCTATCAAAATCAGCTGAACTAGACAGAAAGTATGAAACAGAAGCCTATGAGAAGCCATTCAAATTTCAAAGCCACAGGCCACAGCAGGTGTTTCCCTAATTATTCAGTTCAATGAAATGTGGAAGCCAGGTAAAGTAAAAATGACAAGCAAAACCAGAATACATTACTGCTCTGCAAACAGCAACATGCGATGAACCACTAGCAGCAAGTCACATCACAACACAGCAAAGGGGAGCAGGAAAGAACGAAGACACTATCAAACCAAGTGGATCACAACACTAACATATAGAGTACCAACATATGGAGAATGAATAGAATCCACGAAAAAAGGAGGGAAAACAAGAACAATTTTCAAGAACTCAGACTAAATAATATAATAATTGAATAACCAGAAATAACTGTGATACAAAAGGAAGAAATAGCACTCAAATTTTCTTGTTCTAAGCTTATTTCTGACTGAATTTAACTGAACTGAACTCATGCTTCTCTATACATCCCACATATATCCCTGCACCTACAAATCCTCCTGTGTCCGTCTCAAACTCTCTCATTATTCACAACCCAATTAGCCATCAATCCATACCCCAAATTCTCCAAAGGCCCACCCATCCACCTCCAATCCCTTTCGACACGCAGACGGACACCGACGAATCATAATCCAGAAAATTGTGTGCAACTTACAACTCTATTCACGCCTGTAGCCATCAATCAAGAACACTAGTAGCTAAGCATGACAATGACCACGTATATTGGTGAATTTGCTGTCCATTGCCGGAGGCGAGAGCAAAACTAACCATGTATTCCTTCAAATATCCTTCCTTTTGAGAATCTATCAATGCAACGGAGGCGGTGGTGGCGATCCATATGCAAACCAGGGGACGGGTGGCAACGGGCCGGGGTAATACGGCGGTGGTGGTGGCAATGCTGGTGTTGGCCCGCAGGGTGGCGGTGACGGTGGCGGCGGCGGCAGCTGGGGGCATGGTGGATGCGAATGTGGGGCAGGCGGGGGTGGAGGTGAGTGGTAGACCGGCGCAGGTGGCGGCGGTGATGGCGGAGGAGGGGATGGCGGCGGTGGTGAAGGCGGAGGTGGTGATGGTGGTGGCGGAGAAGGTGGCGGTGGAGATGGCGGCGGTGGTGAAGGCGGAGGAGGTGATGGCGGCGGCGGAGAAGGCGGAGGCGGCGATGGTGGAGGTGGAGAAGGCGGAGGAGGCGATGGTGGAGGTGGAGAAGGCGGAGGCGGTGATGGTGGTGGTGGCGAAGGCGGAGGCGGGGATGGGGGCGGCGGCGGCAGGGACGGGACGAACGGCTTGCACTGGAACGCGGCGCAGTTGACGGGCGGGCGGACGTAGAACGCGGCGCACTGCTGCGGCGACCGCTGGGAGGGGCGGTTCGGCAGGCAATTCCTTCGGTCGCCGTCCCGCGGCACGACGCGCGCGCACGCCGGCGGCTCCCCTGTGAAGAAGTTGTACGCGAAGGTGAAGTTCTTGAGGCGCGGCAGCTCGCACACGGCCTGCGGAATCGCCCCGGAGAGCAGGTTGTGCGCGACGTCCAGCTGCTCCACCTTCCTCAACCCGGCAATCTCCGGCGGCAGCGGGCCGGCGAGCTCGTTGAAGCTCACATCGAACACCGTCAGCTCCCGCAGCCGGCCGATCTCCGGCGGCAGACAGGAATTGAGCCCGTTGTTGATGAGCAAGATCTCGTTGAGCGTGCCGGACATGTTGGCGATGCTCGCTGGGAGGCAGCCACCGAAGCTGTTTTGCGCGAGGACGACGACGGAGACCGGCGAGTTGCCGAAGTTGTCCGGGAGCTGGAAGCGGAAGCGGTTGTGGTTGAGGAAAATGGCGTCGAGTGGCTTGTCGAAGAGCTGGCTCGGCACGCCGCCCTCGAACTCGTTGAAGCGGAGGTCGAGGAACCTGAGCGCCGCCATGTCGAGCACGACGGCGGGGAAGGGCCCCACGAAGCGGTTGTTGCTGAGGTCGAGCTCGTGGAGGAGGCGGAGGCGACGGAGAGTGGACGGGAGGACGCCGCAGAAGCGGTTGGAGTTGAGGTGCAGCAGCGCGAGGTCGGCGAGGAGGCCCAGCTCCGGCGGGAGGTACCCCGCGATGTCGCCGTGGTTGAGGTCAACGCCGGCGACAGTGAGCACGCGCCGGTCCCACGGCAGCGGCGCGCAGAAGACGCCGGTGTAGTTGCACACTCCGGGGCCCACCCAGTCGGCGGTGAGGTTCTTGGGGTCGGAGAAGATGGCGCGCTGCTTCCACGTCTGCAGCGCGACGTACGCGTCCCGGAGCCGAAGGTTCGGGAACCTCCACGCGGGGTCCACCGCCACCGCCGCCGGCCGCCCCTCGCCGCCGCCTCCGCCGTCACCAGAGAAATCCAAGGCCGCCGCCGCGCCACCGTCGCCGCCGGCGGCGACGGCGGAGACAACGAGCAGTACAAAAAAGAGCTCTTTCATCTCATCTCCGGCGCAATGGCGATATTTTTGGGGTGGTTTCTTGGCGCAGAGGCTCGCGAGAGAGAGAGGAGTGCGGAGACTCTCGGAGGTGGAGACTCGCGAGAGAGGAGTGCGGAGTCTCGGAGGCGGAGGAGCCAACTATAACGCACCGATGTAACGAATATTGTCCGTAATACATTTTTATATTATCTATACATATCACTAAATTTAATATATAATAAATTATTTATACAATTGTGTATAATAGTCACATATAATTAATATATTAACTATATATAGAAAATCATCTATAAATGCGTCTATTAAATTATAGACATCATCTTTCGTTTTTTTCTCTTATTCACATCACCTAAAATCTTATGTGATATAAATCTACTGATAGCTAACATTTTCCATTGCATATACCCTAAACGCAAGGAGAGACACAGCTCAACAAAGGCAGGGAGGAGACGTAGCGCCAGGTATGCCTGCGGGTATATACAATAGAAAGTGTTAAATTTATCTATTAAGTAGTAGATATTGTCTTTCTCAATACTTCTCTCTTATCCATATCATGTAAATTCTTATATAACATAGTTTTATAACATTGCACTTGCCATAGACGCAGAGATACCATAGACGCAGCGAGAGAGGCTAAGCTCAACAAAGGGAAGGAGGAAAGTGGGCCCAGGTGTGCGGTGGTTTTCCCGTGTGAGTGTGGGCGGGTACGTGTAGCGGGGGGAAGCGAGCGGTGGGGTAGGGCCGGTACGCATGCAGAGCCGGGCGCGGCGGAGGATTTATTTATGGGGTCCCCCGCGTTCGTCTCCGGATTTGTGTCCGATAATTTAGTGTCGAGTGTGAGGCGTGTACGGGCTCGGCAGTGTGAAGGAGAAGAAAAAAAGGGCTAATTGGCCAGGCTGAAGGTTTGAATTCAACCTTGGGTTCGTATCCGCGTGTCCAGTTCAAACTCCGGAACACTAGCGTGTGTTGAGAGGGAGGGGACCGTGAGCACTGAGCAGTGTGGGAAAAAGTAACAAAAAGAAACTAGAAAAAGTAAAAGGTTTGTTAATATTCCCAGAGTTGTTGCCAATAGCAAGAAAACAATTTTCCATGTCATGAATCCCAACAGTGGGTTAAAACATTTTTTTGTCTTGAACTTCGGATCTCAAATCTATTTACTCGATTTATTGGTAGTGTTTTTGTTTGCTGTCGACGCATACTGAGGCTAGTCTCAGTGGAGATTTCATGTCCCAGTTTCCAACACATCCATATTTTGGAAACAGTGCAAAAGAGTTTCATCCCCATGAAACTCTCTCTACTCCCATGAAACTTTTATCATCTCTCTCTTCATCAATACAGTGCCATGTCAGCGTATTTAATGCCCATGAAACCCCCACTGAGACTGGCCTGAGAAAAAATATATTGCATGAGCAATAAGTAAATGACCAATATTAAATGACAACAAAACAAAAGAAGAAAGAAAAATAATTATATAATAACAGTGCATGAGCAATAGTAAATGTTGGGAACTACTCCTATCTCTTGGTAGGCGGTAGAGTTGTAAATATACGACTCCACCTATTGGGATTCAAATATTGGTACTTGGCTTTACGCACATGTGAGTGTGCTTCGGTAATAATTTTGTTAGGACACAGATTTATCTTCGATCTCTATTTCTAGGTGTGTGTTAAAGGGACATACTTGTGTGTGTGGCATAGATTAAGGTGGTGATCAGTTGGGCTTAAAAGCTCATGGCTTATGGCTGAAAACACTGTAGTTGGATGAAAAAAATACTGTAGCTGATAAAGACTTATTTAGCATAATTAAATTTAAAAAAATATAAAAATATAAAAAATATATGTTAGCCCAATATGTATAATACAAACGAATACGGGAAAAAAGAACCAGCAAAAAAGCTCAACAAAAAGCCAAAAGTTCAGAAAAAGACGAAATTTATGAATAGTGAAAAATAAGCTAGAAGCCAGAAGCTCAAGCCGAACCGAAAACTGGATAGGACTGACAATCTAGTTCAAACCTTGGTTCATTTTCTAAAAATGGGTAGAAATAATATTTTATAGTAAACCGCCCTATTAATGGTCCAACCGGTAAACCGGCGGACTATACGCATGGGTAGTCGACTGACCGGTCTGGCTTTAAAATTATGGTTCGTGATGGTGTGTGCATGTTCGTCGCTTATAATTAGAAAAAAATATATATAGATAATTCTGTACACAAAACTGACTGACACAGTGAGGCTGTTGTATTGGTCAAAGAGGAATTAAGGGAGGTCAAGCTAACCTAATTATCTATCCAAAGTACCAAACCAACCACATAAAATAAATCGCAAGACTAATAAACTAACATATCCTATATCCATTAGATTTGCTCACGTTGCATTTGTTTAAAATGTACGTTTGTGCTCCTCGTCTTGTATAAAAAAAATGCGAAATTAACGTAAATGTAAGGGATGGGAGAGAAGGCACACGGATGCCTTAGTTGGGAGTGTGACCATTTTAAACCTCAGTGGTTTTTGCATCGGGAGAATTCTCTCATTTGATCAAATAACCATCTGTGCAACTAACGAATTTCTTATTTGATATTTCTAGCCTGTAACCAAGGAAGACAAATAGGGAACGGATTTCTCATTTGGAATTGTCACTTGGTAGCAAACAAATATTACGAGATATGCAAGAAATAGAGCCGCGGAAAAGACAAATATGTGATATACCGATATGTTCTAATACTATCTCTATTACACGGTGAAGAAATGTTGCGAGTCCAGCGCGCCACATCAGCCATTTTGTGTAAAAGCCCCTCTTTTTCATGAAATTATTCATGGATCCTTGCGTAATTACATATGAGTCCTTGCTTTTTAGAAAAACCCTCCTTTTTCCTATAATTATGCCAGATCCTTACTCTCAGTTTTTCACATGCAGGTCCCTACGGTGCAGCGTAGCACGCAATCTCATCCTAGTCCATATTATATATGAGAAAAGCATTTCAGCATCCCATGAAGCGTTCGAAGGATTCAACCTCATCTATTTGCTCGAGTCCTTCTCGATTCCTCTCCTCCACACAGTTCCTTCCATGCGGAGGGAGCAAACATAACTATAGCAAATTGCAGCCGGTCAGGCTATGATGAGTGGTGGATGCAGTGGCAAGCGTGCTTGAGCTATGACTACTGTGGGTGACAGGCACGACAGTGAGCATGCATGCTCGTAGCCACGACACCATAGGTGAGCTCCACGGTGAACAGGCATAGCTGCAATGACCTTGGATCAATGTGAGTCGTGGAAGGTCACAGCGGTCTCACACGACCACTATAGCAGTCGACGAGTGGCGGCATGTAGGAGAGCGGGGTGAGGGAAGTGGCAAGTCCGAGTGGGGGTGCTCGACGCCTCAATTTGGTGGTCCGCCATCGACTTCACCCTCGTCGTCTTCATTTCCGATGAGTTTCTCCTGGTATTTGATCCCTGGTGAACAGTGAACGTTGGCCAGACTAGGATGTCGCGCCACACGCTCGATGACGGTTGTGCCCCCTCCTTCTTGGAGCTCTCCTGGATGGACGACATGATCTCTTGGAGGCGGCGATCGATGAGGGCGACGTCGCCGGTGGTGCGGGCAAGCACGCGGCGGCCGTCATTGTGGTGGCTGTGGAGGACGAGCCAACGCAGGGTCTCCCGCGTGGCGAGTAGCATGGCGACTTGATGCATTGAACTGTAAGTTTTATGATATTTCATAAAGTTTCATGAGGTTTTATGACTAAATTTTATAAAATTTCAAGAGGTTTCATATCTAAATTGACAAATTTTTATAAGATTTTTTGTCTAAATTTTATGGCGTTTTATGAGGTTTTATAAAATTTCAAGAGGTTTCATACCTAAGTTGACTAACTTTTATGAAGCAAGTTCGAAACTTTGTGGAACCTTATGAAATCCGATGAAGTTTATCTATACTGTTAGAAACTTTTCTAATGATATACCATGCGCTAGCCCTCCCATTATACGCGGAGGGCAAACCATATGCTTCCAGAGTCTCCAGACAAGCCTCCATACGCATCATGCAGTTTTGAACAAGCCGTCAATGCGACTAAAGCAATACACTGTTTGGTACGCAGTAGAGAAACAATTCCACGAGACAGAATATGTAGCTGTCACTGGACACAGGAGACAGCCCTTTGTGTTTTCCGCAAGCAAGCGAACAAACCATTCAATTTTGATCGAACTATCCATGTGAGCACTTAGGGGGATGCTGTTGAGGCAAATTTGTGACACATCAGAATATTTGTTACGGGATTTGGTAGCATCCAAACGTCCGATCCAGATACTAACGTCGTACGGTCCGTTGCAATATTTTTCTTTCATGTGTGTACTATTTCTCAGTCATATATATATATAACAAAAAATAGATAAAAATATCAATGTTGCACATATAAAAATAAAATGTTATATACATAAAATCAAAATATCACACACATATGAAACCAACAATGTTGCACAAACAAACACCTACCTCCATATGTAGCCAGAGATGGCAGCACTTGACGTACATGTTGGTGAGGGAGGTGGCGACGAGGGCATCAGAGGTGAGGCCCCGCGGGGTGAGCAGGGCTTGGATGGCGCAGCCGTTGGCGAGGTCGGCATGAGCGGCACAGAGCTTAAGGAGGGAGGTGAAGGAGCGGAGGATGGGGCGCCCGCCCGCGGAGGACATGTCGACAAAGGTGGCGACTGTGCCCAGCAGGTTAGAGCGTGCGGCCCTTGCCCTCAGACGCGTGTGGCGGGAAGCATCGGCGGGCAGCATACGCGTGGTGGGAGGCGTCGGCGGGAGGAGTCCATTGGGGGAATGGCTGATTGTGGCTAGAAGTGTCCGAATGATAGGTGATAGCTGATGCATCCTCTCTCTCTCTCTCTCTATATATATAGTATAAATAACAGAGGCACCATGGTGTCCCATTTCAACATCATATATATATATATATATATATATATATATATATATATATATATATATATATATGCTTCGGACATCAGGAGCATAGCAATACCGTTTGTTACCTAGTACACAAAAGAGACGTATCCGAGCTACTATGTTTTTGCCGGATCTTTTTTCCGTATTTGTTTGTATTATATGTAATGGGCTAACATATTTTTTATATTTTTAATTTTTTAAATTTAATTATGCTAAATAAGCCTCTGTCAGCTATAGTGTTTTTTCAGCTAGCTACAGTGCTTTTCAGCCATAAGCCACCAAAATAAGTCCGAAGCTCAACAAAAACCAAAAGTTCAGAAAAAGACGAAATTTATAAATAGTAAAAAATAAGTCTGAAGCTAAAAGCTAAAGCCCAATCCATCACCCATGCGTGGTAATTAGAGCAAGTACAATAGTATAGCCAACTAGTGGCTATAACACTTGTCCATTTCATCTATAGCCTTCAAAAAAATAGTTCATACAATAAGGTAGCTATTACAATAACTATTTTGGCTCCACGTGTAAGAGAGTGAAATGCATATTTTTACGTGCTATAGCTAGCTGTAATTTAGTAGTCAGCTTCCTTCTCTCTCTTCCTTTCTCTCTCTGCCACGTAAGATTTTGTTGATATTATATTTGTTATAGCCTGCTGACTAAGCCTTATTGTACCTGCTCTTAGGGCATCTCCAATGGTCTGAGTCAGCTAGCTATATGCATGTACACATCAGCATATATCCTATGTGGAGGAAAGAGAGTATGCATTGGAGATGCCCTTAGTATCCATTTAGAATGCTATCCTTATCAGTTAGCTATAACCATTGGAGATGCCCTTAGAGCAAGTCCAATAATAGAGCCAAGTGTTTGGCTATAAGTCAAGTTATAAGAGCCAAGTTATACAATAGTTTGTCTTCTATTTGTCTACAAAAGTTTTTTTTATTATTATATGGTACCAAGTCTCACATTCTCTTTCCTACTCCTCCTCACATACATTTATTATCTGGGTCCACCACTGCATAGGTTCCCGTGTGCAGCTTGTTGCTTGCATGAGAGCCAAGCTCTCCTCTCTCTCCTCTCTTCTCTCCTCCATATCAGCAAAAATGCTGACTAGCTTGGCTATAAGACCATTATTGTACTTGCTCTTAGTATCCATTTGGCCGCGTCATTTTCCATGCAAGATGGGATGACGCGACTCTAATCCACGTGCGAAGCTGAGCCGCGGGGCGTAGGCGGCTGCCTGTGACGCGGACCGGAGCAAGCTGAGCCGGCGTTTCATCTTTCCAAAAGCATGTTCTCGCTGGGCCCCACGACGTATAGGAGTCTGAGGGACGGGGCCCACCTGCAGCTGCCGCCGCGGCACGTGAGTGGGCCCCACTAGGTACAGTACTACTTTTTTTTTTGAACTCAGGTACAGTACTACTTACGGGAGATGGAATGGGAATTGCCCATCAATAGGGGCTCAGCGATTCAAGAACGGGGTTGATTAATCAGCGATTAAACGGGCGATTAAGTACTAAGCCTGGTTAAAGAACCGCTGTTAAGCTGCCGATTTAAATATTGGTGGGTTTTTTTGAGCTGTGGTTTTTAGATTAAAATTTTGAATTATTGCTGTTCGTGAGAGAGTACGGAGAGATACTCGCGTGCAATTTTAGCCGATATATATGAAATCAGAATAATATCTATTACAATCAATTTATAGACCTTGTTTTCAGAAAACTCTTTGTTTAAAAAGATAACTGCCGTAGAAAAGCAACATGGCCTGTTGTTTTTAGTTTCTAAAATCTGTTTTTCGTTTTTCTATAGTAGCTAACTTTTAAATGGAGTATCTTTTTTAAAATAAAATATACAAATTAATTATAGTATATATCATAATAATTTTATTTATATTAATTAAAATTATACATGCATTTCACTTACTCTTTACTCTCACGTAAACAGTCTAGAAAGTCAGAAGACACCGTTAAAACCGATAAACTGGAGCTGAAGCCAAGGAGATACTACGCTAACGGCTAACCACGCTACGTGTTGACACCGTTACAGTCTACAGAGGGGAGTTGGCGTGGTAGCTAGGGCACTGTTTTGTAGGCTTCCCTAGCGTTAGGCCACAGGAGTCATTTAATGCAAACCCTTGCGTCCTCCAGACCACCGGCCGGTAGGGCTGTAAACGAGCCGAGCTCGAGCGAGCTTGACCTGGCAAGCTCGAGCTCGGTAGAAACTCGAGCCGAGCTCGAGCGAGCCTGAGATCGACATCGAACTTCAAGCTGGGCTCGAGCTCCGCTCGGACAAAACTCGAGCTCGCTCGAGCTCGGCTCGTGTAGGCTCGGTGTGGACTGAGGGAGTACCTGCGCTGCGGAGTGCGGAGCCGTGTCCGAGCTGCAGCCTGCAACGACGGGAGCCGTGGCCGGGTCGAGGAGGGGCGGCGGCGTGGGGACGAGCGGCGCCGGGACGGACGAGGGGCGCGACCAGCCGACTGCGCCAGCGATCCCGGGGCGGCGGCGTGGGGACGAGCGGCGCCGAGGCGGATGAGGGGCGCGACCAGCCGACCATCGGATGCTCTGCGCCAGCGATCACGGGGCGGCGGCGAGGGGAGGACCGGAGGAGGGGCGACGGCGGGGGGGGGGGGGGACTGGAGGAGGGGGGACGAGGCCACGAGAGGCGGTGGGGCGGCGCTGGCGCAGGGGAGAGGAAGGGGGACGGGGGAGGAGCCGAGGAGGGGCGGCGGCCGGCGGGGGGGGGGGAAGGGGCGAGGAGGGGGCGGGGGGGGGGGGGGGGGCGGGAGAGGGGGTCGGTGGCGGGGGCGAGGAGGGGCGGCGGCGGGGAGAGGAGGGGGACGACGAGGGGGACAGGGGCGGGGGGCGGCCGGCGGCGGGGGCTACGAGGGGCGGTGGCGGCGAGGAGGGGTGGGGGGCGAGAAGGGGCGGCGGCGGGGGAGAGGAGGGGCGACGAGGGGGACGGGGGTAGGGGCGGCCGACGGCGGAGGCGACGAGGGGCGGTGGCGGCGGGCCAGCGGGGGACGACGAGGAGTCGGGGGGCAGGCGGAGGCGGGTGGCCGCTGGCCGGGTGGGGGAGAGGACTGAGGAGGGAGGGGCGTGATTTGAGAGGGCGGGATTCGGGAGCGGCCGTGCGGGAGAGGCGGGATTCGGGAGCGCCCGTCAGCCCTTGCGGGGAAATGGGGGGAGGGGTAAAAAATCCTAAGCTCGCGAGCTATTCGAGCTCGGCTCGTTAAAGCTCGCGAGTTTAGGATGAAGCTCGAATTCGGCTCGTTTGGGGCTCGAGCCAAGCTCGAATCGAGTCTAGAACGAGCCAAACTCGAACAGTTCGCGAGCCTCGAGCTTTTTTTACAGCCCTACCGGCCGGCACAAACTCATGTCTCGGGGGTCAACTGTGAGTGGCGTGCAACTGTCGGAGCCCAGATATTAACATCCGGATTCCTCTGTGATTTACTGCACTATTCCCTGGATCAGTAGATAGTGCTCATAGTTTACAGTTCTGAATATCAAAATACATATCATGCGAAAGCGCAAATGTAATAGTAAACTTACTCATGGGCCGATTAGGCCGAAATCATTAAATTGCAGCAGCGGAAGAACGAAGCACACAGGTGGGACCTTCAGGACATGCCCACAGGCAGCCAACTGGAGGTTCGCGACCTAGCCCTTGACATCTTCATCTTCTCGGCCAGCTTGTCCAATCTTGTTGCTGAGGCGAGGTGATTTGATTTCTTGATTCTGAATTTTGTCGCAAAAGCGAGCATGAGCACTCCGACCCCGTGCTCCGCGAGCCAATACACAGAATGCAATTAAATAGTATACATGGCTTATCAAAGGAAGGCTCGGGTTATTTTATTTTTGCGTAGAGTGCTTTTGAATACAATTACTTAAAAATCCCTAAGACCTAGCAATTTGAACCAAATCATAATGTACAAGGAAATGCATTATTAATATCGATTCAGATTCCATCCACCGTTACATGGCATCTGCACCATATAGCAATTTCTTCAGCGTTATAGCCGCTTAACTTATCACTGGGACGACACCCAGGACAATTCCAAACCAGGGCAGTCCTTCGCCCTTCAAGTTTCCATTCCCAGTTTCCAATGTTTTTAAAACAGAACTATATCCAGTTAAGTTCCCATGTCTGCCCTTGACCGTGGGCACGGCTATTCGAATAGCCTTTAATTAATAGTTAGGATTTAATTAATGGCACCACTACCATTTTGTCTATAGCTCGATTATTATTAGGCTTAGCGTTGATTTCAATTTAAATTCTATTCATCTATCATGGGTTCATGTTTTGACATAGCTATTAATTAAATCTACAAAAGGGAATTTGTTGAAATGACGGTAGGATAAAGGTTAAAGCTTACATTTTAATTTCATGCAAGGGTAATCTTTATTTAAACTTGGATATTTTAACCAAAGGCACTTTTCTTTATCTATGTCCTTAATTAGTATTTAGTCTTTTAGACAATTATTCAAACCGTATTAATTAATCATGAACTAAAGTCTCCATATAATCTCATTTATGCCCTTAGTAGATAATTAGATTTAAAATTTAAATATTAAAGTCACACTAATTATTTATCATGATAACTAGTCCAAATCTAAATCATACATAAACTCCCTAAATCCTTATTTCAATTTTATTAGCTTCCTTAGATTATGCCTAACTTTTCCTAAGCCTTTACTTTAGTGTAGGATCATATCTAAAATGGATGCTATAGGCATACTAGTCATTCATATATGTCAAAAACTAATCCGTAATTAGACATGTATTCAGCTCATGTGTATTTTAATAAATTTTGTACCTTCTATGGATGTATTTTTAATTATGACTAAGGATATTTTTACTAAATTTGGAACTTCTAACCAAAGCCACTTTTCTTTATGAGATTTGAGACAATTTAACCAAAGTCATCTCTTATTAACATCTTTAATTAAAACCTAGCCTTTTGTTCCAATTATATTAGCTAATTATATATATATTTAATCTATTATTAAATCTCAAATAATCTTATTTTATATCCTAATTAAATTTAGTAACTTCTCTAAATTAGTCCCTAATTTTTCCACAATTTTCACTAATTAAAATGTGGTACAAAAACTGAAATCACACAAAGTGGAAAAGGTGCTGCCGGTGGGATCGAACCCGGGACCTCACCGTGCGAGTGGTGGGCGACTGGCGCTAGTGAACAGTGGGCTGCGGCCAGTTAGTGATTCTTGGGGTGGAATCAATTTAGGAGACGAGCGACAGTTTGCTGTGGCCAAGAAAGAGGAAGAACAGAGGAGACATCGGGCGGAGCTCCGTCGACGGCATTGCCGACGGGTGGCGGACGGGGTGGGCCGGTGACTGCTAAAATGGGTACCCCAAGGGGTAGGGGACCTTTGGGCGGCGGCGCGTCGGCCGGAGCGGCGACAAGGTGGGCGGGCGGTAGCTCGAAGCGGCCGGCGGCGGGGTAGAAAAGGGGCGGCAGCGCCGGCGTGGAGGAAGGGGCAAATGGGTGGGCGTGGAAGCAGAAGGGGTTTACGGGGACGCTTACCGAATGCCTGGCCGAGCCGGAGGGGAGCCACGGCGAGCTGGCGGCGATGGCCTATGGCGGCGCGGGCGAGCGGACGGTGCCGGCGAGCTGCGGTGGAGGGAACCCGTGGCCGGCGGTTGGGGAAGGGTCAGCGCACCGAGAAGGTGCTCCTAGCGCGCGGAATCGAAGAATGGTCGCCTGAGGAGGAGGTAGCGCTAGCGGCGGAGATTTTGGCCGGCGACGGGGAAGATGGCCACTCCGGCGAGCACGGTGGTTCTTGAAGCAATTCATCGCAGTGGAAGAATGAGGGAGGGTAGAGGCACGAATTGGCACGGCCGGATTGGCCGGGGTTTCACCGGATGGCCGGGACGACGTGAAGGCATAGGCGGCGATCGGCGCGCCGCGCAGCTGAGGAGAGGGGAGGGGCGCGGGAAGCAGTGGGCGGCCGGGAGAGCTCTTTATAGGCGTGGAAATGGGGTTGCTGCGGCGCCCATGTGACCGGTGACCATGGAATAGTGGCTGGGACAAGACGGCGATGCGAGCGCGCGGTGACGGGCGGCAGAGCATGGGCGTGACGGTGGTGACGCGATGCGGGCGCAAGGCAGCGACGTGCTCTCAGGGCGATGGCGACGGGGGCAGGTGCGGGTAAAAACCGGGTGCTGCGGCCGCTGGAAACGGTGGGCGGAGCAGGCGCGGCGCAGTGCATGTCCGCCACGGGGCGGAGGAAAACTGGACGCGGGCAGAGAAGAGAGAAGGGAGGAGGAAGAAGAGGCTGCGGTCGAGGGCGGCCCGCTGGCCAGAGAGAGAGCGCTGGCGCGTGGGGCTCGCGCGTCAGCGAGAGAAGGCGCGGGACCCGCGCGGCAGAGGGACGAAGCGAGGGGGAGGCGCCGGAAGAGTTGGGCCGGGCCGGGCGTGGTGGCCGGCCGGCTGCACTCTTTTTCCTATTTCTTTTCTTTTTCTTTTCCTTTTATTTTTAGTTTAGGCATTTGTATTTTCATACATGTATACAATTCCAATGTATTTGCTCTCTTTCTCACTCCTATAAATTTCTGTACTTTCTTTTTAATATAAATTTTATAGGTGCCATATTTTATGAAATACACATGTACTTATTTATTTATGTATATATCCACATTTGTTGACTTTCTTAAAGTATTTACTTCCTTGTTATTTATAGGGAAAATTGAATATATAGGACCAAGTTGAGGCTACTTTAGCAAAATAGGATCAAGTTTTTTGCACTTGTAAATATAGGACCGAGTTGGGCACATTCTTGAAAATATGGTATTTTCCCCATTTTAATTTCATTTCCATTTTTCATCCTTTTTTCTGTACGCGAAATGACGGGTTTACCCTTCCTCCTTCCTTCTTCCTCCCGGCGGCCTGCTCCCTCGCCGCGCCGGCCGCTCCCTCGCCGTGCCGCGCCGCGCCGCCGCGCCCTCGCCCCGCCCCGCCCCGCGCCGCCCCGGGGATAGCAGGCGAGGGAGCGGCGGCGCGGCGCGGGGCGGGGCGAGGGCGCGGCACGGCGAGGGAGCGGCCGGCGCGGCGAGGGAGCGACCGGCGCGGGAGCGGCCGGCGCGGCGAGGGAGCGACCGGCGCGGGAGCGGCCGGCGCGGCGAGGGAGCAGGCCGCCGGGAGGAAGAAGGAAGGAGGAAGGGTAAACCCGTCATTTCGCGTACAGAAAAAAGGATGGAAAATGGAAATGAAATTAAAATGGGGAAAATACCATATTTTCAAGAATGTGCCCAACTCGGTCCTATATTTACAAGTGCAAAAAACTTGGTCCTGTTTTGCTAAAGTAGCCTCAACTTGGTCCTATATATTCAATTTCCCCGTTATTTATATCACCATTTACAGAATTAGGGTTTTATATTTTAGGCCAATTCTCTCCTCTCTTTTCTGGATCATCTTTTCAGATTCGCATTTTAAATTTTTGTTTTCCATTATTTGCATAGTCCCTTTTTGGCATCACTGATGCTTGTTTTTGTCTTTTATGAATTTATTCAACTATTTGGAATCTCAACCAAATTCAGGAAAATACCATAAAATCCAAATTCAAATAGAATATATTGCGAAAGTAATTCAAGAAATTCATATTTTTAAATTTTAAAATTTTGGGATGTTACAGCAACCCTCCGAACTATTCACATATCTATATGCCTGTATCAACATTTTATTTCGAAAATGACCCCCAGTTACTCGTTTTTGCTACATTAGATCTCCCTTCGAGCTCTAACCATGTGTTTGGTTGCAAGGACTAGGTGGGACAGGATGAGATGGACCCGTTTTTGTAGGTGTTTGGATGGGAGATAAGCAGAGTCAAGGACATCCCACTAGGAATATTCCTTGTAGATCCGGGACCAGGCAATCCTCTTTTTTTCATGGGACAGAGTCATCCCACATGGGATAGAGTCATCCCACCTCTTTGTTTTTTCAAGTACTTTTTTGTTTAATTTTTTTTTAAAAAACTCAAAGGCTTATGTGTAGAAACATATCAACAATAGCCTTCAATTTTTTTTAAAAAAACTCAAAGGCCACACATGTCCCACCTTCATCCTTCCATCCAAACAAAGGATGAGATCATTCCAACCCACTTTATCTTTCCAACCAAACAAAAAACAGGGATGACTCTATCCCCCTAACCAAACAAAAAATGGGATCATCCCATCCCAAAACCAGGGACAAAACCATCCCATCCCACATTGTCCCTAAACCAAACACAACCTAACAGGCCGCTTCTTTCGGCTGAAAAAGTAGTTCATGGCTGAAATTATACCATAATTAATTAAAATTACACTGTAATTAATGATGACTTATTTAACGTAATTAAATTTAAAAAAAATCAAAAATAGAAAAAACATGTTAACTAATCACGGACAATATAAGCGAATACGAGAAAAAAAAGAACCTGCAAAAAATCTCAAAAAGTCAAAAAGTCAGCAAAAGACGAAATTTAGAAATAGTAAAAAAATAAGTCAGAAGACAGAAACTCAAGTCAAAATGAGCGGAGTCTAAAGCTTCCATAGCTCGACAAAAGGTCATATATGCGGTCAGGCGAAGTGGCATGGTAGGGCGCTGTCGCCGCATGGGAGCGGGCGCAGCTTAGCTAGCCTTACATGGTAGGCGCAGCTTGCTACCCTTGCGCGGCAACAGGCCAGCCGTGCTGACACAATATGGCAGCTGGTCGATATTCCCCTGTGGCGCACGTGAGCACGAGAGCAGGCAAGCATGCATGGACAGAGGCTAGGTATCTCACTGGAGCTTGTCCATGCACAAGAGCGGCCTCCGAGGATCTCGTGGTTAATTACACGACACAACACGGCGACGCAACGTTATATTCTCGTTTAATTAGCGCGTTGATTATGCTGCATTCGTGCTTGTGTATAAAATGTGACCCGTGGTCACATTGCTGCCGAGTAAGAGAAAGCGCAGGTAGGAGAAGGAAAGAAAATAATAGCATTGCTGCCAGCGAGAGAGAATGCAGCTGATCCTTCGCAATTGGAAGCATTATAGGGCTGGTGAATACCTTAATAAAAAGGTATGCTAAAATAATTTTATGTGCATCTGCATATGTATATGTATTGTGTCGCTACGACCGCCCTGCTGGTTCTTCGACTACGCCGACAGTTGTTATGATCACGTTGTGATCTTTCCGACCACGCCTCGCTGCTTCGATCAAGTAGTCGTAAACTTCAGTTGCTTCGACCCGGTTGGAGTTGAGGTGTGTTTATTCGTGGATTTTTATGGTTTGGTTATGTTACCTGCGGTGCTTTAATATAGCTGTATTGACCGCAGGAGTTCCTTCAGAGCTTTAAAAATATGGAAAAAAAAAAGGCTGAATTTCTGGTGCAGAGAACACAAGCTTTGCTCCAAAGAAAAAGGCCAAAAAAAAAGAAACAAAAAAAATCAAGCCAAAAAAGCCTGGCGCATCCAAGAAGTGCCAGTGAGCCATTAGCTGGAGTCCTCCTCTGCTCTACGCATCAACCTCCTTTTCATCATCTCAAATCTCCCATTTCATCTATTCTTGCATTCACTTCCAGACATACGCACGCCACATAAACGGATATACCACAGCTGTGATACGTTACGTCCGTATTATCCCTTTGATCTGATCACTCACATTACATCAGCTTCCCTCATTATGTGATTAACAAACAAGAAGGAAATAAACATACATATCGTGTGTGTATATATATAGGATAAATAACATGAACACCATAGTGTCTAGGCTCTATGATTGAGAATTTCCATCTATGATTAAGACTTTTTATTCATGATTGATTTAACGTGCTAAACCAATGACTTCATTTTCAAATTGATGTCTTTTCGAATTAATGAATGTTAATGGATTTGCCTGATATATTACACTGCACATATCTGAAAGCAATTCAAAAACAGAAAAACCTAGTACCTAGACATCATGGTACCCCATTTCAGCCCCATTTCAACTTTTGTTGTAGGTCGATCGACGAGTCGCTCGTAGCACTGGCTTATCTAGAGCAGCGGCTGTAGGCGGCCACATATGGGCGTATGACTAGACAGAATGGAGGCTATGGATATATCCGTGCCTCCCAACAAAACAAGGGTGATGTGACGATGATCTCTCGTCCCTGGTGGCACGCATGGCGACGCCGAAAAAGACGATTTATTTCGGAACGTTTTTGGACAAAAGCTCGTCGAATATCCCATACATGTGAGCAGAAACGATGTATCGACGGCGCCGTTGATCACGGCTAGCTCCAGCCTCCAGCTGCTTGAACTTATTTCCCTAGAGGTCCCGGCACGGGAACTTATCCATCTTTTGCTGTGTGCATTGTCTCTGGAGAAGACGGACGCGGTTGCTGCTGCTCTCTTGCGTGTAGGGATGGGCAGGAAGAAGACGTGGTGGTCGTAGGCGCCAACTTGGCATGGCGAGAGAGGAAAAAGCGAATAACAATGGGTCTGTTTGGCAACGGCTGCGGCTTATGGTTTTTGGCTGAAATTTTTGAATTTTAGCTGTTTACGGTACAGATTACGGAGAGACAGATACTCACTTGCGATTTTGGCTGGTACAGATGTTGAGCTTTTAACATGTAGATCGTTTAACTTGTAGATCACATCTTGAGAAAATACTCCGTTTGAAAGTTAGGTACTGTAGTAAAAGTCAAAAACCGCTAGCTTCGGAGGAAAAGAACAGGCCAGTTCGTAACAGCTTCCTCCAGCTGCAAATGCAGCCATGCAGGCTTGCATTTAAGCGAAGTAATATACTGCTAGTACTGCTGCTCTATACACACCAGCAATAGCAGTGCTGCCTGCAAAAGTGCAAACCAACGTGATTACCCCGTCTCCACACATACAGGGCTCAAAACGCCGTGGGGTCACCTGTCCTAGAATATTTACAGGGCTTATTTAGAATATAGGAATTTCATGAAAGTTTTATATAAAACAACTCAATTGTAACGAGAAGCGAAAAAAATTCCAACTACCATATGTCTGAGAATATTTGGCTCCAAACCGGAAATAAAAGGATTATTCTTTTAAGCTACGGATGATAGTTTTTAACATCGTTTTTCAAGATAACGACGGATGGTGGAGATGTTAATACGGACGATACACACGATTTCTAATTCAAGAAACCGTTTTAAGAATCTATTTTTTAAAAAAACTATATTATTTAGATGTGTATGGCTTTTCAGCTTCCAAAGCCAGAGAGAAGGCCAGCTCCGGGCCACCTCAGATAAGAGCAGAGCCGCACGCGTTGTTAGCGGTGGCACGCTGCGCCTACAGCGACGTCGCATCCGAACCGACGAACCGCACCGAAGTTGGTTATTAGATGGACAGGCGGTGGCACGCGTCTAGCGGAGGCGCGGACGCACATGCAATCGCGTGCATGCGCCGAGCAGTAGACAGGTGGTGGCGACTCGCCGAGGTGGTCCCAGGCGCCATCGGCCGCGGAACATGGCGAGCCGTCGTAGGGACGGATTGGTGCCGCTCGTTTCGGCTTAATTCTTGTCTCTTGCTAATTTTTTTTATTTTTACTTTTTTTATTCGTTTGTATTATTTGTGGTGGACTAAGTTGTTTTTTAGCAGACGACGATGGCCTACAGATAATTCAGCAGCCCAGACAGGTGGTCCGTGACTGCCGTAACTTTGTAGTAACCAAGTTTTTGTCCGCTCTTTTTTTTTTGAGACGACAGCAGACGTCACACATAGTTTTAAGAAGCCATTTAAAGAAGTGAATTTAAGAAGCCGTTTGAAGAAACCACTTAATTTGTTTCGGTTTCCTGAGGAGCTAAAGCCACAGAAAAGCCAGAAAAGAATATGGCCATATTAGTAGGCTGTAGCAACAGTGGTACAGTTGATTAAAGCAGGCACGGGTCCCCGCCGTAGGACCCGCAGTAATTGAGGATGGCAGATGCTTAACTATTAAGTCGCATCGCGTCCGTCAGAATCTGTTAACTGACGTCGGCTGGTGCTGGCTGCTGAGAAGAGAACGCGGCACAGGGGGCCGCTTGGTCGGAGACTCGGGCTACAAGAAGTAGCCTCTCCTTTGAGTGCATGAACATGTCAGTGTGGGACGAGGTGAGAAATCACCTTAAAATAGGGTAATGATGCGAGCTCATTAGCTGAGCTGAGCATCGTCCCATCGCTATATAGGATGTCTCGAGAAAAAGGAGTCCAATGGGTTTCACATATTTCTGTTTCATGGGGTGGGAAAAGAAATAGGGTAATGAGGTTTTCAAAAGCAAAATTGAGTGATTTATAAGGTTGTTAGCGTGAAGTTCTTGGTGGTGATCGGTTCAGCTGAAAAGCTCGTGGCTTATGGCTGAAAACACTGTAGCTAACTAAAAAAAGCACTGTAGCTGACAGAGGCTTATTTAACATAATTAAATTTAAAAAAATTTAAAAATAAAAAATATGTTAGCCCATTACGTATAATACAAACAAATACGAGAAAAAAAGAACCGGCAAAAAAACTCAACAAAAAGCTAAAAGTTCAGAAAAAGACAAAACTTATAAATAGTGAAAAATAAGCCAGAAGCCGAAGCCGAGTTGATCAGGGCTACACCTGAGAACAGCTTGTTTCCACGAGGAAGGGAAGGAAACATCAGATCCGTTGGTTTTGATTCCTCCTCATTGCACTTTTACCATCTCTTGATGAGGTCTTTGTTTCGAAACACCGTCTCTTTCTCTGACCAAGCATACCTGACGACAAGCAGGTTCATAAATTCAGCCATGTAAATATAGAGCTAAGAGGAGATGAAGACATGAGAAAGTTGAATGCTTTAATGCAACAAAGAAATCCAAAAAACATAACTCGTACACACAAAACTTAGGCCATATTCTCCACGCCGATTACGTGCGAGCATAGAATGGAAAATTGATGATGTTGCAAATGCAAGCCCTTTGGTTATGGCTCAATGCAAAAATAGACAGATCCGTCACCAAAGCCAAGCTGTATGAGAAGGATAATGTTTTCAACGACGACAACTCAAACTATGCAGTACAAATATGAATATTGTTAAAGAGTATTTAGGCCATTTCCTATCGTCTAGAGTTTGGGTTCTTATATGTCTCTTGTACTATATATATATGCCCTATGAGCTACTGCAATACAACAAGCTTCCTTCATATTAACATGGTATCAGAGCCTAATTTTTCAACCTAGCTCCTTAACCAGCCGCTGCCGGTCGCCGCCACCGTCGCCCCCGGGAGGTGTGCTCCACTTTGGGGGGGGGGGGGGGGCACCTCCTTCTGCACGCACGCGTCTCCTGGCCACCCATCTCCCCCGCTCCTCTACCTACCGCCGCGGCCGATGGTGATGGAGAGAAGGGCGCCGATGGTGCCGCCGAGGGCAGGGCGAGGCTTCCTCCCTTCTGGATGCGACGACATGCTTGGGGATGCCACCTTCTTCTCTATCACTGCTTGCCGAGCGAGCGCCCCACTGGTGCTTTCCCCATTGGTGCTTTCTCACTCACTCGCCATCGGGAGGATGCTGAGGAGATGGGTGGCCAGGCCATTTGGCCGATTGGAGAAAAAGGCCGTTCGGCTGATTGGAGAAAAAGGGGAGAGAGAAAGGATGAACAAAAGTGGTGGTGGAGCTAAGGATGTTAGAATCTATTGCCTTTGAGTCCTTTTTATTTTACGTCTTCCGTTGCCTCCATCCAAATATGTTGTTATCTCTCTATCAATTCGTCAATGCCGTACGAGTCCATAAATTTCTTGTCAGTCAGCTGATCGATTTATTAACCACAGTTCATCCTCTTGGATGAGTATGGTCATCTCCTTTTCGCATAGCCGCAGCCGCCGCTCTTCTCTTTGAGCCGCTGCAGATCGTAGAAATCTTTATGATGTCGCCGCTTCTCTTTGAGCCGCCGCCCTAAGCTTCTAAGGCTGCCACGCTTCTTCTGCACCGCACCTCCATTGCGTTTCTTGTGCACAACGCTGTCGCCGTCTCGGGTTTCGATCTGTGCCGCTATGCTTCTATCTCCCTATTCGACTTAATTTGACAGCTCTCTCTACTTCTGTCACCTTCCACATCCTCTTCATCATGATATCGCGGTCGATTTTGTTCCCGCTTATATCTACCTTCTCGGCTCCTGCACTTTGTACTTTATGGGCAGATGCATGATTTCAGATGGGAGACGATCTTTCCGACACAATTTTTCAAGAGCTGCACGCTTTGACAACATCTTCAAGACTCGAACTTTGGATTTTCCCTAATTTAGTGCTAACTCTTTTCAAATGTAATGCTATTGCATACGCCTTACATTTAACAGGAGGTGTTAAGGGTATTTAGATCATTTCTTATTGTCTAGAGTTTAGATCCTTATGTGTCTCTTGTACTATATATATACCCGATGGACTATTGCAATACAACAAGCTTTCTTCATATTAACAAATATATGATAAGAAATACCCTCCTGTTAGGGAGCATACATACATACATACATACATACATACATACATACATGCATGCATGCATGCATGCATGCATGCATACATACATGGTGTATAGCTAGAAAATGAACAGGGCAGTCTTATTAATCAAGGGGGCAAGATGGCTGGGTAAGTTCAAGGAGGCTCTCAGTCTTGCACACTGACCTACATAAAAGGACTGGTCTGCCTTGAGTGTAATTTGAGTTCTTTTTTCATGACAAAATTGGGCAAGACTTGGTTTTTGCAGGTAAACCAAATGTTCTTACTGAAAACATGAACTAACTTTTTTGGACTCAAAGGCATGAGGAACAACTAAGAACTAATTGAAACAATTTGCTTCGATAACAGTTCAAGTCCATGCAGTCATGCAAATGGAAGATTCTTTCAATGTTCTCTGAAACTAGTGTATCTGGCTACAACCAACTATTTGAAGACTCAAAGGCAATGAACTGCAAATTCAGCAATATTCAAGCCCCA
The DNA here is from genome assembly GCA_017311315.1 of Dendrocalamus latiflorus. Classification (NCBI taxonomy): domain Eukaryota; kingdom Viridiplantae; phylum Streptophyta; class Magnoliopsida; order Poales; family Poaceae; genus Dendrocalamus; species Dendrocalamus latiflorus. The sequence goes on along the minus strand of CM029663.1, from coordinate 60,199,137 downwards.
CCATGATCTTGTTAAAATAATTTCTACCATCTACTTGGATCCTGTGTCATCAGTTCATCACTCAATTAGGTAACCATAGGGTATGAAATTGCTTCTGCGGGTATGACAATGCCATTTGCAGTTTTATAAGCAGGTTTCCCAGGTTGAAACATAATTTTCTGTTTTCACCGCCCAAAATGGAAAGCCTCAATGCTTAGGTTGTTACCTAGAAAGGTGAAATTTTCGCATCATTATCCGCAACTGAGAGAAAATCCCACTGGTCATATTCTACTACTAGTACAAAGCATTAGCTGAGAGTGCGTGCATGGAATGCATGATACATGGAGCGAAAAGCACAATTATTAAAAGCAAAGAAAAGTAGGCCAAGACAGAAGGTCAGGGGGAAGGGATTAATTTTGGGAAGGAATCCAACCTAACCTGGCAAGGTACCCCATTGTGCCAGCTATTTTTGAAGCCAGGCCAGCAGCACTGCAATGTACTTTGGTTGTTTGTCTCTCGAGTCCAGTCACCACCAACTCCACTGTGCTTTGGTATATCCTGGCTTGTGTACTGCCTGTCCAGGAGCCATTTAGCCAATTACAACCTAAACAGCATATGAAATGATTTGGTCCAATGGTCCTCTTCATTCGCTTGACATATTTGTCTTAGAAGAGTGTACCACAAGGTTATTAAGTCGTAAGGTCGAGTTGAGTCGCCGGGGGCAACTTGTCAACTTGGTCCACTAGTTGTGACTAGTCTCGACTAGTACCCAGACTAGGAAGTGTATTAATAGGGCATACCATATACTAAGTTGTAATAACAATTAAACATATACACATATTGTAAAGCATGAAGAGAACTTTCATGAAGAGAACAACATAAGCATGATTATGAGTTGATGACTTACTTCTTTTGATCCCGAGTCCTGAGTTCATCGTGCCCTGCTCCATCTGCAGAATAAATTTTTCGACTATCAACTTCCTTTGCCATGTGATTATTCTAGTTACATTATTGACACAACAATGTTAATAAACCTGCAGTAACATATAAAATCTCTTTTTTTGGAAGCATCATCACTCCATTAATTGAAACCTTTAGATCTGAGTTCTTCTATAGAGCCATCACCATACTGGATAGCAAGTAATCGAGAAGCTACACCCTGAAAATTGAAGAATAGAATAATGAGAAAATTGAAAATTCAAGTTGGGCTACTAGAAATGCCCGACTAGTCGCCGACTAATCGCTCCAGTCGAGTCGAGCAACCTAGTTGTCCTCCGTGTGCCGACTCGACGGCTAATTGTGGATTAGTTGCCAATTTAATAACATCGGTGTACCATAATATACATATCACAAGTATCTAAAAAAACGCGCAGCAGTGGATGAATGTTTTTATGCTACCCTTTTAGCTTTTGAAATCCTTTGTCTAATTCTTTCAGGTTGGAAAAGGCAGAAAGGAACAGAAACACAGCTTCAATTACAGGTAAATGAAACATATAACGAAAGAAAGGACCATATAACAAAACAAACATGAGCATAGCCTGAATATAGTACCGCTATGAATTGAAGCATCTCTTCCTTTTTCGTTGCCAACCGTGGTGCTGCGTGTAGAGCCATAATTAAACAAGGTAGTCAATCTGAGTAAATAAATAGGTAAGAAATCGAATGAAGAGACAGTGCAGTAATATGCAATCATTTGTATAATGTACCAAGAATGTGTCAAAATCGAAATTGTAGTACCACATGGATATCCTGTCCAAATCTCCTTCTCCATCAAACCTAGTGTAACAATCGAACCAATGCAAAGAGCCAAATGAACATGGAACATGCAAAGGCATCTGGGAAGAGTAAACAAGATATCACATCAGAATAGCATCCAGCATGCAAATCAGGTGACTATGTAACAGATACTAGAGTTTGGGACGCCATGTTTCCCAGAAACCAAATGGCTGCAGCAACCAACAGTATTTTGGTGTCTCAATAGTAAGTTACCCAGTATGGGTAAAACTTTAAATGCATAGGCAGCAAATGCATCAACTGTTGCCGAGAGAGAGAGAGAGAGAGAGAGAGAGAGAGAGAGAGAGGGAGGGAGGGAGGGAGGAGGAGGAATGAGGGAGGGAATTACCACTTGACTACGTGGATTCCAGAGCTTGATCTCCCAGGAAACAAACAGATCTGCCTCCAGCATATCAAAATGTGTGCACCAAGTGTAATTAATCAGAAGAATGTACGTTAACCTAAAAGCATGTGAGGCACAAAGTAGGTAATGCTACTGCATTTGAAAATAAGCAATAATGCTAGATAAATAATGATGAAACATTGATTTAGTTAAGTAGATAAAATGAGCAAATAATGTGTATGAAGAATTCAGCATAACTACAGATAGGAGAATTATCCATCACGCTGACCATTCAAAAATTCATGTGCACACATATAGACCCTCAATTTTCCAAAACTCATCACATGGGAATTACAACAAAGGAACTGGAAGTCTGGAACGATACAAAGAAGCAAATGAAATAATACTGAAAGTTTGAAACACTTATCAATGCTATCTTGAAAAGGATGGTAGTATCAAAATGAAGTTATAATTGATGACTAAATAGGAAGAAATGAAAGGAAGATGGTTCCTTTTTATCAGTTTCCCAAGCACTTTCATGTCGATGCACCACCTTTTCTTCTCCTAGCAGTCCTTTTTGCAGTATACGGAGTCCCAGCAGCAATCTCACTGGTCTTCTGGTTACGATCATTCACAGGCTGCTCGTTCGGAGCTTGACTAGTCTCTGTAGGTGCACTTGTTCTGGGAACAGTTCTTGTTTTCTGAGATCTGCTTGCACTAATCTGCCTCCTCATGCGTAATATCTCACCCTTCGCCAATGCCAGTTCCTCTTCAAGATGTCTACATCTCATTTCAGAACTCTCCCTCTCAGTCTGAAGCCTCGTGATAATATTCTGGGCATCCTCGGTGTTTTCTTGAGCTTCAATTGTGATTTTCTTTTGTTCAGTGAGAGCTTTGGATAGCATTTCTTTCTCTGCTTCAAGAGTGTCATTCTTGGAATGAATGCTCTCTAGCTCCTTAGACAGTGACAATGCACTCCTATTCATCTTGTCTAGTGATTTTGTTGCCTCATCCAGGTCTGCTTCGAGAGCTTTTCGTGCTTCAGATTCTACCTGCAATTGCTTCGCCAAAGCTTCAAGCTCCCTATTCAAAGTGCTCACAATTTTCCTTTCCTCAACAAGTTCCTTGGTGGTGGATTCTATCTTCTTGTAGACATCCAGCAATTCTTTCTTCAGGTTGTCACGAGCTTCAACAACAGATGCAAGCTCATTAGAGGTGGCTTCAAGTTCTTCCTGTCCCTTTTGAAACATCTCCTTAACTGAGACAAGTTCATCTGACAGAGCTTTAGATATTGATTCTACCTCTCCTAGTTTATTAGTCAGACCTTCTTGCGTTTCATTGAACTCGTCTTGGAGTTTCGAAATCTGCAATACCAGGTCCTGATTCATTCTATCTGCTTCATCAAGTTCCTTGGAAAGTTTGGAAACGTCACTTCTGGAATCCCTTAGTGCCTTTTCAGTGGATTGAAGCGAATCTCTTACACTTTTCACTGCCGCAACTTCATTCTCTAGCATTGTTTTGGTGGCATCCAATTGCTTGTTCAACTTGGCAATGATTTCATGGTCTTTGCTAGAGTCACTTAATGCAACAGAGAGTTTTTCTTCAAGCTGTTTGATCAGATCATCTTTCTCTGATAGTAGTTCAGAATCGCGACTTGCTCTTGTCTCAGAAGAAGCCTTCAAGTCTGTATACTCTTTTATTAACTCATTTATTTTTTCCTCAGCGTCATTCTTTGCAGAGTTCAATGTTTCAAGTTTCTCGTTCAGTGAATCAATTGAAGATGTCTTAGAAGCAAGATCATTTTTATTTCTGTGAACTTCTTCCTCCAGTTGTTGTATTTTAGCATTTGCTAGTTCTAGGCTCTCTTTAGTTTGATCAGAGAAAGAGCATAGGTTCTGGTAGTCTACTTCCTTCGAAGAAAGTGATGAGCTGAGTTCCCTGATGTGTTTCTCCTTATTATCGATTTCTTGGCTAAGTAGACTTGATTTTTCTTGCAAATCATTGATCTCATCCAACTTTTCTTTCAATTTGGCTTCAAGTACATCTTTGTCATCCCCAGCTTGTGCAATACTACTCTCTAGTCGGCGTATTTCATCCTTAAGCTCCTCAGCCAGTGTCTTCTCCCTTCTGAATTTTTCGCTTAGAGATGTTACGGTCTTTTTTGTTGAAGCCAACTGATCTAAAAGAGAAGCTTCCTGTTCCTGGAACTTCGTATATTGCTTCTTTTGTGCTGCTTGTTGCTCCATTAACCTTTTCTCGTAGTTTTCCCTCATCAAAGAGATCGCTGCCTCATTTTCAGCCAATTTGCTCTCCATCTGAACAAAGTAGCATATTAGATATGCCAGCTAAATATCTTATCTTCACAGATCAATTTTAACAAATACAAACTTCAAGGTATTAAGATATTTGGTAGCCTCTTTTATTTGTATCCAAGTAATATTATTATGTGAGCCAACTTAAGATATGTTTGTTTTCCTTAGAACATCATGGTGGGAAAGAAAGAGTATATAATGCTCGTAAGGTTTTCAGTGAGGCCTATACTTTATAACCTAATGAAAATTAATTTTAGTTAGTTCAGGCTATGTAAGTTGTTATACACCCTAATTCGATATTATCCTTTTTAAAAAAAACACAAACACACACACCAAAAAAATGTGTATGCATACGAACATGATTATTTGGTGTAAAGTTATCCTTTTTCTTCTCTCTTGATCAAGACTACACAAGGCTGTCACAGAGTTCTTTGAAAGTGTGTCAAATGACTAGAGACCATGCTAAAATGAGACACATGAAGGCTCAACAAACAGTTAAAAATATACCAAACACTAATCAAGGCCAAATAGACTTGCCATTTGCAACATAACTAGCTGATAAGCGAACATTAATGTGAAGGCAAGATCATGAATAAAGGGATTCAGAAAATGCATGAGCAACCTTCTTGAACTTCTTAAGAACATTTTTGTACTAATTTAGCACCTCAACTGACGGGTTTGCGTAATTTTGCACCAAAAGGCAGTGTGTATAGGTCTATAGGATATTACTGCCTATTTCTCTCTTAATCAAGACTTTGCAAAGATACTACAGGGCACTTCGAAAGAGCCGAAAAGGATGGTGGCTGTTCTTAAAGAGACATATTGAAGTACATCAACTGGTTACAGATACACCAAAGATCATCAAGCACATACAAATAACGCTAATGGCTTGCAACGTTGGTTAAAAAAATGTTAGCCATTTATAACATAAAATAGTTTCAAACAAAAAGGATGATAAATGCATGATTAGCACTAATGTCAAGGACATGAGTGGAGGTGTATGCAGAATTTGGCATGTAGTGAGGGATTGAGGTAAGCCATGATTATCATTTAGGCTATATGTAATTACGAATCAATATATCCTAACAAATAAACAGCAGTAACAGGAACTAATTACAGGTTTGCAGATGATTTACAGATGAGATAACCGATTGCAGGGCCTTCTTTTCCTGTTGAGAAGTACCGTACAATGCAGCAAGAACACCCGAGGCAACAACTGCAATTGCATTCAAAAGCCCAGCAAGTGGATTCCCTGGTGATTGTTCTTGCACCACTTGCAAGGATGATTCAGGCTGAGGAGCTTCAGGTAGAGGAGTTTCAGCCTGAGTTTCTCCAGGCTTTGAGACATCCTTTGTCTCTACAAAGAAAAGCAACATCAACTATTTATCAAGTTTGTCAAGCCACCACACAGGCGTAAACAAATCGACTATATTCAGTATGTGTACAAATTATTTCCAGTAGTACTAGTATGCAAGCACTAACATAGTAACTCTACTGTGATGGCAATGAGGCAGCACCAACATAAGGAATTCAAAGCAATCTCATCTTGAAGTAAAATGCCATTAGTGATGCCCAGGCCCCAGTTACAGTTTACAAACAAGTAATTCAGATAGTAAATCCAACCCATTCCAGTGGTTCAGAGGGGTCAGGACTCAGGATAACTTTGCAGGTACACCAGAAAATATTTATGCAGACAACAAAAACAAAGGAACACATAATAGTAGACGTCAATAGGGTTTGCTAAAATAGTCATAAATCCCATCTTTAATATGACCTACTTATATGAGGGGGAAATTCTGACCATCAAACATAGCCTCATTAGGTCTACAGATGACAGTTTTACATTCAATCTTGAAAGTTTTGTAGCAATTCTGAGCTTGATGATCTATCCTTGGGGCATCAATACCCTCTCTTCTAATAAATCCTTGGGGTAATGACATGCCATAAACTGCGGGAAAGTGAGAAAAGTGACATCTGATCATATGCCATAATCAAACTCAAAATTCACTGGGATAAGTCGTGAATAATGAGTGCACCACTCCAATTTCTAAGTTGTTCCATCAGAATGTTAGATTTTTCTAAAAGGCACTGTTCGATTTTAAAAAAAGGCACTCTCATGCACAGACCACACATCTCTTGCAGCTTATGAATTTCTCAAAAAATTCATTACCCCAAATTTATAGGAAATCTATCATGTGGAGATGCACGTATTCACAACATGACATCTGAATAATGTACTAAGAGGGTCCAAAACATGGAGCAATGGCTATAAATTATCCAATGCACTCAAGTACAGGATTTATGCCATCTCCAAACTGACCAATGCTACACGTATGAACTTTTTGAACAAAACCTACACATAAACCTTTGATTGGCGGGTGCAAAGGGGTGCGTGAGGAACTAATGTATGGTCATGGTCATCTTTTGGTAAAAGTATGTTACTATGTTAATACGTAAAGCATTTCCATTTCCAAACCCCTTTGCCATTAGTACTAATGTGCTCCCTAACTCTGTAGGTCTATTTAATAATTTACAAACTAATGAGCATTGGGGAATTTAGCATGTAAAACATAACATAAAGTCATACCTAAAATTTGCATTTTTGCAAAAAATATTCTTGACTGTGGATATTGTTCCACCCCTAATTCCTTTCCATCCATGCAAACCCTGCTAAAAAACAATTAGGCACGTGCCAAGCAAACAAAGTTGCTGACAGCCATTCGATATCCTACATACTAACTGTTGTATTTTATGATCCGAATCTGGTCAGATCCGACCATTGTTGGTTTTTTCGACTGCTTGAAGAATCCTATCAGGTATCGCACTTCAATACGAATTGATCGGAGGTTATGATTAGGATAATCTTCATGTCCACAATGAACTCTGCACCGACCTACATCAGACATGGTAATCTATGGTGTGAGCACCGACTGGAGTCAAATATGGCTACTCAAAGCGTTTTCTGACTACAATTCTTCACCGTTATAGTCCGAGACTCTCTGAGTGGGGTTCTGTTCCCGTCTCCAAGGAGATTACTGTTCTAGTTTTTCGATTAAGTTTCTGTTTTATTACCGACTAGGACTTTATTCATCACATCATCTGAGACTTTTGTTCTCAAGGTTATTTATATCCTCTATAAATTGCCTCGTAGAGCTGTAGAATCACATATACACCAAGAGCGTTCTGTAACTTCTCAATAGTGCTTTCGCCGATTGTGCGTCCGTGGTTTTTTACCCGAAAGGGTTTTCCACGATAAACCTCTGTCTCATGTACTTAATTGTTCTTCATTGGTTTTGTGTTGTGTCCTATTGATTCCATAACAAGTGGTATCAGAGCCACATTCTCTGCCCACATCAATCTAGGGCACACTCGACATGACGACAAGAAGTATGATTTTCTGCTACTTGACCGATACAGAAGATTTCCCCTGTGGTAGAGCCAGATGTGATCTATTCTAGCACAACTCAATTTGAATGATGCGTTATTGGGAATCGATAAGATGCCTATTGCATGGTCCGTCAAGGAGAAGCAAAGAAGAGATCGTAAGACTTTCTCTCACACTAATCTTCATTTATCTAACAATATTCTCCAGGAAGTCACAAAGGAGACCACTGTTGTTGCATCATGGCTAAAGCTGGAATAGATCTACATGACCAATGATTTGAGCAGCAAGATGCTTGTGAAGCAGAAGCTTTTCTCGCTCGGATTGGCAGAAGGTAGATCTGTGTTGAATCACTTGACCGCTTTCAAAGATATCGTTACTGATCTTGAAGCAATGGAGATCAAATATGAAGATAAAGATTTAGGCCTTATCCTAATCTGCTCACTACCCGGTTCATTCTCTACGTTCAGAGACACAATTCTTTATAGTCGAGACACTCACCCTCAAGGAGTTATGCAGATATAGACACACTTAGCACTTTTCAATTAAATTTATTATTTGACTGGACAGAATTATTGAGCCACATTAAATATCAGTAGGTGAACTAGCTCCTAAGTGAATTTGATTTTTACTACCTCACAAGGATGTTTTGTGTAATTTCAAGGCGTCACTTGGAACAAGAATTCACACGGTGCTACACCAAGGAGTGCATGCATGCTGCATACACATGGAGAGAAGGCTACATGCACACTTAGCCGAGAAAAGAAAGAAACCGCATGGAGGCACTACAGCGCATAGAAGAATTAAGGAAACATGCATGCGGGGGCTAAAGCAAAGGAAAGTGTACAACGTGCTAAGTAAAGAAGGGAAGAGAAAAATTTGGAAATAGAAAGTGTGTGGACCAACTTCGAATCTGCATGGAGAGTGTTGCACGCTTTTGTGACCAATGTGGAAACACGTGGTGATTTCTAAATACTCGTAACAATTACAAACATTGGATCTGGTTTTGGAAAGTTCTCACAAAAACCGTTTCGGTCTTTTTGAGAAATTAAAAACAAGCTCACTATATATGGTAATCCAACAGAGCCTGCATGCTTTGATTTGTGCCGAGACAGATCTGGTTTGGTTAGGTTCCTTTTTTTTTTTGTTGAGTCCGAACCGAATTTGGCAAAGTGTACGTGGGTTTTTAGGTGGAAATCGATACCAACCAGGAGATTGATCTCTTAGAAGAGTCGGCCATGTCCTGGTCAATATATACTCATGTATTCAGTTACTTTTCGGGGAGACCACATTATTTTCAAGATAGCTACCATTGTTTATTCTTCGGTTTATGCTACGTGCTGCCTTTTGGGAATTGAGCTATTTTCTTGAGAATACCTCCATTGTTCTTGTGATTCCTCGAGTTTTGTTGGGAGAATGTCACGTCGACTTTTGCGTGGTCGAGTAGGCAAGGATCGAAGCGTGTGGTCGGGCGAATTCTTTTGTCGCAGGTTGCTGTATTGAGACAATAGTTGGTGTCATCGGTTCGTCAGGTTACACAAATCCAAAGTTATGCTTGATATTACGTCATAAAGATCGGGCACCCCACACCAAAGAGATTTATAATGCTCTGCATGCAAAAGAGAAGTTGAAAACCATGGTGTCGAGCGAAAGCTCGAGTTTGTATGTAGAAGGTTAGTCCATTCGTGGAAGACAAACTGAGAGATCTCCAACTAGGGATTTTAAGAGCAAGAGTAAACTTTGATGCCGTTCTAAGTAAAAAAAAAAGAAATCATGCCGTTATTGCAAGAAAAGTGGCCATGACATATCCAAGTGCTGCAAACTCCAGAACAAGGAGAAAAGGAACAACAGTTCCAACAAAAATCAACAAGATGAAGAAACCAAAGCCATCATTGTTACTAAAGAAGGTGCCGAATGAGATGTCCTTGTTGCCTTTGCCGATGATTTCAAAATCGACGATGAGTGAATTCTTGATTTCGCCTACACTTTGCACATGAGTTCAAACCGTGATTGGTTCGTTAACTATGAAGTGACCCCGAGTGGATCAGTGTTGATGGGAGATAATACTCCATGCAAGATTGCAGCCATTGGTTCTATCCAGATCAAGATGTTTGATGGCACCGTTAGAACCCTGTCGGTAATCCGACATATTCCAAGCTTGAAAAGGAGCTCTATCTCATTAAGTACTCTTGATGTCAGAGGATACAAGTTTTCAGGTGGAGGTGGAGGCAGCAAATTTATATCATCTTCAAGGCACTACTCTAGTTGGAACCACTGCTGTTTCGTCGATCAGATTGTCCAGTACCGATTGGAGTAATCTATGGCACATGAGTCTAGGACACATGAGTGAAGTTGGTATGAAAGAGTTGTGCAAAAGAAGTTTACTTGATGGTCAAGATGTCGACCAGTTGAAGTTTTGTGAATACTGTGTCTTTGACAAGCAGAAGAGAGTAAGTTACAGCACTGTACTCGTTCTTCAAAAGACGTATTGAATTATGTTCACTCCGATTTGTGAGGAGAATCTCGTGTTCCATTGATGATTACTTAGAGGCACAAACTACATATGAACCATCATTGATGATTACTCAAGAAAAGTTTGGGCATACTTCATCAAGCACAAGTTAGATGAGTTCAAGGCATTCAAAGAGTGGAAGATTATGATAGAAAAACAGACCTGCTTCAGACGTTCAAGCGTCCGACCATTACTGGTCTTTCCGACCATTTGAAGAATCCGATCAGGTTTTGCTCATCAATGTGAACTGATTGGAGGTTATGATTGGAATCATCTTTATGTCTATAATGGATTCTGCACCGACCTGCTTCAGACGTTGTGATCTAAGGTGCAAGCACCGACTAGAGTCAGACGTGGCTACTCGAAGCATTTTCCGACTACAACTCTTCATTGTTATCTTTTGAGACTCTCTGAGCGTGGTTTTGTTCCTGTCTCCAAGAAGATTACTGTTTCAGTTTTCAAGTAGGTCTCTGTTTCATTGTCGACTAGACTTTGTTCCTCGCCTTGTCTGGGACTCTTGTTCCTAAAGCTATTTATATCATCTATAAACTGCCTGGTGAGGTGTAGAATCACATATATGCAAGTGTTTTCTGCCTGGTAGCGGTGGCTTCAAACGTTCAAGAGTCCGACCATTACTGGTCATTCCGACCGCTTGAAGAATCCGATCAGATTTCGCTCATCAATGTGAACTGATTGGAGGTTATGATTGGAATCATCTTTGTGTCCATAATGGATTCTGCACCGACCTGCTTCAGACGTTGTGATCTAAGGTGCGAGCACCGACTAGAGTCAGACGTGGCTATTCGAAGCATTTTCCGACTACAACTCTTCATTGTTATCTTCCGAGACTCTCTGAGCGTGGTTTTGTTCCCGTCTCCGAGAAGATTATTGTTCCAGTTTTCGAGTAGGTCTCTGTTTCATTGCCGACTAGACTTTGTTCCTCGCCTTGTCTGGGACTCTTGTTCCTAAAGCTATTTATATCATCTATAAACTGCCTGGTAGAGGTATAGAATCACATATATGCAAGTGTTTTCTACAACTTCTCCTCATATAGTGATTTCGCCAATTGTGCGTCCGTGGTTTTTTTTACCCAAAATGGTTTTCCACGTTAAATCTCTGTCTTGTGTACTTGATGCTCTTCATTGGTTTTGGGTTGTATCCTGTTGATTCCATAACACTAAAAATCTTAGGTCATATTCATATTGATTTCTAAAAGCTACTTTTCTACAGTAAATGACTTTTACATAGTACCTAATTTTCAAACAGAGTGTATTTCAAAGCAGAGTTTACTAGTCGATTGTAGTGCACACTGCAACGACTTCATTTATATTGGCCAAAATCGTACGCGGGTGTCTCTCTACAAGTTTCTCTACAAATTATTACTATTCATAAGTCAAAGCCAAAAGCTAAAAGTAAAAGCCTCTAAAAACGGACCCTAAACTCTCTAGTGCTAATTAGAACATAAAGTTCCGAATTCTCGTCTTTTTCTTTTGTCGTTCCGTCATATACCGACAAGTGCGCACCAGAGCCAAGCCCGAACAGCTCATGCATCAATACAATGCAACGCCATACACAGGAGTACTGTCCCTGACAGAACTCACGTATCACCCGAGACTCTTAGATATTACATAAAATTTTATAAGCCCAACCTCAATCCTTAAAATTGCATATAAATTTCACATATTACTCCACAGTGCTAGACAGATTAGGATCGAAGGCTCGAAGCTAAGACAAACACAACACAGAGCACGGAAGTTATACGAAACCTCGGACGGTGAATGGCACTAACCCGTTACGAGATCCCCGTTGTTGGGCGCGGCCGCCGCGGTGCCGGTGTTGCGGAGGCGGAGGAGCGGGAGCGCCGAGACGCCGAGGAGCACGGCCCGCCGCGCCAGCACGTACGAGGTCGCCTGAGACAAAGACGGCCGGCCATCGGGCGGGGAGGACGACGCGACGACCACCCCGTCTCTCCGCGAGCGGTGGCGACAGCCGGTAGAGGAGGATGGGTGAAGGAGCGCGAGCGGCGGCGACGACAGCGAGAGCAGGAGGTACCCCATCCCGCCCACAAAACCCTAGCTCCCCGCCTCCTGCCTCGCAGCGCGGCAGTAGCAGTCGCGTTTGAATTTGAGAAGCAGCGGTAGTAACGGAAATGGCGGCGGTGGAATGGAATAGGGGGTTAGGACATTGCCATCTCGGAGGCGAAGGCGAAGCAGCAGCTGCAGCAGAAGAAGAAGACGGTGGGTCTCAACCTGCGAGAAAAAGGACCCTTTTGGGTTGAAATTTACTCTTTTGCCCTACATTTTGGGCCTGCACGAATCATAAAGCGCTTCTCTACTAGGGTGAGTTGGGGAGTTCGTATGGGTGGGAGCCCATTGGCCGTGGGCGAAAGTGTCGGGTCTGTGGAATGACGGATTTGCCCTACATAGTTTGCCTTGCACGCATTTTGATGCCGCTGTTCGGAAGGGTATTTTAGGTATTTTGTGCGGTCGGTGGAGTAGCTGATCCAGAGTGTGTGTCTGAGATTAGGCCACGTAGTTGTGTGGCCCGGCCCACTAGGGTTAGGGGAATATGCGCTTTTAGTGGGCTTTTTGCGGTCTTGGGCTTACGATTAAAACCCAAAGCCCGTTAGTTGCCTTTCTTGGGCTTAGCATTGTGCTTTTCCTTTCGCAATTTGCACCATACACAAGCAAAAAAAAAAAAAAATCGTTCACATGTGTGATGTGTTCCGAGCTCCTCTGAACAGAAGGTGTGTCTGGGCAGCTAGAGAGTGTATCATTCCAGAATCTCACAACTTTTCCTCACAAAAAATTGCTCAATTTTATTGTGTGCCGAGTGGGAAGGTTATTGGCGTAGCCAATGACAGCATAGCCTGACGACACAAAATTTTATTGTGTGCTGATGATCAAAGCTCGATTCTTATCAAACACAAGTTGAGTGATATTTTGTGCGGATTTTTTTATTATAATTTTTAAGGATTTGAACCAATAATGATTGCACTAGCCAACTGTTCACATCTTAGAAAGGTCTTATATTGAGTGTGTGTGTGTGTTTTGTCTGGTATATGCACTGATGTAGTGTTTATGTGGGTTCTTTTAGGTTGTACCTTATAATTTTTGGTTTAAAATTTTGAATTCTGACTATTCGTGAGAGAGAGAGTATGGAGAAAGATACTTGTATGCAATTTTAGCTAATATAAATAAAGTCTGGATAGTGTCTACTACAATTAATTTTTAGATTTTATCTTAAAAAGATATTCTGTTTGAAAACTAGTTACTGTATAAAGGCAAACCATAAGTTCAAAAGAACCCACCCTAAAGGATGCTCCCCCTCTCCTTTTCCTTACTCATCCTCGTAGTGAAAACGTGGCAAATAGATTCAATTTTGAAACTGATACGTTTGAAAATGCCAATTGCATCGCCAAATTCTCATGCACCTGTGCCCCGTGCTTTGCAGGAGCACAGATGGATCCAACGGCTTCTGCCAACCAAATAAAAAGATGCAAGCAAACGTTGCTCCGAGTGCAGCAGTGTCCATAAAGGTGGCAAAGGCATGGCCGGCCCTGAATTCAATACAAGGAGCTCCTTCCATATGCAACGACTGTTCTGTTCTGTCAGGCCTATTTTCCACGTCAACAGAGCCCATTTGTAGAAACCGGTGAAACTGGATCCAGTCTCCTGAATACTGCAATGATCTCATCTGCCCATAGATTTCAGCAATATTTCCTTATTTTTGCACCCTGCATCATTGGCTAGCCATGGAAATTTTCTGGTCCTGAATAGGCTCCAAGATCAATACCGGCACTCAGCAGTAAGCTCCCACGTCAAAATCAGCACTGTACTATTTGTAACAAATCAATCAAATGTCTTGAAGAGATTGGGAGTAGTATCTTTCAATTGCTCTGCATATTAGTTGGACAATTATAGTCTAGTATTGTGATGGTCAGTTTGCCTTAGCTCCTAAAATGGCTTGATGAGCTTAACTTCACCCCTAGTTATGACTACAGTTTTCTTGATTTAACCCACTATTCAGGCCTAGCTAGATTTTGACAGGCCAAGGCAAAAGAGGCCGTTAATTTTAGTGGAACAAGCAAATCAAGTCAGTTAAACCATCATCATCATGTCCTTCCATCAGTACTGCTCAAAGTAAAAGGAGGATGGAAATGACCCAACGCAGCTCAATGTCATTATCTCACAAAGTAGTGTAGCAATATGCAGACATTGTCACTGCTGCCAAGAGGAGAAAGAAACAAAAAAAAAGGAATAAAACGATGGGGGCACTGGCCAGCAGCCTTAGGATCAAAACTACAGAACTAAAGGCAGGCAGGCGACCTCCGTTTTCTAAAAAGCCCAGATCTCTGCAAGTTACCAGAACTAGTAAAAAAGGCAGCATCTTACCCAAGTGACCCACCAAGAACACATTTTCTTCTTCTTCAGTTGCTAAATCAAAAACAACAAATTGATGATGGCAATGTGCACTGGGATCGATCATCCAGTCTATCCCTGGTACGAAGGGGGAAATTGAGTGCTTGTCGCGGCGAAACGGTGCATCGGTCGGCCATTGGGGAGGGGGGGGGGGTCATGTCGCGACGACCATGCCGGCCATGAAGATGTCCTCGTGGTAGGACGAGCAGGATGAGCGAGGGGAGTCGCTGCTGGTGTTGTTCTCGGCTTCCTCTTCGATCAGGATCTCTTGGTCCCGGCAGTTGGCACTGCAGAATGCTTTCTCACCACTGCAAGAGCACACACAGCAAATTGTTCAGTGTGCCTTTCTTTCTGAAGATGCATAGAAAGAACAGTTGTTCTACAGAATAATGCACTCGGATGAATGAACACCGAAGCAATCTGTTCAGTTTATTATCATTATAGTTGGTAACCATCTCCAACCAAAAACAATGGAATCTAATAATGATTCAGCATGCTGTTCAGTTCAATGTACTATTTCTTTTTGAATTGCCAAAAGTTTCAACTTTCAACAAAGTTTCTTCTCCCAAAAGAATTAGGAATGCTCTAAGATAAACAATGCAGCAATTCGTTCGATGAACTTGGTTCTTTCAGATCAGTGTTTACTCTGCACAGAAAATCTTCTACCTGAAATACGTGCTTCTCCAAATGATGCAATTGATGCAATAGAGAAGAGCCATCAGTTTTTTCAGTACCATAGAACAAGATGATGATCGCATCGACATACCGGTAAATGTAAATGTCATTGCCTTTCAGCTGCTTCTTGCAAGTGAAGCAGGAGCTCAAGAAGTCCTCGCTGGAGGCGGCCTCCACGGCGCACTTGACCACCCAGTAGGACTCATCAGCCCCTTCCTTCACTTCCATGGCGGCCTCATCACTGTTCCCAACCGTATGGGGCTCCAAAATGCAGTCCCCGAAGATGTGGGTCGTCTTGGGGTTCCGGCCACGGGCAATGATGCAAGTGTAGTCCTCCGACTGCTCGATCTCACTCGCCGAGACCGATGCGATGAACCTCCGGGCACCGCCGGCAATCGACGCCGGCAGCGACCCCGGCCCCGGGAACTTGCCAAGATCGAAGCAATGCCGCTTGACATTGGAGTGAGCGCCATCCAACCGAGTGGCCTCCGGACCAGACTTCAGATCCCCGTGGAAGAACCTGCTGCACGGCACCGACATGCCGGCGGTGGCCGCCGTGTCCGGGGCTGGGCAAGACATCGTCTTGCCGAGCTCCGGGTGCGAATGGCCGCCGCCGCCGCCGCAGTCTTTGGGCAGGGAGTTGCAGGATTTGAGCCGCACGCGCGGGCTGAACAGGCAGTTCTTGGCGTCGCCGGCGAGGGCGTCCACGAGGCCGAGCCCGACCGGCTCCGAGTCCCACGTCCTCGGCGACCGCGGCGACCGGAGCAGGAGCGCCTTGGGGTCGAGCGGCGACGTCGGGCTCCGCGACGACTCGCCGTCCGGCGTGCGCTTCGCGGCAAACCTGACGAACAGCCGCCGCACGGCGAACAGCGCGGCACCGCGGGGCCTGGCGCCCTCCCCGCCGGTGGAGTCCGGGCCCTGGTCGGACACCATCCTCCGCAGCATCGCCGGGGAGCCACCAACCTCCTGAAACCGGGATCAAGGACACAAAAAGATCACAAATTTACCCCATTTGACGAATCCACAACGCGTTCTTGCATCTCGGCGCCCACTGTCCAAGATCACAGTTCGTCAACAACTACTAGAAACTTCCCAACAAAGCATCTCTCATCGCATCTCAGAAATGCAACTCCTCATCCAACTCGTGAGCAAGAAATAAGGGAAAGGGGAAGCAAACACCCCCACCACCTCACCTTTTTCTTTCCTCTTTCGCTTTTACCTGCAGTATCCTCCTCTCTAGAGAGAGAGATGAGAGGGAAGGAAGCAAAATCAAATGAGGAGAGGATAGGGAACACAGACTACACAGTCGCAGTAAAATCACACTGTACTACTACTCGGACCACTGATGCTCGCTCGCTCTCTGCTGTGTGGCTGTGTCCCCCTTTGCATGCATCAAAATCAGAGACGCAGTGAGGCGGAGAGGGAGTAGCGGCTTCTGAAATACACTACCACACACCTCCTGCGCCCATTCATGGATGTCAGAGAAAGGGAGGCAGACATAACATTTTAACTGCGCGATGGTATTTAGAAAAGTCATCGTATACCGTTCGGTGGTCAGCGGCAGTGTCAGACGTCTACCATCCCGCTAATAAGCAACTGGTAGCCTGCCGCCGCCTGGTGAGAAGACGGCAGGATATTAAACCGGCTGATTAATAGGTTTAATTATCCATTTTAATTTTTTTGCTTGGTATTTGTTTAAATTTTTAAATATATTAAGTGAGCTCAAAAAATTATGAAAATTTATGTACAACCTTCCGACACAACGTACTTGACAATGTAATTTTTGGGTAATTTTATCTGTTGTAAATGTTACTCAAAAATTCATACAATTTCGATATTTGTATGAATTTTTACATATGACAAACGAGTTTGAAAATTACAAAATTTTATGTGAAGCCTTCCGACACAGTCATATTTATTGTGTAACTTTTTGGGAATTTTATGTGGTCTGACTTTGCCACGTTTATTCGGATTAATTTAATTGTGAATTTACGAATATTTCATGATTTTTTAGAATTTTATACATTAGAAATACTTGTACAAGTAAAATAAATATAGTAGTAACAAAATATATCACACTAGATACGATATGGCTCACTCATCTGAGCCACGCTACCTCCTCACCGCGTCTGCCTCCCTATACGTGGCCCTGTCTTCCGTTGAGCACAAGCATGTCCTGTGAGGTGCGTCTCGGGTCGTAGAAAGTATGGAGACCGTTTTATTTGCTTAGTGACCGCGGTGGTCCAGTAGGCTCAGGTACAGTAGGTTGAGTCTGGTAAGGGTCGATGTCCTCCAGCTGAGACATGTCGAACTGCGAGCCGCCTGCAATAATGTCGTGAACGAAGGACTCTAGAAATCTCTCTCATGGTACGAATGAGCTCTCACCTTGACCGTACAACGTGGCAGCGAAGCCGGAGAAGCTCTGTCCACCGAAGTGTCCAAACCCTGGGTGTGATGTGAACGCTGAGCTCTACCCTGCGTACGCCGCAAACCCTGGCACCGTGTAGTGCTCTCTGGAAGCATATGGGCGGCCTGTATTGTCATTAATGGACTCGTTATCACCCCCATGTTGAATTGGAGGCTGCAAGATGAAACAATATTAGTCACAATAAATATTTCGGATGTACAATGCGAATATAATATCTCCCGAATATGCAACGAAGATGAAGAACAGGTAGCGGTAGTTTGTGCAGATGGTATGGACATCAAAAGTGATGCATCTCGACGACGGACCTACGGCGAGAGAATGCTATGATGTTAATGGAACGCAAGACCTAATAGGAAAACAAAATGTAGGTTTGTATGTAAGTTACCTCCTCATCGATACAACGCATGGATGATCAGTGGATGGTACTACGATGTCAAGCAGACTCGGTAGATTGCGATGGCCGGCCGAATTCGCTAGGTCACAATGACCTGGCGGGTGAGCATGGTGCCCCCACTGGGTGGTTTATGTGCACAGTGTGATTCGTGAAACAGACGCAACCTAAGTTGTGTACTAGTTTTTTGGCCTGCTTTAGTATGTACTTCAAAGTATTCTGCAGGGCCGGTGGTGTCTTCGGGCTGGTGATGGTGGCCTCGGACGCCCTTGCGATGCGTGACGCTCGCTTCAGCTGAAGTGACATATGAAACAATTTTAGTAATGACTAGTATGAATTTCTTAAATGGAACAATAAGTAACTAGAACTGTCTTACGCTGTCATGCCACCGCGAAACGCTGTGGGGATTGATCGAACGTTGCAGACTTTCCTCGTGCGTGATCTGCTTGGGTGATATGGTGGAGGAATGGTGAGTCTGCTGCGTGACTGGGGTACGTACCATTCCAAGTACTCGTCGTACGTTAGGACGTCGTACGGATGCTGCTCCATGACGATACCGAGGTGCGCCCTGTCTGTCCATGTCGTCGTCCACTGTTGCTATAGTGCCTACCAGTACGTACCATACCGACCAGCCCTTGATTGTCTGCATTTCCAGAATTATGGATATTACATAGCAAGACATATAAAGTGTATACATTAGTCGGATGGAGTTTGACTCACCGGTGTACAGCTTGCGGTAGGAACCTTCCGTTCAAGGGGGCACGGCCTAGTGCAAACCGAACTGTCGCAATACGAGCTATGGCGCGTAAGCCTCCACCATGTACGAGAACACCAGATGGTGTGTTGTCGTCCATAGCTCTGCGTCCTCCAGGCATTGCAGGGACAGCCTATGCAATGATATACGATCCACAAAATCTACAGTCCATGGACCCCATATGATGTCGCTGTCGTGCAACGATTTGAACTCATTGTGCCATAGCAAGTAGCACCTGGACGGTTTGCCCTTCGCCAAGCACAGATGGGCAGCAGTCCACCGGATGCCCATAGTGGGTCCGTCTGTCAGGTTGGCGAACTCGCTGAACTGGTGCACTGGTGTCACGATGGTCGGACGTCCAATAGGGAAGTGCTCCCAACAGCTGCACAAGTGTGTAGCAAATAGCCAGATTGGGGGTACCAACAGTGACGCGCTGGCAAGCGTCACATAACTTCTGATACGCGGCGCACATGACCGCTGATCCCCAGTTGTACCGAGGCATTGCCCCAAACTCTACGTCAACTAAAGACTCGGCGAGGCCGATGAACTCAGCGTTGCAAACATCGCGGTGTGTGGCTGGAAACATGCTCTAACCAAAGAGCTAAATAAGGAATGCGATGAGGTGCCATCTGACGACCTCCCGCGCTGCATTCTACAGGCACACACTAAAATTGTTCAGCCAAGTTGGGATGCTGCATGCACTCTCCGGAATAGGCCGGCCGAACCAGTCCGCCAGCCTCTCCTTCCAGTTGGCTGGTGCAAGAGCTGGAACAAGTGCGTCACCCCCAAGACGAAGACCGGTCAAGAACACGATGTCCTGCAGACTGACTATCATCTCACCCCAGCGAAAGTGGATTATGTGCGTCTCAGCCCTCCACCTGTCCACCAGTGCCGCGAGAAGGCTGCCGTCGATGGTGAACTCGTGTCCGGTGGAGACCAGTCTCGCAAAGGGCAACAAGACCGTGACCCGCAGGATTGGGACGTAGCGCTCGTCCAGCGCCCACAGATCCCTCTCCGCCCCCCACGTGCGCAGCTTGAAGGGCGAAGGGCCAGCCACATCACTCGTCATCCATAAGTGGCAATGGTGTTTCTCATCGTACAACTATTCGAGAAGCTCCGGTAAAGCCATACCTTCCGATACATAGGACAGACCAAATATTAGTGCAAAGATTAATAATGACAGTAAAATTTACTTCATAATATAAACTACATTAATTATGACTAACTAAATAACAGTAATTATGACTAGAACTACGAGAATAATGTCAAAAGTATGCCATAAAAATTGCCTGTCTTTCGGAGAAGAAATCAGCACTACCGCAAGCTACTAGAGCAATTGAAGTAGATAGTGTCAAACTTGAAACCTACAAAGAAGTGATCAAAGACCTTAGATAAGAAGGCAAGTCACACATCTTTGATTAATTATCACTTTTATTTATGTTATTAGAGCACAGTTATTTACGTAAAATAATAATTTAGAATGACATAATGAATAGATAGATCCAATTTAGTGCCGACAGAGTCTACAAGTCGATTATAGTAGATATTGTACCGACTTCAGTTATACCGACCAAAATCGCGTGCAACTGTCTCTCTCTTCGTACTCTCTCTAACAAATAGACAGAATTCAAAAGTCATAAATCATAATCTAAAATAACCTATCGATTGTTAACTTATCTTTGTCCGGTGATGCTGCTACTACTTGCTTTGCAACTCATTCAAACTTATTAATTGGCACAATTACTTCAATGCACATGAGCGGTTCCATCAGGTCAGAACGTGTTTCAGGTAAAAGGACGAGCGACAAATTAAATCTTGATCAAGAACTAATCAATAATCCTACCTAATACTACCACCACCAAACAACATATGCCCGCATAATCTTCTCCTCCCAATTTCTTATTTCGATCGCATTAGGTATGCGCAATGATTGAACTTTTAGGGTTTTCTTTTCTCTTCTTTTCTGTTGCTGCTGCAATGCATCAAAAGAAGAAAAAGAAAAACATCCAGTGTGTAAGCTTTTCTCTAATTTCGAAGCTGTCCAGAATTAGGGTATGTCCAATGGTGATTTATGAGCTAGCTCTAAACATATTATTTCATATTTTAATAGAAGAGAGAGAAAAGCTAGATCTTGATCAAGAGCTAGTCTCATACACACATTCCAAGATTATATGGGGATGTCATGTGGGACTATTCATGTTATGAGCTATGTGCTAAAAGTTAATATCATTGGAGAAGTTAGCTTAGAGCTAGTAACTAGCTCATACCATTGCACATGCCCTTACTACTACTGTTGCAAAGGTATAAAGTGCTTTTGTGAGTTTATACACTCTCGTGGTAATTCAACTTTTTTTCTTTTTCTTCATCTCCTCTCTCTCTCTTCCTATTGTGAACTCGCTTTCTTAGGGTATGGTCAAAAGTGTTGTGCCTTTTAGCTTTTAGCTAGTTACGAGGAAGATTAAGGAAATCAGAGACACTCACATTAAGAAACCACTCTGTTCAAAAACTAACTTTTAAAAGCTAAAAACCAAAAAATGTTTAGAACATGACCTAAGCAAAGTGTCTTTGGCTTTGACTTCTAACTTCTAGAATAAACACATTGATTTTTAATTTTGTTTTTTACTTTTGTGGCTTTTTTTTGGCTTTGCTTTGTTTTCCTTTTTTTCTTTTATATTGTCCATGGAGATATAACTGTGTTTTGCTCTTTTTTTTCTTATTTTTCTTTAATTGAATGACTCAAAAAAGCTAACAGCCGCTACAATATAATTTCAGCCAAATACCAGCAGTCAAAAGTCAGAAACCACTAAAAAAGCCAAATTGAACAGGGCCGTAAAAGTTGGCTTACGTGACCTCTCACTGCAAACTAGGTTCAAAATCGTCCTACACAATCAACTTTATTTGAGTTATTGATCGAGCAAGAAGAATTAAAGAGTGAGTTCTTTTGGACTGTAGCTTATGACTTAAAATTTTGAATTCTAACGGTTCCCGAGAGGCGATACGTAAAGAAAAATAGTCTCGTGCGATTTTGGCCGGTACAACTGAATTCAGTACATTTATTTACTACAATCTTTCTGTTGACCTCATTTTAAAAAACGCACTGTTTAAAAGCTAACTACTGTATAATAACTTATAAGTCATAAGCTATAAATACAGGGCCCTTTTAAAACCCAACAATATTTTCACGTAAAATTCATGCGTTCCAATTGGGAATTGCTACTACTGTTGCAAATCATCCGCTAAACAAAGCTGGGGGGGATTCCGGCCCCCCCCCAGCGCGTCCACGTCGCTCCGAATGCTCCCTCGGCCGGCGCGTGTCGGCGCGTTTTGCGTACGGCCGGGGGAGGCATTTTCCTTGACCTTTTCGAAAATTACGTAAAGGTCCTTTTTCCTCGCAAAAAAGTCCCTGCAAGTTTTTTTTTACAAAAATTTTTTTGATGGCGCCCCGCGGGTTTCCAGAATCACGTATAGGTCCTTATTTACTTACGTACAGGTCCTCGGTTTTTTACAAAAAAAGACCTTTGGTTTTTCCGAAATTACGTATGTGTCCTCGATTTTTTATGAAGCCCCTACGAATTATCGTCTCTTTTACTTTGGTCCACACGGTAGCTAGCGCGGCGTGCGCCGCGCTTATGCAGCTAGTCTTTTGTTTAGTTTTGGAGGTGACAGTGGACGCAGAACCCGGCGCATCACGCAAAATTTTTTTTGAAAGGATCACGAAACTTTTTGATGCTCCACAAAATCCCATGACAGAACTCTGAGCGTATGCCCGGTAACCGATGCTTGGACGGTTAACTCCGTTAATTTGTTGGATCCTCTACACCCCCGTGCTCTCTGTGGCTTTCCATTCACCACTCAAAGCAATGTGCAAAAGAGAAGGAAAAAAACATGGAAGTATAGTTCTTTTTCAGACCATGGAAGTGTAGCTTTAAAGCTGTGTTGTTTTGCAATCACTTCTTTTTATATCAACATAGAAAAAACCTCTAGTCACATTTTAGTACATGGTACAAATAAAACTGGAGTTACAATCCACAGGCAAATGAATCTGGGGTGCTAGTCTTGTAGGCCCTTTCCTTTTAGCTTATGTGTTATGCTTTATGACTTATAGTTTCTCTCAAATAAACAATTGAGATGATTTCTCTATCGCTTTTTTGAAACGGTTTATCAGAATAACCTTTTCAAAATGGCTTATCGATATTTGGTATGTTCGCACAAAGTGCTCGTGTTAGAATCAAAAGCCATGCCATAGCAAATCACCGCTGAAAAGAATTCACCTGTACTCATTAGTTATTTGCTTCCATCTTAATGCAAAGCCATACAAAGCTTCTTAAAAAGACAAGTGAAACTGGGGTGGCAATCACTTACAAGCACAGAAGATCTCAATCATTGTGCAGTGTGCTTGCATAATGTGTTGTACATAACTAGATCCAATTTCTCAATGAAGAATCTGAGCAGTATAGATCTAACAAAACCTGTACAGATCGAATCGAACTTAAAGTTATGCGAACCAGCATATTTATCCATATAATTACGCACTTAGATACTATACTATAGTTATCTTTGGTATATAACTTTATCGTTGACAATTAAAATATAATTATATCTGCTATACAACTCTAATACATATATAATTAATCTGCACCGTTATAATCTGATCCTACTAAAATAAATGATAGAGATATTTCTTTTTCTCAATTAATTAGAGCATTTCTAAATTTTTTTCTTTTTAGGATTATTCCAGGATATTTTTGCCCTCAAAACAAATGAAGTGACTTGAATCTTACCAGTTGTTTTTATTTATATAGCGGAGACACCAAGTTGTATTTTACAAATTCAGCAATGAGTCAAATTCTGTATATAATTATCATTTGTTTGTACTACAAGGGCTAAATGTACATGGCTCCGCTCGTTTTGGTTTGAACTTATGGCTTATTTTGCACTATTCATAAATTTCGTCTTTTTCTATGCTTTTGACTTTTTTTGAGCTTTTTTGCCGGTTCTTTTTCTCGTATTTGTTTGCATTATACGTGATGGGCTAACATATTTTTTTCTATTTTTAAAATTTTTAATTTTAATTATGCTAAATAGGTCTCTATCAACTATGGTGTTTTTTTAGCCAGCTATAGTGCTTTTCAGTCATAAGCCACTCAAAAAAAAACTCTTTTGAGCAGGGCCATAGACTATTGGTTGTACATCATGTAGTACTTAATTGACGTAGCTGCAATTATAATTACAAAACAAAACAAAAATGGAGATGAATATGTGGTCATAGTTCTTGTTTGCCATGCCTTGAGGATACATGCGGCACACTGAAACATATCCAGTGCTCCGCCATGTCAAGCACTTGCAGCATGCCATGTTGGATCGAAGGACGATGGCTGGGAAGCGATAGTCATTTAAAAGGCAGGTTTAGTTGCTCTAGCAAAATCAACACATACCACAATGCTTCAGAGACGATGTATTAGAGCAGTCAAAACAGTACACCGAGCATCTGATCCAACCAGCACGGAGCAATATTTCCTTTCAGCTATGAATGATGGTTTAGAGTTGTGGATGATAGGTTTTAGTCATAGCGGGAGCGTTTGTGCGAATAATAGCGGGAGCGTTTGTGCGAATAAAATGAATGCTGATAAATCGTTTCAAAAAACTATTCTAGTAAATCAGTTTGAAAATAACGAAGAAATTATATTATGTATTTGTTCAGAGAAGCCCTAAAATATTAGCAAAAAAGTCTGAAAAGGGGGGATCGAAGTCACCTGGTGTGTGGACGTACTACCTGTTGAGGAACCATTGCTGGCGAGACCAGCCCGATCGATTCCTCCTATACAAAAATAGATAGATCAATCACTGAGTAATGCAATAAATACAAGATTTAACACACAGATAGGGGGAGAACTCATTCTTTCTTTATTGCCTTTTCTTCACAAGTACAAGGTGATAACCAATGGGACCCTCTATATATAGGCTACAAGGTGAGATGTCCACAATGGGCCAAGGTCTCAAGCCTAGGCTCAGATTTCCCAATACCCCCTTGAGCACTCAGCCGACATGGACGAGCGGTGCGACGGCTGATGGTGCAATCGGTCGCGTGCGGGGGCTCAGACGGACGGCGCGACCGGCGCTCGTGCAGGAGCGGCGGCACGGCCTCATGCGAAAGGCAGCAGCCGAACGACGCATGGCGGCACGGCCGTATAGTGGCGGTGACCCGTGTAGGGGCTGGCGACTCGGGCAGTGCGGCTGCGGGCTGGCGGCGCGGTCACGTTTGTGTTATGCGCACGGCTTGGTGGCGGGCGGCGCATTCGGCCACGTGTGATTTTTTTCTTTTTTTCTTCAATCTACAGTGCAATCAACATCTATTCTTTCATGTAATCTACCGATCGACATTGTGCCAACGACTTCAAGTTTGCTCACGGTAGATTAGAGCAAATTTGCACTATAGAAAATAATCTAGAAAGTGAATTTGCGAAATTTAAAGCGATCTAGATAGAAAATTCAATCTATAGGTACTTCGACAATTACCTTTCAATCCACAGAGCAATTTGTGCTAATAACTTGTTGAGGAACCGTCGCTGGTGAGTCTAGTTCGATCGATTCCTCCTATGCAAAAATAGATAGATCAATCACAGAGTAGTACAGGAAATACAAGATTGAACACACAGAGATAGGGGAGAACTCCTTCTTTCTTTATTGCCTTTTCTTCACAAGTACAAGGTGATAGCCAATAAGACCCCCTATATATAGACTACAATATGAGATGTCTACCATGGGCCAAGGCCTCAGGCCAGGCCCACGCACATATCCACTAGGGAAAATTTGTTCAGTAGCACTGAAACGTCACCGCTTTCGGAAAATACCACTAAAAAATGGGGTTTGGGAAATTACCACCGAAAGATTCATTTTTCTTCGGGATTTAGCACTCTAGACAAAAATGCCCCTCTCCCTCCCCTCCCTCACCTTCCTCTCCTCTGCGCCGCCCCGTCCGCCTCCCTCTTCCCCCACCGCTTCGCCGCCAGCCTCCCCGCCTCCTCCCTCCTCACGCCGGACACTGGCGGCGCTGGCGGCGGCGGTTTTCGGCCGGACGCGGGGGAGCGGGGAAAGGAGGGGGAGGAGGCGCGGGGAGGTGGGTGCGGAGGTAGGCAACGGCGGCGGGGATGGGGTGCGCGGAGAGGGAGGAGGCGAGCGGCGTGAGGAAGGAGGATGCGGGGAGGCCGGCGGCGAAGCAGTGGGGGAAGAGGGAGGCGGACGGGGCGGCGCAGAGGAGAGGGAGGTGAGGGAGGGGAGGGAGAGGGGTATTTTTGTCCAGAGTGCTAAATCCCGAAGAAAAATGAATCTTTCGGTGGTAATTTCCGGAACCCCATTTTTTAGTGGTATTTTCTGAAAACGGTGACCTTTCAGTGCTACTGAACAAATTTTCTCTATCCACTATGGCTAGCACAATCTATCCCATGCGGGGTGAGGGCCCACCGGCCAGGGAGTGAGGGGGCACGAATTAGCAACCATTAATTGCTCAGTTTTATGGGACAACAATGGCCGGGTATTGTCAAAATTGACTGACCATGCCGGGGGGCACACTCATGGGATTCCGTTTTCTTTCCTTCTCTATGTTGCCGTTTCAGCCCTTTTTATCCCTCGATGTTGGCCCAGTTTACCGGTGTTCGTATTGCTTACGATCGATAGTTTGTAGCTTTGATTGATATTTTTTAGTTGAAAATAAACAATAAAAATAGGAAGAATTAATTTTAAAAAAGAAGACGAGCGATGGAAAAAATGAGGAAGAGATATATGCGCGAGACGAGAGAGAGGAGTCGAATACGTGATGTGTCTTGACTCCTATCTTATTCTTAGAGCGAGAGAAGTGGAGAAACGGCTTTTAAAAGTCAGGTGTTCATATTAGTTTATGACTACTCCAAACAGAAGTCAAAAGCATAACCCAATACGAACACATGGCTCATAGCTTAAGGCTTATGGTTTGTCCTGAATAAACAAGCGATATGGCTTTTCTGTCATCGTTTCAAAGTAACTTATCGGGACAACCTTTTGAAATAGCTTATTGGTATTCGATTTATTCATATAAACACTTGTGTTAGAGTTAAAAGCCATCAGCCGCAGCCGCGAGGCACTGGTAAAAAAAATGCTTGTTGTTTCATGGAAATGAAGACAGACAATGACAAGAGAGAGAGAAAAGGAAGGGAAAAGGTGAGACGTGCTCTCCTCGAAGTGAGCAGTAGAAGCCCTTTTCGTCGTCTTCCGTACGGGCCTCTCTCTGCACGCGCACACATCGCGAGGCGCATCTGACGGCCTCCAGGAAGATCCTCCTGCGATCGTACGGCCCGAGGGTGGAGGGCGACCACGGCGGAGCCCCACCGCACGTGCTTGCCGACACGTAGGGCTGGACGAAAAACTCGAAGCTCGTTAGCTCGCTCGGCTCGTGGCTGGCTCGGCTCGGCTCGGCTCGGCTCGTTAGGATAACGAGCCGAGCCGAGCCAAGATTTTAGCTCGTTAGCTATAACGAGCCAACTCGAGCCAGCTCGCGAGCCGCTCACGAGCCAAACGAGCCATGCTTCCAGGAATTTAGATATGCATATGCTGCTTCCATGGACCTAATTTGTACTCTATTGCATGTGTTAATGTGTAAATTTGTACTCTATTGTACCCAAACGAGCCATGCATGTATTAATTTGTACTCTATTGTACCCAAACGAGCCAAACGAGCCTAACGAGCCAAACTTCCATGGATGAATATATGATGGAGATATTTTTTTGCCCTGGCTCACGAGCCAAACGAGCTAACTCGAGCTTTTTGTCGAGCCGAGCCGAGCTGGCTTTTTAGCTCGTTAGTTATAACGAGCCAGCTCGAGCCAGCTCGTTATCTACCGAGCCAGACCGAGCCGAGCCGAGCCGAGCCGAGCCAGCTCGTTATCCAGCCCTACCGACACGTGACAAGCAGAGCTACTCCTTGCCCTTTTTTTTATACTTTACCGACATGGAGTGAAAAAGCAAACGAAATCAGCAATCCATAATCCCGTTTAGCAAAGGTTTAAAACAGCTCCTGATTCTTGTACATGATGTAAAAACTATAGCATTTTTCTTCCGGCTTATTTTTCACTATACATAAATTTCGTCTTTTTCTAAACTTTTGACTTTTTGTTAAACTTTTTTGCCGGTTCTTTTTCCCATATTTATTTGTATTATACGTAATGGGCTAACATATTTTTTAATTTTTTTAAATTTAATTATGCTAAATAAGTCTCTGTCAGCTACAGTGTTTTTTCAGTCAGTTACAGTGTTTTTTAGCCATAAACCACAAAAAAACCCAAATAATCACCACTAAGGTACCGTGTAATGACAGCAGTAAAAGATGGATGTTAGATCATGTACATGCTTTACCCATCAGGTGATTCAGACGAGCCAACACCCAGGAAACAGACACTTCGGCCGGATAAAGCTCAAGATTTTTCACGTGCCATATGCTTTTGTCTAATCTCTACTCGTCATACGACGTATGCGTCGATCGATGAACTAAAACCGAGAAGCTAGCAACGCAAATCGATGTGGCCGGTGTTTCCGGTGTTCTGTATAATTTTTTTTACTCCTGCTTTATTAATATAAAAGCATCTTCAATAGTGACTTTATTTTAATAGAAGAGAGAGAAAAGCTATCTCTTGATCAGAGCAAGTCCAATAATAGAGTCAAGTGTTTGGCTATAAGTCAAGTTATAAGAGCCAAGTTATACAATAATTTGTCTTCTATTTGTCTACAAAAAGGTTTTTTTTATTATTATGTGGTACCATGTCCCACATTCTCTTTCCTATTCCTCCTCACATACATTTATTATCTGAGCCCACCACTGCATAGGCTCCCGTGCCCAGCTTGTTGCTTGCATGAAAGCCAAGCTCTCATCTCTCTCCTCTTTTCTCTCCTCCACATCAGCAAAAATGCTGACTAGCTTGGCTATAAGACCATTAGAGCAAGTATTATAAGAGGCTGTAAGCTGGCTGTATGCTGAGGTGGAGGAGAGAGAGGAGGAGAGAGAAGAGAGGTGGGCTGTAAGCTTACAGCCAGCTGAAGCACAAGAACCAAGAAACTTTGTGAGAGGGAGGGGTAGGTCATACAGCCTTCAGCTGGCTGTAACTACTATATGAGTAGGCTGATAAGTGAGCTGTAAGTATTCATACAGCCAGCTGAAGGCTGTATTATAAGACTTGCTCTTATTGGACTTGCTCTCAAGAGCTAGTCTCATACACACATTCCAAGATTATGTAAGAGTGTCATGTGAGGCTATTTATGTTATGAGTTATATGCTAAAAGTTAGTACTATTGGAGAGCTAGTAACTAGCTCATACTGTTGGAGATGCTCTAAAGGTAGTTCTTAGCGGATCCAGAAAATTTTTTTGGAGGGGCTGAAGTACCTTCAGCTCGACCTCAGCCCCTTCTACATTATACATCCATGGCTAAAAATTTAGGGGGGGGGGCTCCAAGGGTTCGGTAGCGGTAGGGAGGGCTCGAGCCCCCCCTGCCCCACCGCTGGATCCGCCCCTGCTTCTGCCTTTTCGTTTAAAGAAATATGCTTAAAACAGATCTTATACGTGCGTGCGTGTATGGACAGGTAGCCAAAGTGTACGAACTAGCGATATGTGACACTAAGGGTATAAACTAGCTTCATCCACAGGTTTGAGCACCGTAATAGCAGAATATTTTTACTGCATTTGCCTGTATGTTTTTCTTCGGAAAAAGTCTACTTTTTAGCTTTAAACTATGAAATCGTTCACTTTTGAATCTTAAACTCTCAAAACCATCCTCCAAAAAAAACCACTTCGATTTATGATGATGTAGCGGTAAGGGTTTGTTGACATAGCACACTAGTCAACATCAAATTAAAAATAACAAAATAGTGAGGCGGCCCACATATCAATCTCTACACCCTTTTCTTCGTCCTCCATCTTCTTCCCCTCTCCCTTCTTCCCATCTCCTGGTCCCCATCCCATGGGAAGGGCTGGCGATGGCGACGAGGTGACCTCGAAAATGGATTGCCGGAGTTAGGAGGTGTATAGGGGAGATGACGGCACAGCTCGTGGGCCTTCATTGTGTGCTCACAGCTGCTCCCGATGGCGGGGGGCTAGGAAGAAAAAGGGTGGCACTAAAGGGGAATGGAGGGGAAAAGAAGGTGCGCAAGAGCAAGATAGGAGTTAGGGAAATTTGCCGGAATGGTCAATAGGGACGAAGAAGATTTGAGGTGGGCTAGCAGTGGGAGACAGGGGGGTGAGATGGTTGCACACGGTGACACTCGTGGAAGAAGGGAGAGGCCGAATTGGGGGTGAGGGAAGATAGAGGATGGTGAGGCGGTACTCTAGTGCGGGTTAATTGGAAGGAGGATCACTGGGTTATGTTTGGCAGCGGTGGTGACAGATTCCGGCCGGTGGCGAGAAAGAAGGTGGTGTGCTTCGCTATAGTGGATGGAAGGTGAAATTGATTTGAAAGCTTTTGCTCATGGTGTTAGGGAATAAAAAAAGATGCAAAGGAATTGTGGGAAGACTCATGGATTTGATGGGAACGATGAGCTTGAGTACAACGGCAATGGCGGCTATAGCTCTATTCCCTTCATGAGCGGGACCTTACGGGGAGGAGTGGAAGAGGAGGATGTAGCACGATCAACTGAGTGGTTTTGGGCCAACATAGCCCCCAATCGTGCCTCCTCCTCCTACTTCGTGGCCCAAAGCGGCCCCTACAGGTGAGCCGGCGGTTGGCTCGGGACACGTCCCTGTATGTCGACAGCCTCGAGGTGAGCACAGCAGAGTAGCAACTCTATGTGGCCTTCTACCAGGTCGCACCCGTCGTGATCGCCCGTGTCTACCCATGTCATCATGGGAGTAGCTAGCTCGGGCTTGAGAGAGAGGTGGAGAGAGACAGAGAAAGGAGGAAGAAGAAGAGCTTACCAGCTGACATGTGGACCCACCTAACTCAACCAGAAACTTTGGTTGCCACATCAGCGAAAACATCTCCAAGTCATGTGAAAATTGGGTAGGAAGGGCGAAAGGGGGTAAAGTGGATGGTTTTGAGAGTTCGAGATTGTAAACTAAACGGTTTCATAATTCAGGGTTGAAAATCGAATCGATACCAGAGTTCATGTTTGAAAAGTGTACTTTTTCCCTTTTTCTTATTCTATGGAGGGCGACTATGAGTATCTGACAGCTCGATCTAACCGATAGTTGGAATTTTAGGAGAATGGTTTGTCGGTGACTTACCGAGAAATTCTCTGTGTATAAGCCTTGTTTGGAACGTGGAATTTTTATTATAGGAATTATATCATTTCCTATAAAATTCCTTTGTGGTATAGTGGCGTTTCTACATTGCCTATTTGAACTCCTCATTTAGAATGTGGAAATTTTCCCGATTCATACAAATATTGAACGGTTTTATATGAAATTCCTGTTCCAAGCGGGTGCTAAAGATTTTTGTTTAGAGCAAGTACAACAATGGTCTTATAGCCAAGCTAATCAGCATTTTTGCTGATGTGGAGGAGAGAAGAGAGGAGAGAGAGGAGAGCTTGGCTCTCATGCAAGCAACAAGCTGCACACGGGAGCCTATGCAGTGTTGGGTCCAGATAATAAATGTATGTGAGGAGGAGTAGGAAAGAGAATGTGAGACATGGTACCACATAATAATAAAAAAATCTTTTGTAGACAAATAGAAGACAGATTATTGTATAACTTGGCTCTTATAACTTGACTTATAGCCAAGCACTTGGCTCTATTATTGGACTTGCTCTTACTGTTTGGCTTAGGTAAATTGATCTGCAGTAATAGCAGCAGAGGCGCACTTCACGAGAAACTAAAAAATTCCTCCAGATTGTGGGCCATATCTGCGAAGGTACATTGCGGCTATTATTCTAGCTCATTGGAGTGGTTGCATTGCAATATTGCGATGCATGCATGCATGATGGCACCAGGAGCACAAAGGCAGGGAAGTGATTTAATTAGCAGCACGAATTCAAATATATTTGCGTAATTTTTTCATTTTATTTTTGGGAAACAAACAAAGCAGCGTTGCTTCCATACGTCACTGGGTTGCATGCTGTACAAGGTTCCAAGTAAACAATAACGTATGCATGTGGGTTGGCCATATGATGTAAACTGTTGTGTTCTCTGAAGCTTTTACGTCCGCTCATTTTGGTTTGAGCTTCTCACTTCTGACTTATTTTTAACTATTTATAAATTTTGTCTTTTTCTGAACTTTTGGTTTTTTTGCCTTTTTTGCCGGTTTTTTTCCCATATTCGTTTGTGTTGTCCATGATAAGCTAACATATTTTTTTTCTATTTTTAAATTTAATTATGCCAAATAAGTCATCTTCAGTTACAATGTAATTTCAACCAGCTACAGTGTAGTTTTGGTCATAAACCATTATTTTTCAGCCCAACCAATCGGGGCCTTAGCTTTGTTCGTACTTCGCACAAGTTCCCAACCACCGCTCGAGTTAGAAATTTAATTATTCTTGTGGGGCTACAATTAAGTGTATTTGATTTACTATACTTTGATACGAGTGCAGTAGCTAACATTGTTTTGGTTCTCTACATGTGTATTCTATGTTTCATTAGGTATGAAATTTTGCTGTCCCTTTGGAAGATGTTGCAAGGGCATATTCTTTGGGCAATGCTAGCTTTAAGAAGATTATTTGAGATATATACATAGGGTTGCTATAAGAATTTTGGAATATGCTGAGGCTGTGGTCTGGTTCCAAGCATTGTTTTCATTCTTAAAATAAAAGACAACAGCACCCCTGCGAATTAATCCTCTTTTCTGAATTGTTTGTACATTTTAAATTATTTAGAATCCTATGTACATTTTAAATTATTTAGAATCCTACTTACCACTCCACCTCAGTATTTCTATTTTGATGCAAGAGTTAACGTGGTTAATTTGATTAGAAAGAAGCCCTAAACCTACACACTGCCCTTTGTTTGAGACCACGAATGGGAATGGTCCATCATTTGCGTACTGTTGAAAGGGTGAAGACAATGTAGCCGCGACCCTATTTGATTTGTTTCTACTAGAGTGCTAAAACACGCATGGCCCACGTCACACTCATAGCATGGGCCAGATTAGGATCCCAATAATTGTTAGGGTTGGGGCCTAAATCTTATAGATATTGTTGCTTTCTCCTTCACTGCCTAGCTAAAATTTGCTTTCATTTGTAGGTTTGTTTAAGTAGATCTCAAACTATTTAATGTAGTTTGTCTTTTATTAAAAGTTTGAGATCTCAAACTATTTAATGTAGTTTGTCTTTTATTAAAACTTTGAGCTACTTCCTCAGTCCCGCAATATAAGTTCTCGTTCTTGGGAAGTGTCGTCCCACAATATAAATCCATTTCGAAGACTAAAAGTGCTAGGTATAGTTATTACAATATTTACACTATATCCCCCCTACTTTAATGCTGAAAAAATGAGTGTGTAGTTATAGTATGCAATTTAATGTATGGTCTAATATTATTAGTTTTTTCTTAAATTTAATGTCTCCTTGGTCTATATATGTGATGGATTTTAGACTTATATTGTGATGACGGAGAGAGTAGCTCCCAATGGAGAAACATGTAACTTAACCCCACCTAATGGAAGATAAATATATATCAACTTTTTCTTACATCACAAAAGACAAAATTAACTGTTGGACAAATTTTATGTCCTAACAATATAAGATAACCTATCACTCTAACTTATTTTTTAGTAGTACTAGTACTAGTACAATGTGATAGAAGTGATCATTTAGCTGGTGATTTTCCAAAAGGTTAGGCCCAAAACTGCATGCGTGGGGCTCGACTGGTCAAAATGGTGGCATGCATGCCCACTCAATTAGCTTTGAAAGGATGGGTTGCCTTTAGTTTGTGTGGGATCAGGCAGACATTAGTTACCCTAATCATTCCATCCTGTCATTCATCTCCAGCAGATCAGAGACCCTGCCATGATATGCGTGGCTCCATGGTTGGATGAAGAAAAGTGAGCGTTCCCAATCAAGATATTGCAAAGCAATATCCATATTTCTCCACATCACTAAAAAATATATATAGATATAACCCTATTCAATAAATAGTATCTATCGCTGGGCCTAAGCAATAAATTCATCCAACTCTCTCCTCACCTTACCAAATTCAATGTTTTGCTATTGATTTTATAACCAAGTAATATCTTCCTCTCTCTCTCTCTCTTTTTAAATTCTCTCTTCATCTCACTATAAATTCTAGTTGGCATGCTAATTGATACGGTAGAAATTACTGATTACGATCCATTGGAAAGGGAGATCATCGTCGACCTCTCTCCAAATTAATGATAAGTTTGTACTATGCCTTTGCAGCTTGATTAATATAACGGCATGGCCCGTACTCTTCCCAGCTCTTAATTACCGGACGGTGGTTACCAAAGCACAGGTTCTTTAAAACAAACTAGTATAGTGCCCGTGCTAACGCCACGGTGGCATTTCGGGGATGCACATGAAAACAACCAAATGATGATTTTTTTCATAGTTTAAGTTTCACGCAATTGTATATCACCATGTATATAATCTGGAAAACACTCATGTATATCACCAGTAAGTTCAGGTCATGAAATTACAAGCCTAGGCCAATTATAATGCATAACAATGCAATAATAAGTCATGTCTCGCCTGAACCATCTAATTTCTGATTTGCTTAAGTAGGTCTTGGAGTTCTCCAGGGATAATGTCTTTACATTCATTTTCACTGCTCTTCAAAATGTCCACCAAGAAATTCGTCCTCAGTGAATGTGATCGCTGTGCATGGCAGATAATAAGTTAACTTATTAATTTGCTATGTAGTCTACAAAATATACACAGAGAATATTATATGCTCACAGTGTTGATAACTGGTAATCTTACGCCATTCCACGACCACATGAAACTGTATACAAGGAAGCCTGACAGGTTGCTGCAGAAGAGCACGTGTTTAATTGTTATAGATAAATCAAATGATATTTGATAATAAAGATGAAACATATTATAAGTTATTACCAGTCCGTAGTTTTTGGAACCCATGTTGGGAATTTACGACGCCAGTAAAAAATATCGTCTTTCCACGCAGGATGTGCCAATTCCATGGCGAGTTTGAAATTATTGGCAATGTTATGTAATTTGTGTATATATGGCATGCATGCATCAGAACCCTCAAACATTGTATTTTTAGGATGAGGATCCATAATGGACACAGTTCTGGTACCCATGTCTAGTATGTATAATGTGTAGTGCTTCATTTGACGGTATGGCAGTAGAACCTATAAACAAACACCGAGTCTATAAGTGACAAATGATAAAACACAAGTTTTTAAAGGAGTATATAGAACATATCTTACACTGCTGCAATGTGAAATATCGTACTCCATGTCAGGCCAGCATTCAAGCAATTTTGCGAGTTTTTTGCAGTCTAGCTTGTCACACCACCGCGGATCTCGTCCAAACTGAGATATGGACTGTTCATTTTGCAAAATTTAGAATTATTTGTTTATATATATACACACACACACAACAAGGGAACAATTATATCAACTTACGCAAAACTGGAGGTCCATGTAGTGGAATTTGTCATCTAACCACAACAAGGTTTCGTTGCACGCAACCGTCCGAACACCCATGTTGAAGCAATCACAATCAATGGGTTTATTTGCATCTAAAATATATCTAAGTGTTCTGAGACTTAAAGAAATTGGATATGGTCTGGTGCTTCGAACCCATTCTTTGCTACAAAAAAAACTAGGACCAGGAACGAATTAGTTGATCACATCTTAGTATATTAGTATATATGCAATTAATTAGCAAAAATACTTACTCTAAACACTCTTCATCGTCTATCGACCAGATGTATGTGCTCAACCAATACAATAGTTCATTTCTGTCAGTGAATATTTTGGCAGATGGTTGAGGACCAGCAGCAATTTCTGACAGTTGAGTGACCTCACCCGGATTATCGATCATTATGACATCATCTGGATTATCGCTGACCTCTTTATCTTGTTCATCATCCTGGTACTCTCTCGCTGTATTTAATGTGGAGTTCCACAAGATTGCAGGGAGCTTGAACCTAAACTTACTTATATCATCCTGAAAATATGAGCAAGTGATGATCTATTAACCGATTATTTGACAAAAAAAAGTGACTATGTTTAGAAATCTCCCTATGAATTACCTGGGTCACATGGTCAGATAGAGTAATTCCAGTCCAATACTCCATATAGTTGATCATCCATAAACCACAACTTACCCTGTGCAAAAGTGAAAAAAAACTAACGTGAGTGATATACGACTCACATTGCAAGTCAGGCAATGGCATACACAACAAGTCAGATGATCTTTTACCCATCTGTTTGCATTCTCTCAGTGATCTTATCTATAATTGGCCAAGATGCCACTTTAATATCCGCCCATTTATCTCGGTACAGCTGTGTATGCTCTGCTGCAAGTTTTATTACTCTTTCCAGTCCTCTTAACTGTTGTGACCGAAACACCAATATTTAGAAAGGAATATTAGAATTAAAATACAATATGAAACTATATATTAATCATTAGTACCTACCGTAGTTTTGAGATATCGACGGTCCGATAGTTCTCGTCCGAAAGAATCCAAGACATGTATCTCACATTTTTTGGCATTCACAACCGCTAGGTACCAGTGAAACTTCTCAATATTAATTGGAAGGAACACCTGCACTAACAGAGTATTATCTCAAATTTTTCTTCTATCCTTAAATTAACAAAATTAACATCTGCATGATATTATATATATAATAATTATGGCATCGACAAGTTTACCATATCAGCGTGTAAATACTTTTCGACCCTTGTATAATCTACGTCATCTTTATAGTTCAATGCCACCTTAGGATCGTCGTCACGTTTTAGCAAGCTGGAAATAAATGTATTTTCTAAATAAACATCTCCACCTTCTCTATGCTGTAGGTGTTCTTCATGCCAGATACAATGAATATAAGCACTTAGGACCTGCAAATTTTTAATTTGACAGTAAAGAATTGAACCCAGATATTTGGTATACATCAATCAATGCAAAAGACAGTCTTAAACATACTTACAGCGCCATTCACTTGCTCGCCGTCACGGAAAAGACAATCCATGTCATCTCTGTTTACCCAATTATTATCGATGTTGACGAGTACCCTTTTTTTCTGGTGTTGCTTTCATGTATTCAATTATATCAGCATCTTCTTTTGTACACTCATAATCTACAGAGAAATTATTTTTATTATTAATTAATTCCCAAATAAGTAAAGAAGATACAATTGAAGACCACTTACCTTGAGGCAGGACTTTTGCATTGTTTGACTTCTTAGGTTTATTATGTCGGGATGATGCCTTCATCTGTGTGTTCAAGACTATCGACTTCACATCCTCGTCAGCACGCTTCCTGTAGTCGTCTTGTTCTAGGTCAACTATTTGTTCGGCATCGTATTCGATTGGCCCTTCTGCTACATCCATGTTGATCTGCAATATATAATATCAGTGAAGAGAGAGTGAAGTAGTGAAGCAGCTTGTGAAATGAATCAGGTTAGAGTCGTTTACGACTGGTCAAGATTGATTACGACCAGTAAGGGTCGTTTACGACCAGTACAGAGGACTTACGACCAATTTGTCACCTGCACGACCACGTCTCTTGGTCGCTGCGCTGGAGTCACCGTGATCGCAACCTTCTACGACCACGCTTTGTTGCTGTGCAACCTTCTACGACCACACAGTATAGCTGGCGATCGCTGTTCTCCGTGGTCGAAGATTCATTCGATCACGGTCACTTCACTTCTACGTGGTCGGAGTCACTTCCGACCACGTTGTGACCTTCTCGGCGTATCGCCGACTTTGCCTTGTCGTGGTCGTAAGTTTTGACTACCACGGTTGTCGTGGTCGTAAGCAGACTTCGACCACCTGCGAGCTTGTCGATCACTCAGAACTTGCTCTTTTCTCCTCTCTATTACTCGCAAACACTTTGCGTCTTTACACGACTTGGTTGCCTTGCTCGGCCTTTGGTTCTTTTTCTGATTACACAGCTCCACGTCTCTATTTATACCCGGTAATTTCGACTTCATCTCGGGTTTACAAACCGACTCCGACTCCGAGTCTAATACGACTTCTACTCTGTTTCGACTTCGATTACAGCTCCACGTCTCTATTTATACCCGGTATTTTCGACTTCGTCTCGGGTTTACAAACCGACTCTGACTCTGAGTCTAATACGACTTCTACTCTGTTTCGACTTCGATTACAACCTAACTTTGCATACGACTTCTAAACACAAGATTATTTCCAACATTCTCTCCCTAATCTTCCTGCCGTAGTCGTAACACCTCTTACAACGTGGTCGTAGCTTCCTTACGACCACGTTCAATAGCCTTTCGACCACACTATCTGTTCGTAGCGGTCGGTAGTCGGCGCCTTACGACCACGTTGTAGCGAGCTTCGCCGCTCGGGCATGCGACCACGTGGGTAGTCGGTAGATTTCGACTACGACCGCAACTGACCACGTCCGACTGCGTTACGACCGCTACCAAGGGCTTCGGGCCGCGTCTGAATGTGCTACGACTACAAC
The DNA here is from genome assembly GCA_017311315.1 of Dendrocalamus latiflorus. Taxonomy (NCBI): domain Eukaryota; kingdom Viridiplantae; phylum Streptophyta; class Magnoliopsida; order Poales; family Poaceae; genus Dendrocalamus; species Dendrocalamus latiflorus. Next base: position 60,160,581 of record CM029663.1, on the reverse strand, counting down.
CGAGTGGTCGGAGGGACTTACGACCACGGCAAATATCGGCAGGCGTGGTCGAAAGGCGTCCGACCACGGCAAAATCCCGGCAGGCGGGATCGAGAGGCGCCTACGACGACGGTAGAGGAACAGTGATTTTACGACCACGTGGTAAAATTACTGACGCGGTCGAAAGGCGATCGATTGCGGCAAAATCGATTGATCGTGAGGTCAGGAAGCAATACGACCAGATTGGTGAGAAGTCGAAGGTGATCTGCAGCGTGCGACCAAAACGAAGGAAGTTGAACGTGGTCGTTAGGAGATATGACCAAAGCAAAGGGTTACGACCACTTGTAAACGATATGAGCGTGGTCGATAGACTTTCTGTGTGGTCGTAGGGGAGCTCGACCACAAGGAATGAACTTAGCCGCGCAACGGACCACATGGTCGTAAAATGGCACAGAGCGGTCGTAAAGGGTTCTGAGCGGTCGTAGATGGCACAGAGTGGTCGTAGATGGTTCTAGGTGGTCGTAAATGCTTTTGAGCGGTGGTAAACGATTACGAGTACAGCCAAGTACTCGTAGACGTAGTCGTAAGGGGTTACGACCATGTTGTGAGTAACTGAATATGGTTGAAAGATGCTACGACCACGTTGTGAGGGGTCGGTGGGGGCTTCGACCACAGTATAAGTGGTCGGAGGGTGTTTCTGAGTGGTCGGTGGGGGTCACGACCACATTGTGAGAGAGTGAGCATGGTCGATAGACTTCCGGTGTGGTCACCACGTGATCGTTAAGGGTGTCGTGGTCGTAAGGAGGCTACGATCACGTTGAAGGCTACGACCACAGTGTAATTGATCGTAAGGAGCAGCGACTTCATCGGGAAGATCTGAGTGGTCGTAAACTGCTACAGTAAGTTTACGACCACGTTGAAAAACGATCGGAAAAGCGATTGAGGCAGTCGGAACTGGTCGTAAGCTCTTGGAACCGGTCGTAATCAATCCTTACTGGTCGTAAACTACACTAACCGGTCGTAAGAGGGTCCTAGGAGGTCGTAAGACTTTCCACAAGTGCTACATGCAGTGAATAGTTGGCTACAATTTGGAATCCAGATTGCAGATAAACCATAGAATAGAGACTGCAAACAATAAATGCTCAATAGTGCGATAAATAGTACAAACCCGATGCCTATGCTTGGCTCCCTTGAAGTACAGAAGGGTGGGACGATCCTTATTCTCTGACAGTTGCAATGTAGGGAGCATATGTGTGTAAGGTACAATAACATCCTTAAGCAATGACACTTGAGTATGTTGTATCATATGGGAAGAGTCGCTGCTTGCAGATTTTGAATCAAGTTTGTACCATCCGCCAAAAGCAACTTTTTTCTCCTGCATTTTGCAGAAACCATAGCTAAATGATGCAATTATCAATCATCCTATTTTAAACTTGACGGGTATGTTTCAGCCCACCAACCTCAAGTTTTGCTGTTTTTTCCTTCTTCTTTTTCACTGGTTTTACATTGTCTGCTTCTGTCTTTGGACCTAGTATCTCTGCAAGCCTCTTGTCAATCTCCTCCTGTATGGAGCAGAATATGAAGAGGTTCAAAATAAAGGTAATGCAACCAAACCAACTCAAATGCTTCATTTACGAGCTGCATCAGCACCAAGATATTAACAGTCAATCCAAATGGCAAAAGTTCAGTTACAAGTCAATGAACGATGAAATATAGATGACCACATGTGTATGATATGGTGCTTCCACATAATACATGCAACTTAGGGCAGCATCCATTCAGAACAGCAGTCTAACCCAGTGCAGCCAGAAGCATATTAGTAGAAGGAAGATGGTTTGATACAAAAGACTTCATCCACTCCAATGCTCCAAATCAGGATGGGGACCTAATCCTGCAACCGAATGGATAAGTTATTAGAACATTGAAACCACCATTGCAAAAAGAAAATGCATCCTAAAATTTTACTTAATTGCTTTCCACATTTATTTATGAGATTGATTTATAAAATAAACAAAGAAAAATAACACACCTTCATCAGATTGATTGTTTATAGGTTCGAACAAGGCACTATCATATTCTATATCATTCTGTCCTATATGCAATGCTTCCTTCACCAAGACACCGACTGACTGTATTCTCATCTTTTTTTGTAGTCCCTATTTCTCTGCAACATTTTTTCCTTGCTGTGCTCATCCATATTGTTGTACCTCTCTCTTTCTGCAAGGGCCCTTTGCCTCTTTGAGCTGCTAACTAGTCACCATTGGGTGGAAAACATTGGCATGGTCAGATGATCTATTCTATTATACATATAGTACAACATGCTACTATTGCTTGCACAAATGAAAAAAATACAAGGATGGCACCTGGAGTTACCGCACTTGCATTCAACAGAGTGTGGCTTGACAGGTTGTTGGGCACACAAGTATCATAGGTCGGTTGTCTTCTCCGGACATAATTATAATTTCTATGTAGCCAATCCATGTTGTTATCCGGACAGAAATTTTCCTTGTCCTCATCGTTTGATGCTCGGAGAATACTTGAACACGCTCCATATGGTGCTTGTTGACCTATCATGGAGCAGGATGAAACATTAATTTTTCATTGTCCGGACATAATTATTATTGCTTAATAAAGAGTAACATTTCAAATAACAAAGGAACCATTATTAAATAATAAATAAGCAATACCATGATCAGGTCCTATAGTATGCGTTGATGATTCTGTCCTCTTCAATACTCGTTGTTCCCGGCGCCTTTTATTCCTTTCTTCTCTTTGCTCGGTGGATTCCTCAGCCTTTATCCTTGCTCGGTATTCTCGTTGTTTTCTATTCCTCTCTTCCCTCTTTCGCTCGGCCTCATCCACAGGTGCTGCAAGTGATTTTAAAACTGAGAAGGTTATAAAAATATCGAAAGCAATTCCGTCATAGCCGAGGAAGCGCTCATACCTGTGTTGTTGTTTGTTATCTCGCCTAAAGCAGTGCACTCTGCTTTCTGGTTTGACATGTCCTTTTTTTATTTAACCAGCCAACAACATGCAAAACCAACCTGAGGAAGATGCAATGCACTACGCTCATGATTTCCTCGATGGACAGATATTACAAAACAACAATTCCTAATAGAATGACCACATATTTGTGAAACTTGAGGGAGTGCCATTTAGCAAATCATTTGGTTTCTGAAAAAAGAAGAATGCACCACATGAACTTTGGAAGTTGAAAAGAAACCATAGGTACAATGTATGATGTTCAGAAGACTGCAAAACCTAGGATGTAATATGTAACAATCTGTTATCACTTAATACCAATGAACTGTAGCATACAATGTTGAAATCTAATGCTGTTGAGAGATTGTCTGCCTTGTGGGGAAGTACTCGGTAGCAAAGCACGAACTAAAGACTGAAGTGCATCTCAGATTTATGTATGATGATCTATAGGAAAACCAGAGATAGTTATAGCAATGCAATAGGCCAATATTGAACCAACCAAAAAAAATTCTGAATGCAGAGCATGACATATTTGTTTAATAAAATAATAATATGAACCAGTTGACTTACTTGTCCACAAAATGTGTCTTACTTGGCCGAACTTGGAACATTCTTCTTGAACATCATCTCTAATATTTATCCAAATAAAAATCAGGATCCGTCTGCAATAAAGCATAGTAAATTTTTATCAGTTAGTTTTGGTCAACCAAAGGGAGACACAAGCTCCTCCACACTAATATAGAAAAACAGGTAGCCAAGATATAACAGACAATGTATCAGCAGACCAATACATGTAAGATGGGATGTATTTCATAATTCTAGATAAGGATTCCCTTCACATTGTAGTGCCTAGAATCACACATATGAGCACTTCCGAAAAAGAATCAGGTGTATAAGCTTTAGGTGCTAATCCAAATTATATGATACCATACATATTAGATAGGATTGATGAAACTTGGACAACTCAAATTATTGTGAAAAGATGCAGTAGGACTAAAAATTGTGATGTTTATGACAGCAACGTTGATTCATTCAGATGTTTATGTTGATGGTTTAGCTGTACGGTAAGAAAATTTAATGATATAGATAATGAAATTGTGCATCATGGTGTTGTTACTGCTTACAGTTTACAAGCTTCGGGGGAGGAGGCGGCCTTCGGTCGATTCGGCGGAGGCGGCGGCCGGGAGTTGATAGATAATGAAATTGTGCATCATGGTGTTGTTACTGCTTACAGTTTACAAGCTTCGGGGGAGGCGGCGACCTTCGGTCGATTCGGCGGAGGCGGCGGCCTTCGGGGGAGGCGGCGGAGGCGGCGGCCTTCGGGGGAGTCGGCGGAGGCGGTGGCCTTCGGGGGAGGCGGGGGAGGCGGCGGCCTTCGGGGGATGCGGGGGAGGCAGCGGAGGCGGCGGCCTTCGGGGGAGGCGGCGGCCGGGAGTCGATTCGGGGGAGGCGGGGGAGGCGGCGGCCTTCGGGGGAGGCGGGGGAGGCGGCGGCCTTCGGGGGAGGAGGCGGAGGCCTTCGGGGGAGGCCGCGCCTTCGGGGGAGGCGGGGGAGTATGGAACCCAGGAGACGACGATCGACCTGCATGCATGCAAGCCGCGAGCGTCAGGGACGCGGGAGGGGTACTGCAGATCCATTGAAGGATGACCGTCGGATATGGTTGAGTAAGGAGAGAGAATGAAGGAGAGTTAATCTGGTGCGGACGTTTTTAGGATGGTGTAATTCTAGGTGCATATTGTGGTGTGGACGTAGTTAAGGTCATGACTGTGGAGCAGGTAATTGCTAGTAGAGTGCCCGTGCTAACGCTACGGCGGCATTTGAGGGATGCACATGAAAACAACCAAATGACAATATTTTTTCCTTGCCCGTGCTAACGCTACGGTAAAAATCAAAAAGACTATGTTTCTTAAAAATGAAGTAAATAGTGAGATAGATTAAGACTCATGCCAAAAGGGATTCATGATGAGTTATCATATTGTTGAGTCCATAGCAATTATGCTTAAAGAGCAACATTGCAAATAAATAACATCACAGCTATTACATCTTTTGAAGCCACCTAAATCCTCACACGCCTAATAAGTTCTTGTATATCTTCAGGAATGTTGTCTTTAGATTCGTTGTCCTTGTACTTCAACATCTCTACCAAGAATTTGGTCCTCAGTGCATTCCCATCCTGTACGAATTATTACACTTCACTGTCATAAAATAACAATTAATTGTAGAATGTTATTACCAAGTACACAAAAGATTATTTACTCACAATTGAAAACAATGGTAATCTAATACCATTCCACAAGCGCATAAAGTTGATAACAAAAAAGCCTGTCAGCTTCCTGTTGAAGGAAAACATTATTACATATATGTAGAACTAATTAGTAGTGTGCAAGTTATAAGCAATCACCAGTCTGCAGTTCTTGGAACCCATGTTGGCAATATACGATGCCAGAAATAAATATTGTCATTCCATTTAGGATTGACTAATTCCATGGCCAAGTCCACATTGTTGGCAATATTTTTTATTTTATGAACATACCACAACCTTCGAGGTTTAAGCTTAAACTCTCTAGGTATAGGCATCGGGTCCATTATAGAAATCGGGTCCATTATAGAAATATTTCATGAATGCAAAAAAAGGTAGCTGTGGTGAGCCCAGAATATTTTAAATGCAGGAAGCATAGTTCCAGATAAAAACAACCCTGTACCAAGATAGATATATAATTTAGGCAGGTGTTCTTAAATTTTATACTTGCTTCAGCACTTGCGTAAAATATATGGTACTATTCTGTACTTTTCATGGTATTTTTGTGCACTGTTGCTTTAATTATTAGTAGGAAATTTATATTTTCTGATAAGATGTGTCATGATTTATCATGTATCACTCTCAAATATAGCAACAAGGCCTTCAAGGCATTTAAGTAATTTTAAAGTAAATTTGTTGTGTTACTGCTGCTCGCATAAATGCTAGCATTCACATATGAAGGTTTGTGATATGCCCATAAGGTCAGACAACAATGGATACAGCTGGCATGGTTATTTTGACACAAAAGTTACATTTATCCTAACCTTTTGTCATACTCAAACAAACCAAAGAAATATCACAATTTGCCCCCCACAATAAACTGAATATATGAGACTTGGCACTGCTGAACTTTGAACGCATGCAAAACTGAATAACCAGGGAATGTCAAAGGAGAAAATATGCATTCTACACATCCATAGATTCAGTCATTTTCTCTCTTTTCATAGCTACTGAAAAGAACCTATCGATCCTGGAGACGTAGCAGTGGGATGCTGCTCCATCTTCACCTCCAAAAGCAGAACACAAGTACACAACATCACATGAGAAGAGATTTGGCCAAGTGCTCTCTTGCTGTTGTTAGGGCTTGAACTATAGTCTGCATGCAGAAAGCAATAACCCATGAGTTCATGTAAAGCAAACAGAAACGTTCAGTTGAAAAGATCACGGCTGCAACCTACCTGCTCAGCGAGTGATGTAGCACCACCCTCTACTCCATGAGCTGACACCTTTTCATATATCACACTTCCTTCCGTTTCAAGGACAATCCTGTGCAACCATTCAAGAATATAAAGCATAATTAAGCAAATAATTACAAGTTGCTACGATCTGTGCTATTACTCATATGTCTAAGCCTGCCAAAGACCTGCTAAATCACTTTGATATTTTAAAATGTAAAAAAACAAGGGAATGAGAGGTTTGTTTTATTCATGACCTTAGCAGGTCAGCCATTATTCATTTATAAATATTTTGCCACCTTGCAAAAGGTAACTTTGAGGTATACAAAACCCTGTTTCTTAACTTTAAGACAATCCTGTAAATGCAACCATTTTTTGAAGTACAGGTGCTAATAGAATTCTTTCGTCATGGCTCCATTCCAGAAGACTGATGTTATCATGAATAGGGCAGATGAGCAGGATCAAGTGATTTCAGAACAATTGAAGAAAAATATATGTACAACAAAAGAAATCAGAACCGTTAACAAAAGAAATAAGAACCGTTAACATCTAAGAAGATTAGGATTTACCCTCCATCAACAATTTCATCAAGGCATAATAGTATCAGATCCAGATTTTCGAGTGCTGTTCTTTTTTCAACGATATTTCTGAAACCAACAAGATGGGAAACATATTCACATGCAATCAGATATTAACCTAACAAAATAAACAATAGTAGAAAAAGAGTATAATAAAGTAGATTGAGAGTAACATGAGAAGAAGGTCAACAGCATCATAGAGTCCCTGAAGAACTGATGCTAAAATAAGCTCATTTTCCTCATCTCCTCCAGTGACGAAAAAATGCAGGTCTTGGATGAACTTATACACAACAATGTGACCGTTAAACATTACAATCTCAGCTGTAAAGGGGGAAACAGATAAATGGATTACTTGGACCTGATGAAGAGTGCGTAAAATTTTCAATACAGATCAACAGAAAGTTTCAGACAGCCACTTCTTCTGTTTAAGCAGAAAACTAAGGCAAGTAACTTGCAAAACTGTCCAAGCTCATCTTCAGATCAGTGAGTACAGTGGAAGAAAGTACAAGCCGTACTTCAGCCAGGGCTGAAAAAATGTGTTCTAGATTACTTTTCACATGCCGTACCAAAGGATATGAGGACAGAACAATAGAATATAAAGGAATAGAGATAAGTAGATCATTGTTCTTATATAAGCAATTAAGCTGTGCAAAAGAAGCAATTAATAATGGTATTAAACATCGCCATGGCATTTGCTCTTTTCAAAATTAACGTAGCAGCATATTTCTAATCCAAAGAATTGGAAAAATAAGAGGTGTGTGATTAACATCTAAGAAAGATTGATCGGAAATGGTTGTCTGTTCTCAGGACAGAATACACAGCCCCATGAACACATCAACATATTTCATTTATGTAATTAACCAACAAGTGTAATAAACATATTAAAGACACAGTAAGCTGATAAGCAGCGTTCTTGAACAGCACCAGCTTGTACAAACACATATGGAAAAGGGACAATTTTGTTTGTATCACACGTCAATGCTAGATATCAAATGCATGGATTTATTATGTACTCCACATTGGACTACTAAAAGCTAACACTCATCATCACATATTCGCATAATTGACTGCTTGGTAATGTGTGGTGAATACTGGACATACATAAGCACATAACAATTTAGACATATGGTAATGTGCAGTGAATACAGTACATGCATGCTAACAGATGTGGAAAATGATGCTTTGTTCATGGTCACACCTTCAAGAGATGTTCATCATTTATGTCACAGCTACTGTTACTAATATTTAGAGCTAGGTATCATGTAGAGCATAGATTAATTATAAGATATTTGTCAACTACAAAAGTTCTTTTATTTGTAAATGTACCATACCAGTATGCAAAAAAATGTAAAAAACATTGTTTAAATAAAAATAGGGTCATGATCCAAGAACGATTGGAGTTACAAACCTGGTTATCGATCCGGATGTTGAGAGCATCGATATTGGTTATGCTCCCATCATTTCCAGCTTCATGAGCTATTGCTTCTAACTGCCACAAGAACCATAGCTGATAGGGTTACATGAACATATACAAAAGTTAATGCAGCATACAGTATGTTCAGTTGAGCTAGATAAAAAAAAGCAAGTGATTGCATACCAGTCCCTTGTAGAATGCAATCTGTGGCACGGTATACTTTGATCCAAGCTTTGATTCTTCGTCAGCAATGTTATTGACCACTCCATAATACACCATTCCATCATATGCATGCTCGTAACTCAAACTGCAAGTACGCCAGCTCCTTGTTGATCTTGAGGAGTATATCATTGAATAGTTGCTGATGAGTGGCTGCAAGCCATGATACGAAACATAAATGATTGGACACAATAAGTTCGGCAAACTGAATTAGGGAAATTTTTGCACCCTGCATGATATATGTTCGCTAAAATACTCTTCTTTTATAATTTGTAAGATACATGATTCGAACAGCAAAGCAGATGTCAGGTGAACTGAAGAGATACAAAATTCACATGCAAAAGAATCCAAACGAAGACCATTTATTTGAGATAATCAGAATAGGCAAGTCTTAACTGATTGAGATAATCCACGCCCTGAACACCACCTCGCCGTAAGCCACCACCGCGGCCCGCTTGACCCCCATCATCCCCACCTGCACCCTGACGAGCTCCAGCCCCTCCCTGGCGAGCCCCTCGCTGACCCCGAGCACCTTCGCCAGGATCTTCCTCCCCTCTTCTGTCTTTAGGAAGAGCGGCGACACGAAGCAGCGCAGCAGCAGCATCTTGAAGTCGAAGATGCTCTTGTCGGCGTAGTCGAGGAGCGGCAGCGCGTCGCGGAGCGCGAAGAGGCGGCGGAGGAGCGGCCTGGCATTGGAGCCAGAGGTGAGCGCCTGGGAGAGGAGGTAGGGCAGGGCCTGCGCCACGAGCGCCTCGCGGCCGGGCGCGGGGGCGCGCCAGGCGAGCTCGAAGCAGGCGGTGGCGAGAGCGGCGAGGGGCCGGTGGTCGGTGGCGAGGAGGGCGAGGCGGTCGTGCAGGAGCGCGAGAGGGCGGAGGAGATCGTCCCAGCGCGGCGGGTGGGAGGGGTGAGTGAGGAGGAGGTGGAGGAGGACGGCGGCGGCGCGGGGGGAGGAGCCGGACCCAGGGTCAGAGGAGAGAGTTGACGCTAGGGTTTGGGGGAGGGAGAGGAGGACAGGGTGGGAGGCTGGGAGAGAGTGGAGGAGGTGCTTGAGGCGGGGAGGTGCTCTGAGAGTGACGGAGGCGGCGGTGGAGGAGAGGAGGGTGGCGGCGAGGGCAAGGATGTCGGGGGCGGAGGAGTAGGCGGGCTCATCAGCGGCGGCGGCTGAGAGGCGCGGGATTGGGCGCGGAGGGCGTGCTCGGGCGTCGGGGGCGTGTGCGGGAGGGGGTACTGCAGATCCATTGAAGGATGATCGTCGGATATGGTTGAGTAAGGAGAGAGAATAGAGGAGAGTTAATCTGGTGCGGACGTTTTTAGGATGGTGTAATTCTGGGTGCATATTGTGGTGTGGACATAGTTAAGGTCATGACTGTGGAGTAGGTAATTATTGGGTGGATGTAGGATAATTTTAACTGGTGGATTATAGGGGTAGAGATGGAAAATGCAGAAAAAGAAAATGACCCGGCTTGCACAGCTGAAGCTCTGGGCCAAGTCATGGGCCATTACAAGACAAGTTCCCACATGGCTCTAATGGGCCTTTTGTGGGCCCACGTTAGCCCGTAAAGACGTTGTTCCCAGCTATCCTAAGCAAATCACCACCCGTCACACAGTCCAACAGCATGTGCAGTGCATGAAGGATGGATAGACACGGAACTTGAACGAAACACTAGTAATCAGCACAAATAAATTGATTAGAAAATCGTCAAAAAAAAACAGATAGTTCATGGATACAAATGAGACCTACTACCGTCTACATATCAAACAGAGGAGAGGAAACTACTGCGGCTAATCACCAAATTAAGTCCCCTTATTAACCAATTAACTAGCTAGTCTTTCAAACAGTGGCGGACTAAGGATCAAAATTTAAAGGGGCTAATAGATCTTGTTCACCGGTTTATCGAATACCCGATTACCGACCTGCGGTAACCTGCTGTACTGCCGATGAGAGATAGAAAAACGCTATTGCAGCTATAACAGGCTATTTTAGAAGCTATGATACATATCGTGTTTTGCCGACAGAGGTCAGCGGCACCCACTCCCCGATGCAGGAGGGGAAGACAGCGGCCGTCATACGGTCCAGCTAGAACTGGACAGCGACCACTTAGAATGATGCGTCAGCCTCATCGTCTCATCGATTAGGAGGGCGTACTGGATGGAGCAGAAGACAAAGTTGAACTGGATGGCTTCGGATCGGCGGAAAAAGTTAGTGGTCCGCACGATGGAATGGTACACAGCAAGCTCCTCACCGAAGCCGTAGGAGAGGAGAAGGAGGCCAACGTCGCAACCCACAAAGAAGCCACTCACCTGCAACAGAGCTAGAGCGAGCGTGGTTGCCAGTGAAGCCATTGAAGAGGAAATCGCAGCAATCGGCGAGGTACGGGTTGCGAGACTGGGTGAAGACAGATAGAAGATGATGTGGAAACTTTAGAGACAAATTATTGTACATACCCTAATGGCTAGCTCACATATCGGAAGAAGCGACATGGGTGACAGTTGTGAGTTGACTGGTTTACAGGAGCGGCTTCGATAAGTCGTTTGGAGAAGCCGTTCAGTTTATTTCGATTTCTGGAGAAACTGAAAGCAAAAGCCACAAAAAAAGTCAAAAGGAATGTGGCTTTTAAGAAATGACACGCCTAAGGGCATCTGTAGTGTATGAAAAGAGGAGGTCTTAAGCCATCTTAAGGTCAACCTTATACATTACAGAGATGACCTTAAGTAGACCCTAAGCAAAAAAAGCTTAAGGCTGGTCCTCAAGCTAAAGACCTGGCCATAAGCATTAAAATACAATTTTTCTTTATCTGCCAAGTGGGACCGTCTTAAGGCCCCTTGGGTTATATACACTATAGAGTTGGTCTTAAGGTTTAGATGGGACCCACCTTAAGACCCTTTGGGTTATATACACTACAGATGCCCTAAGCAAACTCCTATTTATTCTGGGATTGGCCATGGATGTCTCACCTCACACACGCGTATATGTTTAATAGAAAGTACGTGCCTGTGCTCCGTGAGGTACTGGATAACGTGTGATGTGTGTAAATATGCATCCCCGTTGTAATCTAAAAAATAAGCTCCCATTTTGGCCGTCAAAAATCAAAACAGCACACAATTGATTGGAAAATCAAGCTTCCAAATGCCCTATAAATACAATTCATCGCTGCGTCGATCAAACATGTAGTTTGATCACTACTAGATTTAAAACTATCTAGATTGGTATACGAAAATTATATTATTAGATTTATCATTAAAAATATTTTCATAGTATTATAGTTTTGTTAGTATATCTTAATACAAAGTTATAAAAAGTGGTGATTAAAGTCGTATCTTGAAGACGGTGAAAAGTCGAAAACGTCTGATAAAAAAATGGAGGGATTAGTAGGCAATAATAACAGCAGCTTTAGGCCGGGTTCTTTTGGGCTTAAAGTTAACTTATGGTTATACTGTCTACAGTAACTAACTTTTAAACAGTGCATTTTTCAAGTCAGTGTTAATAGGAAAATTATAATAAAAAGTGTACTAATTTCAACTGTATCAGCTAAAATCATATGCGACTATTTCCCTCTGTGTACTGCCTCTTGTGAACAGTCAGAATTCAAACATTTGTGCAATAAGCCATAAGACATCTGACAAAAAAAAAACCCACCTTAATCACCACATTCTTCCACCTTTTTTTCTTTTGAAAATAGCCATTCTCCCTAGTTGATGCAGTTTTCCGGAGAGAGAGATCGATGAGGTCCGCGAGCGTTCATGCGAAGCTTCTTGCGGCGACGGTCGTGCCCAGCGTGGCGCAGCCGGCGCACGGCGGTGCTGTGCGTACGGCGGGAGTGGGGAGGATGGATGGCAGGACGGTCGACCAGGCGGTGGCCCACATCGTGCATTGATCGCAAGACAGGAGCAGGAAATGAGTAGCTTGATGAAAGTTGATTCCTTGTGCGAGCTGAGATTTCTTGGCTGCACCTTGTAATTTTGTGAATCTTAACCTAAATCGAAATTGATACTAGTTGCTTAAAAAAATGATAATACTAGCATTTTTGTTGTGAAAAGCGGATGCAATAAACTTAGCCAGTTGGTGAAGGACAATCCTCACAGTGTGTCCACAGATCAGTAAGCACCTGCTCATCCCTATTTTGTCAGTGGCTGAATTTTCTGGCATTACTGTTGATTTCCTTAATCGAAACTTAGTTTTCTGGAACTTCTGACCTCTCCCTTTCTTATTGGGGTTTTGTTAAACATCATCCAAATGTTTTTTTTCTAATTATCATCCAGATTTATGACCATTTAATTAGAGATCCAATGGCCATGAATCCCCCCGCGCCCCCTGAATTCTACCCCCTCCAATATTTCCCCCTTATAAAACAAAGGGTTTTTGATATCTAATCGAAAGGTCACAAATTTGGATGATACTTAAGAAGAAAATATCCAGGTGATACCTAGACACACTCTTCTTATCCGAATTTTTTCTATTTAAGCCCTTTTTTTGAAAAATATTCACATTTAGACCCCTGGTAATTTAATTCCGTTTTTGGACCCAGGGGGTCGGAGCCGTGACCCACGGCGCCGTGGTCCATGGCTCCGAGGTCGCAGGCCCACTCCAGCCTGGTGGCCTGCGTGGCGCTGACGTGGCGCCGAGCTCGGAGCCGTGAATCGTGGCGCCGAGCTCGGCGCCGTGGATCTTGGCGCCGAGCACGCGGCCTTCGTTCATTCGCAACTCCTCCTCCCTCTGTCCCCGCCGCCTCCCGTCCCCTCCCCGCACTCGCGTCCTCCCCGCCGCGGCCGCCGGCCTCCCCTCGTCGACCGCCTCCCCGTCGCCGCCCCGTGGTGGCGCCCGGCCTCCCGCATCCCCGTGTCTCCGCCCGCCCGGGTCTGCGCCCGGCCTCCCGCCTCCCCGCGTCTGCGCCCGGCCGCCGCCCCCTGGTGCCGCCCGGCCTCCCGCCTCCCCGCGTCTGCGCCCGGCCTCCTGCCTCCCCGCGTCTGCGCCCGGCCGCCGCCCCCTGGTGCCGCCCGGCCTCCCGCCTCCCCGCGTCTTCGCCCGGCCGCCTCCCCGCCTCGACCGCGACCTCAAGCCCGAGAACTTCCTCTTCGCCAACAAGAAGGAGAACTCCCCGCTCAAGGCCATCGACTTCGGCCTCTCCATCTTCTTCAAGCCCGGTGAGCTCCCGACACCGAGATCCGTCCGTGATTTGGACGAACTGCTTGCCGCACCTTCGTTTTTGTTGCTAATTGTGCTGCGAGGTCAGATCCCAGTAGTATCGTGCTTTTGCTTCTGCTGGGAGTAGTAGAACAGAAGTACTACTCTTGTGAGGAATATTCACTAGAGTGCTTGCTTATTTGTTAGATAGCACTGTAGGTTGAATGAACTGAAGTGATATGTGAGATGACATTTTTTTACCATTGATTGAGGCTGCTGAGACTGACTGCAAGACCTCACATCTAGCTTTCGAGTCCATATTACAGTTTATTTCCAGAGAGAGTTGGTATCTTAGGTTTGTTGCTAATTGTGCTGCGAGGTCAGATATTGGTATCTTAGGAGCTAGGTTGAATTCTTCGGCATGGGTGACTGCTATTTTTAGGTTTTGGGAATTATTAGTGGGAGCAGACGTCACATAACTGTTGCCAAATAGTGTCTTGTATGCTGATCCCATGTTCAACTTGAGCTCATTTATTTTGGGAAATAAGATTGAACACAACAATTGTTGAATGAACCAAATATGGCGCCGGTGTATAATTTAGAGTTGCTACGTGTCTTTAACAACCATTGTCTGGTTGTTCTTGGAAGCATTAAATGAGTTATCTAGATCAGATCAGAGTAGCAAAATTCTGCCTTTGAATTGGATTGCTCCTACCAATATTTCTTCCTTCATTAGCTTTGTAAGAATTGGACTTGCTGATCATGGTAGTTCAGGAGCATGCATCGTGCATGATAGTATCATTAGTTAGTTTATGTTATACATGTAGCTAATGTTATTTAAGATGTACTGCCCCTTATTATTCCTTTACCATGCTTCCCTCGTTGTCAAAAGATGCTTAACATGTTCTCTGTATGAACTAGATGGACAACCTAGTCACCATATATCATGGAGGCAGTGTGACAAGTGATGATTATGGAAATGTTCGATTTGTTGAAATGCAAAGGGTGCCTCTGATATTCAGTGATCGGCCGTCGTTTAGTGAGTTGGTTGCTAGGGCTCGGGAGGAGCTACATTGTCACGGAAACGAGGAGAGCATCACAGTTGAGGGGTTACTTCACAGTCGATTCACAATGTCATGGGACCCCAACCCTGCTACTTATAGCAAAACGGGGCAGCTTAATGTAGTGACCACCAAAAAAAGAGGCTTTTGCTCAGGGACATGACAACACTATGAATTTATTACGAGACTATAGTCTCTGAAATATTACGAGACTATAGTCTCTGAAAAGCCTACATAGGGCCATTTATTGCTACACTGGAATCCAGAAAAAGCGAAAAGATCCTCTCCGTGGACTATGCCCACTGCACCAGATAACCTGCCTACATAAAGGCCTCCCTCCTATGTCTTCCATACCACATCTCCTCCTCAAGGCATCACAATACTACTACACAACAATGTCTTCCTGGAGGTCCGACCCATTTAGAGTGCCGGAGTGGCATGAGCGCCCGAAGTGCCATTGCGGCTTTAGGACGATGTTAGGAGTCTGGACTGATCGAGTACAACGAGCCAAATACGGCTGTAGGTTCTTCAAATGTCCTGACCTGGATGACAACTTCGTGGTAACAACCACAACTAAATCATTTGTTTCTCGTTATCTTTTTTCAACTTGATCGATGACATCTACCACGCCACACATAGGCTTGCAGGTTCATCGAATGGGTGGATCGGGTGTCACCGGCATGGCCAGATAACCGGGCAGTGGAGGTGGAAAACAAAGCACAATACTTTGTCAAGATGACTCAGGCTCGCGAGGTGGAACGACAGATGCGGCTTGAGCAAGAGCGCCGCGTGAGGGTGGACCAAATCCGTCTGAAGGGCAAGGAGGATGAGCTACAAAGGAGGCGGGAGCAGTTAAGTCTGCGTGAAGCTGCCATCAAGCGTCAGGAGGAGCTTCAAGCTCGGGAGGCAGCTCTCAAGACCAAGAGTGATAGGAAGAAGGATGCAGCGGAGCCATCTTCAGGGCGTGACAAAAAGGGGAAACAACCACGCTACACCCAGTAGACAAAATGTAATAGACCCAGCAAGTTATTTTCCCTAAGGCATGCATGTTAGGACTAGTGGTGGAATTCTGAACATTAGAAGTACAGAGTTGCACACATGCCACATGCCTGCCATGTCAAAATATCACTAACCTTCGAAATATCACTTACCACTATATGCATCGATATTTCTACGCTCAATCCTTCGGCAAAAAAATTTAGCATAATTTGGTTTGCATGTCCAACTTGCAATGAACATAAACTTTTATTACGACTTCATCAGATTCGTTCCCATATTACAACTACAAAATTAGCAAACCTTGCAAAAACCACGGGAATTGCAAACCCTTAAAACATACCAAACCTTAAAAGTCACTTACCATTTTATATATCGACCGTTCTACGCACAATCGTTCCTAAAAAATTATCATATTTTTTTATGCATCTACAACGAGCCAATCAACATAAACTTGTTTTACATTTTTATCAGATTGTTTTGTAATTCACAACTACAAAATTAACAAAACTTATAATCATTACAGTTCTTGTACTCATTCCCACGTGTTCAATATCACTTTCGTTCATTTCGTCTAATTGTTCATATCACATTTGTGCTCAAAAAAATTTTCATTAAATTGTACTCCACATCAAAATTTTATGTTTCAAAAACCATTACCAACGTACCATAATATTTTAAAAAAATCTACAACAAATTTCCTACATGTATCATCTGCAACATAACGAATTTTCAAAACATATGTCGTATTTTTTCTCTATAAATAAATAAATATATTACATAATATTACTAAAATTAAATAAATATATTACATAATATTACTATAATTAAATAATCAAAATAAAAAATACAACTAGTAATTCTTTTTGCGACAACGTAAAGCCTGATCGGTGCAAACCCTAGACGCCGAGTGTCTCCAGACGTGGCAGGGAGCTCGGCGCCACGTGGCAGGCAGCTCAGCGGCACGACCCACGGCTCCGAGGTCGGCGCCACGACTCACGGCTCCGAGGTCGGCGCCACCACCCACGGCTCCAAGCTCGGAGCCACGATCTACGGCGCCGAGGTGCTGCCACGTCAGCGCCACGCAGGCCACCAGGCTGGAGTGGGCCTGCGACCTCGGAGGCATGGACCACGGCGCCGAGACGTGTTACCTCGGCGCCGTGGGTCACGGCTCCGACCCCCTGGGTCCAAAAACGGAATTAAAACCATCAGGGGTCTAAATGTGAATATTTTTCAAAAAAAGGGCTTAAATAGAAAAAATTCGGCTCTTCTTATTGACCCTTAACTAACCCCTTCCAACCGCAGTTAGTTATTATTAACATACAGGCTATGGCTTCAACCATCCTGCTCACTTGACACGTTCTTCTCAAGATTATAAGAATTATTTCTAGCCATCGCTGCATATAAAACTCGGCATCACCGAGACGCGTACGTACGTGCAAGAGAGCCGGCCAAGGCCATACCGCGAATTAACTAATAATACATACTTCAAACTCGCATCCAAGTTCCTCCCATGAATATGTATATAAGCTCATGATCAAACGACACGAATTGTAAGCCGTAACACAATCAAATCGAACTCTTTTCTCGGCTCCAACTCTCCAAGTTCTCCGTCTTCACACCCCCAGAGTTTTCAGTCTCTGCCTGGCATTTGCTCTCTGAGTACTTCGATTCCACATGGCTCTTCCGAGAGTGCAAGCGTTGGTGGTGTTCTTGTTCCTGTTCTCCGTCGGCATATCGCCGGAGGCACGCAGGGAGGTTGCGGATGCGGCGCAGGCGGCAAGTGCGAGCCGCCGGAGGGACGCCGGAACGGACGGCAAGGCGATCGACCAAGGGATCGGCTACTTTCTGATGGTTCTTGCCCTTGTACTCACCTATGTTCTCCACTGAAGAAGAACTCAAACTGTCTTGCAGTATCTCCAAGAGATGGTTTTGAAGGCTTTCGAGCATGTCCTTGCCCAGTCTGTGTGTAGGATAGGTGTTTCTTACGGTACATAGGAAAAATGCCCTGCCTTTTCTTCCCTGGAAATAGGCACATTTGTTTGTAGAACAGTAGAAGTGAGCCACAATTTGTTTTTGTTTAACATATAGTTGTTGCAATCTGATCCGGAATAGTTCTGGAACCTGTTCATTTTTTTTTCAGTTACTGGCTTACTGCGTATTCGATTGAGAACTGAACTCTATTCAGAATAACTATGCAGATCCATCTTGTGTGTTTTTGGTACGAAACAACTGTGGAAGGCATTAGTACCAAAATGACAGTGCCTAGTATTTTATTCGATTGAAATGGAACAGGCCTAATTCTATGATCTGAAAGACTTGGACGAATTCGATCCAAATTACTGGTGAGATTTCGACAAAATTAGGTCTGCAGTCAAGGACTCACGGCTGTCAAAATGCCCGTACTCCGTGTATTCGTGTGAAGAAAAACGAAACCAGATATAAATAGCGACAGGATCCAAACACCATTGTTGAGTTTGGACAGTTGGGGCACCTAGGTCCATGCAAAAAGAATGAAAGCTTACACATGTTCTTGATTAGATAAAGTGGTAAACCATGAGGTCACCAACGTTTTCTCGGGAATCCATGGCCTATTCTTTCCCTAGCGGCGGTTAATCAATCAATCGTCGTGTGATTCTTCTGACAGCGACAAAACATCTTGTGCGTCAGCAGGCTACTAGACTTTCGTGACACTGTTCCTTGCTGAATGTTGCTACAGAAGCACACCATTTCTGAACACACCGAACAAGGCGAGCCAAATGCATCGCGTGCAGCGAGTTATCGCATTGCAGTTGCTGAATGGCAGCGGCAGAAGACGGCAAGGAAAGCAAGTAGCCAAGATTGCAATGCCATAACCCCGTCCAGCTAAAAATCTTCATGGTCTGATCGCATTGTTAGCAAGCAGTAACTTAAGCAAGGCTGTGCACTTGCAGAATCCAATATCTCAATGCCATATATAATTACTTCCAGCTAAAACTTGCATGAATGCAGTAATTATTTAAGAGTGTAAGATTGTCCAAATCAAGCTCTGGTCCTGATCCCATTCCCTCCCTCTATATATAAGAAGTGCAGAGCATTGGCATCGTTCACAACATCTCATTGTAAAGTAAGCAAGGCGAGAGGAGACGAGACGAGCGATGGCGACGAGATCTCAGCGCTACGCTCACTTGCTCTCGTCTCACCCCTACCACTCCGCGATATCGTCTGCGCCATGCTTTGCTCTTGGCGCGAAAGACGACGACCATGGCGCGGCCGTCGCCGGGAGTTACACGCTGCAGAAGCAGGACGGAAGCGTCGGCGGCGCGCCCGCGCCGGCCGCCGAGGCCTCGCCGCTGCTGACGGAGCTGCCCAGGGGCGCGGTCTCCGCGTCCGACCGCTTCTTTGTCTCGATGGCCCGCACCGCCTCGCTCGTCGACGATGACGCGACCGGCGCCGGCGTGGAGCTGCTGGGAGCCGTACCGGTGGAGACGTACACGAGCGAGCCCAGGGAGGAGTTCTTGGCGTCCATGGCCGAGATGGCGGCGGCGCGCGGCGCGGATGGGATGCCTGCGGCGGAGTACTGGGAGTTCATGGAGGAGCTGATGTCCTGCTACCTGGAGCGCAACGACCGGGGCGTCCACCGCCACATCTTCGCCGCCTTCGCGGACCTCACCGCCGGGGAGCCGCGCCGGTGGCCGGCCAAGAGAAGGCCGCTTCGGCGACTGATGAGGCGAAGCCCGTGCGTCTCAGGCAGATGAGGTCAGATCACGCGAGGAATCATGTACGTCAGCATGGATCAAAACGTAGCTTTTTTTCTCTCGAAAACGCGAGAGAAATGCGCTTCTTTCATTATGCTCTTCTTAAGGAGAAGAGTTATACAAGGGCTCGAAGCCTTTACGTTATTACAAAAAAAAAAAAAGTAGCAATGTACATTGAGGAGAACACAGAGAGACCCAGCAGCAGAGAGGAAGGAGAGGGACAAGGAGGTTAGGCAGGAGGAAGAAAAAAAAACAGCAGACAACGTAGCAAGGTTAAAGGGAAAAGGATAAGGAGCTGCTTGTCATGTGAGCGCTGGTAGTGCCGAGCGCCAACACAGAATCTCTTGTTTTAGTTTGTCCAAGAGCGCTTCAATGGTCATCTTGGTTTGATGAAAGACTCGGCTGTTGCGCTCCAGTGTTGAAGCACTTTGGCTGTGGCGCGGTATAAACAGTCCAAACGGTGGAAAGGGGAGGATCGTGGGATTTGAGTCCTCATCCTGCCTGCACCGCCTGCAAGAAATCCGGATGGGAGACCCAGTGACCGTCAAGTGAAAACGTCCACCACGCTTAAGGCAAAAACGTAGCTTTGCTTCTGCAACTACAAGAGCAGAGATTCTTTGAGCTGTTACATGCATCAGTAAGCTAAAAACCTCCATGCCAAAATCAAAGATAAAAGTTGGTGTAAAAAATATGTTCTTGCGACGTTAAACCGTTGATGTGAGACGGAAGAGCGGAACCACCGGCAGATTTGGCGGACATAGAATAGCCGTATTTGGCGGGTAACGCTCAGAACACGAAGCTATCATGGCAGCAACAGTAGGCACTCATATTCAACGAAACTTTGGCAAGACGTGTCCTCTGTCAGGCAATCGCGATCATCCGTCCAGGCATTTGGGACAAACACGCAATCTCTGGCACCACATCGAACAGCACAAACCGGAACCATTTCCCTTCCAAAATTAAGTGCATAAAATATTTTACAGCAGGCCGCACAAGTCATGGTTAATCAAATTAAGTTTTCATAAAGTAGATTTAAGTGGTGATGTGTCACAGTTGACGCACATGTGCAATCACCACAACAGGGGGGCAGAGGTGTCCCCATGACTTCGAACATAATTCGGCAATGGGGAAAATGTTGGCGCTGTCGGATTTCCTCTTAGCCGGTACAAGTGGAAGCCGGCGAGGACACTAAACCTACTGAATGCACCCGGCTTCCAAAATACGAAATGCAAAAAGGAGCATAAATCATTAAATCCTCGTCTAAGGTGAATCAGGTTCCTCCTCAGAGTCTGCAACCGTCAGTGCACGATCATCTTCAGAGCCTGACAAAGCGAACTGCTTGGAGATGGGCGTCGGCCTTTGCCTCAGTGTTTTCTTTGTCATTGCTCGAGGTGTAAGCTGCCCTGGGTGCATAATGTCTTCGCAATTTTTCATATTTCTTTGACTCCGACGAAGGCCTTGCCGACGCATGCCATCAAACACACGGGCGGCAAGACGAGTCCTCTTACACATCACAACAGCACCCTCCTCTTCCAAGTTGCCCTTGTGGGGATCATAAGCGTCAGTGTCTCCATCGCTGCTTGAGGAGCCATCATCCTTGTCATTATAGTCTCTGTCTTCATCATCATCAGAGCTCACGTCATCTAGGTACTTGTCATCCTCCTGTCCTCCATCTTCACTATGCTCCGGACTGATGTCAGATCCTCTATTGGCTTCTTTGTCTCCCTGATGTAAAACATGCTTCTCTCTTTTGCCTGCCTCTTTATGTGAATCAGATTCCTTTTCTTTCCTGCATCCAAGTACGTGAATTTTTTTTCAAGAAGAATGCCTTTGCGATTACTTAACAAAGAGGGAACAATCTCTAAAATTTCAGTAGATCATTAAGATATTGAGAATGCAATCCATAATTCATTTTTTAAGTTTCTTCCAGGACAAACAGACAGTCAAATCCCTTGAATCAAGAACTCTCGAATTTGTTATCCAGTTGTCCTTTTTTGCTTTCTTTAGAGTTTTCTGTACGCACAATTTCTCCAAACAAGAGTCGCTTGTTTAAAATATCAAGCAAGGATGTGCTTTAAAGGCAGAATGAAAGGGATATGCAGTACCATAAGAAATTTGCAGATGCTTATATTGCCTCAAAGCTGCTAAATGCTAGTTCCTAAGAAACTCGGGGGGAAACTGCAGTGGTGGAATGGTTTGAACTTACGTTGCAGCTTTTATTGCCTCCTTTATAGAACGATCATAATCACCTGCACACAAAGCAAATCCAGGATATCGATGTTAAGACATAGCAGGTGGTCACAAAATATAAATAGCCCAGTCACTTTTTATTAACGATTATAATAGGAACTTCTCGAAAATTGCCAAATATTGGAAGCAGCCTAAAGCACATATTGCAAATGTTATAGGGCCTATTTGATATAGCTGCGGCTTGTACCTTTTGGCTGAAATTTTTGAATTTTAGCTACTTGCGATAGAGATTACGGAGAGAGCGATTCTCTCTTGCGATTTTGGTTGATACAGATGTTGGGCTTTTAACATGTACTACAATTAACTTGTAGACCCTGTCTTGA
Organism: Dendrocalamus latiflorus; assembly: GCA_017311315.1. Taxonomy (NCBI): domain Eukaryota; kingdom Viridiplantae; phylum Streptophyta; class Magnoliopsida; order Poales; family Poaceae; genus Dendrocalamus; species Dendrocalamus latiflorus. Next base: position 60,138,446 of record CM029663.1, on the reverse strand, counting down.
GAAAATACTCCGTTTGAAAGTTAGGTACTGTAGCAAAAGTCAAAAGCCGTTTTTAGAAGCCGTAAAGAACAATGCCATATTATAGTATTGGAGTTTTTAGTGGGAGTTGTCAACAAATATAATCAGTGTTCCACTAGACCTGCCTTTACAATGATTAGAATTGGTAAAAGCATATTGATGGTGATTAGAATTGGTAAAAGCATATTGATGGATGCATAAAGTTATCTACAGAATGAGAGGGTGCCAGAATAAATGAGGGATGCAACATGAGATTCAATATAACCACCACTGCAGGTTGTGCATCCCAAAGTTATTCGCAAGATAAGAATAATCTTAACAAGGCCTTATGGTTTTTTGTGTAAATAAGGATGCTCAACAGTTCCTTACAGTAACTGTAGCTGACAGGCCTACGTTCACGCAATGAACGGGTTTGGAAACCATTAGCAAAAGCGAAAAGTTCATCCTTCTTCTGCTGACGTTTTAAGTCCCTCTCTCTCTTCTGCAGGTTAAACAACAGATAAAAATGCAGTGATAAATCAGCAGCGCAGTAAAGAGCTGGCCTCAAATCTTACTGCCAAGGATAAATGCAGATATTTCAAATGAAATGTAAGTGAAGTGTCTTCGTGCTACTAAAACCTCTGGAGCTGATTATGGAAATATAGATGGAAAAAGGTAAGAAGTGTTAAGGAGATAGAGTACAAGAGGATATGCCATATAGAGATAAGGCATATAGAATTGTATTAGGAGAGTACAAGAGGATATGCCATATAGAGATAAGGCATATATGGAATAGAATACAACTCTATCTCCTAATACAACTCTATCTCCTTAACAAGAAGCATGTCAGGTAGAAGTTACCTTTTGAAGCTTCTCCACAGCTGGAATAATTTCTGTCTTAAGGTGCTCCCCAATGGCAGATTCAGCTTGACCCTTGCTGCATAACTTCTCCTGTCAAAATCACATGTCAAGTGTAGGTAGTAAAGATTGAAATGCACATGAAAAACGTATCAGCAGGAACCCTTACTGATATCTCAAGAAACTCATCGAGGTTAGTTGCAACTGTTTCCCAGTGAATATTGATAACTGGTTTTGTCAAACGGCCACGTTTTCCCTTCCAGTTCTGCTTAAAATCAACCGTTACATCTTCTCTGTATAATCTATGGCCAATAGTTGAGTCTCCATCATACCTAACAAGCAGGAAGGTTTAAAACGACAGTATCAGCAAGATAATAAAAGATACTACGAAGCTCCTCAATTATTTTTCTGGAATGTGCATTGACAGGAAAAGAACATTAAATGAAAAGATTCAAGGTATGCAACTTACAGACAATATGAAGCATCACATTGACTGAAGCATATGTGTCCACAGATTAGAAGAGTTTCTAAAACAGCCATCTAAATTATTTTTCCATTAACAAGGAATCACTTTTCTCGTAGCTAAGCATCTCAATTTGAGCAACTACGTTACAAAAGCACAGGAAACACCAGGGGAACAGTTTAAATAGGTGATGACAGTCTCATTGACTGCAGGTGACAGATTAACGATGGTGAACACCCAGTCATTACAAAAAACTCTTTAGGTTTCAAAACTTACTGGCATATGCTGAAACAACTTAAATAGTGAATAGCAGTGACTCATTGACTGGAGATGATAGATTAAGGAAAATGCTATGAAAATGAACAGAAAATTACTTACCAGTATATAGTCCCATTACTGCCACTCCCTAACTTTTCTTTTCGGAAGTAGGAAATATCAACCCCTTTCTTCATTTCATCATTAATGTACCATATTGCGTCGTTTTGCTGCAGGACAGATAATTTCTATCAAGCTAATGTGTCGTAAAATAGTGATGATAACCTTTTGAAATTTAGTTAAGCAAAATGCTCAGCCAGATTAAATTTGACTAATTGAAAATAATTTTTTTCACAGAAGCAGTACCTCTGAACGAACTTCACAGAGCGCTTTAAGTATAAACAAACGTTTGATTGGATCTTGCTGCTTATACATCTCGACTTCCTTCCTGCACACAAACGAATAGATTGCAGAGATTAAAAAAAGAGTAATACACAGACAAAATCCTTTATTTACAAAGCGCCCATGCATACCCTGGATTAGTTCTGAACAGGTTTGGTCCTTCAGCAACCTGAAACCAAATAATATTAAGGTCAGGAGCTACTCTATTTTTACATACATTAGCGAAAAGGCCAAGCAGTGCAAACTAGCAACCTACCCATGACCACCAATCTGATAGTTTCTTGGCAGTTACTATTATCCATCCATCAACAACCTTCAGATTTTTGTTAGCTGGTGGTATTCCCTGATACATTTGGCTATTAAGTTAGCAAACAGCATCCGGGATAAACATGGCATGGTATAACATAAACAAGTTAATACTTCGTTGTGTCAGAATCAAGAAGAGTTCTACTAAAAAAAAGTTATGTATCATAACATTTGTTCTCTGCAAATTCAGCAATCCAATCCGTTTTGTCACAGACTCTATAGATAATAGTTAGTGGACTCTACCAGCATAATTTCTAGAATGACAAGTAAGAAACTTACAGAATATAAAAGGAACAAGCATTTGGTTTTAAAAAAACGGTGGTTAGACAAACATATTGTTGACTTGATGAAAAGCAAAAAAGTCAGTTAATCAGATATTACTTATGTCTTTATACCAGACATATGCACATAATTTCAAATAGACATCTTCATAACAATAACATGAAACCAATCAGGTCACAATTTTTTCATCAAACATTAAGCATGAATAATTGAATACGAATAATATGGAGTGATTGAAAACAAAAAGGAGAAGGAAAAAGAACAAAAAACAATTGAGATTTGTGACAACAATAACAGATCGCATCAGCTCAACCGCACCCCACCCCACCGCCTGCTACGCACTTAGTTCAAATCTCCCTCCAGACCTCGCCTATGCCGCTAAGCATCTGATTTGAAAGCAAATTACGAACCTACACACGCAGTCACACTGGTGGCAGAAACAAATCAGATCACCAACCCATATAAACATACACCACAGTACACACGAACCTAAAAAAAAAGATAGTTCACGAGGCAGGGAAAAGCAAACTACCTTCAAAAGGGCAATGTGGATGCGTGCGAGGTCGTGGTTGTTGGAGATGAGCGCCGTCTCGATTTCCTCCGCGGAGAGCCCCAGGCCCCCCTTGATCACCGGCTCGAACACCTGGAAACCCCAAACCGAAACCCCATGAATCCAACATCCCAGAACCGAATTGGTCCAAGCAAAGCCGGGAACCCCGTGAGGAAAAGGGGGGAAGAAAACAACCCTAGGCGAAGCGGGCTCACCCGAAGAAAGTGGAGAACGGAGGCGAGCTCCCAGCGGCGGCGGAGGAGGACGCGGGGGTCCTCGGCCGCGGCGGTGTACTCCTCCGGAGGCGGCGCTACCGGAGGCTTCGCCGGCGACGAGGACTTCGCGCGCTTCGCTGGCGAGGCCATGTGGGAGGGCGGTGGGCGGGAAAGTGGGAAGTTTTTGTGTGTGGGAGCCGGGAAAGAGTTGGGTGGAGAGGGAAGTTTTAAGGCCTGTTTGGTTGGTGCCTAAGAGCATTTTCAAGAGATGTCTAATAAATTCACACACTAAATCTCTTTTTACAGATCCTAATCACGATATAAGGTCCCAAAATAATCATTCCCTCCAATAGATACCCTAAATCAGAAAAACAGTATTGAGAGTCTAGATCATCCTCTATAAGTAGAGAGCGAGAGCCCATTTTTTGATGTGTGTTCTATTTTTGGGAGTGTATTTGGGAATATATTGGAGCTACTTTTTACCCTTCAACTCTAAAATTTAAATATTAAGAGTCATATAGAGTATCTTTTGGAGATGCTCTAAGCTTGCCATGCCTAAACTTAGGCAATATGTGGCTGCCACAGAAAGTGTAGCTAACAAAATCGAAGCCACACTTGTGGCAAAGTTTGGCAAGAAACTGAGTCTATGACGTGTGGGATCGGGTGCTAAGAAAGTGTGGCATGCCACAGTTACATCAGTGAACCAAACAGCTACCTAAAAACTGTGGCACGCCTAACTTGTGGCTAGGCAACTTCTGGTCATGAACCAAACATACCCTAAGTCACTCGTGAAGCGTTGTGTTTTTGGTTTTTTGATTTGGTTTTTGGGAGTGCCTATACAACATTCGACTGTTTTTAGGACAAAAACAGTCAGATTTTGAGCCGTTATATGGAGATCCAACGCCCTAGATCATTTTTTGGGGGGAAAATTGCTCTCATGCCACAAACTTAAGTGCCATCCTCTCATTTGCCATATACTTAAGTGGCTTTGTTATTATGCCACAAACTTGAGTGTTTTGTCCTTTGTTTTGCCATTTTCTCCCTTTAATGTCTATTTTAATTTCATTTTGCATTTTCAGGGACTTGAACTGACCCTTTTTTGTATCTTTTTTGCATCGGTCTCTTGCATCTTTTTTTGTACCCATGTTAGGATTGGTCCTCAAAATACAAAAAAGATGCAAAAAAAATACAAAAAAGGGTCAGTTCAAGTCCCTGAAAATGCAAAATGAAATTAAAATAGACATTAAAGGGAGAAAATGGCAAAACAAAGGACAAAACACTCAAGTTTGTGGCATAATAACAAAGCCACTTAAGTATGTGGCAAATCAGAGGATGGCACTTAAGTTTGTGGCATGAGAGCAATTTTCCCTTTTTTTTGGAGGGGGGTCATTTTCTTAAGAGGGGCTTGTATGGGTGGATCCGTTGGATGGAGATCTAACGTCCCAGATTAATCTGACTGTTTTTGTCCTCAGAAACAGTCGAATGTTGTATAGCAATACTCTTGGTTTTTAGCTTTCGTTTTTGTTTTAAGTGGTAGTAGTAGTTATTGGACCTGTTTTTTTAGCTGCGGCTTATGATTTTTTGTTGCGGCTTATAGCTTTTGGATTGCTCGTGCGAGAGATTACAGAGTAACAAAAACTCACGTGCAGTTTTTGCAGATATAAATGATGTCGGTACAGTATGTAATATAATTAACTAGTAGACCATATTTAAAAAAAATACTTCGTTTAAAAGCTAATTACCGTAGAAATGTCGAAAAGTAGATTTTAGAAGCTAAAAAGAACAGTGCCATTATTTAGTTTTTCTAAAATATCTAATTTAAAAATAGAAAATATTGTTATATTTTTATAGATAATATAAAGAAAAAAGTGTTGCAACGCATTCTAAACAATTTTTTTATACCTCAGAAAGTCAAGTGACCGCTGTTTGAAATGGGTGTGGAAAAGGCATTGTCGTATAGAACGGGGCTTCCCTGTCCCCCAGCCCGTGTTCCCATCCGTGTCCCCTCAATCAAACGGCTGGAAAATGGCCACGTGGCAAAAATAACAGCTCACGTGATTTTTCTTCTCACATTAATTAATATATAATTAATTACTATTTTAAAAGGATACAAATAAAACTTATTAACAGTAATAAAAACATCAAAACAAGATAACAAGAGTGAGAAGAAAAATCATGTGAACTGTTTATTTTTGCTACATGACCATTTCTCAGTCATTTGTTTGAGGGGATACGGATGAGAACACAGGCTGGGAGACAGGGAAGCCTCATTCTGTCGTATAGGGCAGTGGAAATGGAACCCATGGGGCGAGGGTTTGGGTGGAAATGCGCTTGGCTGGCATTGGGTTCTCGAATGGGCTGGATTTGCCAACCTGGTTTGTTAGTGCTGTGAAGAATAAGCCTATAATATGGAAGTAGCGAAGAATTCCCATTCCAAGCTACAACATTTTTTATGCCCAAATAATGGAACACACTAGGGAGGAACTACATGTTTTAACAATTATAAGCATGAAAATACATCTAAATTGGAACTAACAAAGAAGAATTTGAACCTAGGTAATTGGGTCGAACACCCACACTCCTACCAAACTGTGACAGGCTGAGTTCCTCCAAACTAAACTTTGCAAGTTATAATATGGATTTTGCTCACATTTGGAATCATGGTAACCCTATAATAACTAGTATAGTGTCCGTGCTAACGCCACGGCGGCATTTTAAGGATGCACACGAAATCAACCAAACGAATTTTTGAATGGCCATACATTACTGATATCAGGAGCTTCCCTAGTTACATTACTTACGCAGCAACAAATTTGATACGCAATGGAGAAGGAAAAATCATGAAAATAAACTATTAGCAACACATGGCATACTGCTTATGTTTCAATCTCAATACATTATCCCCACTGAATTAAGATGGCATACTTTACAACCAACTTATTATTTTTCCACGAGTCCAGCAACAATTAAGATCTGGAACAAGTAGTAGGATGTATCAACATGGGCTGAGAGGGCCACATGCTGAATGGAGCCTCAGTCCTATTATCCTTCTACTCGCTCTGCCTACAAAAACAGAACTCAACAACACCTACAAAAATAGAAGTTGATAATGGCCAGCACTACGTCCAGTTCTTCAATCTGATATCCTCATCTCTACTCCTAGAACATCCTTCACAACCTCGTAAGTGACAAATGCAATGGCGATAGAAGGCACTACCTGAATAGCCAAAAACAAGGGCAGTAAATTAGAAACGAACAATATTCAGATATCCTTGGAGCTTACACATATTTGAAATTTTCATTAGAATGATTATCTTCACTGAATTGGGCACAATGCCCTTGTACAAAGCACCATATCCTTCATGATGAACAGTTTTCATGAATGCATCGATCATACCCATGTACTGGAGTGCCTCTTTTCCTTCTCCAGTAACAATAGAAGTGGCATGATTCCAACTGACCATCTGCATTCTTCTCCTGATGACATCAAGAGGGTATGCAACAGTCTGCCCTATGGTCCCAGCCACAGCTCCACATCCAAGCCTTGTTAAAAAATGCAACTCATTATCCTTTGCAAATTGCAAGTCCAAATGGATTTATCTGAAGAAGCCAGTCCTTCAGAGACTTGTACACAACAAAGTTAAGGCCAACATATGGAACCTGCAACAAGATGACAAAGCATAAAATGGTAAGCACTCATCAACAAGGCACAATGCACAGGAGTATAGATGATTGCTAGTTAAGAGGAACCTACAACTCCGATTACAGATGGAAGACACCCTCTGTACAAAGCAAGAAAGCCTTCCTCACGGTAGACTGTGCCCAGTACATGAAACATACCACAGTACTGATAAGGAGACTTCTTTGTCTGCAGATGTGGATTGGGGGTCAACAAAACATAATAAGAAAATGAAATAGAAAAAACCACAGCAGCTCCAGTACAAGAGAACACAAATTAAGTAATGAGGATAACAAGAAAAATAACTATAACAGAAGAAGCAAACTTACTATAAGCGTCCAAAAGTAGTGTCAGGTATGTGTATGTTAACAGGAAATGCTATAAATTTGGATAGAGCTTTTTCTGTAGCAAGATTCATGCCTTTTAGGTGGAAGAAAAGAAACTGCGACACAATGGCCTATGCTAGATAAACAACATGCAGCAGCATCCACATCTCCCTAGATTGGGTCAGAATCAGGACATTGTCATAGTTAAACAAGAAAAAGAATTGAGAGGTGAACACCCTGCTTTGTATGCAATCACTCACCTTGAATAAACTAAAATTTCACATGACAACTAAGAAGAAAAACATCAAGACAATCACATAACACAAATCCTCTATGTTCACACCTATATCCACCATTTAACAAGAACACAAACAACCCAGGATTTTTAATATTGCGAGCACTCTAACAGAACACGAATAGTCTATGTTCACACCTATATCAATCATTTAACAAGAACAAAAACAACCCAGGATTATAATATTGCGGGCACTCTAATGCTATGTAAATGTTTCAGTATTAGAGACCAGAATATCTTTTGCGATGCAGATTCGAACCAGAGCCCAGTTGTTGATTTATGACTGCAGCAAGATTTTGTATTCTGACTGATCCATGCTGCCACCTCTGCCTGAAACTGCACTCATTTAGTTGAGAACAGCATGGAAGGGCGCCTGTATGATGATTCAGAATTTTGTTTTTGATGAAAATGATTCAGAATTTTGAGAAGAGTTGGTATCTTTCTGAAGTGGCCGCAGGGATTGCAAATCATTGAACAGAGAAAAGGAGTTGCCACAAGGAGTTACAGCTGGCATAGCATGATGGCTGACAACAAGGGAACAACAGAAAACTGAATAAACACCTACCAAGGGAAAGAACAGCAAGCAACAAAATACAAAGCTTAGCTAGACACTTGGGATAAGAGCAATCACTGAGAAAGAACAGAAAAACTGGAATATAAGAAACTACCCCTGCGACTGAGACGATACAATGTTGATACTCCCTTGTAACTGAGAGAACATATTGTTTAGACCAGCATGTCACAATACCTGCATTAGGCATGAGATATGACACATACGCCGTTCCAACATCTTACCCAATTCCATCTTTGCTTCAAACAAAACAAAAGAAAATACGTAACATCGATAACCTTCCAATTTCATCTTAGCTTCAGTACAAGAGAACACAAATTCCACATGACAACGTTTATAGCGAGGGATCAAGAAATGCTCACGACCAATAGGACATACATGCACACTTTTAATTGAATTTGTGTTGAAGATTGAAATTATTCTAATTCTGAGTTTCTGACCATGTACATTTAATTTATAATGGTATGGTGATACAATTTCAGAAATGCATTACTACAAATGACACAACAGAGTACCAACATTCTTCTAGATTAAAAAGGATATCGATGTTTATATAGCTGCACTTCGGGATGGTTGCTTAATTTTTTTAAAAAGGCAATGCATATGAGCAACCTGAAACAAGAAAAAACTGCATGCAATGTGAAATCTAACCAGCTCACATAATTCTGAGTAATGGCAATGGACTCTTCAAGATTGATAACCAAATACCACCATCCATTAGGCACAAATACAACATCCCCAGCCCGGCACACACACTCGACAGGCCTCTTCTCCCAGGTCCTACATAATACACCAACATTGGATCTGAGAGGTACGAGGATCAATCATTAACTTGTTGGATGAATTTTACATTTTTCATGGGCTTCCATGATTCTTACATTTTTAAATGAAAGTTAGAAACTATACCAATGGACATGTGCTAGGTTGACGCAAAGTTATCAATCAGTTATTTGTATTAGTGTATGATTTGTATCAAAGTTATTGCAACCTAAGATATATGGTACTGCTGGTCTAATTAGACATCCATTATGAGATTTATCAGATTTGAATGTGAGGAACAATCCCTCCTCTGCAAATATCCACAAAATCAAACATACATTAGAGATTAGATACTTGAACCATTTGTTCACACCTGTGAAACCAAACATACATCAAACATCAGACACCTCCTATGAAAGCGGAAAATGAAATACCATTTCTCAGATATTCTATCTGGAGGTGTATATGCTTGATTTGTGCTATAACTTTTCCCATCACTGCTATTTTTCATCAGACCAAAGCATGAGGGATCATCATTCTGCACTCAGAAAGTTCATTAGAAATTTTGCTTACAAACATGGTAATTGGTATAAAATGACATGTTCAACTGTTGAATGCAATCAGCATTATCTCTCAAAGCTTATTTGATGAAGTGGTTAACACGATAGAATCATAGAAAACAAACTTCACAGGTTGATCATTTACCTCATCAAAGACAAAGAGGACCCTGTATGCACTTAGGTCATGATATAAAGACTATTCCTTGTTGCTACAATATTCTACTGCTTCAGCAATGTAGTATGCAACCCTCATATGCATAGCCCATTCAATAGTTTGGTTTTCCCCTGCACAAGAGCAAAAACACAGTGAAGGCTAAAATTAACTTGGTTGTTCTTTACATTATAACTCTTCTAATGTCCACGAGAGCGACCTGAAATGGGAGCTGGAACCGGACCCTGAGCTGCCGCCGCTGCTGCTCCGGCGGTGGTGGCCGTGGCCGTGCCCATGGCCGTCCCTGTTCCCGCGGCCAAAGGATCGGTTGCGCTGGCCCACGACGCCGCCGCTGCCGCCCTTGTCGTCGAGCATGAGGATGGTCAGATCGGTGAGGGCCTTGCGGGCGCGGCGGATCTGGCCCTCCCCGAGAGGCGCGGCGGGGGCAGGGGAGGCGAGCGCGGCGGCGGCGATGGCGAGGTGCTTGCGCCACTGGCGGATGAGGTCGAGGCCGTCGCGGAGGGCGTTGCAGAGGTCGAGCGCCTTGACGGCGCGGTCGAGGAAGTCGGCTAACAGGCGATCGAGCGGGGGGGGGGGGGGGGCGAGGCGGCGGCGGCTCCGCCGCCGAAGAGGATGGCGCGGAACTCCTCGAGGCAGATGAGGAAGGAGTCGAGGAGGCTACACGTCCAGGCGAGGGAGAGGATCTCCGGGGCGGCGCGGTCGGAGGAGGAGGGGTCGAGGAGGAGGTCGAGGAGGAGGTCGGCGGCGTGGCGCTGGAAGGCGTCGATCTCGAGGTCGGAGGAGTTGGCGTGGGTGTGGTGGTCGTGATTCGGTGGTGGGAGGCAGGAGGCGGCGGAGGAGGAGGAGGGAGGGGAGGAGGCGGCGGAGAATCAGAGGGGAGGAGCCGAGGAGCGCGCGGATTCAGTTGGGGGAGGCGATTCGCCGACCTGCATGCATGCGAGCCGCGAGCGTGAGGGACGCAGGAGGGGTACTGCAGATCCATTGAAGGATGACCGTCGGATATGGTTGAGTAAGGAGAGAGAATGGAGGAGAATTAATCTGGTGCGCACGTTTTTATAATGGTGTATTTCTGGGTGCATATTGTGGTGTAGACGTAGTTAAGGTTATGACTGTAGAGCAGATAATTGTTGGGTGGATGTAGGATAATTTTAACTGGTGGTTTATTAGTTTAGATTCATGGAGATTTCATCGCGATGACCCCTCCCAGCCTCCTCCCCTCGTCCTCGCTATCACCGTCTCTTTCTCTTGCGGCCCAATTAGACCCCTTCACCTCCCTCCTTTTCTGATGTGGTAGCTTCCCATGCCATGGCCACCTTCCCTAGGTTCTGGTAATGTGTTGAACTTTTCTTTAAATTATAAATATCATTATGTGAAGAATATAGAATATGTATAGAGAATGCAAGCACATCTACAACAGTGATTAAAAAATAGTTAAAATATTTTTACTACTTAAAAAAAAGTGGCGACCTCGGCTTCGAACACAGTCGGTTGCTGAGCGGTGCGGTGGGGCTGACGGGCGACCTCGTCTTTGGGCCGGGTGGCGACCGAGCAGTGCGGCGGGACTGGCGAACGGCCTCGACTTCGAGTCGATCGAGCGGAGCACGGCAGGGCTGGCGTGCACGAAAACCGAGGCGATGCGGGTGGCACTTTGGAGGTGCGTGGACGGTAGCGACGCTTCAGGCGGTGCGCGGACAGCGGCGGCACATCGGGCGGCGCGCAAACAATGGCATCGGGCGAATCCGGTGGCGGTGCTTCGAGCGGTCGTGGCGGCGGCGCTTCGGGCGGCCATGCGGGGAAGCCGAAGTGGCTGACGTGTGGGAGGGTGGCCGGCGGCAGGCTGGTTTTGCGTACGGCGGCCGTGCACGGATTTTCTTTTTTTCTTCAATCTACAGTGCAATCAACATCTACTATATGATTGAAACACAGAGATGGAGAGTGAACTCGTGATCTTTTTTATTACTTTTTTGATTCCGTGTACAAAATAGCCAATATTACTTATCTATTTATAACATAGTGATGAGGTGTCCACCATGGACCAAAACTTCAAGCTCAGACCTAGATTTTCTAACAGTAATATGCTAGGCCTGCTTAGGACGTATAAATTCATATAAAAACAGTTTAATTGGCAAAGAGACATGAGAAATTTCCGCCTTCTAAAACAGCGCCACGTGCACAACGTGCGAGAGGTGGATGGGGAGATCTCTCTTTTCTTCACTGGGCCGTCGCCAAACAGGCCCGTAGCTGGTGCACCGACGGGCCGGGATCAAGCAGGCCGCCGGGCTAAAGTAAAAAAGCTCGGGCATGCCGAATTTTGGACACGAGAGCCAGCGGATCCTTCTGGACCGGAGGCTCTCTCCGCCCGCCGCCGTCCAGTTTCCCAGACTACTCTGAACGCTCCGACCGTGGGGCCCGCGCGTCAGAAGAACTGTGGGCCTACCTGTTCAAAGCCGGTCCCCGATCCCAGCCGTCCGTTCCGTCCATCCGACGGCGCGGATCTCACCCTGGACTCCCACGGCAGGGAATAATAGATGGTTCTAGAAAACACCCGAGCAGCCCCGCACCAGCCACGCCGCCCATTATATCGCGATCTCCTCCGCCCCCCCCCCCACCCCCAAGGCCCCAAATCTCTCGGAAGCGGAAGCGAGAAGGCGAGTCGAAACCAGTGGAAGGAAGGTCGCAGGCGACGGTTCTAGAAGCTTGCAGAGCCAGCTGCTCGTGCTCCCCCCAGGTACGGCCCGGTCCTTGCTCCCTCCACGCCCATGTTGCGCCGCGGGTTGGATCCGTCCGCGCGTGCTCGAATCTGATCGCTGGGTGTTTCGGCGATTTGTTCGATGTGTTTTGATCTCTGTCAGCTTAGGGCTGGTTTGTTTTCGAATTATTTGATGGTTTAAGTCGGGATTTTGACGTGCTAGGATTTTAGATCGGGATTTGTGGTGTTTAGGCTACAACAGTTGATTATTTTGCGGTTTCCTGGCCTGAATTGATAAGAATTCGGGACTCTTAGGTTTACAGAACGAGATTTTCGCGATTGTAGGTGCTTAAAGTATGAATCTCGCTGTCATTAACTGATAGATCGCGATTGTATTTGTGTATGTGCGCAGGGGCTTGTGGCTTAGATCTGAATAAGTGTAGGAGGTGAGAGCCACTACCCAAAGATGAGCGTGGTTGGGTTTGATCTCGGCAATGAGAGCTGCATTGTGGCTGTGGCGCGGCAGCGCGGCATTGATGTCGTCCTCAACGACGAGTCAAAGAGGGAGACTCCCGCCATTGTCTGCTTTGGCGATAAGCAGCGGTTCATTGGCACGGCTGGTGCTGCTTCTTCCACCATGAATCCGAAGAACTCCATCTCTCAGATCAAGCGGCTCATTGGGCGGAAGTACTCCGATCCTGAACTCCAGAGCGATCTTGCTTCATTCCCTTACCGTGTCTCCGAGGGACCTGATGGTTTCCCACTTGTGCATGTTCTGTACCTCGGAGAGGAGCGCGTGTTCACCCCCACACAGCTCCTGGCCATGGTGCTCTCAAATTTGAAGACTATTGCAGAGAGCAACCTCAAGTCTGCTGTTGTTGACTGCTGCATTGGCATCCCAGTGTACTTCACCGACCTCCAGCGTAGGGCTGTGCATGATGCTGCTACTATTGCCGGTCTCCGTCCATTGAGATTGTTCCATGAGACCACTGCGACAGCAATGGCATATGGGATTTACAAAACCGATCTTCCGGAGAATGACCAACTGAATGTTGCTTTCGTGGATGTTGGGCATGCCAGCATGCAGGTTTGCATTGCTGGTTTCAAGAAGGGACAGCTCAAGGTCCTGTCACACACATATGACCGGTCGCTTGGTGGGAGGGACTTTGATGAGGTACTGTTTAAGCACTTTGCCGCAAAGTTCAAGGAGGAGTATAAGATAGACGTTTACCAGAATGCCCGTGCCTGCATTAGACTGCGTGTGGCTTGTGAGAAGCTCAAGAAGATGCTGAGTGCTAACGCTGAGGCACCGATGAACATTGAGTGCTTGATGGATGAGAAGGACGTGAGAGGTTTTATCAAAAGAGATGACTTTGAACAAATTAGTGCCCCGATACTGGAACGTGTGAAGGGGCCACTGGAGAAGGCTTTAGCAGAAGCTGGTCTAACAACAGAGAATGTCCACTTTGTTGAGGTTGTTGGGTCAGGCTCTCGTGTCCCTGCCGTAATTAAGATACTTACAGAGTTTTTTGGGAAAGAACCAAGGCGGACAATGAATGCAAGCGAATGTGTTGCCAGGGGATGTGCCCTGGAGTGTGCTATTCTCAGTCCCACCTTTAAAGTGCGAGAGTTCCAGGTATGAGGCCCTCTTTTAACCCTCTATTTTTTCCAGTTGCTTATTGCGCTAAAAACATGTCAACTACAATGTTGCAGTTTTACATCTTGAATGCGTTTTAGCTAGCCTATATATCTTTATCTGTCAAAGGGTAAAACGTAAGGGTAGAGCCTGCATCCTCATCCTTTTTGCATGTTAAGACTGCTTTAAGCTGCTCGCTGATGGATGTGTTTACCTCCTTAACATCTGTAAATGACCTATTGGGGCACTTACCTTGTTCTTGCCAGTAACCGCAATTTTCTTTACAATTTAGTCTTGATACTGAACATGACTCCAGTAAGGCAGTTTAATGTCCTGATACTTTGCCACCATGAAGATTATGCACAATGTGCTTCCTTATTGAGCTCATCAGTGCTGTTGTATGCTTAACATATTTTAAGTTTAGATCTGATCACCAATTTAATGCCCTGCCTTGTTTATTAATGGGGATGATGCTGGCACTTTTAATCAATAGAATCCAGCTGTCAGCATGTCACTCGATGTTTTGACAACTCAACCCACTCAAAAGCTTTGTTTTGAAAGACATGTATTAAGTTCAAAGATCCATTCCACTTCCTCCCTAGTCCTAAGATATAATACCGGTATCCTCACTGATATTTGTTTTAAAATACAGTGGGAAACTTATTCGCAAGTTTACAATATGAGATTATGAGTGCTAAAATACTTGAGGTTTTTGTAGGTTCGATCATACTTTTATCCCTAGCAATAACACTGGCTTAATCCTTTGCAGGTTAACGATGGCTTTCCTTTCTCAATTGCCATGTCTTGGAAAGCAGATTCTCAGAATGGTGACAACCAACAAACTGTTGTATTCCCCAAGGGGAATCCAATGCCCAGCATTAAAGCTCTGACGTTCTATAGGTCCAATACATTTGCAGTAGATGTCACATATGTTGATGCTGGTGATTTTCAAATTCCTCCAAAGATCAGCACGTACACGGTATCAATTTAGTACTTCCCTTTTGATATTTTTGAATAGACCATGAGTTCAAATATTGGCTATTTTTCTGATAATTTTTTCCTGGTATAGATTGGTCCTTTTCAACCCAGCAAAGGCGAGAAAGCAAAACTGAAATTGAAAGTCCGCCTTAACATCCATGGGATAGTCTCAGTTGAATCAGCAACTGTAAGTGAGAAAGCTAGCTCCTTTACTTGCTTTCTTTGCCACTCTACTTTTTGGTAGAAATCAATCAAAGTGAATCACTTTTGTCTGTATGCAGATGTTGGAGGAGGAGGAAGTGGAAGTTCCAGTTGCAGCTACAAACGAGCCACCAAAGGATTCCACTAAGATGGAGACAGATGAGGCACCTAGTGAGTCTGCTTCTGGAACTGATGTAAAAATGCAGGAAGCCAAAGCTTCTGCAGATTCTGCTGGGGAGGGTGCTGAAAATGGCACACCAAATTCTGAGGAAAAATCTGTTCCAATGGAAACTGATGCCAAGGTAAATTTTTATTGCCAACAAACTCTTCCATTCACACCACACACCAGTGAGTGCCTGGAGCTGGAGGCTGGAGCCTTTGCCTAAAGCATCACTACACTATTCTGCCTTATGATACTTTTGTTTGCACCTATGTTTTTATTTTAGTTTTGGTGGGGATGTTTGCTCTGAAAGTAATATGTTCCATTTGAGTTTATCTAACAAAATCAATTTTAATTATTAAGCTTGTAATTTATCAGTAACGTTTCCCACTTCTTTATGGGTGTGTTTCTTGCATGATGATAGAAGTTTGTTTTGCTCCTTTTGTATTAAAGTCTTAGATGTTTTATTCGCTCTCTTAAATTTTAACTTTACTAGGGGGAAGTTAGGGGAACACTATTCCTGGCAATTGTTTAGATAGTGGTGGTGGGTATACGTTTGTAATGATCTAACATATCTGCAAACTGTAGTTTATTAACTGGCTGGGTTCTTAGTTGGTCCATTGTTATTCCTTTTAGAGATCAGATGACCTTTTAAAACTTACACATGTAAACTGATCTGATTTGTCCGTTGTGCAACTGTGCCCTGAAGTAATTGTGTCACTTCGCTTGCAATTGCACATACATATGTAGGGGTGTCAATCGGATCTGAATTATCCGGCATCCGAATTTGGCTGGTAGCGAATGTGGGAAGCGTAAATGCATTCGTATTGTAAAACAAATACGGATCCGGATAGTATCCAATTTTTTCCCCGAATTTGAATTTGAATGTGGTATGCGGAATATGGTGCTAAACGAATACGGATATTATCCGGATTCGAATGTGGTACGCGGAATACTTGACATATCTTTTGCATTTTATCTCCAAATTGGGCATATTATATATGCATTTTGATCATCTCGACGAGCCTGTCATCATGGTGGACTCTAATTTGGCATTTTACGCTTTTCATTTTGGCACATCCCCCAATAAAGCTTTTTTCATGCTCTCTTTAGCCAATTTCAATATGTTTATAACCGATTTATTTGCAATATATCTAGAACTAGTTAGAATTAGTGGCAAAATGGCACCAATGATCAATGATTAGTGATAAACTAGAGGAAAAGGTGCATAAATATTACTATAAAACCATTGTCAATTTGCAAAACTTTATTGTGCAATAGGATATTCGCATTTGACCAAATTGAATAGGTATTTGATTCGAATTCGTATTTGAGCATATTTGAATTCATATTTGTATTTGTTTAAAAAATACGAATACGAATATGGGAAGACCACTATTTGATTCGTATTCGATCCGTTGACGTAACATAAGTGGATAGCTGTGAGTGTAGCAACAAGCATGTTGATATAGAGAAACTTAGCTTTGCTTTGACTCATTTTTTCGGGTTTACGGAAATGTGATTGTGCATATTATGAGTGGGACCTTTTTTTGTTAGAAGGGAATGGTATGTATTAGATTGTTGCGTCGTCTTTGGAGAAAAATTGCAAAGAAAAGAATGCATCCATTGATTATATCTTGTTTGGGTTTTTACATGCTTGTCAAAACGACACATTGCATGTCTTGTTCCAAATAGAGAACATGAGGATATTTATTTTCTTTTGTTGTGGATGAAATCATGAAATTGGTGCTCCTTCGTACTTGTCAACTATGTGGTGTGATCATTCTTGCTTGGATGCTATCAATGAGATGTGCATGGCATGTTTAGAGCTAGGAAGAAAAAAAAAGTTTGTATCTTCAATAGGTGCAGCTAAACTAATGACTTGCCGTTTTTTTCTGTGAAAAATTCTAGGTCGAGCCATCAAAAAAGAAAGTCACGAAAACCAATGTTCCAATTGCTGAGTTGGTTTATGGTGCATTGGGGGCTAAAGAGTTGGAGAAGGCTGTGGAGAAAGAGTTCGAAATGGCTCTTCAGGATAGAGTGATGGAAGAAACAAAGGACAAGAAGAATGCTGTGGAGGCTTATGTATATGACATGCGTAACAAGGTTTGATCAATCCCCCCCCCCCCCCCCCCTCCATTTTTTTACTCCTCCATAGACTCGATACAGAATCTGATAGTATCTGTTATTCATAGCTGTACGACAAGTACAATGATTTCGTGACTGCTGAAGAAAAGGAAGCATTCATTGCCAAGCTTCAGGAGGTTGAAGATTGGTTGTATGAAGATGGTGAGGACGAGACCAAGGGAGTGTACGTTGCTAAGCTTGAAGAACTCAAAAAGGTCTGCCCTTTTTCACTATGCTATGTTGTTTAGTGCACATTCCTTGGTATCTTGTTTTAGATGTTGAAAGATGCTGATGATCGATTGTCTTAATGCAGGTTGGAGACCCCATCGAGGCACGGTACAAGGAGTGGGTGGACAGAGGTCCTGCGATTGACCAACTTGTTTACTGCATCAACAGTTTCAGAGAGGCTGCCTTGTCCAAAGATCCGAAGTTTGATCACATTGACATAGAGGAGAAGCAGAAGGTATTGCATGAACCACAAAAGTAAAACAATTGAAATTTGAATGTTCCTATTTGACCATGTTCCAGTAAACAAGTCCATGAATAGCATTCATTATGTTATTAGGACTCTATATAGCACCTGATAAAGCCTAGTGTGTCAATTGTTAATCTGCAGTTGGTTTTTCATGTATATGTTCGTTTATCCGTCTGCTGATTCATCTGCTTGTCATGCAGGTCATAAACGAGTGTTTAGAAGCAGAAGCCTGGCTGAGAGAGAAAAAGCAGCAGCAAGACGCCCTAGCGAAGCATGCTAACCCTGTCCTCCTTTCTTCTGACATAAAGAAGAAGGCTGAAACGCTTGACAGGTAAGTAAATCTCTCTACTGTTGATGTTTGCACCATATGTTTAGAACATCTCTTACCACATTCGCTGTTAATCTCACCTCTACAGGTTCTGCAAACCAATAATGACGAAGCCAAAACCAGCTCCTAAGCCACAAACCCCGCCGCCGCCTCCAACCGAGACCCCAGCACCCCAAACACCGGAACAGCAATCCGATGGCGCCGAAGCAGCCAGCGAGCCCGCAAGCGAGCCGCCGGGCACCGAGGGTGGCGCTACCAAATCCACGGGTGAGCAAATGGAGACGGACACACCGGAGGGCGCAGGCGCACCCTCGGCATAAGCCTTCGCTGTGGGTGGTGGTGACGCAGTGTTGTTATCAGTTTCCCATATTATTACGGCGCTGCCTCGGTAGATACGCTAGGGGAAATTATCATCCATACTTTTGAGTATCTGCGTGAACGTTTAGGTTCATCATGTATCACGGTTGGTTTTTTCTTGGCAAGGGATTGGTTAATTTGAGGGACAACGGCACGTTTCAGATTTGGTGTCCTACGGGTATTATAGCGGGACAACGCCATTTTTATGTTTCTTGATGGTTCGACAAAGTCCACTGTATGGTCCAAATTTCACAAATTCTTGTCGCATAATTGACATGCTTGTGTTGTTTCCTGAATCCCACAGCCTTCGTGACAGCATAGTTTTAATTTTGACGAAAAAAATTGTTTGGAGGCTCACAGGGTGATGACATAATGGTACGGTATACTTTACTCGATGAGTGCAAGGGGCAAGGAAGCTAGTCGAGGAGAGTAGGATTTATATAGGTAGTTAGAATGTAGGGTTCTTCATAGGTGAGTTAAGAGAGATAGTTAATACAACGATTAGAAGACGTATACATATCTTCTTATGCGTTCAAGAGACTGGGTGGGTCAGAAGGCAAAGGAGGTAGAGCATACTGGCTTTAAGTTGTGGTATACTAGAACAGAACAAAATAGGAATGGAGTGGGCATCTTAATCGATAAACGCCTCAAGAGTGGAGTTGTCGACGTGAGGAGGCAGGGGGATAGAATTATTCTAGTCAAGCTAATCTTTGGTGACTTGGTTTTGAATGTTATTAGTGTATATGCTTCACAAGTAGGGTTGGATGAGACCATTAAGAGGCAATTTTGGGAAAACCTAGATGACATGGTTAAAAGTATGCCTATTAATAAAAATATTTTCTTAGGAGACGATTTCAATGGTCATATCGGTACAATTGGTGAAGGGTTTCAAAAGGTGTATGGGGGTTTTAGTTATAGTGATAGAAATCAAGAGGGATAAGATATCTTAAATTTTGCCATAGCCTATGATCTTATGATAGCTAACACCTTCTTTAGAAAGAGACATTTTCATTTAGTTACCTTTAGCAGTGGTCAGCACTCTAGTCAAATTGATTTTGTTCTTGTTAGGAGAGAAGACAAACTAGCTTGTATAGACTGTAAGGTTATACTTGGAGAGTGTGTTGTTCAGCAACATAAATTGGTAATCTCCGACTTTCGTTTTAGGTTACTGGTCTGACAAGCTAAGGTCGCCAGAGCCACGAGGACGAAGTGGTGGAAACTAAAAAAAGATAACACACAATCGTTTAAGGAAAGGATGGTCATAGAAGGGACATAGGACGTGGGAGAGCGAATAGCAAAACGAATAATATGTGGACAGATATGGCAACTCACATTAGGAAGGTGGTTACGGAGGTGTTGGAGTGACCCAAGGGATGAGAGGAGAACTAAAAGACACATGGTGGTGGAACGAGAAAGCGCAAAAGGCTATTGAGGAGAAGATATGCTACAAGCATATATATCATGATAGGAGCGATGACAACGTATAGAAATATAAAGCAGCAAAAAAGAATACAAAGATAGCAATGAGTGAGGCACGAGGTAAGGCATATGAGGAAATTTATCATAAAATAAGTACAAAGGAGGGAGAGAATGATGTCTACAAGATGGCTAAAATTCAAGAAAGGAAGACGAGAGATTTGAACCAAGTTAAATACATCAAATATGACATTAATAGACTTTTGGTGAAAGATGAGGAGATCAAGGATGGGTGGAGAGATTACTTCGACAAGTTGTTCAACTACGATAATGATGATAGTATGATTGAACTGGATGATATTTTTGACGACATCGATAAGTGGTTTGTTTGAAGAATTCATGAGTCGGAAGTTAGAGAGGCCTTAAAAAGGATGAAAGTAGGTAAGACGTTGGGGCCTGATAACATCCCTATTGAGATGTGGAAATGCTTAGGAGAAGTGGCGATTGTTTGGCTAACTAAGTTGTTCAATAGCATTTTTAGATTGAACAAAATGCCAAACGAGTGGCGGAGGAGCACATCAGTACCAATTTTCAAAAATAAATAAGACATTCAAAGTTGTACTAATTACAGAGGAATTAAGCTCATGAGCCACACAATGAAGCTCTGGGAACGAGTGCTTGAGTGTTGTTTAAGAAAAGTGACTAGCGTGATGACAAACCAATTTGGTTTTATGCTTGAGAGGTCGATCACGGAGGCGATTTTCTTGCTAGACAGTTGATGGAGAGGTATAGGGAGCAAAAGAAAGACTTTCATATGATATTTATTGACTTGGAGAAAACCTATGACAAAGTGCCAAGAAAGATCATGTGGTGGGCGATTCAAAAGAAAAGTGTCCCAACAAAATATATTGCCCTAATTAAGGACATGTACGAAAATGTTGTGACTAATGTCAGAACATGTGGTAGTGTTACTAATGACTTTCTTATTAAGATAGGACTACACCAAGGGTCAATATTGAGTCTATATATTTTTGCCCTAGTGATGGATAAGGTCACACGGGACATACAAGGAGATATCCCTTGGTGTATGCTTTTCGCTGATGTTATTTTGGTTGAAGAGAGTAGGATAAGTGTTGATAGGAAACTCGAGTTGTGGAGGAAGACCTTAGAATTGAAGGGCTTTAGACTTAGTAGGACTAAAACTGAGTATATGAGGTGTGATTTCAGTGGTGCTAGGCCAGATGATGGAGATGTTATATTAGATGGACAAGTAGTGCCTAAGAAGGACACGTTTTGTTATTTGGGATCGATGCTACAGTGGGACGGTGAGATTGATGAAGACGTGAGCCACAGGATAAGACGGGGTGGGTGAAATGACGTCAAGCATCTAGTGTCATGTGTGACAAAAAAAGTCCCTCAAAAGTTAAAAGGTAAGTTCTACAGGATGGCGATCAAACCCGCGATACTATGTGGAGCAAAATGTTGGGCGACTAAAAAACAACATATACAGAAAATGAAGGTAGCGGAGATGAGGATGCTGCGGTGGATATGTAGTTACACAAGACGGGATCGCATCCGTGGTGATGATATACGTGATAGGGTGGGGGTAGCACCAATTGAAGAAAAACTTGTTCAACATCGCTTGAGATGGTTAGAACATATCTAACAACGTCTTCCTGAGGCTCTGCTACGTAGTGGAATTTTAAGACGTACTGAAAACGTAAGAAAAGACAGAGGTCAACCAAAATTGATGTGGGAGGAAGTAGTTAAAAAAGACCTGAGGGATTGGAATGTATATAAAAAATTAGCTTTAGATAGGAGCGCTTGGAAGTTAGCAATCCATGTACCGATAGGAGCAATGTTTTAAACTCTCAGCTTAGATAGCAGGTTGTACGGCTTAGTTTTTTTTAGCATTGCAGGTTTTTTTTCAAGGTTCTCATCTTTTTTATTTAAGAAGGTTTCATTCCTAACTTATCCCAACTTGTTTGGGACAAAAGGTTTTGTTGATGATGATGATGATTTCTCTCTGTGCATTTGTTTTGGACCAAATTTTAGCTTTTTTTAGTTGTTTTGCTGGTTCTTTTTCTCGTATTTATTTACATTGTTCATGATTGACTAATCTGTTTTATTTTTATTTTTTTAAATTAAGTTACGCTAAATAAGTTACTATCGGTTACAGTGTAATTTTAGTCAGTTACAATATAACATTAGCTATAAATTAGTTTATTAAGCCTAATCAAGCGGCACCTAGGCCTATGGTGCTTCAGCTTTGATTAGGCTTAATTTTGGAATAAGGCTGAGCTGGGGGTAACCAAGTGCACCTGAGCTCAGGTAATACGGATCCTCACCTCACTTCGAACAAATTTAACCCGACAAGAGGCCGCGGGCCTGTACTGTTCGTCGCACCCCCAATCCCTGCTCCTTGTGGGAGCTCCGCCGCAGTCGCCTTTTATCACCGGGGTTGGCGGCGGCGTATCGCGGGAGTTCACGGCGGTGTCGGTGTGATATTGGACGGCGCATTGCGTTTGTCCCTCCTCTTCTACACTGTCTCGCGCTCGGGCCGGTGGATTGAGTCCAGCTACAAAGAAGGCATTACGGTTTAACAAATACAAGCCCACCTTTCTCCTTTCGAGGTGCAACCCAAGACCGTCAGTAACAAAAACCAGGTTGAGTTTAAATGTTGAGAAATCAAAGAACTCAGATTCGAATTTTCACATCTCAGAATCCGATCATGCAGCTCTGTTGTGACCCTAATAAATTGAAGTTTTTTTTAAAAAAAAAAATTTAGACAACCTACGAAAGAACCATATCGCTGATCAATGCGATCAACGCTGCTCGAGCTTCTCACCGGTGTATCAGACTATACTGAATGCTGAACTTGTATTTGGAGCAGCCGTTTTTCGTCAGTAGCTGGACCACAGTATAACATTACACAGCTGCGTCACAGAATTAGGCCTTAATAAAATGATCAAAACGGCGCAGATGTTGCATGGTGTGCTGTGTTCTAACAAGGGACACGCCTGATGACACACGTTGAACAGCATCTCTGCCTCAAATTAACTAAACAAATTAGCCCTACGGGAGCTGCTTCCTTGACTTGTGGGTACGTGTTGGTTGACAGTTGACACGGCCATTTTCGGTTACACAACGGACCGAGCTCTCATCTCTCTCGCTTTCGTTCCAATTAAACGCCTAACATGCCAATCAGGCACTGTAAAGACCTACTTACGTACTGCATTACAAGTAATCCTGTTAAGGGTCATAATCTTTCCACGTCACTTGATTAAAAAGGCTCGTTAATCTCTCTGATGGGCGGCAGTGACCTGTTGTTAATTAATCGAGAGGCGGTTTTATTCTATCCTATGAAATATTCCTTCATAAGATAGAACCTTCTACCCAAACACAATCTACCTAGCTATAGGTAAAAGCTGGTGGAACAATCCATTTCTACAACTCAGCATGGAAGAACATAGAAATGAAAAAAAAAGGGAAAAGAAAGGGAAGCTACACATCACAATCTGAAGGCGTGTTTGGTTTAATACCAGAACACGCCACACCAAACTTCTGTCCATGCCGCTAGTGTGGCGGCTGAATTCAGCGCCAGACTTTTGGCGAGATATGGCGCAGAAAATGAACTGACCAGCGCTAGGCAAAGTTGGGCACGTCACAGGTCCGGTCATCAAGCAAACACAGGCTAAGCTTCGGCATTGTGAGCTGTGGCAACCTTTGGCAGGTTCCGGTAACGAACCAAACAACGATTAGGCGAAAGCAACACAAATTATGCAGTGACTATGGCTCCGCTCGATTCGGCTGAAATAAGCTATTTTATGACTAAAATTGCACTGTAGCTTGCTGACATTACACTGTAACTGATGATGGCTTATTTGGCATAACTAAATTAAAAAAATTAAAAATAGAAAAAATCGGTTAACCTATCATAAATAATACAAACGAATACAGAAAAATAGGCAAAAAAGCTAAAAAAACTAAAAAAAATGAAATTTAGAAATAATAAAAAATAAGTCAGAACAAAAAATCCTTGAGCAGGTCTGCTACTACAACACACAAGTGCACGCATATAAATAAGCATTCTGATACTAATCCAATGCTTAACCCGAAGCAGTAGCTGTGAATACTAGGTACTAGGCTTAGTAGCTTAAGCTCAATTAGAAGCGTGTAATACATGGCTCTAATAAGAGAGAAGAGACTTCCGCAACTGCACCTCTCGCTGCACGCCCCGTCCCGCGCCGCCGTCCAGGAGTCCATCCTCCGGCACCCCATCCCTCCTCCGGTCGCGCCGCCGCCGTCCACCACGACCCCGGCCTCGCGGTCAAGCCAGTTCCGCCTCGCCGACTTCGACAAGCTCGCCGTCCTGGGCCGCGGGAACGGCGGCACCGTCTATAAGGTTCGCCACCGCGAGACGTGCGCGCTCTGCGCGCTCAAGGTCCTGCACTACGGGGACTCCACCGCCTCCGCCGAGGCGGACGTCCTTAGCCGCACGGCCTCGCCGTTCGTCGTCCGGTGCCACGCAGTCCTGCCTGCTGCGTCCGGCGACGTCGCGCTGCTCCTAGAGCTGGTGGACGGCGGCTCGCTCGACTCGGTCAGGAGCCGCCGCGGAGCGTTCCCGGAGGCGGCGCTCGCGGAGGTTGCGGCGCAGGCGCTGTCCGGGCTTGCGTACCTCCACGCCCGGCGCATCGTGTGTTGGGAATAATCCCACATTGGTTGTGGAAGAGGAGAAAGCACAACTTATAAGTGTGGGGGAGCCCCCACCCATTGGACTAGTCTTTTGGGGGGAGAAGGCCCAGTACCACTTATAAGGTTGTTGCTCCGTTGCTCCGTGGGCTTGGTTGTGTTCCGCCCATGTGGACCTGTGGCCCGGGGAGTAAAAACCCGGCTGGACCTAGGTATGCGGCCAGGTCCAGATCTCACATTTGGTCCCAGTACCACTTATAAGGTTGTTGCTCCGTTGCTCCGTGAGCTTGGTTGTGTTCCGCCCATGTGGACCTGTGGCCCGGGGAGTAAAAACCCGGCTGGACCTAGGTATGCGGCCAGGTCCAGATCTCACATTTGGTATCAGAGTCTAGGTGCCTAACACCTCCTTGGACCTCATGGTTGTAGATGTGTCCAACCAATGTGTGAGGGGGAGATTGTTGGGAATAATCCCACATTGGTTGTGGAAGAGGAGAAAGCACAACTTATAATTGTGGGGGAGCCCCCACCCATTGGACTAGTCTTTTGGGGGGAGAAGGCCCAGTACCACTTATAAGGTTGTTGCTCCGTTGCTCCGTGGGCTTGGTTGTGTTCCGCCCATGTGGACCTGTGGCCCGGGGAGTAAAAACCCGGCTGGACCTAGGTATGCGGCCAGGTCCAGATCTCACATCGTGCACCTCGACATCAAGCCGGCGAACCTCCTCGTGAGCACGGCGGGGGAGATCAAGGTCGCCGACTTTGGCATCTCCAAGGTCCTCTCCCGCGCCGGCGACCACTGCAAGTCGTACGTGGGCACCGCCGCGTACATGAGCCCGGAGCGGTTCGACCCGGAGGCGCACGGCGGGCACTACGACCCCTGCGCCGCCGACGTGTGGAGCCTGGGGGTGACCGTCCTGAAGCTCCTCATGGGACGGTACCCGCTCCTCCCCGCCGGGCAGCAGCCGAGCTGGCCGGCGCTCATGTGCGTCATCTGCTTCGGTGAGCCGCCCGCGCTGCCCGACGGCGCGGCGTCGCCGGAGCTCCGGGGATTCGTCGCCGCGTGCCTTCACAAGGACTACCGCAAGAGGGCGTCCGTCACGGAGCTTCTTGCACACCCGTTCGTCGCCGGGAGGGACGTGGCAGCGTCGATATGCGCGCTCCGGGAGCTGGTCGCTGAGGCCTTGTCGCCGTCGTCGGAGTGAGGCGTATGTGATCCCGCTGGGCGGCAGCGTCATGTACATACATCGGACCAATTTTGTTAGACATGTACATGGAACCGTAGGATTGTACATCCTGTACCATATGTGCAGAGTATAACTTAGTAATTTGCAGTTTGCACATAGCATATAAGTTAGCTTAGGGATCGCCCAGAAATGTTGATGAGCGGCAAAAATAAGGGATTGTTAACTTGTCACTAAAAACTTCGTAACATGCTAGCGTTTTCACACACTTTATTTTTTAAAAACTATGCTCGTCATGTGTCCTGTGGATTAATTTTACTACGGACTTGCTCACCGTGGATTATGTAACGGAGCAGTATGGTGCATAGACTCCATGATTAAGACTTTTCATCCATGATTAAGACTTTCTATTCAAGATTGAGACTTTCCATCTATAATTAAGATTTTCTATCCTGATATATGATATATTATTGCACTTGTACGCATCTAAAAGCAATTCAAAGACAGGGAGGCTTAGTGTCTAGACACCATGGTACCTCATTTCAGCGTCCTCTCTCTCCATAGGCATGGCATGGTCTCCTTCCCACATCATCTGGACATTTAGTTATATGGTGCTTTAACTAGTTTTTAGCTTAATTTTTTAGTCATGCATTTTAGTTTTTTAAAAAAATAAGGAAGAAATAGAAAAATTATAAAATTTGGAAAAAAAACCGTTATATCGTCACGGACAATGTAAAATAATAAGAGGAAAAAAATAAAATAAGCTAAAATTAGAAGCCGATGTGTTCCAAGTAACTTCTGGCTCAAATAAACCGAAAGAAAAAAGTCAGAAGCTAAGCATTTTCGGAATGAAAACAGTTAGATTAATTTAGCTTGAATATCCTAGTTAACTTTGGTTTACGCTGTTTTTTTTTTTGGCAGGCTCGTATCAGCATTCAGCCACCGGCTGCTTTGGATCCCGGCCGGTCGTCAGCTTCTCGATCAATTAGCTGTCTGTCCTCTTAATTACTCTTCCTGTCTAATTAATTAGGAATTAATCTCCCAAGGAGTGCAGGATGATGATGCGGTAGCTCAGAACATGTTACATTGCATTATGAGCAGTACTTTGTCAACATTTTCAGTCATTTGTTTATATGAATTACCGGAACCTGCTGGCTTAACCGGGGTTATTGGCGGTCAGAGATAAAAAGGCTAGCCTTGTGCTTATATAATTTGCAGCGGCCTTGGCGCTGTTTGGATACGCTTAAAATCCGATTCTGGTAGAATTAAGCGGGATTCTCACCCAAACGCTTTGATTATTTTTCGATTCTTTCAACCGCCGCGGTGGGAAAGATCGGCATTTGCACTGGGAATCCAAAATCCTGTACCGCGAGCCCAAGGGGCCGTTTCTTCCGCCGCGACGATTCTTTAGACTGCAGATTCTTCAGACCGCGACTTATCAGAAAATTCTGATCAAATTAAAATCAATTCTCAGATAAGCGTATGCAAATAGGGCCCCCTTGTCGCTTGCTTATAATCCCTGCAGGTGCAGGCTACTGGTTCGTTGGGCTTAATTTGTACGGCCGCGCGTGCGCTAGAGCTTTTGGTTAGCGGTTAGTGTTACCTCTTGTCGATACGCATGACACGCACGTTAATTTGAGGGCCTATTTTGCAAGGGAAAAAAAGGGGGGCTCCATCACCCTTCCTCCCTCAATCTGGACCGTGCAAGTTTTGTCTCGCCTACAGAGCTCGAACTTTGGGAAAACACACACAGCTCCATGTACCTACTGCCCGACTGCTCAATATCTCTAAGAATTAACAGCACAAGAGAACATGCTGTAACGCCGGGTGGTATGCATCCTCCTCCTCCTATCAGCCAGAAACAAGAATCGTTCAGCATCACCGACAAACCCTGGCCTTAACGATGGTACGGTTGCTGCGCCGCGCCGGCAGCATAGTCGTGGGCGCCTCCAAACGTCGCTCCAGGTCCGCCGTACAGGACACCACCTCGTCGCCCGGTCGCACCACCAGGGGCATAGTACGGTGGCGCAGCAGCTGCTGGACTCCCGTACCCCGCATGGGCAGCGTAGCTGAAGGAGCGAGAGGCCGGGCTCTGGAAGGATGGGGAGGCGTAGCTTGAGCTTGAGCGCCTCGCGGACTTGGCGGCGGCGAAGGACTGAGGCCCAGTCGCTCCCCGTGCTCGCTTGTTCTGGAGCCTGTTTGGGGCGCCTGGCTTCTTCCTGTCGGCCTTCTCTTTCTCTATCCTTGCGACCTTCTTCTTTAAGCCGTCGATGTTAAATACCGACAGTAGCTGGCAGGCCTCGACGCACCTGATGACGGACTTGCAGGCGTTGCACTCCAGGTTGTTTGACTCTTCCTGGAAAAAAGATGAGCCCTTCTTGAGTACGATCAATTACTAAGGAAGAACTGAATAAAGGATAGAGAAATCCATGCTTCACTACCCAACAGGCCAAGAGCAATTACTTAGGAAGAACTGAACAAAGGGTAGACAATGGCACGCTTCTCTACCCAAGAGAAAGTAACTAATACGAAGAAGAAACCTTAGTGATTGGTATAAGAGACAGTATCAGCTAATCAATAAAAAGAAAATTTGGTAAAAGTCCATCCAAAGAAGATACCAAGCAAATTCAACACTAAAACAAAGATCTGGATTGGTTAGATGGAGCCAACTAGTTTATGACTCTCAAAGATACTCAACAGCCCTTCTAAGTCTGGTGAATCAGATAAACAGAATTTCAAATAAACTATTAAAAGCTGAGTGGCATAATTGGTTTTTCCAGAAAGTGGTATACACATATTGCTACCATGCTGAATCTGATGACAAGTCACAGATTTGACAGAACTACAAGTGGTTTAACAATAAAGGTTATATCGCTAATATTACTTAATAAACAGATCTTTTGTGCACGTATTGAGGGAGAAAAAAGGCATCTGCCTAAATTGATAATGTGTTGAACAATAAGAAGATAAACTTATTGGAATGAAAGTAGAATGGAGAGTCTTACAACAGCAGAACTGGAGCGTCTTCCACTTCTCAGCACAGCCTGCGCCTTCTCACTGGACTGCCTTATATACGACTTAAGGAGAGGTACAGGTGGAAATCGCTCAAACAAACCAGCCTCATGAGCAATATATATAGCCTCCATTACATTTCCTGACTTTATCAATTCCTCAACAACATCTGAAAACCAACACCAAAATAGTTCTGTCACATCTTCTTTTCTCCTCACTAAAAAATGTTATCACAAGAGCTGGATAAAATGACTAATATATGAATTGCATCTGTTCTTTTTGACTTTTCAGCGGCTTTTGGCTTCTCTCAGCAATCACTATTCATTAGACTAATAAACCAAAACCAAAAGCCGCAGCTCAAAAGAATAGGCCTGTAGGAAGAACATTGTCTGCAGTTACAAACTCTCAAACCTTCAACAAAAGGTTAATATAATGTAAAGTAATTGCAGAAATCAATCCATCAGTCTTCTAAGTTCTAACCCACATTAGGAAGAACACATTGATTAGTAAACAAAACCTAAGACTATAACAAAAACATATTGCAACTTTGAGACTATGATTGCAACTTTGAGACTATGTTAGTTTCATTCCATTCAAATGCAGTCCAGCGACACATTCATAAATAGCAGAAAACCAGTTGAATCACTGTTAGCTTAAAGTTGAATTGAAAGATACGAAACTTCAACCAGGTTCTATAGAGCAAACAAGGGCCAC
Source organism: Dendrocalamus latiflorus (assembly GCA_017311315.1). Classification (NCBI taxonomy): domain Eukaryota; kingdom Viridiplantae; phylum Streptophyta; class Magnoliopsida; order Poales; family Poaceae; genus Dendrocalamus; species Dendrocalamus latiflorus. Next base: position 60,108,793 of record CM029663.1, on the reverse strand, counting down.
TACGAAACTTATTATTGAAATAGTGATGACTTTTAGTTCAAGAGTAAGCTCATGATGAATTCAGTAGCTTAACTTTATATTTCCTAAAATACGAAGTATACCACCAAAAAGAAGCAACATCACCACTATCAGACTGTCTCATAACAAAACAGAAGGAAAATGTCATCACAAAGTAATTTTAGCATGTTTCAAGTGATTATGTAGATGCAGAAATCATACCACCAAAACAAGCAAACGGAGTAAAAGAAATAGAAGCTTAAGGTTCTGAATTAAAGTAAGGAAAAATGTGGGTTCAGAAGGAAGTCCTAAATCCACCAATGCTAAAGATATTATTTCTCAATCTAGAAAGAAACCTGTCGATTTGCACAGTAAAGTCAAAAGAATGTCACAATCCTCGTATGCAACATTACTCTAAATTCATCTAAGGAATCATAATTCTGCAACTAACCTACAGTTTCCATTCAACGAAATGAATACATCTTACTGAATCAGATCAACAAACATAACAGAATTACCAAACAAGGTCACTAGATCATCACCTCCAAGGCTATCCTCAAACCCAAGGACACGCGCAAACCTGGCAAGCTCCTTCCTCCGTCTGTTAGCAACGAACAACCTCCTCAAGAACTCTCCATCGAACCTGTCCTTCAATCCGAATGCCGCTACCATCTGCAGCAAGATCTGCACCTCCACCTGCCCCAGTGCACCCTTCTCCCCCTCCTTCACCTCTCCTCCTCCAGCTACCTTCTTTGCTTCCTCATCTTCCCTCTTCTCTGCTTCTTCACCTGTCTTCTCCTCCTCAGCCACCTTCCCCTCTGCCTCTTCTCCCTCCTCCTCCTTTGGTTCCTTCTCTAATTCCTCCGGGTCCTCCTCCGCCTCGTCCTCCGATGCAGGCACCAGCTCCTCTGGGTCCTCCTCCTCTTCCTCATCCGCTTCCCCATCTACATGCTCTTCTTTCTTCTCTGTTGTTGCTGCTGCATTCTCCACGGCGTCCGCTTCCGGCATCTCCACATCCTGGTTCCCGGGTGCCAATGTGCCCATCTTGATCCCAAACCGCTCTGTCCAGTCCTTGGCCACCGCGGCCGCCCTCTCAACCAATGTATCTCCTATCTCCAGCAGCTTCCGGCCATCAGAATCGAACAACGAGCGCAGCAGCATGCCGAGCACCCAGCACTGGTCCTCACCAGCACCTTCGCCGGCGGCCAGGAAGTCGCTGAGCACGTCGAGGACGAGGCGGGGAGGGTCGACCGCGTCGGCGACGGCCGGGACGACCTCCTTCCGGACGGCGGCGAGCTCTCGGCGGCGTGCGGCCATGAAGCGCCAGAGCGCGGCGGCGTCCATGCGGCGGCATATCCACCGGAGCGCGCCGCGGACGTCAGCGGAGGGCGGCGCGGCGGACTCGGCCTCGGCGACGGCCGCGGAGAGCGCGTCGGATGCCTCGGCAAGGCGCGCGGGGACGGCAGCCTCGCGGGCGTCGAGCGCCGCGAGGGACCCGGAGGTGGAGGCGTCGGCAGCGGCTAGGGCCTCATCCAGGGAGGCAGAGCGGGAGGCGAGGTCCTGGTCGAGCTCGGCGAAGTGGGCGAGCGCGCGCGACCAGGCGTCGTGGCAGTCGGCGAGGAGCTGATTCTGGGAGTCGAGGTGGGCGAGGAGGCGCCGGACCTCGCCGGCGGCGACGGAATCGTCGGTGGTTGCCATGGCGGCGAGGGCCGGGAGGCTGCGGCTTTGGATTCGGGCCGGTTCAGATGGGTGGGTTCATGGCCGTGGAGACGGTGGTGGATTTGCATCTGGACCCTGATGGGCTCACCCAAACTTAATCTTATTGGGCTGAATGGTGGTTAGGGTTAGGCGTGGATCTTTATATGGGCTCGTGGAGATTGATGTGGCTTGGCTTTGTATATTTACTAGCCTCATAGGCGCGGTGACACGCCGCGTCAGTCATCGTGTGTACTGAAGTAAAAGAGGCGATAATTCGTGAGGAGTTTTTTAAAAAAAATCGAGGGCACATACGTATTTTAGAGAAAGCTAAAGGGGTTTTCCGTAAAAAATCGAGGACTTGTAAGGACCTGTACGTAAGTAAACAAGGACCTATACGTATTTTCGGGACCCGCGGGGCGCTATCCAGGGTTTTTTAAAAAACGTGCAGGGACCTTTTTGCGAGGAAAAAGGACCTATACGTAATTTTCGCAAAACCGGAGTGATTTGCCTCCCCCGGCCGTACGGGAAACCCCCCGCCACGCGCCGGGCGGACGCGCGGGCGGGGGCGACGTGGGCGCGCGAGGGGGCAGAGAGTCCCCCGGTCTTATGTCCGGTAGGATTAGGCTGTAAATGGGCTTACCAGATCTAATAACTTATTGGGCTGTACATGGGCTGTACATGGGCCGAACATATGGTGTACCTCATTAGGCAACACATCGCAACTGACAAGCACAGGAACAAGCTGACATCGTAGCATCATCTCGCGTCTGTTCTCGAGTCTCCTCCATGCGCTGCGCCTCTTAACCGAGAAAGCCCAGCTGGTCAGGGGTGGAGCCACACCCCAATCAAAGTAGGCTTTAGTCTGAGATATAGAAAAATATCTAGTATACAATCCGGATAAATTTAGTTTAGTCTGGATAACATTTTTATGATCCAGTCCCGATAGGCTAAATCATTTCACCACTGAGCCCGAGACGTAACCAAATCCTGGCTCCACCACTGCAGCTAGTTGCTGAGATGATCCTACATGCACATACCTCCTTGTCGGCTTGAGGAATTTCAAAGGCCATGAACCCCAGCTTCATTGCTTGGACCGATTTTGCCCGACAGTTGGACCCGGCAAACGAGCTAAACTCACCAAAAGCTATTCAGATTAGAAGATGATACAGTATTTTAGAAGCTCTTCGGCCCTGTTCACAGCGGCGGATTTAGGATTCCGACGATAAAGGTGCGAATATGATAGTTCAAAGTACGTAAAAAAAAGTTAAATCATTCAAATGTAATAAATTACATATATTGTTTGAACTACAACCGAGATCATAAATATTTTACCCTATGTAGGTGCAAATGTTGAGTATTTAGCCTATGTAGGTGCAAATGTTGAGTATTTATGTACCTACCTAGATCCGTCTTTGCCTGTTCAAAAATGATGTGGCTTTTAACTGATTGCAATAGAGATTGAGGGAGTAAGTGAAACTCACATTAAGAATCAACTCTGTTCAAATCGGCTCCTATAGTGATCCCTACAAACGGTTCATAAAAACCACCTTGAGAATACTTTGTTTAAAAGTTGGGTTTTAAAAAATCAAATGGCAGAAGTTATTTGAAACGGAACCCTTCTTTGGTCCAGCTTGCACAACTGTTTAGTCAGAAAAAAGAGAATTGAACGACTCCGTCGTCTGCTTTTTGGTTCTTTTTTCTGAAAAGAAAATTTGCTGTCTGAATTTAAAAGCTGGTAAATTGAATTATCTGTACTTTCTGAACAATGCAGATAAACTAAAATCAGCTATCTAACTCTGAAAACTCATATGATCAGTAAGCTTAAGAAGCTGTAAGTGGTAAATTGTTGGAATTTAAAAAAATTGAATACAGATGTGAATATAAAACATGAACAGATTAAGGCGGTGCTCAGTTTGGTGATGCTTATGTTTTTTTAATTAAACTTAAAAAGTTTTAAATAGAAAAATAGATTAGTTCATCACGGGCAAAGCAAAGAAATATAGAAAAAAAGAAAAGATAAAAAAATCTAAATAAGCAAAAAAAGAAAAAATGAAATAAAAAATAGTGAATTAAAAAGCCAGAAAGTTAAAACTGAAACAGCGGGGTCTTATTATGGTTCAATTTACTAGTCAAAGCAGATGCTTTATTTGCTCAGGAAAAAGTGTTGATCTGAAGATTAGAATATAATAAAATCAGGTGGACAGGCACCTGCCAGATCATGATTCTGTGAAAGAACGTGTAGGCCACTAGCCCACAAGCTAGCCAGCAAGTTTATCCAGAGAGTGGCAGATGCTCTGTTAGTGATATGTCATAGAAATAATTATCACTTTATATGATTTATTTGTGAAACTTTTTATTTAAGTTTTGATGTTACTCTAAATTATTACTGATCTTATATTATTATGTAGGATAATTATGATTTATAGATAAATACATATATGATTGATAATCATATTTCACGGATCATACACATGAAAATATCAAATCAATAAGAGTAATTTTCTTGGAATCACACCTATTTTGTATAAATTATTAGTGAACCACATTTTTATCGTATTTCAAGGAACCACATGTATCCGTACTATATTATCACATAACCACACTTTTTACATTATCATACAGTTCTGACCATATAAACCCACTCATCAACGAAATTTGGATACTCTGCCATTGACTTCTTTTGTTCCGTTGACAAGTGGGCCTATATGCCATATGGTTAGCACCGTATGCTACTGTAAAAAATATGGTTATGTGATAATATAATACGACATACATGTGGTTCCAAGAAATTTACTCAATCAATAATGTGGATATATGTTAGATAATATGGTATTTGATTGACCCGACTTGAGACACTGTTAAAATTGTCATGTTTTTGTGTGCCACCAGTTGATCTCAAGCAATGATGATGTATAATCCTTATACTTGATATCATCATAGTTTTTTACATGTGTAATGGTGCACTTGGATATTGTCAAATGCTACTCCGTAACTGGGTAGTTATAAAGATAGTTTTCAGGTATGCTATGAAACATGCAGCAAAATATGACCGATCACCTATGTGATTTTGGCCCTCCTACATAATAGGGGGATATCTTTGGGCCTCTCGATATAGTTGAATAAAGTAAGTGCATGATCATAAAGTAAGTGCATGATCATACCACAAGTGGTCGAAGAGTCGACTACATAAAGTTATCCATCACTAGATCAAAAAAATATTGAACAGTTTAGGGATGATATATTTCTTACTTGGAGTTCGATCAAGTACTATGAGGCAAAAGGAGAATACACAAACATGTTATTAAGTCCGACTAGATACGAATTGATCGTATAGATATACTGACCGGTCGTGAGTTAGTCGGATATATTACAAACTGGTCTGCGAACTAGTCATATGGGGATATGAACTAGTCATAATCAGATACGAAATGGTCGTAAGGAGTTATGAACTGATCATAAATAACTAAGATCTGGTTGTAGATCATATTGCATAAGGTTTATCCAGATTGATTTTGTGTGTATATTTGGAGGTTGATATGTCTTGCTAGGAACCACTACTGGCTTGTGATTGAAAATATATTTATGAGTTACAACCAAGTATACATGAATCTACAGTGTCACACACTTAACGAGTTAAAACAATAAGGGTTTGGATGATAGACTCTGAATCGAATACGATCTCTACTCGTATTTGATAAGGATCCGGTTGGAGACTCCTTGAGTGGGATATGGTCTCTTCTTGTGTTGGAAAAGAATTTGACTGAACGTTCTATATAAAAGGATGCATAGGGTTATGGAATCAAGAGAGAGATTGCACCATTCACCAAAATCCTAGTTGCCTCCTTCTAAAGGCACAATGTGCATGCTAGTGTTAGCACACGACATTTCATCCTTGGATGTGTGGGCTTGGTAGAGACGTTTACGGCGACTGCGGCGCTGATCGAGACCGTTTGAGAAAATGATAATTGGCTCGTGAAGATTGACTACGCTAGAGGACGTTTGGCTTTCGAGGATCGCTTTACAGGGGCGTTAGACAATAGACTACTTCCACTGCATCGACGCACGATATGTTGAACCGGGTTACTTCAATTTTTCTTCCATTGTACTGCGCATCTAGTGTTAATGATTTATAATCTCTTACTCGTATGACTTTCTAATTTATGTGGTAGAAATTTTAATTTGTGTTAGTGCAGTCTATCCGCATTATAACAAATTTAGTGATCAGTACTACCTTTTCGCACGATCACATGAGAGAAGATAATACGTAAGCTGTGCTCACCGTTGCAAGTAGCAACCTCAGAGGCGTTTCTTTATTGTAAGTTGCATCTCCTCGCTGGTTTGGCGACAGTTCGTGAAGGTTAGCCACGCGCCAAGATTCTCATAACCATTTAATTGGAGCTCCATTGCAGTGCAGGATAAACTCGCAACTGCTAGCTCAAATGCTCAGTTATCTGATTGGATCAAATCAGCGGCCTGAGTGGAAAAATACCTCTTAAGCAAGATGAGCTGCTTAGCTACATATTTTTCGCAGGCGTTTATCTGCTTCAGAAAATTGAACGATCTTAAAGCAATTGTAATTCTACTGCTTTTCACCGGTGACAAACTGAAATTTACATGGTCTTAAACTATGTTTCTTCTACTTAATTTCTAGAGTAAGCTAGTTGTTGACTGAAGAAAAGAAAAGGGAGAAGAAAGATGGAAATGTCATGGATACTTCGATCGAAGGGTACCATGGGTGGCACCATGCATGCTGATGCACGCAATCAACATTCAACAGGAGGCGCCCCCCGTGTGACAGCCTGACCACCAACTGAACCAATCACCCTACTCCCTTCAAATCAATTCCTTTCCAGTGACACGGAGATGAATTAATGCATATTTTTCTCTCCAATCACCGGTCACATGCACGCCAGTGCACTCTGGTAGTACCATGCATCATGGCAAGGTAGTGATATATGGTGCTTCACTCTAGTTTCCTGGCAAGTTTAGTTTTTTTAGCCTGGTCAAATGATCTTTCATTTCAAGAAAAAAGCAGTGTATATATACATGGCATTTCAATGGAGTAGTACTTACAGGCTTATTTAAGAATTAGACGATAATTTCTGTTCGTGTCGTTATGAAAATCGTAGACTGTAGCTGGACTGATATCTGAACAATATTTACCACATGCATGTCGAGACTCGAGAATGTGGTATGCTAGTGTACAACAGGTTAGCAGTGTCGGGCACAGAAGATAACGGCTTTGTTTGTATATACTGTGATACGACTCAAATCCTAATCCCTTTCAGACGGACAGATATTTTGAACTAAAATCTCTTTCAATCCAAACGAATCAATATGAACAGATCCTTAATCTAATCTCTCGCCATCCAAACAAGCCCTTAAGTGAGTGAAATACGGTGATTATAGTCTTAAAAGATGTGGTGATCATATATATATGGTTCTGTTCAACACTTAGCTAGCTCAACATATGATCAATCCACTTGCAAAGAAACAAAAGCAAAATACCAAGTAATGGTACCAAGATGATGGGCCTATGAAAAAGAACAATAAAAGATTAATAAGGCTGAAAGATTCCTTGCTATTGCCTTTTCTTTAAGGTGATGAGCACACTGCACACCAAGAATGCGTCTTCAATCAATAATATGTATTGGTGGTGAGCTTTCCCTTTCAAAGAAAGAGCAATTGGTTAAGCAGCAATAACAGTGTGATGCTAACCTCATCTTTCATGCGTAGGACACTTCAATTTTTTTTCAACGAGATGAAATTTGCTTTTGTCCGATTTTTGTTCCATTTTCCAATTTACCAAGCTTACCAGTTTGATTAAAGGAAAAAAAAGTATGTGGATTTTCTGAAGATGTCAGATGTCTCGCTATCTCCCTTTATGAAATTCTTTCAGTGGTCAAATCTGCAAGCGTGTGGTGCATTGAAAAAGAGAAATGGGGAGTGCTCCAATCAACTTCACGTGCAAGGACACATCGCCTAATCTCCAAGAAACATAGTTGACCAAGTTGGCCACTACACCTAATTGGATTAGACAACTATTTACACACTTTTCATTGGATGGTCTTATCCAGTAAGAAAATCCAGAAAAAAAGACACAAAAGTGATAACTATTTTCTGGTAATCTTCATAACAAACTATTCTTGTTAAGATTTTCTTAACAAACTAATGTGCGTGTTTCACAATTTAAAGCTTTACTAAAATACTTTAGCTTTTATGTGATTGTGTTCACATATGTGTGATTTTAATTAGCTGGTATATAAGATTTGGCAATAATAATAATAATAATAATAATAATAATAATAATAATAATAATAATAATAATAATAATAATAAAGAGTTGCTGCAAATACTGATCATGCAATGGAGAGAGCTAGCATGTACAGATGAGAACATATTTGTTTTCACAATTTCCGACTCCAAAATCGAGAGAAGAAAAACTAAAATGAAAGGAAGAAGAAGAAACATTAACAAGAGGATGGAAGAGCCGCCGGTGTGATGGATTGGATTGACTCTACACGGCGACCCTCTGCAGCACCCTGGAGGGGGCGGCGAAGCGAGCGGAGAAGGAGCGGGAGAGGTTCTCCGGCTCCACCCACGCCGCGCCGTCGTCGAAGTTCTGCGCGTAGCTGTAGGCGTCGTACGGCTCCCGCGACGCCCCGGACGGCGCCGGAACGCAGCCGGTGGTGCAGAGCAGTATCCTCTTCTTCTCCCGCATGATCCGCCGCCACAGCCCCCTCAGCCTCGTGCCGCACCCTCGCCCAGCCGCCGCATCCGGCCGCGCGTGGTGGCCGGTGTACCGGTCGACCTTGTCGTGGGCGGCGGCGTAGAAGATGTCGTCGTCGTCGCCTGCGAGGTCGAAGCCGCCGCGGACATAGCCGCGGGACATGGACGGCGCGCAGGAGCAGGAGGCCTGCCGCCGGAAGCGCGGGCTGTAGCCGCCGTCCATGGCGAGAAGCGGTGGTGGGTGGGAAAGAATCAAGAAACGGGAGGAAGAGGTGGTGGGAAATGGGAGGAGGGTGTCGCCCGTCGCGATCTCGTACAATTTATAGGGAGACGGCGGCGGCCGGTGGGTGGTTTTTGTGGGATTCTTTTCTTTTCAAATGGAAAGAATTGAGCTTTTTAAATCTGACCGAATTCTTCATATTTCTGATTTTTGTTCAAGACTTTTTTTTTCGAGAACATACAAAAACAGGGCCTTTTCTTCAATCCTACTGCTTCCATGAACCCAACAAGATCGAGCTACCAAATTATTCTTGCTCTCTCTAAGAGCTACCAAATTATTCTTGCTCTCTCTAAGTGCATTAGTGAAAGTGTTTGTTTACTCTTCACAGTCTCTAAGACGATACAGCTGACGAACCAATCTCATTGTATCTAAACGGAGTGTTTCTTTACTTCTCACAATTTACAAGATATAATTATCCCTTCGGACACATCCAATAATCTACGAGAGAACGACTATTCTCACTGTCGCTAATTAAAAAGTTTCATTGCTCAAGGACGCTTTTCCACTCTGTGAGTCTTTTAGCTGTGTTTTGCAAGGATTACTGTGAAGACGGTTGCTAAGGGAGCCATTTCAATTTACAGGATCGAAATTTCCTTAGGGCCTGTTTGGAACAGAGGAATTTCACAGGAATTTTGCAGGAAACAGTTCAATACCCGCATTCCAAACAGAGCCTTAAGAGTTAGCCGCAGTAGGGTTGGTATGAAGTAACAAGTCTAAAGTCCAGCAAGCCTACACAATTCATCTTGCTTTCTTTTATTCCACACAATTCATCTTTCTTTATTCCTTCATGTACCAGTCTTCTACTCTCGATGATCGTAGAAAATTCTATCCTCCAAACAAGAACTTCTGATGCGGCTGGGGGGGGGGGGGGTGGGGGGAATGTGGAGTAACTACATCTTTATACATACACAAAAAAAAATGTGTATGGTTAGAGCCATTTATAACAAAACAAAGTCCAAGATAAATAAACTTATCCGGCCTATTCCAACCATGAGATGAAGGATTTAAACAAAAAGAGGAGCAGCACATTTCATGGTGGACCCGAGGCCCATATGTTGGACGTTGACGTGTCCAAGGCCCCACACGATGTGGAGACGGCACAACCGCAGTATCAGGCGAGTCGCTCGATTCGTGCAACGGCAAAATGCACGATGCCATTGTCGCGGCTTTTCTTAGGGAAGTTTTATGGGCGTATCGTACTGGCTTTTAGTTTTGTTTTTGATTTTAGTTTATGAATAATAATAGTTTGTAAAGAAAGGGATATATTTATGTGTGATTTTAGTTGATATAAATAAAATTGCTATAGTGTGTACTATAATCGACTAGTAGACCTCATCTTAAAATAACACTCGTTTAAAAGTTCGATACTGTAGAAAAGTCATTTACTATCAAAAATAGCGTTTAGAAGCCAATATGACTAGCAGAATAGGCTCTGATTAGATGCTTTGATCATGACCGTCTTCTTTTAGACATAAAGTTAGCATAAGTTATAAGTCATTACTCAAAAAAAAAATTTATCCTAAACACCTCAGTTGCGCGCTGCTTCGGCTTTCTCGTGACAATCAAATTCATGTGCTCAAAATGAGCCCTCGTGTCTCTAGCACACTAGTATTGAGTGCACGGTGCGAGTAAAATTGGCGAGTCTCGCTAGAAAACTTGTTAGCAATCCACTATATTTTATCTATTTTTCTAAACAGCGTAAAGTAGATTTTGGCGCGTGCTTAGGGATCCGTTCATATTAATTTTTGCTGATAATTTTTAATTTTGACTTATAAATAGTAACAACTTGTAGAGAATCGTACAAAAAGAGAAACTCGAGTACGATTTTAGCCGATATAAATAAACTCACTACCGTATGTACTATAATAAACTAGTTGATCCTGCCTTAAAAAGATACTTCGTTTAAAAGCTATATATATTTAGAAAAGTTATTTACTGTAAAAAAAGTTTTTAGAATCTAATGTGAACATACCGTAAGTTCGACGTGCGATTTGTCTCGATGTTCATCATTGCCAATTGAGCATTTCATTACTTTGGGATCAAGAGATTAATCATAATTCTATTTTTAGGCTATAGTACTATGACCGATGGTTTTTTATATGTTTTTCGAGATGACATGGATAATGAAAACACTGATGTAGACGACGCATATAATTTTAAGCTCATTTATTTATCAGAAGTAAAAAAACAAAAATAGCAGGACCCATCATTGCTTACTCCTAAAGGTGCTTTTGACCATGAATCGAGCCTCATCATTTAACGTACGCGTCCTTTGTTTTGTTTGGTGGCAGTTCTTCTCTGTATGCATATCTCTTTAGTCACTTGATCGGGATTGTGATTCCATTGCTCCAAGCTTATCTTTCTTCTTGCATAAGCCTTCAGTTAGGCCTACCGTTTGGCAGTTTTACCCATACTGTAATTGCCTGTTGCCGTTGCATCAACTGATACATATACGTGGTATTTTTATACGAGACGAACTCGATACTTAAGTATGATATACTGGCACGTCTACCGATGCCGGTCTGGATTTAATTATGAACGACAGCTTAGCAGTTGAGACGACAGTTACATGTTTCTCTCAGTTTAGTTCGATCAGCGATTCTATTAATGTTAGATCTAGGTTTTCTTTAGGATCTCCTAGGTTAGATCTAGGTTTTCTTTAGGATCTCCTAGGTTAGATCTAGCGGGGTTCATCTCTAGTTCGGGTTCTTGAGAGATACCGATAGGGAGAGAGGGGTACTAACCATCCGTGGTCTTGGCTGCGGGTGCAGAGGCGTCCGCCATGGAGTCGGTGGAGTCGGGAGTCGGCGTTGGTGAAGTCCGGTGGCGGCGCTGTCCAGGGGCGGCGTGGCAGTGGTGCTTCCCGTCACTGGCTGCGCCCCCTCGCTAGATCGGATTAGGGTTTTCGGTGGGTGGCGCTAGCTCCGTTCAACCTCGTTAAAGAGCCGCCGGCCCCCACCTTTATATATGGCGCAGTGTGACAGGGGCCCACCAACCATTAGGGTTGGGCGCCCCCGATCAGGGCGCGAGCTCAAGGCCCGGTAGGCCGTTGGGCCTACCGGGGTGGAGATCATCCTAACAATTAATACACAGAAACTGTGCAAACGATCAATTCCATCGATGAAGCAAGCACCATCGCAAATTGAATGGCAATACTACCATTTCCAGGGGTGTTTGATGAAGCATGGCATGTGTGATGAGCACAGCAACAGCGACACTTGCGCACACACACACAAATGAAAATAATACTTGTCAGAAGAATTCTTCTCTCAAACGGGCCAGGCTAATTCTGAGCTGGTTAGCTGAAGCTTTCAGCGTCTTAGTTTCTCGCCCAAAAGAATACAGGGGCTATTCTTTTTGTCTTTTTGCATGAGGGTTGCAGCTTTTGAACTGTTCGTGCGAAAGATTACAGAGTAACAAAAACCCACGCGTAGTTTTTGCCGATATAAAAGAAGTCGGTACAATATGTATTACAATTAACTAGTAGATTTAATCTTAAAAAAATACTCTATTTAAAAGATAGTTACTGTAAAAAAAATTCAAAAGCAGAAAACCAAAAATTAAAAAAGAACCAGAGTCTCTGCAATGCCCAACAGTATTCATAAATGAGGACTGAGTGTAGCTCGGTTGGGAGCGCGGCATCGCTCCAGCACGTTCGCGTTCGAGCGCTGCTCGCGTGCTCACTTAAATAATTTTTGGGTACACACTTATGTCTGTCCAGTGGGACAGCGCGTTTCCACTCAAAAGTAAACCCCTTAGCCCTAGACTGTCGGTTCCACTCCAAAGTCTAGAGCAAGATGCTTCAAGCTGTGGCTTGCCAGTGGATTCAGGCTGAAAGCTAGCAGGCGACGATATATAAGAAACCTATCAGCAGTTGCAAGAGCAAACAAAACTTAGCATCTTAAAGATGTTTGATAGAGGCCCTAATCGGTGCCATTGAGATGTCTGGCTTCGCATTATGATCATTCCCCAGTCCCCACTGATATTTGAGGGCTTGCTTCCTCTTTCCTACCTCCAGTAGAGCATTGCTGCAGGAACAAACGCTGATAAGCAACACATAGTCGCATAACGTCTTTGGCAAGACAACACTCGAAGAGCAAGTGCATAGCCGCTACCTGATCACCATCTGTACCAGATTCTGGAATTGCGCCCAAGATAGACGAGGTAATGGCACCACTGTTGCCAGGAGCTGAACCGGATGACCTTCTTGAAGTTTGATTATGGAAAGGAAAGGCATGACAAGTTTCTTCGGCTGGTTGCTTGCTTGCTGGCGAGCAATCATAAGAAGCAATAGCAGCATCAAATGAATCGCAAGTAACAGGAATCTTCTTGAGAATCGAGGCATTTTGTGAAGGCAATTGTTTCCTGTCTTTGAGAAGTTGCAGCTTCAGAAAACAGAGCTCCCAAACTTATGTTAGATATGCAGTCAATCCATCAAAGTGGTGTCACTTTGCTCTGATTATCCTATTTTTTAAAAGCATGCAAAGAGGATTAGGCCTGAAGTACAAATATATCTAATGTTGCAAGAAACAAGTAACATTTGATACTCACCACAGTCCTTACTGTATCACACTCAGCGGATGGTGCGGCAAATTTACTTGGGAACTCGCTCAGATCGAACATCTGTTTCTGTTCACTGAAAACAAGATCTGCGGGCTTGTCACCAATAGTCTTGTCTGCAGAGTTCACTGATGCCAAAGATGCTCCATTGCTTCGATGCCTGAAATTAGGTCCGAACCAACCATACCTTAAGAAACAAGAAAAAAAAATACTGTTCAGCTTGTCAATTTCTGTAATCAACATGGGCATATTTAAATATACATGCATTGATGCAAAATTGCAAACAGAGGTAATTAGTTCTGGGTAAGAGATTGAACCTTAAGCGAAATGTTGAAGGGCTGCCAACAGCAGCATACACATCAGCAGCCTTGCAAGAATCATTAGTAGTCCATTTTTCACTGCCAACTATGCTATCCAGTCTAGCATCGTAAGGAAAGAGCATGAGCTCGCCTTTTGCACACTGAGAATTAGCCCCATTTTGTGTTCAGATGCTGCACAACTGAGGATATCTTCTTTCAAGGAGCCAAAGTCAATTCTAAATAAGGATTGTGTTTCTCCTGTTACATTAAACGGAGCAATAAGCCATGTAAACACGAGAGGGAGACATGAAAGAAATTGTATATAGTACTTATATGAAACTTTTGGGAAAACTGAGGTACTCACCTGCTGCAGAACCTTTTGAATCACCTCATCTATTGGGAAAAAGTTGAAGCTCGATCTTTCCAGAATGATTTGGTGGTCGAGCAGGTAAGTTCTTTGAATCGCTAAATGTTGCTTCCGTGAAGCTACAACCCTTCAATGCAATCTGACCCTCAGTATATGATTGACCAGATGAGAAACCCAGCTCTTCTGCATTTGCGATTCGAGCATTCTTACCGTCCAGATGTACCAGAGTAGCTTGTACAAAACTGCTCAAGTCAACACCATTCACACCTTCACGGATGGTGTCAACATCATAACGTACTTTCAATGTAGTGGATATCGGTATTACTAATGTCTGCCTGCAAAATATTTTTAATGTTACAACTGGTCAAATCGCATTGCACATTATGCAAGTACTGTTGAGCTGTAATTTATATTTTCTACGCCCGTTCGCTTATCATGACCAACTATACTACACTCATAGCATAACACATCCTCATTCCCACTCACAATGCTCCCTTTCCTCCGACCCAATATGCATCAACTCCCTATCAGCTCTCACACGCACTGACGCTGCTCCTCTCTTGCTGCTTCAGCTCTCTCCTACTGTAGATAATTTCTGTTTCAACAATTTACATGACATACCGATCTAAATACCAATATACTAGTTCTAACGGTACGTGTGAATTTTCAATATACTAATAGCATTATATTCATTCATAAATAATCATAAATGTTACGTAATAATATTTTGTACAAAGCAAACTATTTACTCCACACAAAAGTATTGACTAAAATTTGAACAACTATAATTTTCTACGGATACTTATTTTCTGTATAACATTGACTAAATTTTTAACAACTACAATTTTCTACAGATGCTAATTTTCTGCAACTATAATTATCTACGGATGCTAATTTTCTACAACTATATTCACTAAATTTTTTACAAACTACATTGACTAAATTTTCTATGACTATTAACTTTATACCAAAGTTGTACTAATATTTTCTATAGCTATAATTTTTTACGGATCCTAATTATGCACTAAATAAACTATTTACTTCATACAAAAAATATTGATTACAACATACAAAAAATGTTACTTCGCAGATGTAGTGGATCGTCTCCTGCTTCCTCTTCCTCTCCCTTTCAATCTCCTCTCCTCTTCTCTTCTCTTCTTTCTTTCCCTTCTCTTTTCTCTCTTCTTCACGCAGCGCGGCGTTGGCAGATGCAAATGCCCGGGGCTCGACCGAGCAGCCGATTTATATGCGTGTCCAGTCGCCGAATGGTTGGGCGGCTGGAACTTGCAGTCGCCCAACGGTTAGGCGATTGGTCCCAGTCGCCTGATTGCTCAGCGACTGCAGTTATGTCATCCAATGATCCATGGACTGCTTGCGTGTCGTGCGGCCGTTGGACGACAGTTCCAGTCACCCAACCATTCGACGACAAGTATGGCATCGTGCTGCTGTGAGGTGGGTAGAATTATATTATGGTCTTAGAATAGCAATGTATTGAGGTCTTAGTGTGAGTATTACTTGTCGGTCTTGTTGATATTTAGTTCATGGTGATAGCAGCATTCTCCTTCTGGGTGCATCTAATGGTGATGCCTCTTGCACTATCTTTCTTTTTCGGGCATCTTTAACTCATTTCTTGCTTCTTCGAGCGTAATTAACTTATTCACCATACTAGACAAATCTTTAAAGTCCATTGCTGAGATGTGATATTTCAAGGACTTTTGCAATCCTTACTTAAATCGCTCCATCTTCTTTGCTTCGGTCTTGACATCGTCTGGGCCATAATGAGCAAGTTGGTTAAATTGGTGAAAGTATTCTATTACTGTTTGTCCTCCTTGCTTGAGTGCGAGGAATTCTCGGTGCTTTGCTTCTACAACTCCTATGGGAACATGGGCTTGGCGGAATGATTCTTCAAATTCCTTCCATGATATTCCTTGGTCTTCATGCATGACTTGATAGTTCATCCACCATGCGGCGGCTTGGCCTTGCAATTGATGGGAGGTATACAAAGTCTTTTCTTTATCCGTACACTACACAATATTATTTCCTTTTGATATCCCTAATCCAATCATCAGCTGCTATTGGGTCTGGTGAGGATGAGAAAACTAGGGGTCTCATCTTCTGAAAATCTGACCACTTGGACGTGATTTGTGTTCCTCCTTGATCGGTGTAACTCCTGATGAGCTTCTTGCCATTGCTTCTACTATTGTTGCTCCTTGCATTGCTATCTGTTCCAAGATTTTGGCTTGTTGCTCCATCATTTTCTTTGGATTTAGTTCAGCACGGAATCGGTTTTGTTCCATCATTACTAAAATATCTGTCAAACTGGTCTGTGGGTTATGGGCCCACCAAATTTCCGCTACGCCATTCTGATTAACTTCCTCTGCTCGTGGGCTACCTTGGCCTTGAGATCCGTTTCCCTGCCATCGTAACCTTTGTTACTTGGGTTTTGGAGTTGGTTCTGCAGCGGTTTTGAGAAGCTCAGATAGATGAGTAAGGGTTTAGAATTAAGATGAAAGTAGAAAGAACAAGATGAATAGGGGAAGTAGAGTTTTGAAGGAGGTGATATATTGGATATTAATAGCAAACAAATTATGGGATAACAAACATAGCTTTTTATTTATTTTACAAGCTGAACACATACCATACATATGAGGTACGTATTACAACTTGTGTTACACATAAAAGACATTACTACACAAGGGTCTCTTCTACACTAGCATTATCTATATTATGACCCACCTCTCTATCATTTGTCTACAACGTAAATTTTGAGGTTAGAAGAGGATATATATAATTTTTAAAAAAAAGCAAAACTAAAATTAAGAAAATTCTAGGATAGTGGACATAGCATTTAGGAGAGAAAAGACAGGAGTAATACTTATATTTTATGAAAAATTCTTTCAATATTTTCAAATTAGAATTTGTAAATATTCCTAATATAACTTAGGGGCTTATCCTACAATCAAGTGAGCTGGCTCTGATACCATTCTGTAACGCCCCTATTTCTAGGGCCGTTAGGATACCCTCGCAATTGCACAGGATTATTCGGCTGTGAGTACCGTAGACGAGTGTATATCATCGCAACATAAGCTTAAGCATAAAAGCCTAACTTTATTACAAAATTAAAACTTAGCAGCTAAGTTTTACACAGCCAGGCGTGCAACCTAAAGTTATATTACAATACAAAGGAACTCCGTAGGCATGCTGAGTGTAGAATAAACCCTAACACCAGGCGTCGTCTACATCGTAGCGCTCCTCAGCGTCATCTTAGTAGATTTCTTCATTTTCTTGGCAAGCATTTTCTATTTATTATTTTATCAAGCATGCGTATGATCAACCGTACTAACAAGTCACATAGGAAAATGCTATAACTACTTGCCAGAGATTTCAAAAGATGGGGGTATAGTGGTTTAATAAAGTATTTGAATGCAATTTATTTATAAACGTTTTTGAACACAGAAGAATAATTACTTCTTAAGGAATTGGGGTTTTCAATGGCTTTGCTTACCAACCTTCAACATTTCCAAATCATTTCCAAGTCTACTTATACTTCGCTATTGGATTCACCCACTAAACACAGTTTCATTAACCGGAAGCACGGTGTATTCAAATATCATTTATAAATGACTCCGTAGAGTTGTCCAGCTTTACCCATAAGATACCTTAGACTCATATGTCAAGTTATAGACACACAACATTTTTGCGTGCGACTGAGTTGAGATAATAAAGTTTTTCACCACTCATCTCTTGTATAGCCTCCACCCGGTAGGGACTTGGCAACATAGATAGTCGGCATTCCACTGGGCAACGTGGAAAGCACGATCCGACTCCCGTGTAATTCTACAGTTGTTAAGTATGGTTTTACCGTTTCCATACCACCTTTATACACGTGGGCTATTCCCTTTTTGGAACCCCAATAATCTGTAGATATTCAATCGATTTGAGTAGCTACTAAACCAGATTTGACAAGTCAACATTTGTGGTCGAGCGATCACTATGTTCTTTACATGGTATAAGATTTTAGTCCTTACTTTTCATTGGAACAACTTTCAACCATAAACCAACAACTTATCGACAAAAGCCAAATCATTTAGTAGCATGAAATAATTGAATACCTAATCTACCTTGGATATTCAAATAGTATATTTAGTATTACTAAGGTTTGTCAAGGTGAAAATGGCTATCAAATTAAGCATGGCCTTTTGTGGTGGTAGGACATAACTAAATATTATGTCATTCTAAATATTTATTTTAAAACAAATAACAGGACGTAAATAATATAATGAAAATACAAATAAGTAAGTAATTAAAGGAATGTAGGTTCAATATGATAAAAACATGTGACTTACCTTGCGAATGAACGTATTCCACAATTTCGTATTCTTCTGATTCTTGTGCTTGATCTTGAGCTTCTCATTCTTGAACTGGCTGACTTTCGATATCGTATGCTACCGAAGAGCAAAAGAAAATAATTCAATTCCATGCTCGAAGGGATGAGCTAGGAATAAAGAAATAAAATACAAGAGAAACCAAATAAATAGGTTTAGGGTTTATAGGTGTTCGATGTGGTGAAACAGAGCTGGGGAATGGGTCTACGGACTCGAAATGGTCGAAATGGGTATATTTTGTATTTTTAGGTTTGGTGAACAGTAACAAGTAGGGTTTACTGTTCACAGCGGGTATTTACTGTTCATCGCAGGGAGGCTCTAAGGGTTAATGGTTCAGATGAACAGTAACGGGCGGTTACTGTTCATCTTCTTCAACCATCCACGCGCGTGGCAGAAAACAGAGCAAAAGAGCGGCGGCGACCAGCGGCGCTTCAGGGGTCAGTGACGAAATCAGAGACCAGGGATGGCTTGCTGGTACTATGGGGTTTCCATTTTTGGGGTCGGCGAGGGTAGGGAAGGCGGCATTCGCCGGCAGTGAGGTCAAAAGCTCAAAATAGTTTTTGACAGCACAGGAGCTACAGGGGCGATCATCCTTACAATTGGTGGCCATTTACCCATCTAGGGGTGGTCAGGGTGGCTTGAGTGGTAGCAGTTTGGGTTGGGGAGACCCCTAGTGAGCTGTCCACAGCGTAGCGTCATGGCCGAGCGGTGTTCTTCGATGGCAGAGAAGAGGGAAGCTCGGGGAGCTAGGGCAATGCTTCGAGGGTGTTTCTGGGGTCAAGAGGTAGCTATTGGCGAATGCAATTGAAGAATGATGGGCTAAACAACAAGATTTGAAATTTGGCTCACCTTGGGATTTTTCGGACATTCGTCGGCAATGCTCTAGATGAGGACTTGATTGGGAGTGTTGGGTGGCTCACCGGGCACTAATGCACCTCTCAGGTGGAGCTCGGGGCTTTAATTAGAGCGGAGAGGCGGTTCGGCACAGAAGGTGGGTAATGGCGACGGCGGCGCGTGGCACGGTTGAGAGGACGAGGGAAGGTGTAGCGCGGGTGGCTAAGGGGGAAGTACTGGCAGTCTTAGGCGTGGCAATGCAGCGGTCAAAGATTGCGGCTCAGGGAGGTCAGCTAGGAGAGGGTGGCGGCAAAAATATCAGCGGTGGTGAGATTTTTCGGATGGTGCACAGTGCTGGCGCAAAAATCCACCGTTGGAGCAATGAAGCAAGGATCTTAAGGCTTGGATGGTGAGATTGGGTGTAGGTTTTGGCTAGAAAGAAAACGAAGTCAAATGAGAATTTCAAATCTTTTTGAAAATCGATTTTGTTTCATATTTTCTGGAGAAGTTCTATGAATTGGTGATAGATATGCTTCCCTTCTAAAACTCGCCTGCCTTCAGCTTTGTGTTGCAGTGCGAAACTCCTACAATGTGGACATTCTCGCCGCTCTTCTGGCGTCATGCACATGACAGCCAGAAGCTCTGCTTCGGGTCTCATGATTGTGGACTGGGATAACCTGCAGTCCCTGTAGTTGATTTCAAGATAGGAAGCGGCAGACCGTTTCGTTATAATTGTGCCTGCATTATCAGTTCTTTTCTTTTGTTTACCAAATGCAAAACCATGCTATGGTTAACAAAGATCAATGGGGTGGTGGTGGTGCATAGTTCTTAAGATTTTACTGCTTATGCTCTCTGTGTATCTGTAAAAGGTGCAGCATTGGTGCAGAGAGCAAGAGAGCATTGCTTCACCGTTTTTCTGCAGTTCCCTTTTTGGTGTTCGAATGTTTTCTACTTCATTAATGTTACCAGAAAGGCTGTATCCTTTTATGTTAAGCATGCATCTAAATGCTAGAAGTGCCAGCATATGTTGCGAAAAATAACCTTGGCGACTGAGTGAGCTCACATAGATAATGGGCTTGTTCTTTTCGGCCGATGGTTGGGAGCATCTTAAGTTACCATGTTTACAGTTGGCTAATGCCGGCCATTGTTTACAGCAGCGAAAAAAGATGTCTGCTTCTTCAGTTACCATAATGAAACATAAGTTACAGGCATACAAATTACAACACAAGCAGTTCCATATTCTTGAACATTTAACGTCAGATTAAAATTACAAATCACATCATGGGAGCGAGCCCCGTATGCTTAGGAACATCAGCTAATATCAGTTTTAAATCACATAATCAGTAACACACCTGCATGTCATCCTTACCGAGAGATTAGCATCCTACTCACTGACCCTGCAGCGGATGCTTGCACTGACCGTCAAGTGCCGCTGATGTCAGCTTCGGAGAAGGCTTTGTCAGCAAGGAAGTGGGCAGCCGAGTTCCTTCGCCGCCGCGCTGAGGAAGACGAGCGTCAGCCCGGTGGCACGGCGGCTGTGGGCTTCCCACACTATGCATCTCTTGACATCCGCTTGCCAGTTGATGATGCTAGCTGCCAGGCATTGGTAGGTTGGGCTTTTGATGCCATTCCGATGCTCCCCTTGAATGATCTTACTGGAGTTTGTTTGTCCATTGTTCAAGATGTCGCGAAGGATGGACATGCTGAGTGCGCGTACATGCGCACTAGGGTGAGAAAGGCAGCGGATGGTAGTTGATAGACGGCACTGCATATCATATTATTCAGTTAGCATGCTGGATGATGAGTATGTTTGTGATGAATAAGAGTGAGATTAGAGGAGGACATGCCTTCAGCAGATTAGAGAGGCCATCAGCAACTGCTACACCTGAATCTCCCCATTCAACGATGAGATGAACCGCTCTAGCGGTTACTTCCAGAAGCTGCCCATATTCAATCGCAGGACGAATGTCGGTCAGCAAGCAATGATATCATGTAAATTTGTAAAGCAAGGAAATAAATAGATGCTGCTTTAATGACAGAAAAGTAGAATAGATGATTGGTTTATGGTATTCTATGAAGAAAATTTCGTGGAAGGGGAAGAAGTTACCTCTAATTGCGGCAAAGTACAAGCTTCACCATCAACAAGCATTCCATCAGTGGCACGAAGTAGAAGATCTGAAGCACTAGCAAGAATTACCAATGCTTCTGGGCTATCATGGTTCCTCATAAGCTCAGCTATCAGCTTCACTATTCGCTGGTTGACTCTCCACATCTTTTGACCTTGCTCATCATCTCGAGCAATCCAGGGCTGCAAGTCCTTCTCGGCCTGCGAAGATACAAGTCAAGAAAGATGACTGAGGAAATGGGTACATGTCGTGTAGGCAATGAAGTCTTGAAGAAAAGAAAAGAAACCAAAATCTGAACCAAATTAAATAAATGACCAAATGTGCAAATATAACAATATCTTGACCTGCAGAACAACAGCAGTTGAAGCCTTGGTCGGTGAGGCTGAAACAACATCACAAAGCGCATCTACAACCTACACACACACACAAATTGTCATCTGTACAATTTATAAGAATGCCAACAATAAAAGAACATCTTTGTAGCATTACTTTGTTATGCCTATAAGCATGCATCACCATACCTTTCTCCAACCTTGATGAGCTGACGTACTTTCTGCAGACATCTGCATTTCGGGAGATGCAATAAGCTTATGCCAGAGCAATGAGACCACAGAGAAGCATAGTTCCTGTTTCTCTGACAGGACAGATCCTAGGAAAGTTCGAGAACCTCGGTAACCCCCATTCCGATCCATGGTAAGGAAGTTTGCCAAATCAGATGCTTCCACCTGTAAACTAGCAATAACTTTCCCAGATGTACTTGCAAAGTCACCGTTTAATAGAGCCTCTTCTGCACATTTCAAGAGTGGCCTTGAAAAACCATTTTTCTTATGCGAGGTTGAAGTATTCTTCTTTTCCATGTTGCCACCCTCCAATAAGCTGATGTTGTTTTCCTCAATGTGCTGTTGATCATCTTTCTTTACTGGTGTAAGGATCAGGTAAGCTCCTAGAGGCTCAGCTTTGTTCACAATGGAGGACACTGTTTTACCATGCAGGTCGATCAAATGGTAAAGGGATGATGCCCTAGTAGAAATCTCAGCATCCCACTTGCATTGCTTCAGTGCCGATAGTGCGTTTAGGCATGGTCTGGACCGACGAAACAACTCAGAAACATGAGCAGCGACCATAGCTGCTGCAACTATCTCATTTGAACTATAGCTCCACGAGGTACCAACTGACGATGGCTTCAAGGAGAAAAGAGCCTCCAAGATGCCAAGTATTCTACGAGTATGAAGAATTGCTGAGCTAATGCTAGTTTGTAGCTCATTACTGATCCCATTGTTTTTTTCCAGGTATGATAATCTTTATGGAATCTTTTAAATTTGAATGTGTTCCGTTCTTGGAAATTAGAGGGAACAGCTGAAGCTCACAAGATAAGGCACAGACAGCAGCTAGAACATATGAGTCAAATGTAGCAACAGGTCCTTGTTTCTTCTTGGATCTGATTCTTCCACTGGTTAATCTTGAGTCCTCAGTGACCTCCTCAGAAGAATGGTTATCACTACCAGTTGGTCTTTTGCTGCCCCCTGGCAAAGCTTGATGACTGACGCAAACAGTTAGTACTACAAATAGCAACCGGGAGGCAAGGTTCATTGAGGCACAGGATTCGACAGAGAGTGAATGTATCATTGTGCGGAGTTCAGCAACCGCAAGATTCTTAGATTGACTTCTTGGTTTTCTGGATTGTTCAGATGTTTCGGAAGGAAAGGTTCTTCTGAGTATAGCTTCAACTGTTGCCACAAATATTCTCATAAGGCATGCTTCAGATGGACTTCCATGAGGTAGATACTCAAATACTTTCAACAGTGGCAAGTATAGGCTCCATGACAAAGTAGGTGGCTGAAGTGGAGCGGCTACAACAATTTCGGGCAAATCAACTGCTGATGAACTCAAAGGTAGCAAACCATAGGCAGCTTCCCAGATGGTACATATTCTCCACTCAACATCAGGACCATGAGCGCACAGCAAGGAAGCAATGCCTTGTGCGGTGGCATCAATAGCGGCTTCAGATGCAGGAACTTCCAGCTTTGGGTAGTTGACGGTGCAAGCAAGTAAAAACAGTCATGCAAACAAAAAGCAGCAACAAGTCAACGGGAAGCTAAAACATGGAGTCCCACATGGAAAGGTGCGTATATTATAAAGACATAGTCTAGCTTCCAACTTTGGTATGGAGCAATATCAATATTAGCTTATTTGAGGATAATCCTACGATAACGTATATGTGATATTTTGGCAGTCATAGAACATGCTAGAGCACAAAATAAGTAATTAAAGAATTGATAAAAACATACCGTAGCATTAAGTGTACTAAAAATGATCAAATGCTACAATTTTCTATTCAAACAATACGTAAGTTAAATATAAGAATTATCTTTATCTATCTGTTCCAATGTTTTAGCTAAACTAATACTAACAATGCCTAAATAAGCGCACAATAAGTTGCCCTGGACTTTAACTTGATGACACAGGCTAGAGTATGTAGGCTTGAGAAAAGGCTAACTGTGCTTTCACTAGACAATCTTCACCTATAGCATCATCTTATTACAATGCTTTTGAGAGAACTGTAAAAAGGAAAATGAGTACTCGAAATGCAAAATAGGTAGATGCAGAAAATATTGCATACCTGCCTTTTGTACGATGATACATAGCCACCCAGTGGTTCATGCTGCACTTCGACTCCTTCGGCATGTCTCAGTGGAGGAAAAAGCAATGTTGGTTGGGAGAGTATTCGGAAAAGCAAAGCAGCAGCCGTATCAGCAGCAATGCCAGCTCTCATTGACATTGCGGTTCCAATTGGACGCAAGAAATGAAGATGCATCCAATTCTTTGGAAGCTAAAAAAGAAAGAAAGTTATCACAAACTAAGAAGATTCAAACTCAAAACATGCTGGCGTGACAATTTTGCATCATCAGGCATATTAATTGATAGCACTGAAACAACAGCATGACTGAAGTATGTCATACCCGCATGCCAGTGGCATAATCTTCAGCTGCTCTAAGGAGTTCAACAAGCTGTACTGCTGCGTCAAGTGCATCTGGGGCCCATGATGGTGGTGCTTCAAGAAGACCAAGGAGCAACCTCTGCGTAGCACTTGGAGTAGCAATTGCATAGTATCTGACAGGAGAATAACACGTTAATAATCATTTGGAAAGTAAATTAGGTATAATAATGGATAGGAGATACCTATGAAATAAGCGAACATATGGCTCAAGAGGGGGCAGCCCTGCCACCAAATGCTCATCCAAGGGTGTTGTCGGTGGAGGAAGCAGAAGAGCAGGAACAGCTGCCGCAGTTAAATTTGCTGTCTCATAACGAGCTACTTCCTCATCACAGACACTTGATATAACTCCAGCACCATTGGCAACAGCCCATCTGGGGGTGGATGGCATAAGTTGTGGGTGCTTCCCAGATCCTCGGCTGCAAGCTAAATCACCCAGACATGTGTTATCAAACTTTTGTGTTTATGACAAGCATTAGCATTAGTTGTAAGAAAAAAAAGTGTCCCACACTGTGCTCTAACATGGATCATTTAAGCTCACAAAGCTCCTGCGCACTGTGCTCTAACATGTCAGCAAGAGACTGAATGTGAATTTTGAAGTATGCTAACACAGATCATATTTTTTTTAAAAAGAATTCGATACTTAGAATAAGGTAAACATGTGATATTGGAAAAAAGAATCATGCAAACATAACGTGAATTCAATACCTCCAGTCCTTAATGCGCATACAGTAAAACGATTAACATTATTGATTAGGAGATGGCTATGGTGCAAACACTTCTTACATAACCCAAAAAAAAGTTTTTAAAAAACTTCTTCCATTACTTCCACTTCCCTCTCCCTTAAAGTTGTAGAAGGCACTCAAGGCAGGAAAATTGGAAGGAACAAGTGTTTGTACGTTGTATAAAAAAAATAAGCAATTGTGCCATAGTCATTCTGATCTGATTTTAATTTATATATCATAATGCAAAATGAATGGGTAGACACTTTAAGTGGATAACATTGTAGGGTGAGTCATATCCTTCAACAATCCATGTTATCACTGTTATAATTGCCAGTATACCTTTATAGGCACTGCAAAAGTAATCTGTTCAACCAAAGTGCTTACAATTAGAAGGTCTTAATACGAGAAAGCTTCACTTCATAGTTTAAGGACTTGTTTCAAAGAGGATGTGTTGTACTTTGCTCTAGCTCATCCACTCTACCGCCAAATACTAGTAAACCAACACTAAATGTTCAAGTTTACTGTATCTGGCCAAGCAAGTAATTTAACTATCGTTTATCTGTCCAGTACTCCAGTTTCCTTTTGGGATTTGAGAAGAAAAATGTTCTGATATAGAATCCAAAATATGCAGTAACATAGACATGGTATCTCACAGAATAAAGGAAACATTTAATGTTGCTGTAATTCTGCAATTACAGGACAGAAAATTTGATTGCTGATTTTACCAACCAGTTGTTGGAGGCTTCAATTCTCCGCCAGCTGCGTATTTTCCCATGACTCCACCACACCTGATATGTTTAAAATAAAACAGAGAGTAATCAGAATCCATTAGTTACCAATAGAAGAGTATTCTAGCAAACTGTTGGTTTTCAAAAGTAAATGTATACATTACAACAAGCTGAAAATCACTGCAATATAATATTCATGGACAGCAGATTATATACACTCCCATTAGCATACTTCATCACAGTAAGCATATATTTCAAAAGTCTGTGTCTTTTTTTTCCTTTCAGCCGCATGCTTGCATCGGGAGAATCAGAGACATGCTTGCAGTTTGGACTAGATTATGACTTCATTCCCTTACACTTGTGTTATCCTAGTTATCTGTTTATTGTTTCTGTTATTTTTTCCCTCGCATAATTCCACTCTTTTCCATGTTTCCTCATTCGCCCGTTCAAAACGGTTTTGCTGATAGCTTTTGATTGAAATAGGCACTTTAGTGGTTGATAGGCTTTGGCTGAGGCATTGAATTAAAAGGAAATGAAGAAAAAAAAAGAGGAAAATGAAAAAAAAATTATATGTCCACAGACAATGCAAAGGAAAAAGAGAAAAATGAAAAGAAAAAAGGGAAAAGCTGTGGTAGGAAGCCAACGCATTCAAAACGGCTTCCGGCTTCTAGAAGCTAGAAGCCAAAAGTCGTTTTGAATGGGGCGTTAATGACTTATACATACTCTTCCTTCTTATTAACATAACCATAAAACCAAGGTTACATTTCTTAAGAAAAGAGGAAGAAAAAGAAGATTTCAGTCCACAGAAGAATCAAATACGAATATTATTACTAACCATCTAAAATAGTCACTTCTAATGCCCAAAGGTGCGGCTAGCAATATGTCTGTGATCCAAGGAGATAATGGCCTCAATGGCTTCCGGTCAGGTTCATTTCCTGGAGAATCGTTAGATTTCTTTTCTGTGGAATCACTTGATGTGGCCCGATTAGAGGTGCTGCTGCATTCTGCATCACGATGTTGGCGCTCAACTTTAAAGATTGGTCTATTGTAGTGAGTTAGAACTCTAAGAATTTCTCCACAGGCCAAGGCCCATTGCGCCAAGTACTCTTTCTGCAGTCAAAAATACATTTTATGAGAAATAGTACTTCGACAAGCATTAATCAGGAGAATAGAAAATAATATTGAAATGAGCAGGCAGAATCTTGTCAAAACAGAGAAAAGATTATAAAAAGCTAAAATTAACCAGCACAGCTGGGGCCTCACCTCAGAAGTTTGGCTAAATAAAGAGATGAAGGAGCTGAATGGGGAACCATGCCTATCATAACACAGCGTCCCATCTATGATACGTGAAAGAATCGGATGTACAACTGCATGACCATGCTCGGGATGGTGAAGAACAAAAGTTGCTGGACAATGTAAAAAAAGTATGTCAAATTCTTCCTTGTACCGCCTGTTGTGTAACGTGTAGCTATCAGAAGTTCATATTACCTAATACTTCATCTACCAAGCGTTTTTCTTTTGATGGATAGCAACTTTGAATGAGCTGCACACATGCAAAAAAAAAGTGATGTAAAAGTTAACACATTTGACATCGAATTTGCCACAAAAAAATAATAAATTATTCTAAGAGATACAGTACCTGAGCTACATCTTCGGGGAACTGCTCGCTGTCAGCTGTAAACTGGCCAAAGTACTCAACATAGGCCAAAATTTGTGCCTTTAAACAGAAAATACAGCCGAAGAGTCCCATTCGCATAAGGTATCTTCAGAGTTAAAGCATATATAACGAAATTCAACTAGCAGTATATTTACCTGTTTCTGTTGCACATCCTGTGGTGGGGGCCAGAATAGCGATGAGAACTGGAGCCCATAGATCCACTTCTCATTTGAACCTGACATACTTAGTAGTTCAAGAGCCTGCAAAAGAAACTAGAGACAGACTCTCAGAGAGAAAGAAACTAGAGAAACTGCTTCAATTAGCAATAAGAGCACCTGTTATCAACACCGTGTTGAAGTCGTCAGTCAGTTCATCCATCTACGCTACCAAAGTCCTATTCTTCTTATAAGCTACTTGCCTTAGAATCAAAAACCTTTTTCTCCTATGAGTACTGTCAATTTCTTCAATCAACCCCCACAAAGAGGGGTCTGTGGGGGTTGCATCCCACAACGTGACCAAGAATCACATCAACCAATCCCAACCATAGGTGGTTTAAAGTCTCTGCATTGCAAAATGGATATATATCATGTTAATTAATATTGAAACAGAAAATAGTACAAAAATTGACAGAGAAATGAGAGAAAGCTAATGGAAAAAAATCGCATAATCCTGCTAACACATTCTTTTTATTATCGATATACAAATAAAAGAATGATCAAACAAAATTCTTATATAGGAAAAAGAAAGCTGTTAAGGATAGAAGGGTATTTGTGATATTTTCTAGTTTCTAGAGTTTAGCTTGGAAAAAGAACAGTTAGATCTAAATGACCTCTTTCAAAAACAAAACTATATAAAAGAAGAACTACGTGATCTTAAAAGAAGAGTTCAAATTTTATAAATCCAGGAAAAGTATAAGAAAAACAAAGTGAATCTGAAGAGGAAGCAATTCCACAAAATAATCAAAAAGTAGTGAGCTCTATAGAAACATATTTCAAACAAAAATGGTATGTAGAAATCTCATATAAATTTGCTGATGGATTTCACTTCAATTACAAAACTTTGATTGACACAAGAGCAGACATGAATTGTATTCGAGAAGAAATTATTCCTCTCAAATATTTTAAATATCAACTCACAAAATTCATGGTGTTGATGGATAATATTATCTCATGCAAATGTTCGCCACAGTTTAGCTTGCCTAGGCTCAAGAAAAAATCCTAGCTCCGCCACTGGTTAAGCCCCTGTACTAAGTGAACAGTTTATCAAAGTCTTAATATGACTAACTTGGAAATTTAGGAGCTTCAAATAGAAGGTGACTAATGGCCAATCTAGATGTACAAAAACCTGAATGAGTAACCACTGAATGTACAATGGCTTGGGTTGTAATTCTTGTTGGAAATAATCTTCTTGTTGTTGAGTGGTCGTGCCTATACTCGGTAGTCGTAGCTACCATTCAGTGTTGTTATAGTCGAAGCACTCGGTGTGTCCGAGTACAATGGTCGTAATCGTGTCGTTGTTGTGTACTATACAGTGGTCGTAGCCAACTATACTCGTGTCGAGTACTGTGCAGTGGTTGTAGCCAACTACACTCGTGTGTCGAGTACTGTATTGTGGTCGTAGCCACAGTGATTGAAGCCAGCAGTCGATAAAGCCGTGGTCGATTCTATGGTTGAAAGCGCAGTCGACCAGCCGTGGTCGATGCCATGGTCGGTAGTCGTAGCTACCGTGGTCGATGCTCGGTAGTCGGAGCTACCGTGGTCGATTGTCGGCAGTCGTAGCTACCGTGGTCGATGGTCGACAGTCGGAGCTACCGTGGTCGATGGTCGGCAGTCGGAGCTGCCGTGGTTGATGGTCGATTACAACCACGTTGTACGTGGTCGTAACGACCAGGTTGTTGCAGACCAAAGTCATAATCGTTGGCATGTCCATGGTCCAAGCTCCAGTGCAGTGGTCGATGACAAGCCGAGGATGAAGCCAACGGTTATGGTCATGCATCGACCACTGTAGCAGTTGGTAACAGGCGTCAGCATGGGTGATCGTGGGTGACGCAGGAAGTCCTCGGTCGGTTACCTACCCGGTATGGGCAAACGGCTGATGCTGTAGCGGTCGTCATGGGCTGATCACTGTAGCACTCGGCGGGCGGCTGAGCGAAGCGGCATGGGCAGGCGGTTGAGCAGCGTGGTCGTGCGAAGACGTGAGCAGCTGAGCGAAGCGGCATGGGCAACATGGTCGTCAGCAGCTGTAGCAGTCGTAAGCGACTAAGCTGAGCGGCACAGCGGTGTTGTAGTGGGTGGGTGGCCTATGTGGCCTATTGTCTATATATACCATGTACATTTGTGAAGTCGAGTGTGCAAGTTTTTGGGGAAAATCAGAGTGAATACAGAGTAAGTCGTAACCGGCGTTCGTTGTCGGACGAGAAACAATTGTCTCCTCTGTTTTCTCTCGTTCTTCTCCTTGCTCTCCCCTGCGCTTCTTCCCCCGAGTAGTGGGGCCTGGGCAGCAATTCTAACTATTCTAATTCCAAGCTCACTCCACTGCAAATGATTCTAATATAATACAACTTTCAAAGAACAAATAAATCTAATCTATATAACATAAGCACACCGAGAAGAAGGAAAACAAGATATCTCTACTACTTAAAAATGTGAATTGGTGGTCGTCGGTTCATTCTCCCTCCTCTCTTTTCAGCCGTCCGATCAAATATCAGCCGTCTAGATCCGTATGTAGGTAGTTCTTCCGCTCCTCATAGAAAAGATTGGGCCAACGTGTGTGCCGCGTTCCTTCTCTCCCCTGAACCCTCATGCCACGCCTCCTCCTCAGTGTCGCCACCAATTCCTTCCCCACGTGGTAACGTCTGGTCCCAATCCCCCAACTTCCCCCAGCAGTGCCGCATCCCCCGTCGCCGCCTCCCCAACGCATTCACCCGCCGCCTCTTCTCCCCATCTGCCCGTCGCTGCCTCTCCACTTCCACCTCCTGCAACTGCCGCCTCCTTCTCTCCCCCGAAACCTCGTGCCGTGCCTCCTCCTCCTCGATGCCACTACTAATTCCTTCCCTACGTAGCAGGTCGTAGTCCCCCCAACTTCCCCCAACAGCACCGCATCTCCCCGTCACCGCCTCCCCCAACGCATTCGCCCACCGCCTCCTTCTCTCCCCCGAACCCTCGTGCCGCGCCTCCTCAACGCCCCACCAATTCCATCTCGCATTGCCCCTCCAACCAGCGGCACGACGCTCGACGACAGTGGCCGGTGGATCAGAGAGAAGGGCGCTCGACAACAGAAGCCGGTGGATCAGAGAGAATGGCGCTCAACGATGGCGGCTGTGGCTTCCTCTTCCTACGCCCGCCCACGTGGCTCTCCCCCTGCCGCCACCGCCCAGCAGTCGCTCACCCGATGAGCCTCTCTACCTCCTCCTGCTTTTCGCTCGGAGCCCGTCGCACTGTCTGGCGATTTTGGTCTCCCAAGCTGGTTGTTGAAGTCGGTGCCGTAGTCGAAGGGGGTCGTGGTCGAGGGGCCGTGGCCGAAGTCAAGGGGCCGTGATTAAAGTCGAAGTCGTGGTCGAATGGGGCCATGGCAGAAGTCGAAGATCAGTGGTTGAAGTCGAAGCCGTGGTCGAAGGGGCGGTGATCAAAGTCAAAGCACTGTAGTCGAATTCAGGCTATGGTTGAAGTCGAAGGGTTGTGGTTGAAGTCCAAACCATGGTCAAAGGGGATAGTGGTCAAAGGGGGCAGTGGTCGAAGTCGAAGGATCATGGTCGAAGTCCAAGCCGAGGTCGAAGGGGGCAGTGGTCGAAGTCAAAGGACCGTGGACGAAGTCGCATATCCGTGGTTGAAGTCAAAGATCTGTGGTCGAAATTGAAGCCATGGTCGAATGGAGCCGTGGTCGAAGGGGAAAGTGGTCGACGTCGAAGGGCCGTGGGCGAAGGGGGCTATGGTCGAAGTCAAATATCCATGGTCAAAGTCGAAGATCCTTGGTCGAAGTTGAAGCCATGGTCGAAGGGGGGCCGTGGTCAAAGGGGGAGTGGTCGACGTCGAAGGGTCGTGGTCGAAGTCAAAGATCTATGGTCAAAGTCGAAGGTCCTTGGTCGAAGTTGAAACTATGGTCGAAGGGGGCCGTGGTCGACGTCGAAGGGTCGTGGTCGAAGGGGGCAGTGGTCGAGGGGGCAATGGTCGAAGTCGAAGATCAATGGTCATTGTCAAAGATGTGGTCAAAGCGGGAAGTGGTCGACGTCGAAGGGTCGTGGTCGAAGGGGACATTGGTTGAAGGAGATAGTGGTCGAAGTCGAAGGTGGCAGTGTTCGAAGTTGAAGGGGGCAGTGGTCGAAGTCGCGGTCATGGTCATAGTTGTAGTGCCCGTGGATATGGTCATAGCGGTCATGGTCGTAGTCGTAGCGCCAACCCGGAGGGCACATGCTGGTTCATCCATAACCTCCGCTGCTACGAGTTTCCCCACCAGTTGGAAATCCCCGTCGCCTACCCCCAGGTCACCCCCGAGATCGAGCTCCCCACCCTTGACGGCAAGACCCACGAGGTCCCGTACATCCCATGGATTGTAACATGCTTTTGGCCACAAGGTGTGATCAACAGCTTCCGATTTATGACCACGAGCGCTGGTCGATGTGTTCTGACTTACGACCACGAGGTGTGATCGATGTCTTTTGACTTACGACCACGAGCGCTGATTGAAGTCGAAGATCCGTAGTCAAAGTCGAAGCCGTGGTTGAAGGGGTCGTAGTCAAAGGGGGAAGTGATCGTCATCGAAAGGTCGTGGTCCAAGGGGACAGTGGTTGAAGGGGGCAGTGGTCGAAGTCAGGGTCGTGGTCAAAGTCGACGCCGTGGTTAAAGTTGGGGCTGTCGTCGAAGGGGACCATGGTCGAAGGGGGCCGTGGTCGACGTCGAAGGGCCGTGATCGAAGTCGGCGCCGAGCAGACTGGCGCCGGTAGTCGGGCAACAGGGCACAAGCACACCGGAGGCCTGCCAACATACGACCACCAACGATGGTCAACCGCTCTTGACCTACGGTCACGCACGATGGCTTTCGATTTACGACCATGAGCACTGGTCAATGTGTTTCGACTTATGGCCACGAGATGTGGTCGATGTCTTCCGACTTACGACCACGAGCGTTGGTCGATGTCTTCCGACTTACGACCACGAGGTGTCCTCTATGGCTTCCAACTTATGACCACGAACGATGGTCGTTGGCTTCCGATGTACAACCAGGAGCTATTGTCGAAGGCTCCCGATTTAGGACCACGATCGATCGTCGACTGCTGCCAACTTACGACCACCAGCGATGGTCGACCACTCCCGACCTACGATCACGGGCGATGGTCGACGGCTTCTGACTTACGACGACGAGGTGTGCTCGAGGGCTCCCAACCTACGACCATGAGGTGTGGTCGATGTCTTTCGACTTATGACCACGAAGTGTGATCGACAGCTTCCGACTTATTTGACAGATTTAGAAACTTTTAGAACATGTTTGTATGCATATTCTAAAATTTTTTACCACCTATGAGTTTTAAAATATGTAGTACGATAACTTTTAAATATCCATAGCAACGCACGGGCATTCAACTAGACAATATGCAATTGTTTAGTTGAGAGGACGTAATCTTTTCGTAAATCTATTCAGTGATTGCATCTTTTCCGCTAAGAATAGTACGTCGGCTGCATCTACTCCTTTGAAAATGATTCATAGCTAGTTCTAGATGTATTATCTGAGACAGAACACTAGGAAGTTATTCCTTTTTCATTCGAGGGACGTCTTTCTATTTTAGATACCACTAGCACTAAGGCAATCAAGGAAATAGATTAGCTAAAGCATAGAAATGGAAAATATAAGATCAGAACAGAACTACTTTACTACAAATAATTTTTCAATAATAAACTCCGCTCTAATTACTTCCACAACCGTAAGTACGAAATCTACACGCCGAAATGACCCCCAAAAAAGAGCAAACCCAGCTCGAATCACTACTAGCGTAATAGTCGAGAAAACCTCCCAAATTCCCCAGTAAGAAGCATCCAGCTCTCGT
Organism: Dendrocalamus latiflorus; assembly: GCA_017311315.1. Taxonomy (NCBI): domain Eukaryota; kingdom Viridiplantae; phylum Streptophyta; class Magnoliopsida; order Poales; family Poaceae; genus Dendrocalamus; species Dendrocalamus latiflorus. The sequence goes on along the minus strand of CM029663.1, from coordinate 60,075,376 downwards.
TGATCTACCCGAGATAACAAAATAATCATAATAATAATCAGCTCAACCTCGCCGCCAAAATTTAAACCATCTCTTTAAATCCTTAACATCTCCCATAAATCTATCACCAAAGTATCGCCAAAACCTACTCACCTACAAATTATCAACGAATCTACGGACCAGCGAGCGCCAGAACTCACGAACAGAACGGCCGTAAAAAACAAGGGAAAAAGCAAAAAAAAAAATACAGAACAGAAAACACAAAACCCTCACGGAAAATTACAGGAAAAATATCATGAGCATTACCTCCGTCGGGCGGACTAATCCGGAGCTCCGACGGCGAGTCGGCGGCGTCGGGCGAGAGGGATTGCGCGGCGAGGCGAGAGGGAGGCGGCGGGAGGAGAGAGAAACGGTGAGGAGCGAGGAGAGGCGAGAAAAAGATTTTTTCGCGATGAGGGGGAGGAGGAGGAGGTGGTGCGCTGTGGTGCGGTTGTGTATTCACTGGCTGGGCGCCTGGGCACAAATGGAGGCCCCAGAGGAGTGACGCTCCCACTGACAAGTGGGGGAGAGGAAAGGTCGGGTCCGCGCGTCGGTGAGTGGTGCGGGAGGCGGTGAGGCCGCGCGGCGCGGGGAGATACTTATTCGTGCGTGCGGGGATGGGGGCTGCCGGATCGCCTGCTGGCGCTGCTGACATGGCCTTGATATTTTCGGGGGCGCATGGCATGGGGATGCGCATGCATTTGCATGGTACTTCTCGGGTCGTAAGAAATTACTTAATGGTCCCTGTGTCTTATGGTTTGATGAAGTTTTTTTAAAATAATATATTTTTATTGATATTACATTAATTATTAAGGTGTCCATGCGTTGCAACGAGGTTCTAAAAAAAGATGATACATATCTATCATCAAACGTAACCCAAATCATACAACGAATATTAAAAAGATAGAGGCAGTATAGGAATATGTGAAGAAAGCTCCCAATAGGCAACTAGATTAATTCTCATCCATAACAATATTTTAAAAATGCAAATCTAAATACATTCTTCTGTAAAATTATGAATAAGAGCCCATCTCTACCAAATCAACTAAAATACATCACTGATACGAAGAATGACATGATAAGAAAAATGGCAAATAAAGCATGTAGAAAGATTGTGAAGTGGATATGCATATTTGCACTCCATCATCAAATGTCATCTTGCAATCACAAATAAAAAGCAAAACAATTCAATATGTTGCACTTATATATCTACCTATCTAAACCCCTCTCATTCTCCCCAGTTGCTCTCACCTTTCTCTATCCCTCCACCAGTGGTGCGGCGGTTTGCAGCGCGGCGTCCGGCAGCAGGTAGCCACGCAACAGACGAGAACAGTTGGGAGAGGTTAAATCCGCAGTGGGAGACAGTTGAATCAGGCGTCTTCGCCGCCTCGGTCCGTTGGGTCCGCCGTCTTCCTTGGTTTAAGGCACTGATCCAAGGGTGACCTAACCCACAACCATTGGATCCAATGTCCCCAACGTCAACACGTCGGATTCGCCATCTCTGAGGTCGCCACTGTCGGATCGGCCGTCCGTGAGGTCGGCGTAGCCGGATCCACCGTTGCCAAGATCGATGCTCCAGATCTGCCCTGCTTGACCCCGCCAACTTCGCGGTTCTTCCTCACCTCCAGCGGTGTACACCTTGTCCGAGCTAGTGTACTTTGCCTCCCTGCTTGTCATCTGTGTCACTGTACTCCATGTCCTGCTTGTCGATCTCGACGATGTACACATTCGTTTGTCGTCGTCCTTGGTGGTGTACACCAATGCCTTGTCGTCTACACCGGTGCGCTCCTCTTCTTTGTCACCAAGTACCACTCCACCTCTCTCCTCTTGTTCACCGTCATAGTGCAGGAACAGCATGGCGGCACATGGGAGGAAGTAATAGCGGTAGATTCGAGAGGAGAGAATAAATCAAACGCAGTTGTTGCCTTGCTATGTGTGAAAAGTGCAAAAAGTAGGGAACATGGCAAAGCGGTTAAGCAAGAATGAGCGATAGAGCAATTTAGGGGCTGATGACACGGGCCCAACCGCCCAAGTGTCGGTGCATGAAAGAGAAGACCAAAGCTGGGAGGGGGAATGGACAAACTCCCCTTTTATATTAGTGGAGATATATCATCACTTAAAAATTACATAAACAACCTTTTTATCGCCATTTGAAATGACGACAAAAGCACTATTGCCATTTTGAACTTAAGATAGTGCTTATGTCATAGTTTCATCAAATGACTGGATGATAGAGTGCCATGTCGCGCACCACGGTATCTGCCGCCATTTATGGCAACAGAGAGATGAATCGTCAATTAAAATGGCGACAGAAGCTCCGCAGCTTCAATTGTCATTTCAAATGGCAATAGAGCCCCTTGCTTTTCTAAGTGATTTGACAATTCTTCCCAGTTTTTCTCAATGAATTACAACACACACCAGCTTTTCTCAGTGATTTGACAATGACGTGACATTTTTTCTGCTCAAAGATTCACTATCACGGACTTGAGTGCACTTTCATTCGCCAAAATTTACTCCTCCGATACTACACACTGACCACCTATAAAAACGGGCCACACTTCATGACCACAACCATCACTCCACTCAAGCTAAACTCGAAAACAAGGAAAGGGGAGGGAGAACAGAGGTAGAGTAGGTCACTCCATCGGGGTTAGGGATGTCAGAATACAGAGATATACTTCGAAAGTGGAAGTGGGTTGCCAACAAAACGGGAACATACCATGATTCTTCTTACAAGGGTGCACCTGTACCAACAGAGTTCCCACGCTCGCAGTGTAGCTACGGTAATCCGGCAAAGATCATTCAATCAACACATCGAGACACCGTCACCCAGGTGTACTACATGTGTGGGATTACTGCATAAGTGAATGTCACGCATTGATATTTCATATTGCATGTTGCATTTTACATATTGCTAACTTTCTTCATGCATAATGGTAGCTGTCAGAGCATTGTTACTTCTTTCAATGAATCGACGACGAGGAGAAATACGACAAGGCATTCATTCAGCAAAAATACATGCTCAACTACGCAATGGTGCCTGAGAACTTCACTCGTTGGAAACCTTACACCCCAAAGGACAAGGAAAAGGCCAAGAGGGAGGAAGACAAGGGAAAGGTACTGATGGCCCCCGATGCCCCTCCTGAACATGATGTTATTTCAGACTCAGACAAGCCTATGGATCGAGAAGACAAGTATTGGGTTTTCATGTACGGGGATCAATGAAGGAAGGCCAAAGACTGTGCCCGCAGGGGAGACAAGGGAAATGCAATGATGGATCCTGGTGCATAGGATGTATGACTGTAAACCTGACTTCTTTTTACATCCCCTACTATTTTCGATTCCAAAAGGCACACATGTATCTTAGATGTAGTTTGGGTTGATGGTTTGTACATATTGCCATTTGTATCGTAGGAGTAATGAGGCAAATATATGTGCCTAACCAAACCCAACACATCACCTTCATTATGAAATGTGATGTTGGGTTTGAAATGATTTATTTAAACAAAAATCATTAATGCAACCTAAGGGGCACTAGTCAAATTCTCTTCTTAATGGTTAACTGTTATTTCAAAACTACTAAAACAAAAACATGGTGACAAAACCTCTGTCTCCAATTGGATTGATGACAAGCCTCTATCATCAGTCCAATTGGTGATAAAGGTTTTGTCGTCAATTCATTTGGCGATAGGGATCTGCTGACTACAATGTGGGACTCCATATAGGATTATCACCATATTTATGTAATTTGTTAGCGATGATATATACGTAATATTAATAAAATAAATAAATTATTTAAAAAATCATTCGATGAATGGCTAAAATGGCGTTGCTATACACACGAAGAGTGTTGGACAACACTAGCACGAAGACCACATGACTCCCTCTCTCCCCTTCTCTCTCTCAGATGGATGAAGAGGGTGGCGACACTCTCCTAGCAGTGCCTTCCTCACCTTAGATGTTTGCTAGAAAGCCACCAGCGTCAAGCCATGCCATCGCCCCATTCTCTGCTCCCAATGACCCATTGTCATTGTCATCTCCTCCCTGAGCCAATCGTGTCATGAGGTGCATCTCGTCTCACTAGAGCTAACCCTGACCTCCCCGTCCATTATGGACCACCATCACCAGCCGCCATGGCCGTCGCTAGCTCTCTCGATGCTGCCCCATTTCTCTCAACCACCAAAATGGAATCTCCACCCTTGGGACACACACGATGCATGTGTTAACTTCGCCTCCAACTTGCTGGACCACGTCATCGTCTTGCCCATCTTCATGCCTGGCAGCCTTGTCGTCGTGCTGTTCCAACCACTCCCAGAGATAACTGCAACGTTGTGGCTAGACATAGCCATGGTAGTGTGGGCAAGTACTGTTGGGCATTTTGGGAATTTCCCCATTTGTTTTACTTAAATAATAATAACGGGGAGGGAGAGGTGTGGGTCCTAAACACCATAGGGAAAGGAGAAGAGGGGATAAGGTCTTTAGCCCTGTTCGGTTCAACCACATGTGTGAGATAGGGATCAGATCGATCCCCAACTCTGGCAACTCCAATGTTTTTGTTGCAACCGTTAGCGGCGCTGCCCTCATCTCCATCCTCTTATACTAGTGGGTGTGCTATACTACTAAATATCTTCATATGTTTATCTCTAATTTATTTCATCACTAGTATTAGGTGACTTGACATGATTAAATGTGGGATAAATAATGTCCAATTTGAATTTTGTGGTTTGAGCAAAATAATAGTGATAATTTAGACGCAATCTGCTAGTTTTGAGCAATTAGTGATTATATTATTTGTTGTCCTGTCACTTGCCAGAGTATTAACTTGTACTCGGTTCATTCCATTATCGCAATTCAATTGATACTATAATAATTGAACTGTTGTTAATAGTGGAGGTAATGTCTATAAGTGAAAACTACCAGATTATTTGGAATTGTCACTCTATTGCTTGAAGTAATTAGGTCCATTGTATCGAGGGGGCATTGTTTAATAACAAATTCAACCAACATGTGAGGACACCAATTCATTAATTTAAAATGAATATGCTACAGATTGTTTATTACTTTATTTCTACAACGATCAGTATAATGTCATGTTTACATGACTTGAGGAAATTTCATGTTTTAATCAATATTTTGATTGAGCTCTTGTCATATCTATGTTGCTGGAATTATGTTGTTAAATTTAATTATAATTCTAGAATTATTAGTAATTTATTACTGTAATCGCGTATGATACGACAAGTACTTGTCCCCGGTGAGAAGAGAGAAAGAGAGGAGAGGAGGAGAAGGACCAAATGGACTCTTCGTATAGGCTTCATGCAACTGGCTTCGTGTGTGAGCATTTTCTGTGAGCATTTTCTGTGGTTAAAGTGGGGTGTGTTGGAGGTGGTCTGCTGGATAATAAGACTATAAGGTCTTATTTGGGAGGCTTATTTTCGGTTGGAATTTATGTGAATGGAGTGAAATTTTAGTTTAAATTGTTGACCTATTTATATGAATCCTGGCTGGGAATAATTCTCTCAAACAAGCCCTAAGAGGGAATGTGATTACCAAGCTTTAGTTGGTAACTCTTCCTTTGCTCCAAAAATACAGGGGAGAGATAGTTGTTGGAAAGATGGCACACGTAAAAAGTTTGGTTAGTCTACATTTCTCTTGAGCACAGTGGTTAATTTCTTTTGATCCATTGGATCTAGCTCGATCTGTACGATGGCAAAAGTAAAAAAAAAACCTTCTCGGCATCCTATAACATGAAAGAGCTAGCTTAGAAAATCGTTTATCTCAACAACGAAATATAAAGTAAATAGTTAATTGTTGATATTTATATATCACTAAAGAAAGTTAATATCTTGGCGTTCTTGTAATTTTTATGCCATGGTACTAGCACCAAAAAGATTGCAGGTTATAGCAGAACATCATGAAATTTTAATGTTATGGAAGGGCCTACCCAGCAAAAGAAAAACGAACCGGCCGGATTAGAATTATTGCTAATGACACGACAAGGCAAGAATTGACTGATTAGGCAGTGGGCCGTCGGATGGGAGGTAAGTAGGCCATCGGACGGCCGCGATGAGATGCGTGCTTTGACATCATCTTTGCTTTACCCGACGGGAATGGCAGGTGACGTCACGGGTTGGCAACTTGGACGGCTGTGGATGACGGATGGCGATAATTGGACGGTGGCGCGATGCTGCCATTTCGATATATCTTTCATGGTGGGCCCCCATATTGGCTAATTGACCACTGATCTCTGTGATTAGGTCCTCTATGGGGGTTTAACAAAGCATTAGTAGGTTTGTTTGTATCTTCTTGGTTTTTTGGGTGGTTAGGCTGTATACAGGAATGCAATGGGCAGACGGAGCCATGGAAATGACATTTGCTTCACATGCAATCAAGTAGGCTAGAAAAGTTAAAATTATCACATGCAAACTAGCAATACCATTAGTAAAATATCATCGAGAAAAATGACAGGAAAGGTGCTAACTTTTAAAATAGCAACATAGGCAGTCCTAGGAATACTGGTTCGAAGCACATGAGCAGTTTCGTCTCGAACCAATAGTCATGCGTATCATCTGCTTGAAGTAATAACAAGAATGTGACTTACCCGTTTTGCCGTCTAAAATTGAATTTAATTCATTCAATTGGATTCTAAATTCTATTCTAGTTGAATTTGAATTTAATTCAAGCCAATTTAATATTCAATTTTTCTATTTGAATGCCATTTGGTATTCTATAAGACTGCGAGACCCACCTGCATGTGTACCTAGATCCACCAATGCGCACAAAGAAGTTTCTTTACACGCTAAATCATCTCTAGTAATTTTCAGACAATTTCGTGAAAATTTTATAGTATGAATACGATGTCGATATTCCAAATACAAACTTCTATGAAATCATTGTCTACGAGACTATGGGGTCACCTATGCACTTAGATCCGCCAATATGTATAAATTAGCTTCTCTACATGCTAAATCATCTATAATAAATTGCAATTGATTTCGTGAAAATTTTATGATGAGCATGCCAAGTTAAAATTCTAAATACCGAACTTTTACTTAAATTTGTATGATGAATTTCATATAAATTGTACCTCTTGGAATTAGCTATAGACTCATCAATTCAATTCTAGATGGCATCCATACAGGCAAACAGCTACATCATTAGAATTGAATTCTAATTCCATAATTCCAAAGCCAATACTTAGGAGCCAAACGGGGTATAAGTGAAAACGTTTCTGACTAACAGAGGCTAAAGTGCTAAACCCAACGTGTTATTGGCGAACGACAGAAACGAAACCTGAGCACAACCAACGTGTTAAATTTAATTACGATACAAAAACTACTAACTACTATATAAAATAAGCTATTTACAGTAAAAACAAAAAAAAACCAAGTGAGCACAGCCGTACTCACTTCGCAAACTTGCCACGCAAACAATCTCAGCCACATGGTGGTGGCGGGCTCGCTGGGAGAGGAGATATTTATCGCGCGAGCCGACGTGTCACGCTGCGGCGCGCGCGGGGATCTCCTCACCGCCCAGGGACCCACCCGTCAGCGCATGGATGGGGCGCGTCTCGCTCGGGCATGGGCGCGCGTGGGAGCCGGGTGGGCCCCACGGGTACTTAATCCAAAGTTGTGGATCCCCTGATACATATCCATAGCCACATTTCTTTTCTTTTTTTTGTAAAAAGTACCCCTTGCAAAGAAATGCATTTTCTTATTAAGTGCTGATAAAGCCAGTTAGCTCCTCAGAAGTCAAAATGATGGACCATGAGATCAAACATGCAGTAGTATTTTTGTCTTCGCAGCGATACCAAATACGCCCGATCCTTTTTTTAATGTACAAGGTAGGCTTACACTAAACTTATAAATATGGTATAGATTTTTTCATCAATATTATTTTGTTACCGTATTCGATAGAATACAAATATGATATAGATTTTTTCATCTGATTAATATTTTCTTTCTATTAGTATTCATATTCCAATTCGCATAAAATAATGGATACAAATATAGTGTGATTTTTTAATCTAAAATGTTATTTTATCTAGAGTATTCGTATCTGTATTCGGTGAAGCAATATATATTTTATTGCAATACGACTAATTAGTTGGATAAATTTTTTAATTTAATATGAAATCTTGTTTCTTTAAGTAGATGAATTAGAATGATTAAGTGTGACTATACGAGAATAGAAATATCATTAATATCTTCATACTACATAAGTTATGAGGATATCTGGATCCGACCGAATTGAGTAGATATTCGATTCGAATTCGTATTTATATACAAAATATGAATACGAATATAGTAAAAATACTATTTGATTCGTATTCAATTCGTTCCTACCCCTACTCATATCACACACCACTTACATGTATATGTATCCTCTACACACTCGGAATTTTTTGAAGTCATAAAGCCTTATAAAGCGTGGATATATATATTTTTACTAAAAATATATAAACTTATATCCTATTTTTAATTTATTCAAACGAGGTGCCCCGGGTTCGAGCTCGGACAAGCTACACGCACGACCGCGCTGCTAGGCATTCAAGCAACCCCTCGGTTTTAAAAAAAAAACGCCCAGTCCTAACTATGGGAGTGTCGGTAAATTACTGCACAGGAAAGAGGAAGGTATGCAAAGGTGACGGTATGATGGGAGTTTTCGTGAAGTTACATACGAAAGAGCATTAGCAAACTGAACATACTACTATCATGAAAAGCTGGTGGGACAAAAAAAATTATTTTCCCCTACAAAGCCCACTGCAAGAGTCAAGAAGGCAGGGACGTCGACACACACCAAAGAACTACAGGGAGGTGGCGGGCCCTAAACTAAAAGCCTTGTCGGCATTCAATCAATGAAGTGTAAGTGTACTGTACTTGCCACTAATCAAGAGCTAAGAAGCTAAGCATGATCGATCTTCTTAGTGAATGTAACTGTCCCAATTATACCTCGAGCATACATACACTACTACACAAAAAACCGTATATTAGACATCACATCGCAGATGTTTTCTTAAAACCATCTGTATTAAATACAATCATAAACGGTTTTAGTTCAGAGGCCATCCGTATTGCTGTCAGCCCTAAAAACTGTATGTGAAGAAGAAATATCATAGATGGTTCATGATTAAAATCGTATGAGAAGTATCACAGACAGTTATTACCAAGAACCGTCTATGATACTTCACAGGCGGTTTGTATTAAAAACAGTTTGTGATAATTAAGTTATAAACCTTTATTCTTTAAAGAAGAACATGGTAATAAACATTGATTCTTTAAAGAAGAACATGGTAATAAACCTTGATTCTTTAAAGAACATGGTAATAAACCTTTATTCTTTAAAGAAGAACAAAATTGACTACACAGTTGTCCAACAAGTAATAGACAGGTAAGCACATTTTCTCCATAGATAACTCTATTGTAGTCTTTTCTTCATTCCCAATATCTAAGGCTAACTTTTTGGAATCACGTAGGTCGTTCGTCACGTATATTGCAAAGGTATGGAAATCCAAGGGAGGGATCGACGCCCTGCAATATGTTCTAGATTTCCCGATATTCGCTAGTACATATTAATCATATACAACACTTCGTAGTAATACCTCTCAAACTAACAAATTCTATTCAGTAGTGCCACCAGCAGCCGCCGGGTAACAATACCTATGGATTCTATATTTGCTACAACATGCAAATACTCGTTAGTTCCGCAAAGAACAAACATGAGGTTTGTTAATCTTGTGATAATTACTTCATACTTATCAATTTATATATGTATGCACCACATTGATCTTCATGCTGACAGGTTTCGTCCATCACTACAACTCCATTGGAATAGACCGACCTCAAACATATTCGAGGATAGTGTACGTACTTCTTGATGTCTAAAGTTATAAAAGAAAATGGGGAGTTCTACAACGTAGAATGAATTTTAATGGATAAGATTGAGCTTAATTATTCATGTGTGTGTTTGTATTTCATTTCTTTTAATTGATTTGTGAAATGGATGTTTTTGTTTTTGAAATGAATAAATATGAATTGGATGTATATATCTATATTGATCTGGTTGTTTCAGAGGGTATAGCTAGTATTTCCTGAGGCTAGCTAACAAATAGGAATAAATTTGGAACATAAAAGAATATCATAGACGGTTATTAACTCGTAGCCGTCTGTGATAGTCAACTATCACAGACGGTTTGTAGTACAAAGCGTCTGTGATAAACTATATATCACAAACACTATCGCAGATAGCTTTTACTAAAACTGTTTGTGTTTGTCTGTATCACAGATAGTTTGAAAGCCGTCTATAATTATCTCGTATTATTACTGACTTATAAATTCAGATGGCTTATGAAACTATATGTGATGATATTTTTGAACCGCTTATGATGATCTGTTCAGTACATGTGATATATGAAGATGGATAAAAACAATGCCTGTGGTTTTCATGGAGTTGACTTGTATCCGGCCGTGTGATTCCGTTTACCAGCTAGGTGCCACTATGCAAAGCAATCGGCGATATCCAATTCCGGGTATATGTTCTTTAGCTATTTGCAAAAGAAAATGTGCCATTGGAAGATCCTATATACTTCAAATTTGGACAGCCGAAACGAAGCGCGGTTAAAAACAAACCCTGAGGTGCACGACTCTTTCTCCAAAGACAAATTTGAACCTCTGAATTCATTTTTTTTAAAACCTTGACGCCGGTTTGAGGCCATTCAGAGTCTGGATAGCACTTGACATTCGAGTTGCATAACAGAGACAATTACTCAGAGATATCTGCAGATTATTGGCCCAATGAAATAGTTGGCTGTCAAGATCAAGAAAGCTTAAGATGAACACACGGCTCGATCATGCTATGTTGCAATCGTGGGGGAAAAGAAAGTTCGATGCTGGCACGGAGACGATGCTTTCGCGGACGAAGCGGCCAAACCAGAAACGACGACGCGGCGAGCGGCGGGAGTCGTGTCGGAATTTCCGTGCCGATCTGCGGCTGACGCGCGTGCCACGGTTCGCCGGCGCAGACCACAACCGCGGTTAGGGTAGGCCACGCCGTCCAAGGGCCGTGTGATTCGATCACTTGAGTAATTTCAGCTTCTGCGTTGATTTCTGCAGCGTGTGAGAAAACCCTTTTTTTTTTTGAGAAAAGCCGAGCATGAAATCTATTCATGATTAGGCAAGTTTACATGCATATCAACAAAATCTGGAGGGTTTACCAGCCAAACATGGCGTCCCTCGTCCAAAGTACAAGCAAGTTTAGCTAGATTATGAGCATCCACATTGGAACACCGGCTTTCAAAGCGAAATTCTACTTTCTCAAAATAGCTCCTTCTTGTTTCAATATCATTAAGGACTGCCAAATACTTGCATTTTGGTCTGGCAGCAATATTTTTAATGACTTCCTGACAATCTGAAGCTATACAGACCTTCGAAGCATTGCAGTCCATAGCAATGGCTAGTCCTTCATTGCATCCAAGTGCTTCCAGTGTGGTTGGGTCAGAGAGACCCTTCCAAACCATAGCACTAGCTGCCACAAACTTTCCGAGTGCATCACGACAGACCGCCCCAACAGCTCCTTTGTTACCTGATCGAGATATTGCTGCATCCACATTGATCTTTAGGCAATCTCCTGGAGGTGGTATCCATCTGACTATATCCGCACAATTCAAGGTCCCCTTAGCCTGAAAAATCACAGGGTTATTAATGAATTCAATGTCAGCCAAATATGACTCAATAAAACCCAAAGTTGTTAAGGGACTCTGGTACAAATCATCATATAAAGCTTTACGTCTAGCATGCCAAATTGCCCAACAGGAAACAAGAAGCTTTCTCATTTCTTCAGGTTTCAGGGTTTCTAGCATATAAAAAAGCCAGTCCTTGGGATCTTTTATAAATGTGACTGCAATTAGTTCTCTGATACCATTACCCACTAGAGCCCAAACGCACTTGGCCATTGTACAATGAAGAAGAGCATGATCCCAAGTATCTTCCGCACCATCGCAAATTTTACATATGTTCGTTGTGCTCATATTTCGGTTCTTACGTACAGTTTCTGTTGGGATAGAGTTCTGTGATAATCTCCAAGCAAAAACCTTCAGTTTTGATGGAACTTTTATTCCCCATAACAATTTCCAAGACTTAGCAGTACCATATTTATTAGAGCTACTAGCTTTACTATGTAACCAATCCTCTCTTTGCATTTTTATTTGAACAAGCATCCGATAAGCAGACTTAACAGAGAAGTTTCCAGATCTTTCATAATGCCAGGCCCAAGAGTCAGGTTGCTCTGTTAAACTTAGAGGTATATTCAAAATAACTTCCTTATCCATGTCAAGAAAAAATTTATCCAATAAATCACGTCTCCATTGTCTTGAAGAAGTGTCAATGAGTTCACTTACTTTTTGTGGAGGATAAGGTTCTTTGGCCTGGACTATCCGGAGCATCCAATCTCTTGGAATCCAATTGTCCTTCCAAATATGTGTGTCTTTTCCATTCCCAATTCTTCGAATAATTCCTAGTTTGAGAATATCACGTCCTTGAATAATTGCTCGCCAAGTCTGTGATGGCATAGAGCCCAAGGAAGCATCCAAAAAGTCACCATTAGGATAATAAATTGCTTTCAGCATCCTTGCTACTAGAGAATCTGGGTTCTGTAAAATCCTCCATCCTTGCTTGGCAAGCAAAGCTAGATTGAAAATATTTATGTCTCTAAAACCAAGTCCACCAAGAAATTTAGGTAAAGTCATCCTGTCCCATGATACCCAACTAGTTTTCCTTAACCCCTGTTTACTTCCCCACCAAAATTGACGGATCAGGGAATTCAAATGATTACAAAGCCCTGTGGGTAAGCGGAAGCAACTCATTGAGTAAGTCGGGATAGCTTCTAACCGGTCCGTATTCTTTAGCCCAAACCTGGGAATTCCAAGCGTGCATCTGTTGGGCCTGGAACTCGAAGGTGACAAAATGCGTTGCTTGTTCCTGCTGGTTGTCTTTTTTTTTTTTTGTTGATATCACTTGTTGTCAAATCTATCACCTTTCCATCTAAAACAAATTCACCTTCCCAGGCCTTTTCTTCAAGAATTTATTTTTTTTCCTTGCGAGGTCAGTGTATTCAAGAATCTGAATACTTACTTACTGGGCTTTAGATATACACTAAATGGTAACGTCTTTCGAGTTAGTCATGGCCATTGGTGGTGATCATTTGGGCTTTTTGGTGGTTTATGGCTGAAAAGCACTGTAGCTAGCTGAAAAAACAGTGTAGCTGACAGAGGCTTATTTAGCATAATTAAATTTAAAAAATTTAAAAAATATGTTAGCCCATTACATATAATACAAACAAATACAGGAAAAAAGAACCAGCAAAAAAGCTCAACAAAAAGCTAAAAGTTCAGAAAAAGATGAAATTTATGAATAGTAAAAAAAATAAGCCGGAAGCTAAAAGCTGAAGCCAAAACGATCACAGCATTATCTCACCATCAGAGCCTTCAAGAACCAGTAGAGTTTTCCTCACTATTGCATGCACTAGGCATCAAATTCAAGACATTTGGTGCTGATGTCAGTTGAGTGTCATGAACTGAATGCTTCGCCGCCTTCTTCTAAAACTTAGTACTACTACTCCGCAAGATTTTGAATAGTGCAAGCAGTTGTTCCTATCTTCTTCTGGAACTGGACAAAACTATATATGATTCTTCGGTACAGAACAGGTCGAAATGATTTCAACCCTATTTCAGATATTGATGATCAGTAATGCATGCATGCACAGCTGCAAGCAGAAAAAAAGGAACAAAGGGATGGAAATAAAGAAAGAAAGAAAGAAAGAGGGGGAGAAAAAGAGACAAGACTGCACACCCACAGGCACCGCAAGTTATGCTGTCCATGCGACCAACTTTTCACTGTTTCACCAGATCCCAAGTTGCTCCCGACTTCACCCTTCGTCCTGTACGCACACTCCAGTCGTCCCCACTACCCCTCTTATTCCTGCTACTCCTTAGTACTGCTATTATTATCATCAGCCCAACTATAATAACGCACACATGCACGCAACATCACAAGCAACGCATCGACACGAGTTTGGTATTTTGATGGATCGGCAGGACACACGCACGTACGATTCGGCTGAACCAGCTAGCAGTGACGGCAATGGCGGCGGCGGCGGCGGGCTGGTCACCAGATGAAGTTCATCTCGGCGTTGGCGCGCGCGGCAGCGTCGTCGTCGCGAGAGGGGGAGTGGACGTGGCGGCCCTCGTAGGTGGTGATCACCATGCGGGGGTCCTCCGCCATCCGCTCCACCCTCTTCTTCACCCGGCAGTTGTCCTGCGTGCACCGGTAGTAGCTCCTGAACACATGCACGCACACAGCAATTCATTAGCAACACAAACAAAAACACGAGGTTAATCGGTTAATCAGGAGATTATCTTTGGTTAGTTCAGGATGCTCGATCTAATAGCGTAACACACCAAAACACCATTATTAAATTTATGACTGAATTTTTACTATAGTTGACTTATTTTGCACTGTAAGTAATGGTAATCTATTTAGCATAATTAAATTTAAAAATTTTAAAAATAGAAAAATGTTAGCCATCACGTACACTGCAAATAAATATAGGGAAAAAAACCAGTAAAAAAACTTAAAACGCTAAAAGTTTAAACAGGTGAAATTTATGATTAATAAAAAATAACTCAAATACCAGAAACTTAAATTAAAAGGAGCGGACGTAAGAAACCCCCAGCCTTTTTCTCTTTGCCATGTGTCTCACAGGTACTTCTGCAAGTCCACGTCGTTCGATCACCGAACTGCGGGTTCCACGACAAACATAGTAGCGTTTCAAAATCCAAAAGAAGTGTCGCTTCGATGAGCACTGTTAGACGTACTAATAACCAGAAAATTTTTCAGCAACGTCGTTAGTGTAGTGGCCCACAAACTACCCGCTAGCTAGAGTTCCTTTCTACGCACAGCTCAAGAGTCTAGGCCCGTCGTGTTTAGTTCACTACTAGAGTAGTAGTGGAACTATTGTCTATTCTACTACTCAATTTTTCCCAGTGAATATACAGAGGCAGTAGTGAAGTACACCGATCTTGGGAATTGTCAATCATGGCCTGACACATCAACAAGGAAAAAGCATAGAGAGAATAATATTCCGGGCTACCCAGGTAGCATCATTTCTCATCATCATCTGATGTCCCTTCAACAGTAAAGATTCCCCCTCCGAGAGCCAGCCAGATCCAAGCCGCACGAATAAAATCATTTTCTTGTATGCTTTTATTTAACAGTGATTTATATAGTTTTAAAGTACTTATTATTTCATATGCTTTAAAGCCTTATTTATATTGACTTTTAAAATTACTTTTCTACAGTAAATATTTTTTTTAAAGTACATAGTTTTCAAACGAATTATCTACTAGTCAATTGTAGTACACACTACAATAACTTCATTTGTATCAGTTAAAATAGCGTGTAAGTGTCTCTTTATATGTTTTCACTATAGACTGATATTATTCATAAGCCAAAGTCAAAAGATTATACGAATAAATTCTAAGATTAATATTTCTTCTTTTGAAATAGAAAGTACAGAAACATTACTCGTTAGTTAGAGTTAGGCTAGGCATGGCAAGTTGGCAACTGCTTAAAACAATAGCGAAATGTAATCGAACACTCATGATCAAAGCCGTCCGATGAATAAAAATGGTGAGAAATAGAATTCTTCGCTGAATCGACGGTGTATGACACTAACGTCGCTCATATCATACGTCCCACTATATTATATATCATCCTCGGGTTGATTGGATGGGTGAGATTAAAGGATCATAATCATTTGGAGCAAAGGAGTTTCACTGCAGTTTATTCAATTACCGCCGGGGTCCTCATCTGCAGTGCCTTGGAGTCCTCACCTGCTAGGCAAGGCTCCCTATATAAATAAATAAAGAAAAGAAAAAGGAGGGATGAGTATAAAGATTTGGCAGTTGATTGGAAAAGTCATTGAGTGTTATAGTGGTGTGAGCCAGAGGGAGGACTTCTGAGTGGCATCATTGCACGGGGCTAATCAGATTGGACTGGATGCTGGGCTCATGTCTGGAGTGTGTGTCAATGCTCATGATCACCATCACACATATATGGGTAGATTCACACATACACACAAACTCTACGTGGTTTGGGCCCGATAGTTTGGGCTAAAAAGCTGTAGCTTATGGCTAAAATTACATTATAGCGATTAAAATTTCACTATAGCTGAAGATAGATTATCTGACGTAATAAAAGTTAAAAAAATTTAAAAATAGAAAAAATATACTGGTTCATCACAGACAACGCAAACGAATACGAGAAAAAAGAACCAGCAAAAAAGCTAAAAAAACCAAAAGTTCAGAAAAAGACGAAATTTATAAATAGTGAAAAATAAACCAGAAGCTGAAGCTGAAACCAGCGGAGCCTTGATCTGGCCACCGAGGAGATATAGATCATGTCATGTCCATTCTACTACTTGAAACTACGTGTCTAAGCCAAAGAATTTTTTTTAAAAATATTTTGTATTTATATATTAAAATTAGCCAGCTTATTAGTTAGTATTAGGATTCAAGAAAAAGTTTCTTTTTTTTGTTGTGATAGCTGTTGCTTACACAAATATGGATGAGTGGACGTTAGTGGGGACTATTACATGGTGCAATGAGGATGCAACCTACTGGTAGTTAGGATGTGCATCATTCTCTACACGTGGGCTCGATGGGTCCTACATGAAATGGACCAATCGATCGAAGAAAACAAAACAAGGTTACCATCAGATCTAATCATCGATCGAAGAAAACAAAACAAGGTTACCATCAGATCTAATCTAATCTAGTTGAAGCAATCTGTATCTTGCAAAATATCATTTTATAGATAATTACTTAAATGAAAAATATAATATGTGCAAATGAAGAAACAAGCAAGTGATGCTTGAAAACATATATAACGAAAGTGGCGAAACAAAGAGCTTATAATAGCATGCAGAACCAAGGAGTAAATTAACAACGGAATAGGGACATGTTTGTGCGTTTGTTTGAGCAAGCTACAAACTTACCCATATTATCGACCCTATGCCTGTGCATCTTGTGTCGATATAGTAGAAGATTACACATTAGGGTTCAATCTAGGAGGCACAGACAGGCAGGGGACCAGACATAACAAAGTCATCTTAGGACATAACAAAGTCATCTTAGGACCAGCTTTGCAAACACTTTTCCTTTTGGGATCCAATGACTAGCACTTTAGGAAAAGTAAACTGTAGGAGTGTAGAAAGGTTTGTGAGAGTTAACTCTGGTTTCCTACTTGCAAAAGTGCACTGAACTATATAAAGTGAGTTTCTGTGGAGAAGTGTCTCATAGCTTTTTATTTCTTCTTTCTTTATATTAAAATTTTTCACTAACACTCATTACAAAAATCATTGACAATTCAAACCCATACCAACCATAATCCAGATCATAATTAGATTGCACAAAACTACAAGAATTTACAACTGGATATCAAAAACATTAATTTACTTTAAATATCGTTAAATTATACTCCAACAGTCAATTTATAGTCAAACTCAATTGGATCGTAAATGATGTGGAACAGGAAATACACATCAAGACAGATATTTAACTGTCACGAAATTAATAAAAATATTATCTAATACCGACATTTTTTTTTGAAAAATAAGATAACATAAATTATTATATTATTATAAAAAGTTTCATATTAATAATTTTATCATTATATCAAAAATTGGATATCAACACCTTTTAAAATATTGATATTTACTAGATCTCTAGATAAAATAAATTAATGCAATATAGAGAGTAACCAAACGGATCCGCGAATACCATCTCTTTGCAATGAGAACAAATTCACTTTCCCTTTCCCACTTTCAGAGCAAAGCATATTAAGTGGTTACATCAGAATTAAAATTATATATATGCCATGGTTAAACCACAAATTTGGTCTCGATTGGTGTCTATAAAAGAATTGCCAATATAACCAAATCTATTTTAGGTATGGGTAATTTTATTTTGTGGCAGCATAACTGCCACTTTTCCCTTCTTTTTTTGAGATCAAAGATGCATTTGCCATCGATTTGATGCATATAACCAGAATGATGAAACTTATTGATCTGGCCTAAATAAATATACGTGAAAACTGAATATGACCTCTTCTTTTCAGCTTTTAAAAATTGATTTTCAACTTTTTCTACAGTAACTAGTTTTTAAATGGAGTGTCTTTTCAAGAAGAGTCTACAAGTTAATTGTAGTACACACTATAGCGACTTCATTTATATCGACCAAAACCGCACATGCTCTATACTCGCCCTCATGAACAACCCAAAAACCATAAGCTACAGCCAAAAATTATAAACCGAAGCAAAAAAGAATAAACCCTGTATACCATCTTTGAGCTCAAAAGCATGTCACTTTGTCGCTATGAACTGTATGTGCAAGTTTGAATCTGCTTGGTAAAACATATATAAGATTATTGCAATTTTATCAATGTTGAAAGACACAAAAGATCCCTTAAAAAGAAAATAAAAGAAAAGGACACAGAGGAGTACATAGGTTCTGATCTCTGACAGTTAATGCATGTTGAAGTAGATGAATGAGTCCACCTTAAGCAGAAAATGGCGAAAATTTGTGTCTTGTGATGCTTGACCATCTTTTGAAACCCTATGATGCTTGTGTAGACTAGAGTTGGAACATGCATGTGGACAGAAATCAGAAAGTATGGCCAAGAAATAGGAACTTGGGTAAACTTTTAGCTCCCAAATGAGTGTTAAGTGTGCAAAAACTTTGATCTACCGGATGTGCAGTTAAATGGAGAATGGTTTATTCTTTATTTAAACAGCTCAGAGCAAGGTTACTAACCTAATGAAATCCTACATGTAAATATCATATACGTACAGAAAGCTCAATTTTCTACAGCACATGAGAAGCAAATATGAATATCAGCATATCAATTAATGGCAAAAAAACTGATAATAGAGTATTCAATTCAAAACTAATTACATTAAAATGATCCCATTATCCCAAATATGCTACCAATAATCAAATAATAATAGTACAATATTCATTAGTTATTACATACTGCTAGGATGTGCATGCTCTTCTGGTAAAGCATAGTAGTGTTCTTCTAATTAACAATCATTGTCAGTGAAGAACTAGGGGAATATTAACATAACAACAAACAACACAATTACCCATGATGAAGAAGGTTTGTTCATATATATTAAGCTAACCCTAGCTAGCGGTTTATCTCCCTAGTCAGTAGTGGGAGAAAGAAAAGGCACGGTTATAATTTTTTTAAGTATTTTATTGTGTAATGTATTAGTGTTCTTTAATGTAACACCAATCAAAATATAGTCATATGTAAATTTTGATTAAAAAATCAGTTTAAAAGGGTGTGTTATAACGATTATTTTGAAATTTATGCGTGTTTTGAGTTGAAAAACAATCAAAGAACATTCCAAGAAAATTTTAATTCATTTAGAACAATTTACACTTGAAATGTAATATATTGAACAAATAAAAAACTCCGAAATCTGAAGTTTTGCAGGTGGAGTTAAAAAAAATCAATAAACCTGTTTAGGGAGAAACTAAATCCATACTATATAGCAGTAAGCACTTTCTTATAAACTGATAACCCTAGTTAATTAAGTTGTGACTTGTGAGCTAATGTGCAAATTGGACAGCAACTTCCCTCATAATAAAACCTTTGATTCCCGCAAAATATCCACAAATTTTAAATTTATACAATGGATAAAAATTGTATCATAAAATCTATACGACCGATTCATATAAACTAAATGATTTAACAACGACCTTACAAGCGCATGGATTCGATGGGAACAAATCAACGTGTGGGTGCTGGGTGCATCTACATATATGCATGCACATGATATGCAGATGCAAACGCACGGTGTATACATGTATGCATGTGTGGCAGTGTGGATTGTAGATATACCTTGGGTGCTGCGTGTTCTTGACGACCTTCTGGCCGTACTTGCGCCACTTGTAGCCGTCGTCGAGCACGTCGACGTCGCTCATCGTCTTGAAGCAGAACCTCGGCTCCCGCACCTTCCGCCGCACCTTCCCGCCTCCCCCTGCCTTCTTCATCCTCGCCGGGCCAACCCCAAGCCCCGCCGCCGACCCATGTAGTCCACCACCGCTTCCTCCCGCCGCCGCCACCGGGTTGTTAACCCCGACCACCCCCATACCCATGACAGCACCCTTGCCCCTCTGCCTGTCTTGCTGATCACCTTCCTCACAAGACCTAACACACATACAAAGAGAACAACACATATATCATACATGTGTGTGGAGATAGAGACAGAGAGAGAAGAGTTCTCACCATGGATGAGGAGGCGATGACCTTGGAGGATGGGGGATGGGTGGTGCATGGAGGTGGTGGAGGCTGGGAGCCAGGATAGAGGAGGCGGGCGCATGCGAGGAGGTGGTGGTGGTGGTGGTTGGGTTGTCTAGGACTAGAGCTAGAGGGCTGTAACCCAGGAGGTCATGGTGGGAGAGAGCGCTCGTAGGAGGAGAGGGTTGGAAGCTGAAGGTTATGGTCGGGGTGGAGGCGGCGGAGGACGAGGAGGCGGCCGCCATGGCGCCGGCGGTGGTTGCGTCCAGCGCCATCACCGCCCTCCCTGCTGATGGGAACATCTCTCCCTCTCTCGCCCCCCTCTCTAGCTTCTCTTTATGTTTTATTTCTCTATCTTGCTTTGCTTTACAAGTGTAGCGTGTGTTGTGGTGCGATATATACTGATGCAGGGAGTAGAGAGCAAGGAGGGGGACACAGTTTGATGAAAGCTGGCGTTCGTGGTCTTAGTATCAGTGGAGAGTTAAGAGTGATATGGCTGGACCAAGGAACAGTGTGTACTATATATATCCTATCTCAAGGATCGTTCCATCTCATCACAGTGCATGCCATCACGTCCATTATGGCATTATTTTTAGCTCTGATATCCCATCATTCCTGTTTATCGACTATCAAGTGGCTGTTTGAAAACAGCAAAGAGAAACTGAGAAGTCCACACAAGTTTGACACAACATAATTCCCGTGTTCTAATCGGGAGTTCTTTTAATTATAACTAATGGTTTTTATCTGTGTTTTTTTAACATAACAGCGGATGGTGGAGATGTCAATATGGAATAGTGCGATTTTGGATTTGAGAAGCCGTTTGGAGAATCCGCTTCAAAAGACCGTTCTATTTCGATGTTTATTTTTTTAACCTCCAAATAAGCTAAAAG
Source organism: Dendrocalamus latiflorus (assembly GCA_017311315.1). Lineage (NCBI taxonomy): Eukaryota > Viridiplantae > Streptophyta > Magnoliopsida > Poales > Poaceae > Dendrocalamus > Dendrocalamus latiflorus. The sequence continues at coordinate 60,054,108 of CM029663.1, read as the reverse complement.
TTAAAAGCAGAAAAGAATATGCTCTTAACCTAGTCCTATGATATATGATAAATCAAGTATAGTGCAGACTACATAGGTTAAATCGAGGTATCATAAATGTACATAACAGGAAAAAAAGATTAGTGCATGGTTCCGTCTAACCTGCACCGACGAATACATTCTCGCCACAGCTTTCTCTAAAACGTGCAAAAGCAAAAGTATAATTTCACTAAAATAATTCAATCTTCCGCAAGAACCTTAAACGGGTTTATACGTGTGGAAGAGACTCGAGGATACATTAGGCCGAGTCAACTGCATGTGATTAGCGGTGTTCCGCTGAAATCCTGTCTCGTGACCTAGTTCTGCATGCTATTTTTACGGGCCCACAAGTCAGTACTTTGTGGCGTGCAACGAGAAGGAAGGAGCAGAGACCCCCGTATATCCCAAATAGATAGACAGGTCAAATCTGTTTCCACGTACCTGGGTCGTCATCGATTGCAGCCTTTGAACCTAGAATCTGCTGGCTGTTCTCCTGGCGAACCCAAATAATTATTTTTCTTTCGTCTCCAAAAAGCTCAGTTGCCCCTGCTGCTCCTCAGTTTTGGCAATCGATGGCAGAGGCTGACCTGACGTAAAAGACGCCCTTTTGTAAAGCCGAACGTACATCCTTGGTCTTTTGGACACATCTGATTGATCGATCTCCTTTTGAACCATGGTACATACGATGATCACCTTTGATCTGATATATATGATCAAAGTTACTCCAGCTGGGTAGGTGTAGTATTGTACGTACACGCATCCGAATCATTATAACTAGCTTGGTATATATGTATGCACAATAATCATATTCAGGATCATAAACATTATTAGAACCGAGCAAGATATATATACCAATCAAATGCTTCCTCCGTTAAAAAAGAATTTCGTTCAGTTCCGGCCTAACTCTCTCTTCTTATGCTAAAGCAACCAGATTGCACCATGCCTGCCAGTATATTGAAGCAGTTTTTTTATATATATAAAACTAGCTAAATGTCCATACATTACTACATATAAATAATATATAATATATGTGGGTAGAAAGTTTCCATATGATCAAAAACGACGACTAGAAGGGATGAATAGGAGCAACACAATTAAACGCTTTTCAAAATTTTCCAAGGAGAAAGTAAAACTCTTTACCTCAATAGCTATGGAAAACTATGAAGAACAGAGACTAATCACTTACAAAAAAAAGATGCAAGAAAAACTGAGCAAACCGAACCTTAACAGGTTTTGGTGGTTTGACCTCCAACTAGAGGTGGTCTGACCGCTACCTGGTTAGCGGTCTAACCGCTACCTGGTTGACAGTCAGCCTCTTAGCAGTCTAACATCTAGTTGTTTGGTGGTCTGACCTCTCACTAAGAACAGAAGAAATTTTTAGCACTATTTCAAATCCAAAAAATGTTGTAACCTTTGACCTACAACTCCAAATGGCTTGAAACTTGAACCAAGACTAGATCATGATATTAATAGCTTATCTCAACCAAAGATCTTAAATGAACTTAAAAACATTGGGACCTCTTGTGTCTTGAAGTTCCGCTGCACGAAAACTAGGCTAAAATCACAAATTAGGCCAACTCTCAAACAAAACTCCAAATCTCTTGAAATTTGGTATACACATTCTCTAGGATATCAGAAAACTATTTCAATCTATAATCACAAAAACGTTGCAAAAGTTTTGACTTTTTATCATTTGAAGTAAGATTGCATCAAAACTGGGCAAAAGAAAGAAATCACAATCCACTCTTGTCGTGAGTTCTTAATGATCTAGATGACCTTTGATGAGATTATCACATGTCATAGTAAGCTAGGCAATAGCATAAACTCAAGATAAAATGCCTACAAGACCAAAACCCCCAAAACACTCTCTCGAGTCAAAATCAGGCAAATACAAGAACTTGTAAATAATAAGTGCCTACATAAATAAGACATGGTCTCCAAGAGACATCTTCATCACTTACAAACTTGTCTCTGGTACAAAGCAACATCAAGAGAGGAAATAGAAGCACTAAAAATCAAGCCAAATCAAGATTTCATCACTCGAGCATAAGAGAAAAATACTAGGATTAATTTTGATCTCTATTAATATTTGAAGATAAATATTTACAGCCACTCTCTAGCCATACATAATGCCTAAGGATGATAAAAAACTTAGCGACAAGAGTCTCTCGTACACGAATACTTTTCAATCAACTCAAGACACACAAGAGTTTTGGCGCCGCGTAATGCCGTACAGCTTTTCTATTTTCTCTTCTTTATATACTACTCAATACAACAAACGATTACAAGACCTTAATGGTGTACTAATTACATCACTAATGCTTCCCTTACATGCATGCAACTACTAATGCTTCCGTTACATGTATGCAGCCACTAACTATATCACGACTCATTGACTCAGCCATTACTTGGATGCCCAGTGACGACTCACGACCACTGCGCCTCTTCCACGGTTGCTCGACCACGGTGTCTCGACCATGGCTCTTCGACCACGACACTGTAGCTACTCCGGTAGTACCGCTCACATAGACCGGTACTACCAATCCTCGAGCACAGCCGCTACTCGACTTACGAGTACATCACTGCTGTAGCTTCCGACTACCGACCACTCGACTTACGATCGGTTCATTGTAGCTTACGACCGATTCACTATAGCTACGACTACCGACCACTCGACTTACGAGCAGTTCACTGTAGCTACAACCACCGGCCACTCAACTTATGAGCAGTTCATTGTAACTACGACCACTCGACTTACGACCGGTTCACTATAGTTATGACTACTGACCACTCGACTTACGAGCGGTTCACTGTAGTTATGACCACCGACCACTCAACTTGCAATCAGTTCATTGTAGTTACGACCGGTTCTACGTAGCTCGACTCACGACTGCGTCGCTACAGTACTCTATAGTCTGTGACTCCGGTTCTCTGACTGCTATAGTACTCAGAGTCTTCGACTTCGAGATTTTCGACTACACATTACTCGACACATGAGTACTCTACTTTAGAGTCTCCGACTCCAGGATTTTTGACTACACAATACTCGACATACGAGCACTCTACTCACGACTATTCAGTATTCAACACACGACTATAACACGGTACTCAAGCACCGACTATACAGTACTCGAACACTGACTACACACGACTCGAACACCGACCATTATCAGTAACAAGATTAGTTCTAACGTCAAGGGCGTATGAAATGATATTAGTAAACTTGCCTTGAGGTATAATACGCATGCATGTATATACGTGCATGCTTGCCTCAAGGGCATATGGAGTGATACTAGTAAGCTTCCCATAAAAAAGATTTTCATAGCATTATTCTTGGATATTTTTTTTCAAACTCATGCTAGTTAGTACAATTTAGCGGTCATAGTCGCATTGTGTGTTGATTTTGAAAAGCAATAAAAAAACACCTTTTTTACGAAAGGAAGTGGTATTCTATGACCAGCTCATCAGCAGCTAGTACTCCTATTTCAATTAGCTGATCATCACTGACCCGAATAATGAAGTACTATTGGGCAGCGATCTGCTACGTACTACCCCACTTCTGGTTCTGCAATTACGAATTTAGTATATATGATCTTGATTAGACTGATTAGGTATGCTTGCAGCACGTGAGTGCTTGCCCTGGTTTCGTCAATCATGCCAACCATTCACGTACGATCTGGGCATGCGTTTTCCCTGCCCCGTTTGTTAAAATGTACGACAACTTTAACAAGCCAGCTCAAGTCGACGACGACCTCCTGGCTGTGTACTTTCTATATGCACGACCCAGATCAAGCACTGCAGTAGACTCGAAGTAATTTGGAACAGAAGGCTATCATGAGCCGGCGTACGTGGTGCCGCTCGGATGTGATACGACGCTGCGCCTAGCTGCGCTACTGCAGATGCATGCCTCCTCCGGCCTGCCTTTTCCCCTTCCTTGGTACTTTTTCTTCCTCTTTCGTTGGGTCGTTTTCTTCTCCTCTCTTTTTTGGTCAGGCCGTGCTCACATCGCCGCACGGGCCGTCGTCCCGGTCAGGGCACGACGCTCTGTAGCGTTACGCGGACGGCACTGACCACCGGCGAGGTCCTGCATTGGTAGGCCGCCGGTTCATTGATCAATCTAAGAACGTGCTGTAATGGACCACCCGCGGTGGAGCGGAGCTCCGGCCGGCGGCGCTAGGGCTTGGGCCGCGGCGTGGCGCGCTCCACCGAGCGAGGAGCAAATGGGCACGGAGTGAGAAGGTGTCGAACGGGAGCGGGTCTTTCAAGGAGTGGTATTTGGTGGGACTGGGTAGTTTTCTTGAAGTTCTAATGGCGAACACATCTACCCATCTCATAATAAGCCCACAAAGCTAATGGAGAGACGCTTAGGCTGTGGCTTAAGGGGTGAGCCGCTGCAAAGCTAGCCTGTTTGGGAGCGTTGGCCAGTTTAAAAGGGTGTTTATATTGTTTGTGGCTAATGTTTTTTTTGTTGCGGTGGATGGATTTTGTTGAATGAATGATAGTAGATGAAAAAAAATGGTTTTTAGAAGGATAAGATGAGAGGTGGGGAAATGAGAGAGATGTGTGTATGAGACAGGAGTGGAGTACGTGATGCGTCCGTGACTCATTGCCTTATCCTCGGAGTGAGGCGATGACAAGAGGAGTAGAGACGACGCTTCGATAAACCGAGTATTTATATTAACTTCTGACTTCTTCAAACAGAAACTAAAACCAGAAGCTCATAAGAACAGCCTCTAAAGCTTTCCCAAACAGGGGCCAAGAACTTGTTTGGTTAGGCTGCTTTTGGGTGTAATCCCATTACAGCATAAATGGATTCTATTAATTCTTGTTCGGTTTGTATGGGCTGCAATCCGATACTATATAATAAGATTTCGGCCCAACTGACAGCCCATTGCGGTCCAAATCGAACGGTATCAGATGCGTTAAGTCGCTTCCTCTTCTCCACCTCGACCCGATTCCCCTCGTCTCCGGTCTGCCGCACGGGGACACAGACGCGCAGACAGCGAGAGGAGATTGGGCTTCGCGTTCGCTCGCTCGCGGCGACCACCACCGCGGCCGTCTCCTCCGTCACCACAGCGTCGCCGGGTAGCGCTCTCCGGATTCCGAGGTGATCTCTCGCCGCCTCCTCTCACTCGGATGCGATCCCGCACGCTCTGCTGGTGCTTGTGTCGCGGTAAGGGGGGGGGGGGGGTCTAAATTCGGTGGATTTTTGGCTGGGTTGGACCCGAGGGCTTACGCTGTTGCGATTTTGCTGTCGAATTTTGCTCGTTTGGTGCGTTGTTTCTGCGCGTCGTAGCGTATGTGATGCGAAATCATGGAGGCGAGTAGGGTTCGTTCGAGTGGGGGAGGGCTGGTTCTCTAGGTGAAATGCGCAGATTAGCGCATCTCAAGGTTGATTTAGTTGTTTTTGTGTGTAATTTTGCTAGCTTGTGCGCCAGATTTTTTTTTGGCAGATTAGAATCCACTTGCTCAGTTTCTCCTAGGCTGCACTGCACATTGTCCATATTAGTCGCGAATTTCACCTGAATTGGGTATGAGTTGGATAGTGTTCTGATTACTTCTGTTCGTGTTGTTTCTGTTCGTGTTGTCTGTTGATCATCTCACCGGTGACTAGGTGACTATCTGATGAAACCTCAGTAGATAAATCGGAAAGAGGGCCTTGATCCCCTTGCTTTGTATTTTGTTTGATCTCGATGCTACTTTACACCTGTATGATCATCTGAGTTGTCATTTTGGATCTGTAGGGTGCATTCTAGGCTCCTAGCTACATCTGGTTGTTGCCCTCAGGCCTCAAGCCAATTCTCTATTTCATTTTATCACATGTTATAGGCATTATTCTTAGTCCCAACCGTGGCCCTTTTCTATTGCAGTTCTCTATTTTGTTTCTGGTATTTTTTAAAACAAAAACAAAAGAGGAATACTGAGACAAGATTGTCTTTCTGAAGTTTTTAGTGGATTAATCATTTTTGTGGTTGTTTGTTTACTTGGTGACTATATGCAATAGTGAGCTATCATTTTCTGTGCATCGAGTAGTGTTGGTACATGCGATTGTGAGCTATACCATTTCCTGTGCAACCTTCCTTTCGGTATTCTGTTGGCTAAGTCATTTTTTTTGTTTTGCAAGCAATGTTGCTTGCTGCAACCATTAGCAGTTGAACATTAGCAGGTGAACTGGAGCATAATAACAATGTCCACATCTTGTGAGGTAGATGATGGGCCTGCTGTACTACAGTTATATAGATGGAAAAGATCACAACCCCATCTTGAACTATCGAAATTTCGAGAAGCTTTCATATCTCCTACAAGGCGTCTATTTGGATTGCTCTCGGACCATGGTGAAGCTTTGTTGCTTTCCATTATTTTTCTGTTTCCTTGTTGGAGCCCTTCGTTGTTTAGCTTCTTATATTTTTATCTTGTTGCTGACTATGGGTTACAATCCAGGAGATCTTGTCTTGTCAATGGCAGATGTCAATCAATCACAAGTTGAATCACCTATTGCTCTCTCAGATACCTGTGGTCTCGCAGTCTTTGAGTGCTTTTCTTCTATTCCTAGAGTAAAGTCTTTAGCATGGGGGCACTGTTGTGATGCTTCTAGTCAATTTGAGGATTCGACTTTTAATGAATTTCTTGTTGTATCTAGTGATGATTCTATCACAGTTCATGCGTTTTGTCGTTGTTACAAAAGCACAATAACAGTTAATTCCACATATGATACTGAAGAGTTGCATGGGGAGTGGAAAGAGTGGTGTCCTACCGAGTGTTCAGTGTTGGAGGATGGTGAGTCAGGTCCAAAGAACTGCTTTCGTTCTTTTTGGACTACAATTAGTGCATCTGTTTCTAATGGAAAATACCAAGCCAGATTTCCTCAGAAATCTTCATTACCTCACTCAGCAGAGGTGGTATCGTTCAGCATATATGACATTACTCTGTCCTTTTTGAAGTTCTGGTCTAGCAATTATCCTCTGAAGACTAGGATGAAAGCTGACAGTGAGTCTCCAGAAGGTTTTATTAGTCATGTACCAAGAGCTGAAGCATCATGCTGCTGTCAATGGGAATGTTTAAAAGTTTTACCTAGTTCTTCGGGTTATTTGATTGGCTTAGTCTTAACTCCTAATGAATCAGTAAGTTGTGAGGTCCATCAACGCAGCATGAAGGATATTTTGGTGGCTGTTCTTGAGCTAAACCATTGGGGTATAAAGTGGAACTTTGTGGCAGACCTTCAGAATGTATATGATGGTGTAGGGCCTAATCCACAATGGGTTGATTTCCAATTGTCAGATATGTTTCTTGCCTGCCTTAACACAGCAGGTTTTGTTGCCATTTGGAATGCAAAAACTGGCAACCCTATCACCTCGTTTAGTGTTCTTCAACGGTGCAGAACAGATCTGGAGATGCCTCTGGGGAGCACCATGCCCATTGTAACAAATTTAAATGGAGAAAACACCTATGTTGGGAATCTCGTTGTGAGAATGTTTAAGAGGTTAGTTTTGGCACCATATTCTCTTCTTCTTGCTGTCGTAGATGAGGTTGGGGTAGTCTATGTGTTCTATGCTGACGACATCTTAAATTTCAAAGCCAATGTACACGAAAACTTTGATCCGCTTTCTATTAATCATTATGGTGATAGTTTTGCTGCCTGGGAAGCTGCTGGCCATGAGATCGGGAGTCTAACATTTTGTAGTCATCAGTCCATCCAACAAGGGTCACTTAATCCAGCCAAATTGGTTTATGAATTTTCAGAAAGAGATGATCGTGGTGTTGTCAGACCTAGGAAAAGAAGAAAATATCATAGGTGTAATGAAAATCAAGTGGATAGCTGGCCAAGTGGTTTCGGTACTACAGCACAGATGAAAGATGGGGTAGCATATCCTGACACAATGACAGCTTCTAATCCCTTGCGAAGAGTAGTCCTTCCTCCATGCAAATTACAGGAGGATGTAATAAGCCTCTCACCATTTGGACTAACGAGGATCTTGAAAGGTTCCAATGCAGATGGAAACAAGCATGCCAAAATTGTTCACACAAAGTTGCATATGGATTCATCTTTCCATGATGAGAGAGATATTGGTGCTCGTTTTCTGGACAAAAGGCTCCCATTTCAGAAGGATTTTGCTTTTGTCGGAGAATCTGTTGTCTGCTCCTTTCAGGGATATTTGTATTTGATTACTCAGGATAGCATTTCCGTGGTCCTTCCATCAGTTTCTGTTTCATCTTTTTCATCTCGCAGCGATGCCATCAAATTTTGGCAACCAGGTTTTGCTGGTGGTAGTGCATGCAATGCTCTGAATTTATTATCAGTAACCAGAACTGAAACAAGGTGGAAGTCCTGGCAAATAGAAGTTTTGGACAGAGCATTGTTGTATGAAGGACCTGCATTAGCAGACAGGCTCTGCTGGGAGAATGGTGTGTTTTTGTTCAGTTCGCTCTACCTTTCGTTTTTCATAGTTGTCTGTCATCCTGCTACGTTCACTGCTTTTAGCACATACAGCACAGTCTATGTTTAGTATTTCAGTTGCCTGACTTATCCTGCTGTCCTGCCTTTATTTTTTGTTGAATATTCTCGGTCATGGATTTATTTTTCATTAAGGTTATGATTATCAGATTTACTGGCAGTGTATTTATAAATTATAATTTCTGATTAAAATAATATAACTCAAAAAGGAACCATGCGTTGATGATCAATCTTCCTCAAAAACATTTCTTAGGAATTTTGTATTTTGCAAGCATGGTTTAATCATTCAATTGTCAATTTGCTTCTATTTCTTAGCTTAAAATCAAATGTTTGTGAGATAAACATTGTACCAAAGATTGCATTTTAGTTTGGATCCAATGAATTTCTTTGAAGGTGTTATTTCCATGCACATGTTATAGTATTTTGCTCCTTGTCGATGTTAATTATACCATTCTTGGTGACTGGCCAATCAGCATTTGCTGGACATGAATGCATATTGTTAAAAGAATCCTAATGCATTTTGCTCTTCTATTATCCTTCTGCGGCGATTATCCAACTAGGCAGAATCTTCTTCCCGTTTTGTATGAATATGTATTTCTCCAATGATATATGTATATATTTGGTGGTCCAATTTCTGCGGATGAATGCCTATGACTTAGATGTTCTGTTGATAGTGCAACATAAGCTGTTGAGAAAGGATCATATGCTCTAATGCTATTATTGCATTGGCAGGATGGGACCTGAAAGTCTCTAGGTTACGTTGGATGCAATTGGCCTTGCATTACACGAAGATCAGTGATCTAGAGCAGTAAGATACTATATTTTCCTTTGTCCTGACACTAATTTCTGTCATTTGTTATTGCTTTTGCTTAAATTTCATATCTCTTACTCCTAAATCCTATTCTTTTTTTAATAAATTTTGAAATATTTGCATTGTTATTCATGGTGATGTGTCAATGATTTTGATGGATCATTACCATTGTTTGGAGTCCAAATATTGGATTTTGAAGTATATTTTAAATATGCAGCACAAAGTATCTCCATAGCTAAATGAATTTGTACATGAATGATGAAACTGAGTATTCTATATTGCTTATCTATTTGGAGATTGATGAAAGACGTGGTCTTTTAGGAATGGGGTTGAATTTATAGCTGAAAGGGTACGCTTCATAAGAATTTCTTAGATTTTATCTCCAAGTTCCAAGGTGGAAATAAATGGTTGCATGTTATCCTGGATCTCCTTTTAGTAACTCCCGATGCAGTTTTATGTGTATACTTTCTTGTGGCTTTACCCTATATGCACATTCTTTCTGTATAATTGTTGTCTCATTTTATTTTAATGTACTTTTCAGTTAGTTCCTCACCTACTTTTTTTTTGGAAGAATTTATTGAATTTGTGTTGATATGATCTTTTTTTGTATGAATGAATATCTAACACTAGTGAATTGCTAGATCATTAAATATGCTCGCAGAGGTCAATCTTGCGGAAGAAGGTGTTTTGCAACTGCTATTGGCATCTGTATATCGGCTGGTATGTAGAACAGGAAGTGATAACGAAGTTGCAGTGTCATCCAAGTACGTTTTCTTCCCAGATAACATCTTTATCATAAATAATAAGTCGTATTAGTAAATTAGGATTCTTCTGTAAAAAAAATTAATTCTTGGAAATATGTTGTTCTTTGTCTATTAAGTTGTAATGCGCAAAAAAAACTTAGTTTGAGGTATATACCTCAGTGAGTAGGTTAGCCAAGAACAGAAGGATTCATTGCCCTGATTACTGTCCTAATAATGATATAAAGATATTCTTCCCCAGCTTAGACAAACATCAAACCGTAAGATTCACTGCACTAGTTTTTATTGAATTGAGTTCATTTAAAAAAAATATTAATAGTCATTTCAAGTTTTCATTATCTTCACCTGCTGTTTCCTGAAGGGAAAGGAATTTGCATGAGCTGCACACTTGGTGCAATTGTGGGCTAGCGGAACTTTTCAGACATTAGTAATTATGTATGTGTAATACATTTTGTGCAAAAAAACATACATTTTGTGCAAAAAAAAACTTAACACTATCAGTTGGCCCACTCATTTTTCTAAACAGATAGATTAGTCATATTGAAATAAAAATGGTTCTATTTAGCTTGTTCTCAACTTGTAAAGTAACATTGAATTTAATAAACATTGTATTGTGTGCTAAACCTTTCTCATCAAAGAAGATTTAATAGGTGGAAATAAAAAACTCGACCTGCGGGGGGTAAGACGACCCCCGGGCATTTTGCTTAAGAAGAAGATCCTCTCACGCAGATCGAGAAAACCCCCGAACCCCTGCTCCACCCTTACACAGCGGCACCATCGCCCGTGTGAGAACGACCAACGACCTGTTAATAGGTGGAAATACAATAGTAAGGCTGGAAATACTTTGAATATCAACCATGACATTAGATATAGTCCACTAGATGGTCAAGAATAACTGTGTACAGAAAATGGGGTGGAAGTGGAATGGTATACATTCAAACTTCTATATAGTAATGTAGATGTAACATAAACATGTTGCGACACTTACCATCATTCTGCAATGCTTATATGGGAAAATCATTTGTTGATCTAGTGCAAATGACAGACAACAGACCAATAATGTTAGTGTTGAGATGTCTTAAAAACTGCAGTAGAATATATTTACGAATATGCTACGAGGAGACATGGCTTGTATTCTACAAGGAGACATGGCTTGTATTCTTTGTCCTAGTTAGACTTCTCGAGTTGATGAAGCCTGCAATATGTCATGTACTTATAACTTTTAGCTTCATGTAATTTTTAAGCTTACAGTGTGAAAACAGGTTAATGGCTTTAGCTGTCCGCTTTGCAACAAGAAAGATAAAATATTATGGGCTACTTAAGCAAAAGAAAGGTAAATTTTTTTTTATTCACCATTTTCTTTGTTATTTGTGAGCTTTATTCTCTTTATTTCTCAGGCATGCCAGATAATTCAGTAAAGCTTCATGAAATGGCTTCCCTTTTGGGGGTAATTCGAAGTATCCAGAGCCGAATCTCTGCAAAGAACCAAAATTCTATTCGGATGGTAAAATGATGATAGCTGCTATTTTTGTTAACGATTTGTTATATATCTTTAAATTATCCTTCTTATTTGGTAACGTTGTGCTTTGTAGCAGGGAGATGATAAAAACTCATTGAAAATAAGTACAGAATTATTACAAAATGATTCTTCACTCCCAGTTGTTGTAGTGGATGGTGTTTCATCAGGGCCGGCAGGTGATTTAGATGCTCATGACAGGCAAGAGTCAGCATCTACTGTGTTTGAGTTGGTTCCTGGTAGCGATGGACAGTTAGCTTTGATGCCAGTTGAATCATCCCTTAGTGCTTCTAAGTTTCATGACATTGATAATGATCAAGGGACTGCTCAAGTTGGAAGACTGATTACTCAACAAAATATCAAGGATATGATGAACCGATGGGAAATGAATAATTTTGACTTGAAAACTGTAGTCAGAGAAGCACTACAGTCTGGCCGACTACCTTTGGCAGTTCTTCAGCTGCAACTTTTGCGCCAGAGGGAATCATTTTCCAATGAGGATTCAGAAGATGCTTTCTCCCAAGTTCATGAAATAGGAAGATCCATTGTTTATGATCTGTTAATGAAGGTAATTAATACCCTTAACTTACAAATGTATGTCTCCATCATTTCCTGTTATCTAATACATGTAATTTACAGGGTGAAACTGCATTGGCTGTAGCAACATTAGAAAGACTAGGAGATGACATAGAGTCAGACCTCAGACAACTTATGCAAGGTACTGTCAGGAGGTCACTTAGGCTGCAAATTGCTGAGGAGATGAAGAAGCGTGGGTACATGAGATCGAATGAGTGGAAGATGCTGGAGACCATAGCACTGATTGAGGTTTGCTTCCACACCCTGCTTTAGCTATTGACAAAATTCTGATCTTGCAATATATTTTGTTTTTATTATATGATTTCAACTTACAAAAAATGAAAAATGCTGGCATGTTGTTTGTTTTTCAAACTGATCAACCTTTTTCCTCTGTGGAAAAGATGTTCTACCCAAGCAGCAGCTTCTGGGACACATATTTTGGCAGGAAGAATGTCATTCATGATGCTGCAAAAATTGTTACACTACAAGAAGAAAAACCACTACTAGCTCTCCATATTCATAACCACCCTGCCATTGAATGTGGTGATGTTGATGGAGTTGTGCTTGGTTCTTGGGTGAGCGTTAATGACTACACTGATTTAAAGGAGTTCTCTCGAAGCAACCTTTCTGATGGCTATTGGGCCTGTGCTGCTGTATGGTCTGATGCTTGGGATCAAAGAACTGTGGACCGTGTAAGTCATGACTTGTCCTTTTCACTTGTTAATTGGGGGATTGCACCTTATTTCTGCTAATTGTTAAGGGTATTAATGGTATTTCCTATTGTCCTAGGGTTTAGTTATGTCTCTGAGTCTTGTACTATATATTGCCCCTTTGGGCTGTACAATATATAATAATCTATTTGTCTAACATGGTATCAGAGCTAAAGTTAAAACCCTAGCTGCCAATTAGATCTTCCGTTGCGCTGCCCCCGGGAGAATCGATTTCCATTCCTGGGGGCGGCAACCATTAGGCCGATGCCTGTCCAGAGCCACTATGGATGTCTCTTCGGGCCGTCCTGGTCGCCGCTAGCTCCCTCTGGCCTCCCCGGTGCTGTCCCAGCCGCTAGATCCCATCGTCGTCAGATCCCTCCGTTGCTCGAGCCTCTTTGCCTCGCCGGATCTGACCACCTTTGCGCTCTACGCCGCTAGCCCTCGCCGTCGGGAGTCGCATCTGCAGCCCGGATGGCCGCCGCTGCCGGATCTCGCCGGGCTGACCGCGCCGCGCTGCTCATTTGATCCGGGCTGCCGCTTCTTCCCTGGCGGTCTCCGGGCCCAGATCTGGCCTGACCTCTACTTCCTCAGCGCTCTCTTGGGCTCCGCCGGCTACGAAGGTCACCATGGGAGGTGCTGTGGTCGGCACTAGTCTCTTGCGGCCTAGTGCTCTTCTCGCAGCTCGCTGTGGCTATGGTGCCCCTCCTCTTCCGCCCCGAGGTTGCCATTGGCCTCTACATCAACCCGTGCCTGTGTCGCCGCGCTCCACGTCCCTCTCTGCCATCCGAGCCTTGTCGGAGCTTTGATCTTCAGCTAACGTTATCTCTTCGGCAGCTGTCGCCTCTCCCGGTTCCGCTGCTGACGGCTCTCCATCTCGGCTCTCCAGTTGTCATGGCTTCCGAGTTCTGCTGCCTCTTCTTCCTAAAAATCCTCGTGTCACCCTGTTTGTGCAGTGGACTGATGGAGGAGAGAGGAGAGAATGAAGTAGAATGATGGTGTGCGATGCTGTTTGCTGGTGTTGGTGCTATAAAGCTTCATGTGCTGCTGTTGCTAGGTGTTGGTGCAGCTTGGCTGTTTAGCTGCCTTTTCGAGTCTTTTTCTTGGAGTCTTCCGTTGCATCCATTTAAGTCTGTAGTCTCTCTCTTTTAGTTTATTTAAGCCATGTGAGTCCATAAATTTATTGTCAGTCATAGAAATAGGAATTTCTTTTTTATATGGCAATAGCCGCCGTTTCTCTCTGAGTCGCCGCCTTGAGTTTCTAAGGCTGTCGCGCTTCTTTTGCACTGCGCTTCTGTTGCGCTTCTTGTGTACTGCATCGCTGCCATCTTGGGCTTCGATCTGCACCGCCATACTTCTATCCATTCCTCTTCGACTCGACATATTTTCCAAGAGCTGCACGCTACGACGACATTATCAAGATTCGAACTTTGGATTTTTTTCTATTTTAGTGTTAACCCTTTTTAAATGCAACATTATTGCATACGGCTTGCATTTGAGGGGGTGTTAAGGGTATTAGTGGTCTTTGAGTCTTGTACTATATATTGCCCCTTTGGACTGTGCAATATATAACACAATCTATCTGTCTAACACTAATAACAATGTGCTATAGCTCATCTAAAAAAGTCTGAAGGAGTTTTTCTAGTTCCATTAGCTCTTACCGATCACTATTAAATCAAATGACACAATGGGGAGTTTGTTATGCTACTGATTGTTGCATATTTCAAACTCATTGTGGGCATATTTGAGTTTTTGACAACTATTTTTTTGGCACAAATATCAAATACAACTATGTATATTGTCACAAATACCATTTTTCGTATTAATTTATTTTTCCTTTCTCGGAAATGTGCGTGGGTGACTGCGTGTGCCATTTATTTCGTTGTTTTAATGCTTTTGGCAAGTTGACTAGATTATAGCACAAAAGTTCCGAATTAGAGACTGGATTACTTGTATTCTTAATTATGGACTTATGATTTTTATTATATGTTCTATAGATAATACTGGACCAGCCTTGTCATACACATGCTCATGTCCTGTGGGAATCTCAGTTTGAATATTTCGTTGCTCATAATGATGTGGGGGAAGTCTGCAAACTCCTGGACATGATTCCTGACAGTGTACTTCTAGAAGGGATTCTTAGAGTGAATGTGGACAATTCACAAGGTGCTTACAGGACTGTATCTGATGTAACAGTCCCTGATTATAAAATGTATATATGTGACTCAGAGGAGCTAGAACCTGTTTGTATGGAGATACCACATGTTAAAGTATTCAGATGTTTGTCTAATCATGAATCAACATCATGGATTAGAATGCTAATGCAGCAGGAGTTGGCAAAGAAACACATCTTTATGAAAGAGTACTGGCAAAGTACTACTGAAATTATACCTGTACTTGCTCGTGCTGGCATACTTATTAATACAGCGGAGCTTGGTCCCAAGAAAGAATATTCTACGACATTTTGTGCTTCAGAGATGCCAGATGATGCACGTCACCGGGCTTGTGAAGGAGCATTGCATAAACTAGTCATACGTTTTTGTGTGCAATATGACTCCCCGTACTTACTGGATCTCTATTTGGACAATTGTAATTTGGCTCTTGAAAAGGACACTACCTCTTTGCTCAAAGAAGCCGCAGTAAGTTTTCGTGCAATTTTGGTTTATGATATTTGGCATTCAATAATGTTCTCTGTATTTGGCTCTAAGCCTCTAATTCAAGCCTACCTAATTTGCCAATTATGTGATCTCTAGCAGTGGGAACTGGGTAACAGGTGGTTGCCGCCTATAAACTATATTTTTTTGGGTTAGGATATGTACTTGCCTACTTGGTAATTTGGCTGGTTAGAACTTGTGTGGGGCTGAGGTTTTTATGCCAAGTTATGGCTGGTTTGGTCCCGATCAATTGTTGCATGGTCCTTGAATGCAAATACTTTGTTTTACAATATTTTTTGGAGAATATCAGAAAGTTCAAACTTGCCAAATCTTTCATTTTCACTGGGAAGCAGCATATGCGTGCTTGTCACCTGGCCTTTTCTGGGTCACTGACTCCCTGCCAAGTGGCCAACTGTCCACTTTATTTGCAAACTTGTTCTGTCTAACAGCAGACCAATTATTAGCAGAAAATGCTACCTCCCATTGAATGGGAACTGTGTGGTATTTTCTACCCTGCGTCTTAAGACTTTCATGGCCAGAATTTTATAAACCAGCTACTATAGTGGTATACAAAGTACAAACTATTATTGAGCTATAGACTTGCATTGTTCACTGGTACTAGGAAGTAGGAACATGCTGTTATAACTACTTATGCCCAGTAGTCTAGTAGTGGTACAAGTACTCGAAATGCTGCCTTATATTATAGCTGTAAGATAAGTTGCTTAACATGTTTCTGTTTGTAATTGCCCCAGTTTAATAAACAATAGTCTAACTCGGCTGTTATGTTGTGAAAATTTTCAGGGTGATTGCAAGTGGGCACAATGGTTACTCTTCTCCAGGGTCAAAGGTTATGAATATGAGGCATCCTTCTGGAATGCCCGTTGGAATCTGTCACAGAAAATGGTTAATCATACTAATCTTACAGCTATTGAGATAGATGAAATTTTGTATACTGTTGATGATATGGCTGAACGGATCGGGGAAATGTCTGCGCTAGCTACCTTAATGTATGCTTCACCACCAATTCAGAAGTCCATATGTACTGGAAGTGTAAAAAGAAATGGTGGACTGTCTTCTCAGTGCACATTAGAGAACCTAGGTCCTTGTCTCCAGCAATTTCCAACACTATGGAAGACGCTTCTTTCTGCTTGTTTTGGGCAAGATGGATATGGCTGTTTAAACTATTCTCCAACTAATGGTAATCAAGATTCAACATACAACTTCATTCCCTTTTTAGATCTTGAAGTTCTAATTTTTGATTTGCTAACCACCCACTATTTCCTTTGCTAAGCAAAATGGTAAATTCTATTTCTTTTTCAGTGTTTGGGAAATCATCAATTTCAGAGTACTTGCGCTGGCGCTATAACAATTTTTCCTCTGCTGGAGGAGACACTTCATTGTTGCAAATGCTCCCATGTTGGTTCCCAAAGTCTATTAGAAGATTAATTCAACTATTTGAACAGGTTTTTCTTTCTTTTGCATAGCATAGTGCAGTTAACATTTTCGAATTTGAGTATTGATCTGTATTTTGCTCTGATGAAGCAGTCTGCATTGTAGTTCTACACCATATGACATTAATTTAGGTTTTTATTACATAAATCTAGAAACTGGATTGCTGGATTTGTTATAATGAATAAATCAAAATTTAACTGCAAATTTTAAGCATCTAAGTAATGATGTTAGAATAGATTAACAGTCATCTATCTTAAGGTTACTGCTAAGGACTTGTTTGGGAAATGTTACTAAATTTCCTTCAGGAAACAATTATATTAGGATATTCCTAAAGACTTCTGGTGGATCAGAAAACTGTCTTTTTTCCTAATATCTTTGTTTCTCCATGGAGGGCATTTAAAATCCTAACCATACTCTTCCAAGAATATACTGCTATTGTTTTTACATTCCAGTTTATAGCCTAAATTTCCCAAGGGTATTGGACCAAGATCAACCACATCTAAACGTGACCTAAGTTGTTTGGTAAATGTGTCTTCTTCCCCTTCCATCTTCTCAATCCCAGTGTATTCCATTGACCTATTGGAAATGTAAAATGTTAATGCGATTGAGTTGTCAAATTATTGGCTAACCAAGAAGGAGACCAGTAAAAGTATTTGAGATGCAAGGCTAACTTACTTCACACGTATATAGTTTGTGTTTAAGTTTTTGTACACGTACATCTTGATCTTTCAATTGCAGCATGGCCAGACTTTTTTCTTCTTTTTATTGACCACAATCTATGATCAGGGCCCTTTTGGAATGCAACTGCCGCCAAATGCACCGTCATCTGAAGAGTTATTTACTCACAGTGTCGCTGATTATATATACAATACCACTGGATATAGTGAAGCCAATGCGTTGTCCTTAGAAGCATCCATCCAAAAAAGTGTTGAGGAAGAACTGTACTCTTCCCTTGAGGTATACTTATCTTGCAACGAATATACTTAATACCTTCTTTGGATTTCATTCTAATACCTACATTGAATTTCATTCTTTGTTTTTGTATCTTGCATCACATTTGCGCCATGTTACTGTTTTCTATTCAAAATTCGAACACTTTATATTATCTTGAATCTATGCTAGTATGTGTACTGGGACACTGATCAAGAATGCAAGGAATGCATACTTCATCACGGTAAGGGCCAGTGTGAAGGTGCTTGAACTTAAGCCTAAGCCCCTCGGCCCCTCCAAATGGGTTGGCTTCAAGGTGGCTTATCCATATAGCATAAGCCAATCTATATTTTTCTTAAATCAACGGTGCATGCATCCCTGGACTTACCTTTCTTGTCCCTGAATAGTCTTGGTGTGTTCTGTCAAGTATTATAGGCTATAGCTTTTCTTTCCAAAGTAGCAATTTCATCATTACCCTCTTCAGGATAAAGACTTGAGGGTGGAGCATCATTTGCACCGTGGTCGAGCGCTAGCTGCTTTCAGGCATCTTCTTGGTAAAAGAGCTTCGCAGTTAAAATCAGCCAATGCTCGTCAAGTGATCTCTGTGCAGTCTAATGTTCAAGCAGATGTACAGTTGATACTAGCTCCTTTAAGTCAAACTGAACGATCAATTCTTCTGTCGGTATGTCCATGTTCCTGACTTGTTTCTCTCTCTCTCTCTCTAAGTACTCATTCTGCTGGTATTCATCAAAATTTTGTATTGCAATAGAAATAATTTACTGTATTAAGTTCGAATTAATTGAGTCATCACCATCATTCAAAATTTTGTTCATCTGGATACTAAGATGCTCTTTATAAGATGAATAAATACTGTGGACTTTTTGGGATGGTCATATGGAATATTCTATACAGATAGTATCCATTTGCCACTTATTAGGTGGCAATATTTCAAATCTTTTCCTGGAACCTGGATATGATATGCCAAAAATTTTAGTCCCAGTTCTAACTTCTAACCTCTGATACTACCAGTATACTGAAAAAACATAGAACATGTAATCAACATAGCTCCCAGAACAGTTTTCATATATTATTTTGTTGATTTAGGAATATGTTTTCTACTTAAGTTCTAATGCTTTAGTTTGTTGGATGTGCTGCAGTATCTTATCACTTTTCCATGCTTTTTCAATATCAGGTAGCTCCACTAGCTGTTACAAACTTTGAGGACTCAACTCTAGTTGCTTCCTGCACGTTCCTGTTGGAACTTTGTGGTCTGTCTGCCAACATGCTTCGTCTAGATATTGCTGCACTTCAGCGCATCTCGTCCTACTATAAGTCAGCTCAGCAAAATAAACAATGTGAGCTATCTTCACCAAGGAGCCCTGAGCTCCATGTGCTCTCCCATGGAGCTGACATTGCTCCTGCTCTTGCTCGAGCATTAGCAGAAGATTATGTCCAGTCTGATCATCTTCATGTTTTGGAGCAAAGGCAAACCTCTAAGGCTCCCAAGGGGGAACAACCATCACAGCCTCTTATTGCTATTCTGCAGCACCTGGAAAAAGCAAGTTTGCCATCATTAGATGAAGGTAGAACCTGTGGATTTTGGCTTTTGAGTGGCATTGGTGACGCATCTCTTTACCGATCGCAGCAAAATGAAGCCAGCCAACATTGGAATTTGGTTACAGAATTCTGTCAGGCACACCATCTCCCATTAAGTACAAAGTATCTTGCTTTACTGGCCAATGACAATGATTGGGTATTAACAAACTTTTTTCTTGTCTTGGTGGTTATGTTGTTTATTTAAGCCCTCACACTGATGTGATCATGCTTTTGGCAGGTTGGTTTTCTAACAGAAGCTCAGATGGCCGGTTTTCCAATTGAAGTTGTTATCGAAGTGGTAGTTTTTCTTATTTTAAATAGTAGGTGTTCAGATAATAATTTTAGTTGAGAAAAACAGTATACTCATTTATTCTCCCTGGTGTTGTGTTCAGGCAGCCAAAGAGATAAGGGATTCAAGATTGAGGACTCATATACTAACAGTTCTGAAAAACATGGTGTCATTTAGAAGGAAATCGTCTAGTAATATACCTTCAGGAAGTAGTGATTCAACTTTCTTGGCTGTTGGTGGCGACAACCCTATGGAACTTTTCTGCATACTTGCGGTCTGTGAGAAGCAAAAGAACCCTGGGGAGGCACTCCTGAATAAAGCGAAACAAATGCAGTGGTCTTTATTGGCGATAATCGCTTCGTGCTTTCCAGATGTGACTCTTCTCTCATGCTTAAGTGTTTGGCTTGAGATTACAGCTGCAAGGTAACATATTGAGCATTGTAGGAGTTTCTTATATCTACAACATTTTGCAACCTTAATTGTTGTCTTTGTTGTGTAATTTTGTTGCATTCGCATTTATTGCCTGTCTTCAGGGAGATGTCCTTGATCAAGGTGGATGATATTTCCTCGAAAATAGCAAAGAATGTTGGATCTGCTGTTGAGGCCACAAATAAATTGCCAACCATGAGTAGGAATGTTGAATTTCGGTACAACAGGAAGAATCCAAAACGAAGACGGTTCCTGGAAGCCTCTCCAGAGAGCTTCACATTAGGTTTCTCGTTGGACAGCATATGTGGACCAAACTCTACTGCAACTTCCAATACTCTCGATATTGATGGTCAGCAGGAAAGAGGAAAGCCCATCTCTGAACAGACTAAAATTCCAGTTGATATTGCTGAGACTAACATTCCAGTTGATATTGTTGAGAGGTTTGCATCTTTATCAAGTATGGTAGCGGTGCTTTGTGAACAACAGCTGTTTCTTCCCTTGCTTAGAGCTTTTGAAATGTTTCTGCCTTCCTGCTCCCTTCTCCCCTTCATTCGTTCTCTTCAGGTTAGTATAAACTGGTCATTTCATTTACTAATGGTATATTATATTCAACTAACATGAGCATTTTTGTGTTATTCTTGAAAGGCATTTTGTCAGATGCGTCTGCCCGAGGCTTCTGCACATTTGGCATCATTTTCAGCGCGAATAAAAGATGAACCCTCTCATGCTCAATTAAACTCTCCAAAAGAAGCGTCAGATATAACAGGATGGGTGGCTGTTACGGCTGTAAAAGCTGCAGATGCAGTACTATCAACCTGTCCATCAATTTATGAGAAGAGGTGTTTGCTACAGCTCCTTGCAGCGGTTGATTTTGCTGATGGTGGCTCTTCATCAGCTTACTTTTGCCGACATTATTGGAAAATTAATTTGGCTGAACCTTCCTTATGCAAAGACGGTGATATCTACAAGTGGGACGATTCCATGGATGATGCTTCTCTCTTAGCAGCATTGGAAAAGGATGGTCGATGGGAGGAAGCTCGCACTTGGGCAAGACAACTGGGGTCGAGTGACGTAGCTTGGGAGTCTACTTTTGATCATGTGACAGAATCACAGGTATTTGGTTTGTACCCTGTAGTTTCTACATAGTTCATCATTTTTACATTCTCAACTTCTCAAGTATGGTCTTAGGATTTTACACTGACATCCAGCTGTACAATGTTTGTAGGCAGAAGCTATGGTTGCCGAATGGAAGGAGTTCCTCTGGGATATCCCACAAGAACGTGCAGCTTTGTGGGGCCACTGTCAATCACTTTTCATGAAATATTCTTTGCCTCCTTTACAGGTACTATCTTTGATAAGTGAAATGCATGGAAACATTGTATATGTGATCTTTTATCCCTATAATTTTTGTGTGTTGGTAATAACCATTCAATTGTATATGCAGGCTGGCTTATTTTTCCTTAAGCATGCTGAAGCAATTGGAAAAGAGATACCAGTGCGAGAGCTTCATGAAATACTCCTACTTTCTTTACAATGGCTAAGTGGAACTTTTACTAAATCCTCTCCGTAAGCTCCCTTGTAATTTATATTAAGTTGTGCTCACTGCTCAGTCTCATCATCTCCTTACAGATATATACAAATTTTTTTGCAGGGTATATCCTCTTCATCTTCTCCGGGAAATTGAGACTAGGGTTTGGCTCCTGGCTGTTGAGTCAGAGAGTCAGTCTAAGGCTGATGGTGAATTTGCACCTTCCGCTGTTACTCAGAATCTAGCTATTGGAAACAGTACCAGTATTATAGAACAGACTGCTGATGTCATCACAATTATAGACAATAGTATGAGTTCGCCACGCATGAAAGCTGAAGAAAGAAATGGCATAAGGGGCAATAACCTATCACGCCATCAATATTTGCAACTCTTTGAGTCTACTAGCGAAGCAACAACAACAAATAACACAAGAGCAAAGCGAAGAGCAAAAATAAATCTACCAGTTAGACGCGGTATCAATGATAATGTTGAAAGTAGTATCAGTGATTTTGATGATAATGCTAACCCTTTTCATAGTTCAAAGATTGGTGAACAAGCAAGAAAGTTGCTGTCTGAAGAGGAGTATGCAAAGATGGAAGCGTCTTTATCTGGTTGGGAGCAAAATGTTAGGCCTGTAGATATGGAGAAGGCCGTGCTCTCTTTATTGGAATTCGGACAAATAACTGCTGCCAAGCAACTCCAACAAAAGCTGTCTCCATCATATGTTCCTGAAGAACTTGTCCTTGTTGATGTTGCTTTAAGAGTTGCCAATAACAGCAATAATGGAGAGATCAGTTTATCATGCTTTGACACAGAAGCTCTTTCAATACTTCAGTCACCCGGAATAGCAAGTAGCTGCAATACGATTGATCCATCACAGGTTGGTTATTTTGTTGTGTTCATTTTTGTCAGGAATTTCTGTTAGACAATAGTGAACACCAAGTGTCAACATCAATTATTTACATGAATAATTAAACCTAAATAATGGAATTACAGTTGTCTGCCTGCAATTTTCCTCTTTTGGACAAAGGCACAATGGACAATAAAATGGTTAGCACGGAGATAGATATATTACATGTTAACATTTGCTCAGATGCTTTTCCCAGTCTACAGGTTCTAGGGTGGAGCTTCAGTTTATTTCTGGCGTGTTGCATGATATTATCTAGATAGAATGAACACTGTTTTGACATGACACATGCATCGTATGTAGCATTTTCTCAGATGCTTTTTCCAGTCTACGGGTTCTAGGGTGGAGCTTCAGTTTATTTCTGGCGTGATGCATGATAATTATCTAGATAGAATGAACACTGTTTTGACATTATACAAGCATTGTATATAGCATCTGTGTTCTGAAAACATTGACCCAACTATAGAAATGTAAAGAAACAGTACATATTAATCTCTAGTTTATTTGGTTTACCATGTTTAATTTACCATAGAAAATACATAGGGTCAAAAAGCTAAAGTTTTTATCCAATTTCTGCATCATCTTTTCTGGTAAACTTTACTAGTTAATGATATTATGTCAAATTGTTGACGGCTTGATGAGAATAAATGATCTTTTTATCCAGCAAATACAGATCATTCTCAGACATGTGTTGCAGGCTCGCAGATTAATGTTAGGTGGCTACTGCCAGTTTATGGTTTTAACCATTCTGGAATCAGGCAGACAACTTTGTTTATGACTGTGTTTAAACTTTGTTTATGACTGTGTTAAGTTTGGCCAAAGAATCCTTGTGAATGTGAAGTCCCTAATCTGGGCCTGGAAGTCAAAACTGTGACAGTTATTGCTAGGTCTAGGATCTGGTCAATTTCATACTGATAACATGTTTATTCTGTTATGAATGGACTCTTGTCTATTCCAATGGGCCAAAGGCCAAATATGCAAGAAGAGAAAAATGCAAGAAGCCCCCTATACAAGATAATAATTCTCGTACAGCCTATACATGTCTTTAACATATTTCTTATTATTCATATTATAACATATTCCTTATTATTCATAGTATGAATTAGATAGCGCTTCAGTTTTTATTAGTGATATATTGGCTACTGCTTTTGTCCATGGTCAGAATGTCAGATTTGCTATTATTGTATATTAATTTGTTGGTAACTTTTGACTAGTGTACAATCCAGAAATCAGAATGTTATTTTATGTCAGGCTATGGAGAAACTAGCCATGAAATGTGGCGAGGGTCGTGGACGAGCTCTTATTAGGAGAATAATAGCGGTTGTTCAAACTGCAAAAGTATTGGGACTCCCATTTTCTGAAGCATTTGAGAAACAGCCAATTGAGCTTCTGCAGTTGCTTTCCCTCAAAGCTCAGGATTCTTTTGATGAAGCTAAATTTCTGGTGGAGACACACATCATGCCTGCATCTAGCATTGCAAGAATTCTTGCTGATTCCTTTCTAAAGGTCTGTTCACTGCACCATCTTTTAATAGTGCACCTCTTTTTGGAGGGTATAACGCAATGTTTCCTTATATGTCTTGACTGACATGCTTTTAATACTTGGTAGGGGCTTTTAGCTGCACATCGTGGAGGTTATCTGGATTCCCAAAAGGAAGAAGGTCCTGCACCGCTATTGTGGAGATCAAGTGACTTCTTGAAGTGGGCAAAACTATGCCCATCAGAACAAGAAATTGGCCATGCTTTAATGCGTTTGGTGATGACTGGGCATGAAGTACCACACGCTTGTGAGGTTGTGTGATCTTTTGGTTCTCTTATTTTGGTTTCAGTTTGTTAGTACTAAAATTTATTGGCTCATTTGATTTGACCAGAAATGGTAATTTTGTAATAAATATCCATAAGTTGCCCGCTTTGCCTAGAAGGCTACAACCGTAGTAAGCGAATCTCAAAACTATATTTTTATGAATGGAATTAAAACATATGCTTGCCTTCAGAAAGGGTGCCTTCTGCTATTTGCTTGTTATGGGTGATTTACACTAAAGCTGGACAAGTTTCCATTACTCTTGCACGTAAGCATATTTATTTCACTGTTCTTTGAAGAAACAAGGTAGAAGATCTGAAACTCACTAATTCACCAAGATTTATTTTAAACTGGACGATACCAGCCAGTTTTTGGCTAGTTCCCTGATAGTTGCGAATTAAGTTGCCAGTTATCCACATTCTTTGCAACATATGTTGGTCAGTTCGAGCTGTAGCCATTCTGTATTGATTGAGCTAACATATAGTGAAGTGAAGAATCAAGTTCCTTATTCAAATGACGCATTTTCAGTGTCAACCAGAAGCTATCCCTCTTTGTGAGCCTTATATTGTATATTTATTTCAGTATTTCTAGTATTCAATTAGCTATAAGTTGCTGGCGTTGATTGTGGATTGCTTAAAGGTATTACTGATTTCTGCTGTTTCTTTACCATTTCTAAATTCTTCATTTCGAATGTCATTTCAGGTTGAACTCCTAATACTGTCACACCACTTCTACATGTCTTCTTCTTGTCTTGATGGAGTGGATGTTCTCGTCACATTTGCAGCTAATAGAGTGGATTCATATGTTTCGGAGGGGGATTTTTCTTGTTTAGCTCGCTTGATCACTGGAGTGAACAATTTTCATTCCTTGAGCTTCATTCTTTTCATCCTTATAGAAAATGGCCAATTGGAGTTGCTACTTCAAAAGTATTCGGCCACTGACACTGCCACAGGAACACCTGCATCAGTTCGAGGGTTTAGGATGGCTGTTGTTACTTCACTGAAACATTTTAACCAAAATGATGATGAAGCGCTCTCTATGGTCTCTCTCTCTCTCTCTCTCACACACACACACACTCAGTTACAGAAATTTATCGATGTTTTTCCCTGAGACACTGGGAGTAGATTTCTTTTTGCCATCCAATTAGTCTATCAAACAATTGAAACAATATGCGGCCTGATCTAGCCATCTAGGTCCAAAGGCATGTTAAGCACATTTCCTAAAAGGATTTATTAACCACACAGGAGCATCACTACAAATATATACGAGGAATACTTTGGGACTCTTGGCTACTCGATGGTTCTTTGTGTTGATTTTTGTACAGAATAGATAAAAAATTAAACAACAACAACAACAACAAAGCCTTTTGTCCTAAACAAGTTGGCGTAGGTGAAATCAAACATATAGAAAAATTGGAGCAAACATTGTTTCAGGACCTATTGCTTTGCTGAAGCTTAAAATCTGTTGATTGAGCACATGCCATGCCAGTTTTCCATTAGTACGGAGTACGGACAGAAAATGTACTGAGCAAATAATAGCTTATTTTGTCACCAAAAGCATCTATGCAACTACAAGAACAAAAGGATACCAGGATTGAAAATTTTTGTTTCCTACTTTCCTTCATAGTTGTTTCCTTTCAACTTGGCTATTATCATTACACGATATGTCTCCTGTTTCCTTATGTAACTTCTGTGTTCGATGCAGGTATACAAGCACTTTGACATGAAGCATGAGGCTGCTTCTCTCCTTGAGTCACGTGCAGAGCAATACATGAACAGCTGGTTATCTCGATACGATAAGGAGCGGCGGAATGATGAGCTCCTTGAGGCTATGCATCACCTTGTAGAGACGGCTGAGGTTCTTTCAACAATTGACGCTGGCCAAAGGACACATCGTGCTTGTGCTCGTGCTTCGCTCCTGTCTCTTCAGATCCGTATACCCGATCTTCTATGGATCGGTCTTTCGGAAACCAATGCCCGACGAAATTTTGTGGATCAATCTAGGTTCCAGGAGGCCCTCATTGTTGCTGAAGCATACAGCATAAATCAGCCAATGGAATGGGCTCCAGTCTTCTGGAACCAGATGCTGAAGCCAGATCTAATCGAGCAATTTGTGGCTGAGTTTGTATTAGTGCTGCCACTGCAGCCACCAATGCTCCTCGAGCTTGCAAGATTTTACCGGGCGGAGGTTGCAGCCAGGGGTGACCAGTCAAACTTCTCCGTCTGGCTTTCGCCTGGAGGCTTGCCTGCGGAGTGGGTGAAGCATCTTGGCAGATCATTCAGGAGCCTGCTGCGTAGAACGAGGGATGTGAGGCTGAGGCTGCAGTTGGCAACTCTTGCGACGGGGTTTGGTGACGTCCTGGATGCATGCAATAGAGTTTTGGATAAGGTCCCGGAGAACGCCGGCCCGCTAATCCTGAGGAAGGGCCATGGGGGTGCATACCTCCCTCTCATGTAAATCCTTTTGTTTTGATGCATCTACTTCCAGCTTTTGACATACTGGTGGTTTCGAAAGGCGGCTGAATCTTACAGGAGTGTATAGGACGACGGTGAGATGAGAAATATTTTGTGCTTTCTTTGGCCCCCAGGCGTTTAGCAATCAGGTTTTGCTGTCCTCTCGGACGTGGGTACACATGGATGAGGCCATGGGGGGCTCTCGGTTTGTATATACAGCATTTTGAGCGTGTAGGTTGGACACAGCCGATTGAAGTGAGTTTTTACAGCTCCATTCGGCGGCAGAGCTTTTCCCATGCATGGTAACGCCGTATCCCATGGGCCATGATGTTTGTAATTTGTGGTACAGTAGTGCATTAGATTGTATTAGCCCAAACTATGGAATGTTGTGCAGTTGGTTTGATTTGTGGTTTATGCCTTCTCCAAGCAGGGTTTGCTAAGTTTTTGTGTTTTCTGCGAGATGTAGCTTTCTATATGCGATCATCTCTCCTTGTCAGTCAATCAGGTATGCAGATATCAATTGCTAACCCTCCAGGGCCAGTTATGGGTCGTCACAAACTTCAATGATAGGCCTAGTTTTTGATACTGTTGCAGCCCATAAGAAAGGATTCCTGTGCATGTTTGATGCTGACTGGATTTTGTCACGAGCGGCACTCGACCGCTCGAAGCAACCAGAGGAAACACAGCAATCAGAGCGGAGGCCAAGAGGACGCTACAGCATCTTGCCGTCTCCTTCAGCTGCTGGCTCGTTCGAAACACCAGCAGTTGCATGGCCGCCGGCGGCCGGAGGCTCACCGCGGCAATGTCTCCGATCGCCCGGCCGCGCTGGTCAGTGCTGCCGCCGCCTTGTCTCCGGCCGGCGGAGTCGACGCCGTCTCCTTCAACTATCGATGTTACTAGCTGCATAAGCGCGGCGCACGCCGCGCTAGCTACTGTGCGGACCGAAGTAAAAGAGACGATAATTTGCAGGGAGTTTCATAAAAAAAAATCAAGGACAAATGCGTAATTTTGGAAAAATCAAAGGGTTTTTTTTGCAAAAAACTGAGGACTTGTACGTAAGTAAATAAGGACCTATACATAATTTTGGAAACCCGTGGGGCGCCATCCAAAAAAAATTTTTAAAGAAAAAACTTGCAGGGACATTTTCGCGAGGAAAAAGGACCTTTACGTAATTTTCAGAAAGTATGAGGAAAGTGCCTCGGCCGGCCGTACGCAAATTCTCTTGCCACGCGCCGACCGGCCGAGCGCAGGGGGCGATGTGGCGCGGCTCGCTGGCCAGGAATCCTTCTGGGTATATGGCTGTTATGATGTAACTGGACTATCGTCCCCTCCAGTAGTCCAGTCCTCTACTGTTGTAGCACTCCACGTTTTATGACTTCCCATGTTTTAGAGACCCAAAAATGTGTGCTCCACTGCTCAAAACTTTCGGAGATACAAAGCCAGTGGTAGAGTAACTACAATTTTTTTTATTTGACAAAATTAGCCTTATACAATACGAAATTTAAATCTAATCTTTTTGCCAAACACGAAAAAACCCGCAGCTAACGCATGGTTTCTACCGGGCAGCATCCATCCACCACAGCACCATCGGCGGGAATGGAATCCTCTGACGTAACGTCACCTGACATTGGGTCACTGACACGTGGGCCCCACGGGCCGTGGGGCCCACGCGTCAGTGACCCAACGTCAGGTGACGTTACGTCAGAGGGCACTCGATCCGCCGTAGGGCCCACGCGTCAGTGATCCAATGTCAGGTGACGTTACGTTAGAGGGCACTCGATCCCCATCGGCGCGCGGTGCAGGTTGGCCCGACGCGACAGGTGACAGGGCCTGGCCGTGGGTGCTAGGAGAGATGCCGCTCTCCGGTTCCGCGGCACCATTGCTCCGGTTCCGATGCATATAATCGCATCTGGGCACGTAGCCAGACAACCGGAATGTTCGTACATTATTGTGAGCATGACAAGCTGGGCGCATGTTTATCACTGCGTTTTGGAACTAATATAAGCAAAGCATGTTCTCTCATGAAATGTCGCATGTTCCTATATGCAGGTTTGCTAGCTATGTTAATGTCTGCCGTGAAACCGGAGCGTGGCACCTCTCCTGGTGGCTATCGCGGTCGGGTGGTGCGGAATCTTGGTATCGCCACCTGTCACTAGTGGTGGAGTCAGGATTTGGTTACATTCCGAGTTCAGGGGTAGAATGATCTAGACTATCTGAACTAGACTATGAAAATGTTACCCAGGCTGAATTAAATTTACCCGGGCTATACACTAGATATTTTTCCACACTCCGAGTTGAAGTCTACCCTGCCCGGGGTGTGGATCCGCTGCTGCCTGTCACACTAGGCTAGCCTGGGCCGCGCTTGTCGGTGGTGCTGCGGTAGTCGGATGTTGTCACGGTTGGGTGGCGTGGTAGGAGCCACGTGTCTGTCATTGGTTATTTCGCGCTCGGCAAGAGGGTTATATTTACAATTTCATACCGTGTAAGATTAATTTTGAAATTAAGGTGATACAATA
Source organism: Dendrocalamus latiflorus (assembly GCA_017311315.1). Taxonomy (NCBI): domain Eukaryota; kingdom Viridiplantae; phylum Streptophyta; class Magnoliopsida; order Poales; family Poaceae; genus Dendrocalamus; species Dendrocalamus latiflorus. Next base: position 60,024,713 of record CM029663.1, on the reverse strand, counting down.
GGGTCAAATAAAAAAACTCAGAAGCTAGTGCAGGATGAGGAGTGTACGAGTGGATAGGAATAATATATGATTTTTCTTTGAATTTTCTGAGTTTGGCAGCAATGGTTTTAGTAAGGATTTGGCTTTTTTCTTTCATATAGACAATTCAGTTCTGACAAATTTATTCACAGTAACAAATGAACGCAATCCTTATTTCATGGCTCTCTAATTGTCCTAAATTGTTTTTGAGTTACACTTTAGAACCCTAAAACCATACTCTATTGGATTCGTGTTCCTGCCTGCTTCAATAGAGGCAGAGAAGAGTACTAAACTCTCATAGCAGAAATGAAAGTCACTGTATCAATTTTACCGTGTCAAAGTACTTGGCTGTGCTGTGGCAAACACCGTAACTCCGTTCTTTTTTACTACAACAAGTTACTGTAGCAATCAACCAGAGCTGATGAGCTTATGAGTTTAACCGTTTATTAATGTGTGAAAACTGAAAGTGAACGAATCTCAAGAGTGAAAAGGGGGCACCTGCATCTCTCCCTCCCTCCCACGTGTCCACCTGACATGCAGTGTTGGCACTTGACGTGGCTCCTCGTTTCGTATTTTTTTTTCCTGGAAGCTTCCTGCCCGCCACTACTTTTCTCCACTAATCCGATTCGGATCTAATCCTGCGGCCGTTCTAATCCCAAATCCCATTTCTACTCTGTCGTCCCTCCCCTCGCTCCCTGTCGAAGGAACAAACAAAAGGACTCTACCTCTCGAGCCTGTCCACCGCGCAGATGGCATCCTATTATGCACGCCACCTGTAATACCCTATTAAAAAAATGAAAACGAAAGAAAAAAGTGGGCTTAGGTCGGGTAGGCCGCCACAGCAACCACCCGAACCAGTCCATGCCTTGCACATTTAAGGGTGGAGAGGGCACCGTGCCTATGCCCTAGCCATTTCCCCCAATCCATTGCCCAACCTCTTTCTCCTAGCTCCAATCCTTACTACGATGTCGCCCCTACTGCTTCCAAGCCAAGCTCGTCACAGTCGCTTATCTACATGTGCGCCGTCAGCCCTCCTACTATCGCCGTCATAGCTACCTGCCATTGCTGTCGCCGTTCGCAGCCCCGCCACCTCCCTCCCCGTGTGTCATTGCCATCGTTGCCCCAATTGCTCTACCTCAGGTCGAACCATGCATGCCGGATCTGCTGCTACAGCAGCGCCGTGCAGGAAGAGGTGAAGGGGAGAGCGGGGATTCGGTCAGGAGAGGAAGAGAAGTCTGGGAGACGAAGAGAAGTAGAGGGAGAAGGGAAGAAGAAGAAGAAGAAAGGAGGCCGAACTGACGTTAGATCCTACTAAGAAGAGGAAGAAGGTATCCTGATCTAACTGTTTGTCGCTAGGTAACACCTCGAATTGTTTTCCATGCTGGTTTATGGATTTGTGTAGGTTTATCTGTTTGTGTAGATGTTAGAGTGGATATTAGGAGCATAGATTGCAGTTCAAAATTGTTGGAAGCACCGTTAATAGGTTGTTTTTGTGCGTAGTGTTCCTACTACGATTTTTGAAGGTTATGCTTCCAGGGATGTGTGAGTATCCCGATGTATTTTCTAAAGAGCTTCTGGGAATGCCTCCCGAAAGGAGTGTGGAATTTCGGATTGATCTTGTCCTATCTCTTTGTCATTGTACTGTTTGTTATGTCCCTTCCAAGAGGAGTTGAGGTAGCAATTGGATGAGTTATTGTCTAAGAGGTTAATTTGTTGTAGTGTGTCTCCTTGAGAAGCCTTTGTCTTATTCATAAAGAAGAATGGGAGTTGGCGTATGTGCATCGACTATCATACTCTCAATCAAGTGACTATTAAGAATAAATACATTTAACCTCGCATCGAAGACTTGTTTGATCAATTGAGTGGAGCCAAAGTGTTCTCCAAGATTAATATACAGTCGGGTTATAGCCAGATTTGTGTGCGGGAGGAAGATATTGGAAATATAGCTTTCTCAAAACGTATGACACTATAAGTACAAAGTTATGTTATTTGGACTAATAAATAACCCTTTTGTTTTTCATGAAGATGATGAACAATATGCTACATAAGTATCTCGATACCTTCGTGGTAGTGTTCATTGATGATATTCTGATTTATTCTAAAATGAAGGAAGACCATGAGAGGCATTTGAAGCTCGTGCTTGGGACTCTGAGGGAGAATCAATTCTATGCCATGTTAAAAAGTGCGAGTTCTAAATTTTTGAAGTGATCTTCCTAGATCTTGTGCTTAACCAAGAAGGTATTTCAGTAAATCCAAGCGAAGTTTTTACTATAGTGGACTAGAAGAAACCATCTAATGTCAAAGAGGATGTCAAAGAGGTAAGAAGTTTTCTGGGCTTAGCTAGTTGTTACCAGTATTTTGTGAAGGATTTCTCTATTATTACCAAGCCAATATCTCAGCTCACACAGAAAGGCGTAAAATTCTAGTAGACTAATAAATGCGAGCACAGTTTCTATACTCTGAAAGAGAAGTTAGTGACTGCTCTTGTTCTTATGCTCCCCAAGCTAGGAAAGCACTTCACGGTCTACTCTAACACTTCCTGAGTGGGTCTGGGTTATGTGCTCATGCAAAACGACAAAGTGATTGCTTATGTGTCACGTCAGTTGAAGAAATATAAGCATAATCACCCCACTTACAATTTAGATCTAGTAGCAGTGGTCTTTGCTCTAAAGATTTGGAGGCTTTACTTGTATAAAGCCCTGTGATATTTTCACTGACCACAAGAGTCTCAAGTATATCTTCTCTCAGAAGGGTTTGAATTTGAGGCAAAAAAGGTCGCTGGAGCTAATCAAAGACTATGATCTCACTATCTAGTACCATCCAGATAAGACAAATGTGGTTGTTGATGCCCCTAGTCGCAAGATGATACCCTCTACTTTGGGTTGTCTTATTACTGATTTTGATCAGATGTGAATTTTCTATTATTATGCTAGTACAGCACAGACTGAGACGCCACTGCTGTTGGAGTTGACAATTCCAAAGCGAGTAAGGGAAGCATAACAATATGATTGGTTGCTGCAACAAGTGAGGAAGTGCCTCGATGAAGGGGAAATGGTGATTTCAGCCTTGATGAATTGGGCGCATCATGGTTTAAGGTCCGCCTTTGCGTACCACAGAAGGCTCAAGTCAATGATGAAATCTTGAAAGAAACTCATCGTACCCTGTATATGGTACATCCTGAAAAGACTAAGATGTATCAGGATTTGAAAAGGAGTTTCTGGTGGAAGAGAGTGAAGTTGGATATCGCTTGTTATGTGGCATTTTGTGGGGTTTGCCAGCAAGTGAAGGCTGAGCATAAGCATCTCGTTGGGCTATTGCAGCCTTTGGATGTTTCAAAGTGGCCATGGGATGATATTACCATAGATTTTGTAATTGGCTTACCCTGTACCTAGCGAGGTAATCATGCCATTTGGGTAGTGGTGCATCGATTCAATAAGTTCGTGCACTTTATTTTGATTCGTACAACGAATATGTTAAGTGATTTCGCACCAATTTATGTAAAAGAGATAGTGAGGTTACACGGTGTGCCTAAGTCTATCGTTTCGGACCGAGATGCTAAGTTTGTCTCCAAGTTCTGGGAGAGTTTACAGAGGGCTTTGGGAACAAAACTTCGTTTAGTATCGCTTTACACCCGTATACGGATGGACAGTCTGAGCACACCATTCAAATACTAGAGGACATGTTGAGGCCCTGTGTTCTATCTTGGAAGGGTTGTTGGGAGGATCAGTTGGCACTCATGGAGTTTGCCTGCAACAACAGCTACCATTCCAGTGTTCGGGCAGCGATATTCGAGGTTCTGTATGGACAGAAGTGCATATCGCCCCTTTGTTGGGATGCCGTGGGTGAGAGGTAGTATTGGGTCAGGATTGGGTTCAATAGAAAGTATAACGAGTGGTGGAGATCAAGCAAAATCTGCTAATAACTTAGAGTAGGTAGTAAAATTATACGGATGTTAGGAGGCGATAATTAGAATTTGAGGTGGGTGGTTAGGTGCTCATGAGAGTGTCTCCCACTAAAGGCATCGTGTGATTGGGTACCAGAGGGAAGATTAGCTCGAGGTATATTGGACATTTTTTATTCTAGCGCGAATTAAAAAGTTGGACTATCGTTTGGACCATCCTGAGTCAATGCTCAGAGTGCACATGTTCCACATCACATGTTCCACATTTCTATGTTGAGAAAGTACCTAAAGGGATTCAGAGCATAATATTATGCTAGAATCATTAACTATTGAGAAAGACCTTACATTTGAGTTTTGTCCAGTGTGGATCATAGAGGAATTGGAGAAAGTGTTGAGACATATGATGCTAAAGTATGTCAAGGTGCTTTGGTTGCACCAAATCGAACACAAAGCGATTTGGGAATTGGAGTTTTGCATGCGCGAGAAGTATCTAGAGTTGATCTCAATGGGTACGTGTTAGAGTTGTGTCTAGTTTCATTTCACTTACCGTGTAGTTTGATGAGTGTAGAATTTAGGGTCAATTTCTACTATGAGGAGTAGAATGTAATATCCTGTTTAAGAATGAAAGAAAGAAAAACAAGATAGGCTTGGGCCAAGTGGGCCGCCACCTGAGCTGGCCCATGCCTTACACATTTAAGGGAGGGGAGGGCACCGTGGCCGTGCCCTAGTTATTGCCCCTAATCCCTTTCCCAGCTTCCCCCCAACTCCAATCCTTGTTTTGCTGTCACCCCTACTATCGAGCTGAGCTCGCCATTGTCACCCATCTGCCTGTGCATCGTCGGCCCCGCTACAGTCGCCACCATAGCTACTCGCCATCGCCGTCTGTTTCCCCCTGCCTTCCTCCCCGTGACCACTGCCCCCTTCAGTATTATTGGGAATTAGTGCAATGTACTGATAAACATAGTGAATTATTGTCACCCATTTCCTACAGCATGGTAGTGATCAACTGATTTATATCAGTACTAGTTGTAGAATGCATTTGGAATGCTAGTCATGTTTCGTGACAAGTGTAGTTGCATATCTTTCTTTCTCTTTATCTTCCTTTTGCATCTGCACTTAAATTATTTGGTTTTGGTTAGAACCATATCTTTACATTGGTACATCTGCACTTGTTTAGATTCAGAAATACTAAAAAAGTTCAAATTTTGTTCAGTTTTTCAAATGAGATGCCCACTTACCACTAAATGTAGCAGTCTATGTGACTGGACATAATTCAGATTTTGGCTTCAACAAGGAATAGTGTGGAAGGCATTCAGAGACACCATGGCTGACTTCATATTACCTCTTTTTATTGTTAAGATTAGCTGTTAAGACTATCTGAAAGTAGTTGATCCTCTGTTTGTCAATAACACACCAACCTACAAGTATATGGCCATGTAGTCTTGAACTACAAGTATATTGTCAGTTTTTTAGCATAGTTTTTGGAAGATTAGCTTCATCCTGGAATCATTTGCTTCTTATGGAAACTGAGCGATGTCTAATTGGTGTACGTGCAGGATCAGATTCAGCAAGCAGACTGAAGTTGGATGAATACTAGTAGCACAATTTGATTTCTTGGATGAGTACTAGTAGCCTTGATCTATTCCTTACTTAACTATGGTTGTACTGTGGAGGTACATTTTTGTTTAGATTCAATATATGCTTTTCTCCTAATTTAACTACTTTTTATCACGATTTTCAGATGAACAAATGTTGCCTTCAAAATAGCTATTTATGAAGAAAAACACGCAGATAAATATTTGTTTTTACATTGTAAGATTCACATTGTTGGTACATCGCAGGTTTTTGGAAGACCTCGCACACATGTAAGTTAATTTTCATAAAACTCTGGTTACTTTGCAAGGTCTGAAATTGGGTAATATCCAATCGCCATGTGAACCTTTTCAGGTCAATAGAGCTAGGAGTGCAACTTCAAATCACGTATAACAACTCAGTATGCTACATTATTTTAATTTAGTGAAGTAAACTTGGTCCGTCACATTTTTCAAAAGAGTTTCTATCCTGTGAATTTATTTTTCCAAATGACATATTTTCCAGGATAACAGAAGACTATCGAGAAAGCTACATTATGCAATGAAGACGGAACTACAGCACTAGTATCTACATGTACAAAGTTTACAGCTATTTTCCAGGGTGTATGCACTTTTGTTAAAGGTTTTGACTCAGTTGTTAACCACTCTTGCCTCTTAATATAATTTGCAGTGTGTTGTGGTATGCATCTCTCTACTACCTTCCTCCTAAATAAAGGTGATGTTCAGAAATAACAATCAAACATATATTGGTTCATATTCTAGTGATGTTCAGAAATTACTTTCACTTTGGCTGCTCCTTGAAAATCAATAGTCCCGTTGCTTTCCAAATTTTGTTGTTTTCGGCTTTTCACAACCATATTTGGTACGACCTTCTTACAAGATAATCGTACTATCAGCAGCTATAACAAAATGAAGCTCATTGCTTCCCTTATTGTCTTCAATTATCCAGTGAATTAACTAAATTACCATTTCTTGGTGGTTGCTTTCAAATCGCTTTGCCTTCACTGCAAGGAGACAACCAAATGTTGTATCGTTTATAATTAGTTCTAAGATGTCGTATATTTTTCCCTAGTTAATACAATTTGGTTCTAGTTATCTTATAGGATTGTTTAGTTAAACAACCAGCAAAGGATAATAAGTGATTATAAAATTATCACCAATAACCAATACCTGTTTCTGTATGTCCATGGCATCTTGATTTATATCCTGAAATCTGCATCCTTAATTTATATACATATCCTGGAACCTTTATATATAAGTTTTCATTGTTTACTTTGCAAATTGAGCACATATAACTAGTCTTTGGTTGATATATGCTTATGACTTTGTCTCAAATCTTTAGATGTCCCTAGCTAGATTTTCATCTTAGCTTTATTATTAGATTCAAAAGAATTTGTATCCCTATGAATTGATTTATCTTTCAGATGGCTTTTCATGCAAGATATTTTCATTGTCAGGATTCTTTTCGTAGGATAATGAAAGAATGTAAAGAAAATCTATGGATGCAGTGAAGATGGGAAAGCTGATGTACTAGTATCTGCATGTAGAAATCTTATAGATAGATACCAATATTTTTAGTGAAAAGTGGAAAAATTGTTTGTTTTTGGTTGCGTGTTTGCATTTGTTTATATTCATGTACGATTTAATTGTAAACACTACTTGCTATTAAATAATATAATTACCTTTTCCCTATAGTTCAGTGCATTGCTCTACTGTTGTGTGGTTTGTGATAGCGACAACGTGATTTTACATATGAATTGGTTTGATTACAAGAAGGGGAAAAAATCTCATTTTTATGCAACAAAGAGAAGACATATTTATTTTTCTTAGTACGCAATAAAGCGACTCTACAGTAATCGAGATGATGTAAGCATATCTGTCAAAACATCCCTACAAGCATAGGCATGTAATTTACCGTCTCTATAAAACGTCTCAAATACTAAACACATGCTTACCAATGTGTTCCTATGGCTTTTGACACGGCCTATGGGAGACGCTTCTAGGACTCTTTACAAAAACAATTTAAGAACCTTCTAGAGATGATTTAACACATCTCTAATCAATAAATATATGTCTCTATAAGGCTTTTCTGTTGCAGTAAACAAAGTAAAAAAATAGACTTATAAGTACTTTGGAGCACTAGCTCGAGGGTTTTAAGTCAAATCTGAAGGACCATGTCAAACCACAATCTGCAGGTATATTAATGAACTAAACTAATGAAACGCTTATCACCCTTTTTCTGCTTTCTTCATCACATTCGCCGAAGGTCGCCATTAGATAGCGACATCGGCCAAATCATCAGTTTACCCATGAGAAAATTGCTCTGCTACTCGATCGATCGATGAGCCGGTAAAAAAGTTCTTTAATTTGCTGCAGTTCGACTGACACGGCGACACGCAAGCATCACCTCACGGACAAAAAAATTCCCTGCAGCGCGTCTGTAATTTCCATCCGCTGCATACGTATTCCCAGGGTGCCTTCTCGCGAATCAGACGCTCGCGAGGACACCGGCTCCTCCCGTACCACACTCGGCTTGGCTTCACCAGCCCTTCGGCTCCTACGCTGAGCGATTCATCTGCTTTCTGCTCCCGTCGCTGTATCGCTCATCCGTCCACGTCTGCTCGCTCGTCACACACGCCGCGATTAGATCGTATATCTTGCCGACCGCTGGTGCTAGTCCTTGCGCCGCCGTCTCCATGGACGACGCAGCCGGCATGTCAGAAGAAGGAGGCCAGGAAGAGAACATGTCACCTTGCCAAGACGAACCCTCGTCTGTGGTTCCTCCCTCTGCCCTAGCGCATGACATAGCCGGAGAACGGTTGCTCTCACTTTGTGCATGATGATGCAGATAATGGGCAGTACTAGTAGCAGCAAGATTTATGCACCAGAATTTTTCCAAAAGAAAAGAAGCTGTCAATTTGATAGCAGGAGCAAGACTGACATTACTGATACAAAAAGAGTTCTAAACTGTAGCATTACTGGATACAAAAAGATTCAGTAGTAGCATTCCATAATTCATTACAAAGCAACACAGATATGAATACGTACGTACCTATGCAAGCACGTGAATCGAGATTACTGATTTAAACCAGATATTAAAGTACGGGAGGAGCCGGCGTCCTCGCGAGTCGCGAGTGTCTGATTCGCGAGAAGGCACGCTGGGAATACGTATGCAGCGGATGGAGATTACAGACGCGTGCAGGGAATTTTTTCCCCACCTCTCACACTTCCCTAGTCTGTGCGTCCTAACGGGCCGATGGGCTTGGGCCAGTATTGGAAAGAAATATCTCCTGGGCTTACACGACCACTTCGGCCTACAGCATCAACAGTTGCAGATGGAAAATCCGCAGATTTCCACCCGCGCCGCTCGGTCCTGACTCGCGCGGGAAAAGCCCCAAATTTCCCACCCACCAGGCCACCAGTTCGCGCCGGCCAAAATCCAACGGCGGATCACATGCACCACCCTAACTCAAGATTCTCGAAACCAAAACCCTAACCATGGCTACCGCCGCGCTCGCCGCCGATCCCACCGAAGCGGTGGAGCAAGTTGAAGAGGAGGAGCGGGCGGAGGCCCAGTCGGAGGAGGAGGAGGCGGAGGCGTCGCTGCGGCCAGCGCTGCCGGTGGGGAGGGTGAAGAAGATCATCCGGGTGGACCGGGACATCAGGAAGGTGACCGGCGAGGCGGCACTTCTCATCGCCGCGGCCACCGAGCTCTTCCTCGGCTCACTCGCCGCCGGCGCCCACACGGCCGCCGCTCGGCGTGGCCGGCGGGCTGTGCGCGCCGCGCACGTCCGGGCCGCCGCCCGCGCGCACCGCCCCACCGCCGACTTCCTCCTCGACTGCCTCCCAGCCGCCGAGGAAGAGCCGCGGCGCGCCCGCTCGGCCGCCGGTTCCGATGGTGGCGGCGGCGGTGCAGAAGCGAAGCCGCTGCCGCGTGGGACCCGCCGCATCGACGCCTTCTTCAATAAGGTCACTTAGGTGTCTCTGGGTGTGGGTGTTTATGAAATGCTGCTCTAAATGTTTAGGTAAAATTGCCACTTGTTATGTGATGAAGCTATGAATTTTATCAATCAAAGTATGCACTTTTCTTTAGTCTGACTCGTTGCTCATTTCTTGCAATGATCTGATATGGGCTCATAGATTAATTTAGGCTGCTGCAAGGTTTTTGCATAGAAATCAGTAAGATTGTTATACACCTTAATTCTGTGGCGGTTCACTAGGATTCACCAATTTGTTACAGACTTGCAAACCGGAGAGATCGCACAAGAAACGATGACACGTTGATTTCTGCCTATATTTATTCCTCTGCAAACAAGTTAAAATTTTGTTTTGTATGTAGTGATCTAGCAGTTATTTGCTGATGCATACTATCATAACAAACACTCCAACATGGTTGTCCTTGGTTATGAAGCTGAGCCGTGTTGGTATCATCCAAGCAAACAAGCAGCTTGCTTCCCTCTTGCCATGAGACGTACTGGCGTCACAAAATTTGCATGAGTGGAATCCCACACTTTATGGATGTTTGCATGGGAAACAAGTTAAACCTTTGTTTTTAGACTTAAAATGTTCTGCTCCCAGTCCTGGTCATTTACTGGTCTAAACTCTAAACAGGATTAGAATTAGAAATAGCGGGTTACAATGGTTATTTATGTGTAAGCGCATACGACTTCGATGGTTCAAAATTGATTCTTCAATGCATAAATTAAGAAATTTCAACAACACTGTTTATCTGACGAGTGACATTCAGTGCATATAAACACTCGGGAAATAAAAGATTAATAATATTGACCTCCAGGCTCCAGATTCTGAGCATCCACATTAGGACATATGAATGTTGCGAGTCCTGAACTTTCGGACACTGATCACCAATCCCACAGGGAAATTAATGCACATAGGCAGTTTCTTTATATCAATACACCAAAGATGCATTTGAAATCGGCAAGCCAAAGGTGAAGCCTAGGCCTATTGCTGGACACACCTCTTTCTGCAGCTCATAACTTGTGCAACCATGGGCTCCTTCTGGAGCTCCATTCTGTCCTTTCCTGAGGTCTTCCTAGCCATCATCTGCTTCTTCTGGCTCTACCTCTTCCGTCTCATCCGGCAGTGCCAGAAGAGCATCCTCCCGGTGAACTGGCCTGTTATTGGGATGCTTCCCTTCCTCGTGGGGAGTCTCCGCTGCATTCACGACAAGGTTACAGATGTGCTCCGCGAGGCGGGGTGCACCTCCATGCTCAGTGGCCCATGGTTCCTCAACATTAACTTCTTGATAACCTGAGACCCAGCCACTGTCAACCACTGCTTCAACGCCAGCTTCAAGAACTACCCAAAAGGCAGTGAGTTCTCTGAGATGTTTGACATTCTAGGTGATGGGCTCCTTGTGGCGGACCCTGAATCCTGGGGGTATCAGCGCCGTGTGGTGATGTACATCTTTGCTGCCCGTGCCTTTCGATCCTCTGCGATGTCCACCATCGCAAGGAAGGCCGGCAATGTCTTGTTACCCTACCTTGACCACATGGCCAAGCACGGCTCAAGAGGTTGAGCTGGAGGGCGTCTTCATGAGGTTCTCGCTTGATGTCTCGTACTCTACGGTGTTTGCAGCTGACCTTGACTGCTTGTCGGTGTCTTCTCCGTTCCCTGTGTTTGGCCGAGCCACAAAGGAAACAGAGGAGGCGGTGCTGTTCAGGCACGTTGTGCCGCCGAGCTTGTGGAAGCTCTTGAGGTGGCTAGCGGCATTAGATTTAATACATCACAAAATATAAAATACTTATTGGCGATAATTCACTGGCATATTAATATTACAAATAAGTCTTAGAAAACTATAACATACTGGTAAGAACAAAACAATTTAGGAGAAAACTACATTAACCAAAGCACACTAAAAGAGAGCTATGAGCTGTTATTTATCACCTGCCGAACAAGCAAGCGAATTATGAATAGAATGATTACAAAAAGCAATTTTTTCTAATATTTTTAAATGCAAAGTCATTATAATAGTATCAACATCAATATGATCTGACATATCCTTCTCAATGCATAAAGTAGTCAGACTATTTAATCTTTCATGTGATATTGATGACCTTAAATAATTTTTCAACTTGTCTCTCCTAGATCTAATGGATATCTTTACATAAAAAGGAAACCGATATTACACGAAAGTCTAAGATTTTGTTCTACATAGATGTTGCGTTGGAGACTTAGAGTGGTATTTAACAGATAATCAATGAATAAAAATTCAGAAAAACGTACCATATATATATATATATATATATATATATATATATATATATATATATATATATATGCAATGGGTGTATGAGGGGATTTCAAGTAGAACCGTTGCAAAGTGAAGAAATTGAAGACGAATTGGTTGAAAATTGATGAAATTGGGCTCTCCTCCATTCATAGCATCAACGACGGCGTTTGCTTTGGGAAGAGAATGCTATGAATATTGTGCATATATTCATAAGGCCCAAAAGGCAATATATATAGAGATACAAGGGAGATGTACAGAAGGAATACAAGGCATATTAGGAAACAAATAACAGATCTAATCTATCTCCTATTCTATCCTTAACACCCCCCCTCAAACTCATGGTAGATCACACACACTGAGTTTAGAGAGAAAATACAAATGTTGTGCCCTAGTCTGTGGCTTCGTGAAGAAGTCAGCAATCTGTAACTCTGAGGACACAAACTGAAGAGCAAGTACACCCTCCTGCACCTGGGAGCGAGTGTATGAAGCATCCACACCAATGTGCTTGGTGAGCTCATGCTTCACTGGATCACGAGCAATGCTGATAGCTCCTGTACTGTCAGTCATAAGAGTAGTAGGTCCCCTCACAGGTACGCCAAAGTCTGCAAGTAACCATCTCAACCAAGTAATCTCTGCTGTCACAACTGCCATAGCTCTCAACTCAGCCTCTGCACTCGAACGGGAAACTGCAGTCTGCTTCTTTGTCTTCCAGGCAATCAGGGAGGAGCCAAGAAAAACACAGTAAGCAGAAAGAGATCGACGATCAGAAGGATCACTAGCCCAGGTCGCATCAGAGTACGCCTGAAGCTGGAGTGAGGTGGAGCTAGGGAAAAACAAGTGACGAGATATGGTCCCACGCAAGTAGCGAAGAACACGAAGAAGATGACTGTAGTGAAGATGAGTAGGACAAGCCATGAACTGACTCAAGATATGGACAGCATGAGCAATATCAGGACGAGTGCTCACAAGATATACCAAACTGCCAACAAGATGGCGATACCGAGTAGGATCCTCAAGAGGATCACCATCAGTAGCACGGAGCTGAAGAGAGAGCTCCATAGGAGTCTCAGCAGTGCGAGTATCAGTCAGACCAGACCGATCAAGAAGATCTTGGACATACTTCTGTTGGGAGAGGTAGTAACCCTCAGGCGTGACAGAAACCTCAATCCCAAGAAAGTATGTAAGCAAACCAAGATCAGTCATCAGAAACTGCTCACTGAGATGCTTCTTCACATATGCAATGAATGAGGGATCGTCACCAGTAATGAGCATATCATCCACATATAGAAGAAGCAGTGTCCTACCTCGAGGTGAGACATGGATAAATAGAGCAGGATCATGGGCACTGAGTGAAACCGACAGCGGTGATCACTGAGGTAAAACGCGCAAACCAGGCACGAGGGGCCTGTTTGAGACCATAAAGAGCACGACGAAGACGACAGACATGACCAGCTGGAACAGAATACCCAGGTGGTGGCTGCATGTAAACCTCCTCATGCAAAACGCCATTAAGAAATGCATTCTTGACATCCAGCTGAGAGATAGACCACCGGCGAACAGAAGCAACCGCAACAAGAGTGCGAATAGTGGTCATATGAGCAATAGGAGCAAATGTCTCATCATAATCTCGACCATACTCCTGCTGAAAACCACGAGCTACAAGACGAGCCTTGTAGCACTCAATGGTACCATCAGACCTGGTCTTAATCTTGTACACCCACTTGCACGTGATAGGACGAGCGTGCACAGGTGTCGGGACAATCTCCCAAGTCTCCGTACGACGAAGCGCATCAAGCTCCTCTGCCATGGCGAGCTGCCACTCAGAATGAGAAGCAGCCTCACGATAAGAACTAGGCTCAGTGACAGAGAGAGCATGAGCTGACGAAGCAAAACCAAGACGAGCAGGAGGCCGAATGGTTGCCCGGTCACGAATGGCGTAACGAGGAGCATCATCAGATGAATCAGACGTCGGTGTCGGCAAGAGACCAGGAGAGGGATCTGGTGAAGGACGAGGACGTCTGGAGTAGTGCACCCCAGAGAAACGAGACGGTGGTGCCATAGGAGCAAGAGGCGGTGCTGCAGGAGGCAACACAGGAGGTGAAGGTACCGAAGGCGGGGAAAGGGGGAAATGGGTGAGGAGTCAGGGAGAGACAACCAGGAGATCGTCTCGATGGTGGAAGCAGTGTGAGGAGCCGAATCCTGATAGAAGAAAGGTCGAGATTCGTCAAAGACAACATCTCGTGAGATCCTAATCCGCCGAGTAGAAGGATCATAGCAACGATAACCCTTATGCTCAGAACTGTACCCAAGAAACACACACTCGACTGACTGGGCTGTCAATTTAGTGCGCTCACGAGGCGGCAGCAGGACAAAACAGGTGCAGCCAAAAACACGAAGGTGATCGTACTGGGGGGCTCTAGAGTAGAGACGCTCTATAGGACTGACATCCTTAAGAGCAGTGGAAGGCTGCATATTAATGAGATATGCAGCCGTAGAAACAGCCTCAGCCCAGAACTGTGGGGGAACGTGAGAAGCAAGAAGAAGGGTGCGAGCAGTCTCAATCAGATGACGATGCTTGCGTTCAGCAACCCCATTTTGAGCATGAGCACCAGGACAAGAAGACTGATAAAGAGTGCTCTGCTCAGAAAGAAATTGTCTGAACGCACTAGAACAATACTCGCCAGCAGAATCATAGCGAAAAATACGAATAGAGGACTCAAACTGAGTACAAACCATCATGGCAAAGCTACGATAGATCGCAAGAAACTGACCACGATTAGACATAGGGAAAAGCCAAGTAAAACGGGAATAGTCATCAATGAAAATAACATAGAATTTATGCCCGCCTTTTGAGATAATAGGCGCAGGTCCCCATACATCTGAATGAACTAAATCAAAAGGACGAGAAGACAATGACTCACTAGAATGATAAGGAAGTTGTAGCTGCTTGCCCAGCTTACAACCTCGACAAAACATGGACGTGTCAACAGTAACACGTCCAAGGACACCCTGACGAACTAATGACGAAAGACGAGACCCACACAGGTGACCTAAACGGTGATGCCACTGCGCAAAAACTCCAGAGGTGGTGGCAGCAGTGGCAGTGGAGGTAGACGTGGCAGGAGACGTGGTAGGAGCAGCTGAAGCGGACGGAAGATGAAGACGGTCGAGAATGTAGAGACCCTGACGATCCCTACGGCGCCGGCCAGTCCCAAGTATCGTCCCTGTCTGTCGATCCTGAACAAAACAGGTGTGAGAGTCAAAACCAACCCTACAACCAAGGTCAGTGAGATATCCCACTGAAAGAAGCTGCATGGTTAGTTGGGGAACATGAGAAACAGCTGGAACAGAAAAATCAGTGGACAAAAGAGTGCCCTGACAACTAACAGACAAGGAAGTACCATCAGCAGTCTGGACAGAGATAGGGAGGACAGGAGGTCCTACTGAAGTGAGAGATGTGGAATCTGGTGTCATATGGAAAGAGGCACCAGAATCTAGAACCCAAGAGGTACCTGGGGGAGACGTCTGAGCTAGACTAGCAGAACCCGCTGAGCTGTGAGAGAGCTGCTGAAGAAGAGCCTGGCAAAGCTGCTGAAAAGAGTCACCTCGCTGAGATCCTGATGAGCTGGTCTGTACTCCTGTGAAGGAAGGGCCTCCCTGCCCCCCTTGGATCGTCCATCCCCATGCGTCTTATTCCGTTTTTTTCGCACCGCACAACGCTGGTAGTCATGCCCAAAGTTCTTGCAGTAGTTGCATTGAACTCCAGTTGGTGCAAAGGCAGGAGCGGCAATAGGCACCTGGGAAGGAACCGTAGTCGTAGCAGGAACCGTCGATGTAGTCGAAGAAGGAGCAACAAGCACAGTCGGAACGGACTGTGCTGCTAGCCCGAGACGAAGCTCCTCAGCCCGAAGTGTCGAAAGAGCCTCGGTGACAGTCGGTCGTGGCAAGCGGCTCAGCAGCTGAGCTCTGACAGGCTCAAACTCTGGGCGAAGACGGCAGACGAAATCATAAAGACGAAGGCGATCATGATCCGCCTTCTGAACTTTGTGGCACTCCTGGCACAGTGGAGAAGCCAGCTCATCTATCTGGCGCCAGAGACTAGCCAGAGCTCGGAAGAAGTCGTCGACGGAAGAATCTCCCTGGCGAAGCGTCTCCAACTCACGCTGAAGCGAAAAGAACTGAGCATCACTGCTCTGCTGATATCGCTCACGTAAGTACTCCCAGATCTGTCGAGTAGACCGCAGACCAACAATATCTGGCTGAATGGAGTCGTCAACACTAACCACCAGGATGGCACGAACACGGGCCTCATGAGCACACCAGCGCTCGAAAGCGTCAATGGCATACTGAAAAACCTCATCAACAGCGTCAGCAGCAGCAGCATCAGCCTCTGCCTTCTTCTTAGCAGCCTCATCTTCTCCAGGAGGTGCAGAAGTAGGTTGCCTAGGAGGAGGCTGAACCGGCGGTGGCGGAGAAGGACGAGCACCGGTAACATGTCCCTAAAGGCGGAGACCATCAAGCGTGATCTCCATGAGGGAAGACCATAACCTGTAGTTCGTTCCATGGAGCTTTGTTCCCGAGAATGGGATCGCAGCGGAGGGAACGGAAGCCATTGGTAGGCGGCGCTGGACGGCGCGGCGACCAAGGCAACGAAGTCTAATAGGCGGCGCTGGACGGCGCGGCGGTTAGAACAACGTTTTTTTTGCTTTTTTTACAAAGACTATATACGGCTCTTCACTGGCTGTTAGCCAGCAGAGAGCTGCAGCCCAGAGATGGAGCTGCGGCCGGCGACCGGGCACAGCCGGAGGAGAGGCGACGGCGGCCGGCGACCGGGCACGGCCGGAGGAGAGGCGACGGCGGCCGGCGACCCTGTGCGACCGGAGGAGAGGCGACGGCGACCGGCGACCCGACGCGGCCGGCGGAGCGGACAACGGCGGTGGCGGCCCGGCTCGGCTGGCGGAGCGCACGAGGGCGGCGGCGGCCCGGCTCGGCTGGCGGAGTGCGCGACGGCTGCGGCGGCCCGGCTCGGCTGGCAGAGCGAGCAACGGCGGCGGTCTGGCGGCAGCAGCAACAAATCCAGATCTAGTGTCGCTAGATCTGGTCTGGCGGCGACCGAGCGGTCCAGGCGGCGACGGCTCGAGCGGAGGGGCCCGAGCGGCGGCGGCTTGGGACGGCGATGAACAACCCGAGTGACAGCAATGGCACAGACCAGGCGGCGGCGGCAACAGAGGCAGCGGAAGAAAATTAGGTCAGAGCCCTAACCCTAACCTAGGCTCTGATACCATGTTATGAATATTGTGCATATATTCATAAGGCCCAAAAGGCAATATATATAGAGATACAAGGGAGATGTACAGAAGGAATACAAGACATATTAGGAAACAAATAACAGATCTAATCTATCTCCTATTCTATCCTTAACAGAGAAGTCTGAAAGAGGAGTAGAGAGGTCAAGGGGCGCAGGCGTTGTCTGTGGTCGATTGGGTCTGGTGGATAACTCACTCGATGCATTCTCTCTGTGAATGTCCATACTTGAATATTTAGGGAGCGCTCGGCGCTGGATGCACAACATAGGCCAAATGGACTATTACTTGACTTTGGCTGCGGACCCAACTAATCATTAATCAACTATATTCAGTATTCAGTATATAAGCTATATTATATATATATATATATATATATATATATATATATATATATATATATATATATATATATATATATATATATATATATATATATATATATATATATATATATATATATATATATATATATACATACTAACATACTTGGACTAAGGGACCTTAGCTTTCGTGGGCACTACGGTCGCTCCCGCTGCCTCACCGTGGTTAGTGCGGAGAATGCATGGAGATGAAGCACAACAAGCAGGTTATGGCTTGCGAGACCACCAAAATGTCAATGAAGTGGAAAAGTAGTAGCTTGAATGAGTGGACAAGGAAACGAGTGGATGAGTGGATAAGTAGATGAATGGCTCACAGCTGGTTAATCACGTGGATGTAGATGGATGCTAGATGACGCCTGATATATTTGTTCGCGTCAGACGTCAGATACTGTGCATTATCCATATTAATTCGTTGGTAGTTTTTTCGGTGAATAAATCAGTGTGATAGTGTGATGGATATTGGCTCTAGTCTTTTTAGGCTATGATTGATGACTTTCATTTACGTTTTTAGAGGCGACAGCGAATAGCGGAGTTATCATCGTGGACTGCATATACGATTTTAGGCTCAGGATGTCATTTGGAGACTTTGCTTTAATGCTTTTTTTTACTTTCAAAAAAGTTAAAAGCCCAACAAAATAGAGCCATTACTTGAAACCTGTTGAATTGGTTCGGATATATGAGAATCTGATAAAGCTCATTTTGTTTTCAGAGTTTTTTATTTAATACTTTTTGATAATATTTTATTAATAACGTTCCGGCCAACTTATTTCCAAATCTAACTCTTTTGCTATACTATTACCTGTGGCATGACCAAAACACTCAACCACGCTATGCAGTTACCAGAGGCGTGGCAAGTTTTGCTAATAGAGCATTTTTTTTGGACTTACATCGTGGCTTGACAGTGTTGGCCAAAAGGGTTATATTTGGAAATAAGATGATATGTTCTTAATAAAAATAAATTTAAAAGGATTAATAACAAAATTTGCTCTCATTTTCATGACCAGGTCATTATTAATTGGGCCCGCTTCAAAGAGGTTAAGCTTCTAGCTTATGTCTTTGGCAGTTGGATTTTAGCTGAATTGGCAATGTAGCGACTGTTAGCTTTTCTGAGTCATTTAATTAAAACAATAAAAGAAATGAAAAAAATATTATATCGTTATGACCAATGCAAACGAACAAGAAAAAAAGAAAAAGACAAAAAAAAATGAAAAAGCTAAAATTAGAAGGCGACATATTTTAAGTAACTTCTATCTTAAATAAGCCGAAAGTAAAAAAAAAAAAAAGAAGCCAAAGCTATTTGGAACAAGACCAACATCAAACTTAGAGGCTATCCATCAAATAGTAAGCTTTCTTCACTTTGAAAAGAAACATTGCCCTGCCCCTCGCATGCTTTTCTTGTATCCTCAATGTCATCTAGCAAAATGGATTGGTGCAGCACAACCCAGAGCCGATGATCATGTCGTCATCATCACATGGAGTGGTTGGAGAAAGATATATTGAGCTTTTCTGGTGAGATGACCCTCCTGACTGAGGTGCTTTTGTCTATATTTACCCATAGCGTATTTCCATTTCAAATAATAATAATAATAATAATAATAATAATAATAATAATAATTCAGAAGTAGCACATCATTGTATAGTTTTACAACTTGTCCAAAAGTACTGTCTTTACTGAAAGACTTCATACTTAGGTAGACCTAGGTGATATACAACTGAAGTAACAATATATCTTGGCCATTAGGCAGCCTTTCTTCGTCACAAGAAGCTTCATTTGGTGTACCAACAAGGCCTATTTTATCATATTTGCATGGGGATATATGTGGGCATTTTTTACTTATTACACTAGAGGGGAACTGTTGATTGGAGAAACTAGAAGGGTTAGCAGAAATGGCAGCATTTGGGGTCTGCAACACATTGTTGTTTTGATCAAAGAATTGTAACTCTCTGCATTATATCGTGTACACTTGACTATGCTCGAGAATTAAATCTTTGTCTCCTCTCTTATTATAGCTTATAGCGTCCTTTTCACCTAAACGTGTTCATCGTAAATCTGGGGGGAATTCATGATTTTGTGCGGCATAAGAAATGTCAGAATGCAACCTTTCTATAATTCTAATGAAAAAACAAAGCAGCATGCTAGAAACACACCTTATTCACTAAAAATACTCTGTATTGCGAAGAAGTGCTTTGATGTCTTCTTCGTAAAAGTGAGAGGCACAATTTCTAAAAGCACATCAAGAGTCTGCAACCATCGTCCAGCTTCTGCTGGCTTTCCAAAAAGAAAGAAAGAAGAAGAAGAAGAAGAATCTGATTTGCAACCACCCACTATTCCGTACTACTAACAATAAGGGGATGATATCATCCAAAAGAGTCGCTTCTCCAGACCTCTATCTGAACAGTAACTAATGGTCAACTAATTAAGTTGGGTTCATTGGCAAGTCCACTGGAACATGCTATACATTTCGTCTATTCGATGAAATCAAAGAATTAAACTAAAAGGTAGCAATTTTTTTTTAAAATAAATGCTCAATATCTACGTGTACATCTGTGGCAACAACTCCCATATATGCTGATCTATGTTGATGGTGAATTCAATATGGTATTTGGGGTAGAAGAAAAGATAACTCCTCTCCTCTTGCCATGTCAGGTGGCTTGCCGTGTACCAAACGACTATACCTAAACCCAAACCCCTCACAAGTCACTTATATAAACCCCACAAAGTCGCAAGCTCGCAAGACACTTCATCGGCATAAAGAAAGCAAAGAAATGGAGGTCGTGTCATGGCAACTGGGCTTTCTCGGCAAGTACCCGGAGATCATGGTGTCCCTTACTTGCTTCCTGTTGCTGTTCTATAGGTTTAACCGGCGGGAAAGGTTGCCGACGAACTGGCCGGTGCTCGGCGTGGTCCCGGCGCTCACCGTGAACGCCGGGCGCGTGCACGAGTGGGTCACTGACTTCTTGCGCGTGGCCGGGCTGTCGTACGTTGTCAAGGGGCCGTGGGGCTCGCCGGCGGACATGCTCGTCACGGCCGACCCGGCGAACGTGGCGCACGTGTTCACGGCCAACTTCGGGAACTATCCCAAGGGCGAGGACTTCGCCGAGCTGTTCGACGTGCTCGGCAACGGCATCTTCAACGCCGACGGCGAGTCGTGGGCGTTGCAGCGGCGCAAGGCGCACGCGGTGCTGTCGGACGCGAGGTTCCGCGCCGCGGTCGCCGCGAGCACCGCGCGCAAGCTCAGCGAGGGGCTCGTGCCACTCCTGGACGACCTCACCGCGTCGGGCGCCACTGTCGACCTGCAGGACGTGTTCATGCGCCTGACCTTTGACCTCACGGCGATGTTCGTGTTCGGCGTCGACCCCGGCTGCCTCGCCGCCGACTTCCCGTCCGTCCCCTTCGCCACGGCCATGGACGACGCCGAGGCTGTGCTGTTCTACCGGCACATCGCGCCCGTGCCGTGGCTGAGGCTCCAGACCTACCTCAAAATCGGCCACCACAAGAAGATGGCCAAGGCTCGGCAGGTGCTCGACCAGTCCATCGCCGAGTTCATCTCGCTTCGGCGAGAGCGCGCGGCGAACTCCACCGGCGAGCCCGACGCCGAGGCCGACCTGCTCACGTCGTACCTGGCATGCCAAGCCGAGATAGGCAAGGAAGACTCCGAGTTTGACCTGTTCTTGCGAGACACGACGCTTAACCTCATGGTCGCCGGCCGCGACACGACAAGCTCCGCCCTGACATGGTTCTTCTGGCTGCTCTCCAAGCACCCCGACGTCGAGGCCAGGATCCTCGCCGAGCTCCGCGCGCACCCTCCGGCGTCCGGCGCTGGCCACCACCGCACCACCACCGAGCTGAAGCGCCTGGTCTACCTGCAAGCCGCGCTGTCCGAGTCGCTCCGGCTGTACCCGCCGGTGCCGTTCGAGCACAAGGCGGCGGCGCGGCCGGACACGCTGCCGAGCGGCGCACGCGTGGATCCGTCTCGGAAGGTGATCGTGTCGCTCTACTCGATGGGCCGTATGGAGGCGGTTTGGGGCAAGGACTGCCTGGAGTTCCGGCCGGAGCGGTGGCTGACCGCGGCGGGGCGGTTCCGGCACGAGCCGTCGTACAAGTTCGTGGCGTTCAACGTGGGGCCCCGGACGTGCCTCGGCAGGGACCTGGCGTTCGCCCAGATGAAGTCCGTCGTGGCCGCCGTCGTGCCGCGGTTCCGGGTGGAGGTCGCCGCCGGCGTCACGGCGCGGCCCAAGCTGTCCATCATACTCCACATGAAGGACGGGCTCAAGGTGAAGGTTCACAAGAGACAAGAGGATGATTAGCTTTACTTTGCTATACTACTCACTAGCTAGCTCTACATCCTCTCATGCAGTATCATACGTACGTAGCACCTCATGTATACATGGGAGTGCCGTACTACGAAGGAAACTATTATGGGATCCATCCCTATGTGGATACCACCGTCCGATCCTGCCTCGAGATCTGTGAGATCACCATCGGATCGGGCAGTGATAAGACAATCGTGACGTGGGGAGAGTAGGTGTATATGAGGAGGTGTCTAACTTTACTATTATAAAAATGTGAGTTGGTGGTCGTCTGTTCGTTCTTCCTTCTCTTCTCAGTCGTTCGATTAAAGATCAGCTGTTCAGATCCGTATATAGGTAGTCTTCCGCTCCTCGTATAATGATAAATTTTAAAACATGTAGTATGATAAATTTTAAATATCCGTAGTAACGCACGGACATTCAACTAGTTTGACTATACGTATGTATTCGACGGAGGAGGTGCATATCGATTATTTCGGCAGATGTACAATCACTTGAATATCGATTTCAAAGTGTTTCGATCTAGTCTTCATAAACTCAAATATACGTGCATGCATTTGTAACATCTCTCTCTCTCTCTTTTTCCATTGCGTACATGTATGATTTGTATTGTAATTTGCAAGTCTTGTGCATAGACATTAATAGTGACCAGCATATGCATGATTTGAGAAAGGCTGATTACGTGAGGAAATGAATCAAGCGAAGGCTCGGTAGTCGGTACTGAACTCGGTCGATTGGTTTCAGTCGCCGCTGCGGAGAGTGACACTAGAACACACTCGGGTAAAGCTCATCTTTGCTCATCGTAGCCTACTGTGTTGAACGCCGAGTTTTGCGAGAGGACAGATGCAATAATTAGCTTTGAGCCGATACATCCTTTTAAAATAGAATCTACAAATTAATTACAGTAGATACTATATTAAATTCATCTATATTGATCGAAATTATACGCGAGTGTCTCTCTTCATACTCTCTTGCTAACAGTCAAAATTCAAAATTTTAAATTAAAAATCATAAACCACAGCTCCAAAAAAGCCACCCAATATCTCCATTTGCGCGTCAAGGTCCGGATTCTAGCACTAGCAGCCTCGTAGCTACAGAATCAGGGTCATAGGATGAAGCTAGAAAATCGGCACACGATACAGCGGTGAGTAAAAATGGTCTCTGACTGCTCGTAGAAATACGCCCGAGCTCAGAGTTAGTGCTTGAGTAACAGTGAACAACAGCAGGACAACCAAAAACAGAGAGACGACAGACGAACCTACCACCGTTTCGATCAGGAACCTTTACATGTGACGATGTGAATATGTGATACATGATGGATTACGAAGATCTGCCATCACTTCTATGCACAGATTATCAGCATGACGGAGAGGGTAATAATAGTCACGATTGTGAAGATGACTACCTGCAGGGACCAAAGGGGAACATTAGGAAGAAAAACTCGCTGTAACTAACCTATTCGAGCAAGTTTAGCAGTAGAAAAAAAAATGTAAATTACTTCGTAGAGTTGCTGGCATGTCCACTGTTTACTAATCTAGCTTTGGTGTTTGCTTGCATGATTTAAACAATCATACGCAAACTGCCAAACATAATCTACAAATGAGGGTCCTTTACGACCAGTGGCGGAGGACGGGGAAAAATGAGGTGGGACGGACAGAGAGCTGCCGCTGCCCGCCCGTCTCCCGCCACCCGCCCGTCTCCCGCCCGCCGCCCGCCCGCCTCCCGCCGGCCGCCCGCCCGCCTCTCGAGTCCCGCCCGCCCGCCTCCCGCCTCCCGCCGCCTGCCCGCCCACCTCCCGAGTCCCGCCCACCCGCCGCCGGCAGCAGAGAGTGGCTGCGGCCTGCGCGCAGCGCGCCGGTGGCTGCCGGCCTGTCGCCCGCCCGCCTCCCGCCGCCCGCCCGCCTCCCGAGTCCCGCCCGCTCGCCGCCGGCAGCAGAGAGTGGCTGCCGGCCTGTCGCCCGCCCACCTCCCGCCGCCCGCCCGCCGCCGGCCAAGGTCTGGCCAGAGCCAGAGCTTGCCCTATCGGGTCCTCCGCCACTGTTTACGACATATATGGGCCTTCAGGTAAAATAGGAGAGAGCAAACGGGCTTGAGACCAAGCTTTACTACCAAAAACAATCTGCGGTTCAATGCATCACAAAACCATCCACACCCCCTTAAACACAAAAACTCCAAATCAAATCAACACACATCTGCTATCAGGGAGTGTGATGCTTTATAGACATGAACATTTGACTTTCTACAGGAAAACACTTTTGCTTCCAGTAGTTAGATATGGCTTATACATTATACTAGTGTGTGTGTTTGTGTGTGCGTACTAATTATTTTCAAGCTGAAGTAATTACAGTACCATGTTCAGGGTTTATCACTTTATTGTGAAGAGAATACTAACAGCAACTGCAGAGGCAGCAAGACCCGGGCGCTCACTGAAACGAAACTGAAATTTCAAAAGAAATTTGGAATTCCGTTTTGGATTTGATTTTCTTTGATTCTTGGTCTAATTCAGCTCTAATCCAAGCCCTCCATGCCCAAGACCCCCTGCTGCATCGTGCCAGTGAACCAATTTTGCTTGAGCAATGTTCACCGTATGAAATTATCGTCGCCGCCGATATTTTGCCGACGCCATATCTCTCTCAGCTCCTGTGCCTTCCCGTGCCTTCTCGTCGCTGCCATCATGCTGCAAGCTATCAGAAGTCGTAATACCTCGCTTCTCCCGCCTCTGGCTCTCTCTCAACCGCCCTACCGTGCATTAGCACCGCCAGTCTTCCCCGCCACCGCCTCTGCTCCTTTCTCTCTCCTGATTTCATTGTATCTACCCTAGTGAATGGTGTACTGCTTTTTTAAGTGAATAAAGGTTACCTAAAGTTCGAGATAAAAAGCCTCCACAAAATTCTAGCACATGTACCGCACACCTGTATGCGTAGTGTGTGGGGGTACTTAGAGCATGTACGATAATATATACAGCAGTAGTCTGTAATACATCTTTATGTCATTTATAGATAGAATTAAAGATAACACATACAATGTGTTATTTATATTCCTATTTATAATAGTCTCATACAATTAATATGTTATCTATACAATGAATAGACAGTAAAAAGTCATCTATAAGACCGTATGTTAAATAGTAAACAATATCTTCCTTTCCCCTTCTTTTCCTCTATATCACCTGAAATTCTATATGGCATATGCTTATAGACAGCAAACATGTATCATTATATATGCCCTTAAATGCTCAAAAGGGCTTATTTTGAGTGGCTTTTAGCTGAAAATCACTGTAGCTGGTTGAAAAAACACTATAGCTGATGGCAGCTTATTTTGTGTAATTAAATTTAAAAAATTTAAAAATAAAAAACAGATTAGCCTGTCACAGACAGTACAAACGAATACAGAAAAAATAGAACCGACAAAAAAAAACAAAAAAACAAAAAATCAAAATTGTTAAAGGGAGATTCATGTTTTTGCCACTCTTAAGATT
The DNA here is from genome assembly GCA_017311315.1 of Dendrocalamus latiflorus. Classification (NCBI taxonomy): domain Eukaryota; kingdom Viridiplantae; phylum Streptophyta; class Magnoliopsida; order Poales; family Poaceae; genus Dendrocalamus; species Dendrocalamus latiflorus. The sequence continues at coordinate 59,999,474 of CM029663.1, read as the reverse complement.
GATCAATTACCCTTGTCACTTACATGTGGGACCGCCTGAGTCACTGACGATGGACCAGGGTGGCAAATATGATGCCACTCACCTCATAAGAGCAACTCCAGCAGGCCCCCTACTTGAGCCCTCAAACCTCATATTTGAGAGCCAGAGCAAAAAATTGAACTCCAGCAGACCCCCTACTTGGCTCTCAAAAATAGGAGGCCTCTCAAATGAGGCCTTCAAGCCCTCATTCCCAGGGGCCCCATACTCTGGCTCTCATTTTCCGTTTTTTCCCCGCCTCCGTGAAACTTCCCCGCCTCTTCCCCTCCCGTGCGCGCCGCCGGTTCCCCTCCCCGCACGCGAAGCCCGCAGCCCGCCCGCGAGCGCCGCCCGTGCGCGACTTCCTTCGGCCGCGCATTTCGCCGCATCCGCCGCGACCTCGATCTCCTCCGCCGACGCCGCCTCCTCAGCGACCTCGCTCTCCTCCGCATCGCCGGTCTCCTCCGCGACCTCGACTCCCCAGCGATCTCGGCGAGCGGCGGCCCCGGGCGGCGACCCAAGCTGGCGGCGAAGAGAAGGCGGAGAAGGCCCCCGCAGGGAAAGGCGAGGAGAAGAAGCCGGCGACGGCTGGCGGCGGCCCCGGGCGGCGGCGGCGAGATCTAGGAGGGGCGAGGCCGGATCCGAGCTGCGAAGGCGCAGCGGCGAACGGATCCGTGCGGGAAGCGGCCGGATCTGGTGCGGGGTCGCCGGATCCGGCGGCGGAGAGCGGAGGCGGCCGAATCCCGGTGACGACGCGGGCGAGCACGACTGCGACGATGGCGGACGACGAGATGCCACCGCCCCGACCCCGCCCCTGCCTTCGCCCCCGCCTCTGGCGCCAGCAATGTTTCCCGCGGCGACAAAGGCCAGGCGATCGAGGCGGGTGGCGGCGATGGTGCTCGTGCTGGGGCGCTGGCCGTCGCGGCGTACTACTGCGGGATGGGCGCGTGCTGCGGGAGTTCGGCGGCGTCAAGCTTGCGGCCAGAGGGTCGATGACCACGGCGGACAGATTTGAGGAGTGGGTCCCATGTGTCAGTGTGCAGTGGAATGGATTTGAGGGCTTAGATTTGAGGGGTGCTGTTGGAGTAGATGCAAAAAAAAAAACTGAGCCCTCAAAAGTAGGGGGAGCCCTCAAATGAAAAGTAGGGGCCATATTTTGAGGGCTACTGCTGGAGTTGCTCTAAGGGAGGCAAAAGAGTTAAATTATCCCCCGAAAACAGCACAACCATTGGACACGCAAGCAGTCAAACGTCCCACTATACATAGTACTTATCAAAGTCACTCGGCCGCTTCGCTGGATAGTGGAGACCAACCCCCATCGCCCCCGATTCCGAGCGAAATTTCCGATTGATCACGGCGAAGAGGTGAGGTCCCATGTCCTCCTCCGATTTCTTGGTTGCGCGTGCGGTGCTTACGGTTTGCTCGGTCGATTGCGAGTTCTTTTTGGGGTTTTCTTGATCCGGTTTGGGGTTTAGGGTTTCTTGGTGATCGAACGCCTCGATCCGAGGTCGTGTGGTGCTGATCGGCGATTTGGGTGGCGGGGACGTGGTTTTGGAGTGTTCGATTGGGGGTTTTGGTAGGGTTCAGGGCTGGTGCTTTTTTGACTTTCTTGATCTTGACGTGATGTGATCTTGTGGAGGTTCCAAAACTTAGATATATTTGTTTGTTATTATTGTTGTTGCGACGCTTGTAAAAATTGAATCTTTTCTTAGCTCTAAGAGAAGAGCAGGATGTAACAATCATGGTAGTTCGTAGTGATGTGTCTAATTGGTCACCCTGTGGTCGTACCAAAGGATTGGATCTATGTGTTCGTGATTCTTGTCAGGATGTCCACTTTTTTTTTTCTTTTGTTAAGTCCTAATGAAAAGTGCAGTCTAAACATAGAAGGAGCAGCCTATCATCATCTTTATAGGAAACTTTCATCTTTAGCTACTTGTTCGTTCTTCCTGTGGCGCACTCCTCACCAGAGTAATTGAAGCGGTAGTTCTAACTTGTAAGGCTGTAACTCTTTGATAATTGAGTATGCATGTGCTATCACTTTAACCTTGTACACTCCAGTATGTAAGCTATTAAAAACGAGGTAGATGATTTGGTAATTGAGATTGCTACTAGTTAATGTTGCACGGTTGCATTTACATGTGTACGTGCGCATTCGCTTCGAGTGTAATTTGCAGGAAATATAGTGCATGTAGACCGTCTATTGTTGGTGATCTGAGATTTCACTGCTAATAGAGTGCACCCTAAATTTATGGTAAGCCTTACAATTACGGAATTACTCTTTACTGTTTAATCATTTTGATGTCTTTACTTGTGCTACAAAGCGACAGGGCATGCTTTCCTCTTCAATCTGATGAAGCTTCAAAATATTGTGATGCCACTGTAGTCAAGTTCGGATTTCTACAGCAGCTGAATTGGTAGTAAGTGGCATGTCTGCAAAGGTGCCAAGGTACTATTCACTTAGTTAAATTACGTATGGAGTTTTATAGTCATCCGGCATGATTATGGGATATTCATGTTTTCATTCAGACTCTACTTTTGTATGCTCTGGACAGCTAGATGTTCTGTTGAAAGCTTGTAGGGCATCATCTAACTTGTTTCACCAGTTTGAATATAAGGATTATGGCTTTTCTTTATTGAACTTGGTTGTCTTTCTAACTTTCTGTTGCTTCAATCACAACCCAGCATTAATCAATGCGGCATCTTATATGATTTCCACTAGATGGCCTCATATACTGCTTTTCTAGTTGTACTTATCTATCAGAAACATGTTATGCAAATTTCACTTGGTCTGAATGCATTGGTTAGTGATAACCTTATAATGCTATTTAAATCATCTCACAAACTTGCTGCTAGAAGTTTATGCTTTACTATTTGGTCTCAGTTATGTATGATGTCCACTGATACACAGAAGTTTTTTTTTCAGGCTCCTAGAAGTAAATTCGTTTGGTATGGCAGATTGGGCTAGTCTTCAGACTGATATTGTTGGTATCATTATAAAGAAGCTTGCCATCCCTGACTATCTCAGATTCCGTGTTGTATGCACTTCATGGAACCATGCCTGCAGTGATGTATCCAACTGTCCAAGGGTAGACCCATGGCTGATGCTCCCCCCAAATCGGCTCGATAGTGCTAAATTTTTTAGTATACCTGAAAGAAAAAATCAAATCATCAATATACCGAGCACCGCCACAATCTTTGGCTCCATTTGGGCTCCGGTTGGTTCTTCCCATGGTTGGCTTATCTACTTCTGCCCGTCTCAGGGAACAATGCAGTTGGTTAATCCCATCAGCGGCGCACGGATCCAACTCCCCCCAATCGGAAGCAGGCCCTTCTCCAAGGCAAGGTTGCTTGACATGGATGAGAGGAACTTCACCGTTGCTGTCATCTATGGCGACCAGAAAGGATACAAAGTAACACGTAAAGGAAGCAACAGCTGGTCATCGGTGGAATCAAAATACAATTTGGTGGATGTCTTCAAGCACCGAAGGCAGCTGTTCACCATTGATATATACGGTACGGTTGAGGTATGGGCAGAGCCACCCCGTGCATGGCCGGATGAGGATGCCCCGCAGGTGAATCACCTGCATCATAACCTCGTCCACTATTCTCATCAGCGGAAGTTCAACTGTCTGATGGAGACCCCAGCTGGTGATCTGGTAAGGGTTAAGCGCCAATCTCAGAATAAGTTTTCGGTGTGGATCCTGGACAAGGGGACCTTTTCCTGGGCGAGGACTGATGACATTGGGGAATTTGGGCTGTTTGTCAGCCACTACAGCTCGGTCTGTTTTCCAGCCAAGGACCATCCCAACCTGAAACCAAATTGCGTCTACTTCATTGACACCTACAGCAACCTGTGTGCGTTTAACCTCGAGCACGGGACCAAGGAGCTTGTGGAAGCCCTTGAAACTGCCCAGCGTCCGCCAGATGCGCACTCCATCCGGCGCCAGCCAGAAGAACAACGGTACCTTTGGTTCATCCCTTCGCTGAAATAAATAAATAGGTGAAAGTTGCCCGGCCCTTTATCCAAAAACTCCAATGCAATAGTAGTAACTTGCTATATGGCTGAAACTTTCGTAACTATTGGACGTGTTCATGGTACTTTTGTGGCAAAATCTGATGTCTGAACTTTGAACAACTCGCAGTTGCGTGTATCGTGTATATGCAATTGAAGTGTGCTTTCAAACTAGTTTGATTTATTCAGAATTGTTTATCACTTGGTCAGAAGTAGAACTGCGCTTGTTAGTCTTGTCCTGAGCAGCCGAACTGCGAGCGTGAGTACGCCACCGCGCTGCTTCTCTGCACCTTCCGTGCAAGTGTCCTCTCCGTTTTGCCCGGCTCGCTACTCGGTTTTGCTATATAAGGCGCGCGCGGGCGCTTGGCTCGAGCTCAAGGCAGCAACCAAACACCTGAGCGCTTGACTTGCACCGGCAACCAACGCCGCGTCCACGCTCGTAGCTTCAGCTCCTCAAGCTCCGCTGCCGTCTCCGTCAGCGTTTCAATCAGGACATTCGCCGTACGTGAATGGAGCCCGCGGGAGCCGCCGCTGCCACCGTCTGTCCTGCTCAGATAGGAGCGCAGCAGCAGCTGCAGCGCCGGCTGGGCGAAACGCACCGCCGAGGTGGCTGGCGCGGGCGGGCCTGGCTGGGCGAAACGCAGTGCCGGGGTGGCTGGCGCGGGCGGGCGCGCTGCGCGCTCCCTCTGGTCCTCTTCCTCGCCGTCACCGGCAGCTTCGCGGGCGCGGTGTACCGTGTGCGCCACCGCCCGCGCGACCTCGCGTTCGTGATCACCGCTTACTACCTCATCGCCCTGCTCCTGTGCTGCGTCAGGAAGCTCGAGCTGCTGCGGCTCGACCCGGCCGCCGGGGCGACCGAGCGGCGGCGGGTCAGGCTCGCCGTGTGGGCTGTCACGGTGGCGCTCGGCAACACGTTCGCATGCCGCGTGGCGGAGGCGATGCCGTTCCTGGCGCTGAAGCTGGTCGTGTGGGGGCTCACCATGGTGGTCCTTGGTCTCGCGCTCTATTTCATTTTCCGTTGCAAAGACGAGGAGTGCTGTAACGCAGAGTATAGCCATGGCCAAGCTGACGCCGGCCGCCGGCCGGAGAAGGCTTTCCACGAGCTCTCCCCGGAGGAGAAGGTCTAAACCACATAAAATTAGTCATTATTGTTTGTGCACCAGCAGGGTGAATGTCGATCGGATGCGTGCCATTGTTGTAAACATATGGAAAGAAGATATACAACATGGGATCATGTATGTCTGTCGGTCGTCGTCAGCTGTCACCGGAAGCAATGAACCAATAATTCTGTAAATTTTGACTGATTTTACAATGAACCAATAATTCTGTAAATTTTGACTGATTTTATGTACGTACGTGGATTTATCAGTCTTAGTAAAAGTCAGGTCTCTGGTGGGCGTTTCCGGTTCGTTGTGGTAAGAAGCTCACAAGCACAGTACGTGCATTATTCGAAGCAATAGTTGAGGCTAGAGATACATAGCGTTGAGTTTTTTTTTCTAGCTATTGCTGGCTTTTGGTTTTAACACAAGCGCTTACCTAAACATACCAAATACTGATAAGCCGATATACCATTTTAAAAAGGCTATTCCAGTAAGTTACTTTAAATAAATAGTAAAGAAGTCGTCCCATTTATTTATACCAAGAAAACTATAAGTCATAACGCATAACTAGATAAAAGTTGTAACGCACGATTAAAAAAAGTTATGCCTATGTTTGGAGTCGAACTCTTTTGACTTGTACTCCGTGCACAAACAGTTAAACCTTCTTTGGGGACGAGCTCAAGCGGATTTTTTTAGACTATGATTTTGGCTTTTAATTTATGGTTTTTTTTTGCTTTAGTTAGTATAATTGAATTCGGTAATAAGTATGAACCAAAGCCCATTCGAAGGCACACGAGGTGGAAAGCCTTCTCCGGGCAGCGGCTGGCACCAGCTTGGTGATCCAAAATTTTGTGACAGTATGGGATATAAAGAACATGAAGACCACTGCTGCCTAGTTTGAAGAGAAGGTTGTGTTCTTGATTTATCTAAACTTTGTACTTGTAAAAGTCTTACATCCCGGATAAGAGACTAGGATGCCATAGAGCTAGATCCACCCTTGAGCTTGGCCCTGGACATCTCACTTGTTTGAATCGTTGGCAATTTGGCATCTCAGTACGTTGTATGCATGCGGCAAAGAACATATGTTTTCCAGAGTCCAGATGGCCCTGTATTTGATTAATTCAATGTGTTCGATTCTGATTCTTGTGTGTTACTCCACAGAAAAATCAAGACGGGATCGAGCTTATATTTGTAAATACTAGTACTTGGTGGTGGTCAAATCAGTAGGCACACGGTAGCTCGAGTTTTATCAAGTTTGGCGACTACTGAAACTGGCTAGGATGCTTCACAAGTTAGTTATCGTTAGTGAAGCAGATTACCAAACTCCAATGAACTGGATTCGAGTTAAAGTAGTATAGCATATAGGGTAGTGAAAGTAGTATAGCATGTAGGGTACTAATAGATAAACCAAGTCACCGATGACATGTACTATGGGCCTGTTTGGGAGAGTTCCACCAGCTCCACATTCATCAAATCCAGATCCGGACCCACTTTTCCAACCCAAACAGTTCCAGCTCCAGCAGCTCCACCGTGGATCTGCTCCACCAAAACCATGGATCTGGCTCCAGATCCACCAAATCCATGGAGCACCTCAAGGGGTACTCCACCAACTCAAGTTTGGTGGAGTTGGGGAAAATTACCCACCATTGCCACTGGTTACACAAAAAACGGTTCGTTCTTTTCTTTTCCCCGCCTCCTCCCGGCCTCCGCCTCCCCCGCCTCCTCCCGGCCTCCGCCTCCCCCGCCTCCTCCCGCCTCCTCCCGGTCTCCGCCTCCCCCGCCTCCTCCCGGCCTCCGCCTCCCCCGCCTCCGACCGCCTCCTCCCGGCCTCCGCCTCCTCCCGCCTCCGACCGCGTCCGCCTCCTCCCGGGCCTCCGCCTCCCCCGCCTCCGACCGGGTCCGCCTCCTCCCGGGCCTCCGCCTCCCCCGCGTCCGCCTGCTCGAAGCTAGCGCGTGAGTTGCAGGGACAGCAAGGGAAATTCCACTCGTCTCGTTTTACGTGTCGTTCATTTTGACTTGAGCTCTTAACTTCTGGTTTATTTTTCACTATTCATAAATTTCATCTTTTTAAAATTTTTGGTTTTTAGCTTTTCCCGTATTCGTTTGCGTTGTTCATGATAAACTAACATATTTTTTCTATTTTTAAATTTTTTAAATTTAATTATGCTAAATAAACCACCTCAGTCAGCTACAATATAATTTTAACCAGAAGCTATTATTTTTTAGCCTAATCGAACGGGACCTTAGAAAGATGGTAATTAGGGCATCCACAGCGTGAGGTATCTACATACACGCTAAGAAATATCATATCACTACCGCATCATCTAGCTGTTAAGCTAAGCGCGTGAGTTGCAGGGACAGCCAAGGGAAATTCCTCTCGCCAAAACACGCGGTGTGCGCGTCGCTCGCTTAGAAAGATGGTAATTAGGGCATCCACGGCGTGAGGTATCTACATACACGCTAAGAAATATCATATCACTACCGCATCGTCTAGCTGTTAAGTTTGTTTGTTTTCTAATATCTTAACCTGACTATATTTTTGTTATATATTGTCCACTGATACTATTTTTAAGTAATGACATTCATTCTTTTCTAATATGTGTTTCAAACTTCTTTGTTTTTGAAACCAGACGTATACTGGAAATATCTTGATTGCTGTAAATCCTTTCCGAAGACTTCCTCATTTGAGCCTTTCTCTCTCTAAAACTTCCTAATGTGTAGTACAGTACAGTACACTATATGCGTTCGCTTTTTTTTTTTTTAAAAAAAAGAGAATTCATAATACACGCTCCATGTTCTAAACGTAGGAGTATTTAAGTGAAGCATCTCGTTCAATCTACATGTCTGGCTATTTTGCTAGCCTAAAATTGGTTAGGAAAGGGTCCTATCTGACAGTCTAGAAAGCACATGAAGAAACTCCATGCAGCTTTAAATCCCCCTATGGCTCTATCTGATCAAACCCTGTTATTGCCAGTACAATTACATTCCCAACAAGTTTCTTCAGCTATAACTTCCTTCAGATCTGTACTGCATGACAGGGCAGAAGCACACTACTATAAAAAAAATCATTCGGGATGTTTCATTACAAATGATTTAACATAAATCATCAGTAATAAAGTTATTACAGAAGATTTTACAAGATAGACCGTTTAAGTTCACTACAATGGAAAAAACTATTTGTGATAACCTACTTATCACAGACGATTTTTATTTCAAACTGTCTATGATATATCACAGACCGATCCTTAACTTGACTAAGGCCTAACTGCTTACCCGTTGTGCCTGGCAGTCGACATTGAGTCACCAAACATCAATATGTGCCAGCAAGCACCCACCATCATACCAATGCCTAAATCTAAACCAAGTTTTTATATTTTGTTTGGAAATAATTTAATAAACATTCTAAATTCATCAAAGTCAAGAATTCATTTTTAAAGTTTATCATTTCATGTGAAAGATTATCCCAAACAATAATCATTATACGCATGGCCTGAGATAAATATGGATTTAATTTTCGGATTAACTTTTCAAAAATACCAGAAAACTTTATAAATACTTAGAAAATAGTAAATAAATATAAAAATTCCAGAAAATTCATAGAAAATTCTTGGAGCTGTTTTAGACTTAGGAGAAATATTCGTAATTTAAATTTGGCCCTTAAAAATATTATAAAATACTTTTTGACTTTTAAAATTGATTTTAATTCTAGAAAATTCTCAAAAATACTATAAAATTCAAGGAAGCTTAGGAAAAGCAAAATAAACTCTTTTTGGCTTTAATAAAATATTTAAAGTACTTTTTTTTTGCTCTAGGCTTTGAAATAAAATCCAAATAACTCCAAATAAAACCCATAAAATCCAAATAAAAGCCAAATGCTTTAAAATACTTAGTTTGAAATAATATTTTTACAAAAAATTACAAATACTTTTTATTTAATAATTATTTTATTTTTTAGTTAAATTACTTTTAACAAAAGCCTTTTCCAAAGCTGAAAACAGGCAAATAAAATCTTCAAAATTTAGGCAACCAAAGAACATTTGTTTTATTTTAAATTAAATAAAATTTAATAATTTTTTTACTGAAACTTTTGAAATAAATAGCATGATCTCACGACCTCCATTGCCGTTGCTGTTGCCGCTGCCATTGCCGCTTTCATGCTCTTGGCTTAACATTGTGGTAGGATCAAACACAACGCTTGCTCTAATACCACTTGTTGTAGCAATTTAGAGCTCACAATGTGGTCGAAAGAGCACACAACGTGGTTAGAAGACTTCGACCATGAATACTCAGAAGGCTTCGACTGTGAGCACTCGGTATCTTCGACCGTGAGTGCTCGGAAGAGTTCGATCGTGAGCACTCAGTAGCTTTGACCGTGAGTACCCGGAAGGCTTTGACCATGAGCACTCGGTAGCTTCGACCGTGAGTACTCGGAAGACTTTAACCATGAGTACTCAGAAGACTTCGACCGTGAGCACTCGAAAGAACCACTCGGATGAACAGTACTCTGGTACAATACTCATAAAACATTGCTTTGCTACAGTACTTGGTGAACAATACTTTATGACCACAAGGACACTCGCACTCGGAGTGAGCTACGACTACGAAGAACATGGGGATGTCTGGAACACTTGCAGATATCTGGACTCTTTGGAGAACGGTGAACTCAAGAGACAAACATTTTGTGTGCCGCCTCTCTGAATTGGTTTGTGGTGTTTTCTTCGTTGATCTTTTATACTGAAAAAACAAGAAACTGACCTGACATACGCGCCACGACTAGCTCTTCATGACGTGCCATCCCACATCCGAACTATTCATGACATTCATGAAATTACATAACGCACACACTAATACTCTTAACGCACGCACTAACTCACTTAATCTATGCACTAATGCAGTACGACTATGACCACTATAACATCTCGATCATATAATGCTGGTGCGACGTAGTTAAGTCCAACAATTTACCCTGTAACTTTGGGGCACTGGCTTTACCTCGACAACTTTGATCTTTTGCCTCAATTCGATGAACTTAACGCGACCGAGGGCCTTCGCAAGAATGTCAGTCAACCGCTCATTTGTGCCGATGTGCTCCACATCTATTTTGTCATCTTCAATGTAGTCATGAATGAAGTGATACCTCGTGTCAATGTGTTTGCTGTGATTATGGAGCACAGGTGTCTTGCACAAAGCAATTGCCGACTTGTTGTCCACGAATAGCTTTGCCTTCCTCAGCTCCATACCCATCAGGTTTCCGAGGAGCCGTGTTAACCAGACTGCCTGGCATGCTGTTGTTGCCGCCGCGACGTACGCCGCTTCGCACAAGGACAGCGCTACAATTTTCTGCTTCTGTGACACCCAAGTGATCAAACTTGCACTAAGGAAAAATGCCGTACCTGTGGTGCTCTTGCGGTCGTCAGTGTCACCTGTCAAGTCATTGTCACTATAGCTAATAAGATAAACATCCATCGCACTTGCCCTCTTGTGACAGCACCCAAAACCAGTCGTGCCGCTTACGTAGCGAAGAATGTGCTTCACCGCGGCCATATGCTATGACATCGGTACCTTCATGTACCTGCTAAAAATGCCCACAGCATAAGTAATATCTGGTCTTGTATTCACAAAATAGTAAAGGCTTCTGATAATGCTATGGTACTAAGTGAGACTTTCTTGATCACAATTACTTCTTGGTGGAGAGTGGTGACTGATAAGTCTGAAAAAATAGAAAAAAAGCAACATCTAATAGTTGGACATGAACACGCATCTGTACACGAGGTCAAATACTACGACTTCAGAGGGCAAAATCAGGTCAGAGGTCAAGCTGCACATTTCTCGAGATACGTGCGTGCAGAAGACAGGGGGTGCAAGCAGGTTGAGAAATTGCTGCTGAATATCATATTCATTTCGGTTATGACTAGTAATTTATAGTTGTGATTGATGATTATAAGTCATAGTATAAACATTTGTATGAATAAATTATATATCGATAAATTATGTTGAAAAAATTATTATAATAAGTTGTTTTAATATGATAGCAAAGAAACTGTTTACTTATTTATTTGAAGAAATTATAAATTATAAGACATAAGTGGAAGAGGAGGGAAAGAAAAAGACCCTCTCGGCCAAGATAGCTGCTTGCTTCTCGTTAGAGGCTTTCTTTCGCTCACAGAGTTTGATACCTTTTCTTTTTATCTTTTTCTAAAATATTGCATTTTCCCGCCTACTAATTTCCGCTTATTTTCGGCCCTTCTATTTGAACATAAGGAGATAAGGAAGCTCGGAATCGTGAGTCAAGTCCACGACTCCACGTACGGGTTACGGTTTAGCTTTCGGTGCCCCTTTAACTCAGTTTATGCTGTGGGTTTTTTTCACTATTTCGTATTGTTTTAGACTTATTTGTACTGTTTTAGATTTATTTTGGTGCTACAATTACTATCAGTTTTTTCAGCATAAATAAATAAAAAAGAAAAAATGTATCATCATAAATAATACAAAAAGATAAAAACAAAAATGCTAAAAAAAAGATGAAATTAAGAAACTAAAACCTCGAAGTTAAAAACTGAACCTGAATGTAGCGGGGCAGAATCGATCGGGTCATGGAGCGTTTTGCCAGGTATTCTCCGAAGCAAATGTTTCCAGTTAGTTTACAGGCTTACAGCTTTCCCTATAAATACAGGGTAGCACTATGCATTTCACTACTACAAGCCCACAACTGCGCGCTTACAGCACACTGCACAGCTGACAATGGACGGCAAGGCAGCTGCAGCGGCACAACTACAGCAACAGCTGCAGCAGCAGCATGCAGCGGCTGCGGAGCGGAAGAGCTGGCCGCGCAGGCTCTGCGGCCTGCTCCCGTTCCTCGCCTGCCTCCTCGTCGCCGTCCACTTCGCGCACACCACGTACGGCGTGCTACATGATCCACACGACCTGGCCTTCGTCGCGAACGCCGAGAGTCGGATGAGGGAGCGACTCAAGCTGTACATGTGGGCGCCGTCGACGGCGCTGACAGCCATGCTCGCGTGCGGCGTGTCGCCGATGATGCCGCCTCCGCCGAACCAGATAGTCTGGGGGCTAGTCTTCGTCGTGGCCGCGTACGCCATGCTCGCCCTGCTGTTCTACTGCCTCAGAAAGTTCGAGACGCTCACCGCCGATTCCTGCGCCGAGATAAGAGAAAGGCTAAAGCTGCCTATGTGGGCTCTGTCGACGGCGCTGACCGCCATGTTCCTCTGTCCCCCTTCGCCGTTGAGCCTACTCGTCAGCTGGGTGATGGTTCTGCTCGTCGCCATTGGTGGGTTCTTTTGGCTGCTTTTCTCCGACACCTGGCAGTTTGGCAACAGCTTGGACAAATGGAACGACGAGGCTTCTCAGATGGAGGAGAAAGTGTGAATTATTCATTTGCATAAATATGATCACTATTATCTCTAGCTAATTCACAAAAATAGGGGATGGCTATGTTGCATACAACTTTTATTTATAAAAAAGTTTGAAACCTTTGCCCCTCACTGTTTTCTACTCCCCGTCACTCAGACATAAATCTTCATTTGCATAAACATGCTTCCTATTATCAAAGTTTGATGATTAGTGGAAGATAGGAAAAGTGTGCCATATTCAGTAATCATTCTCATAAAAAATTGCTTTGTAAAGAAGATATATGACTACCTCTAACCTGATTATCTCTTTGTCGTGTATAAATTTGGTCAGCAAAAAAGTACAGCTACTAGCTCCCGTATGTAAGCTGAACTTGTAGTTATACAGTACTGTTTGTGTGGATCATGCGTGTACGTTCTATAATCTATATATAAATATAAACAACCGGTATGTATTTACCTTGTCCAGCGAAAAACCTTTCATTTGCTTGTACAGCTTAGGAAGCATATTTGATCTTCTTTCCGCTAAGGAAAGAAACAGGAAAAAAAAGCAAGATCAATTTCAATTAATAGGAATAAAAACAAAACAATCCAAAAGGGGTTTGAACGACGGAGACATTTCTTTTTGGGATTTTCTACGGATTCAAATAAAAAAAACCCGATCCAAATACGTGCGTTAAAGTGGAAAAGTCAACTTACCTGTATTTGCTTGTCACCGTCGAAAAATGGGGGTGCCTATGTATAAGATGACATATTCTTCCATAGTTATAAGTCACAAGTTTGAATCATTTAAACTTACTTATTAAACCATTAAATCAAAATAAGGTTATATTCTTTTGGACTGTGACTGATGATTTTTAGTTGTGCTTTTCAAAACAGCAACAGACGATGGAGACATTGACGTTGTAGGACCAATATGCCAACAGAGAGCGGATGAATGATGTTTTTTTTTAAAAAAAATCCGAAATATTCGCTAATCCTTCACTCCAATAACTACAAAACTATGAAGATTAAAAATGGAAAGCCAATACAAAACCTAGCAAATCAAGAAACTAAAAACTACGGAATGAACCTTCAAGAAGCTATGGGGGTGTTTGGCAACGGCTGCGGCTTATGGCTTTTGGCTGAAATTTTTGAATTTTGGCTGTTTACGGTACAGATTACGGAGAGACAGATACTCGCTTGCGATTTTGACTTGTACAGATGTTGGGCTTTTAACGTGTAGATCGTTTAACTTGTAGACCCCGTCTTGAGAAAATACTCCGTTTGAAAGTTAGGTACTGTAGCAAAAGCCAAAAGCCGCCGGCTTCGGAGCAAAAGAACAGGCCCTATAGCTAGTATTACCGCTACAATGAATTCAAACGATGAATAGTAAAATCAACACTATTATAAAACTAAGAATCTATATAACTTTTGATCTGTAGATCCAAATGACTTGAAACTTGACATGCACATTCTCTAAGATATCAAAAACCTACTCCAATCAATGATCAACGAATCGTTACCAAAGTTCTAAAATTTTCTGTTTGAAGAAAGGTTGCACCAAAAATGGTGAGTACGATTTGCTCGTGGGTAAATGATGGACAAGATGAGTTTAGATATATACTCCCAGAAATAGGGGTGTTACAAGGTCCATTACCACACAACGCACCAACGACAGACCCCATCCAGCAGAAGCTATTTCAGTCTTCTAGTCGCGGGGCCATCCTTGAGAGCGCCTGAAAGTAGAGGTGAAAATGGGTCAAAAAGTTTCCGACTGATCTGGATAATTTTCGAATACGGAATGTTTCGGCTCGGATTTTTGTCAGATAGTCTCAGATCGAAAACGAATACGGATTTTTTTGTCGGAAACAATACAAATATAATAGCATACTATCCGTCGAATACGAATACGGACTCGAACTATCCGATAAAGACAGAGTCCGGATATCCAGTCCACTAACCATAACTAAGCCCATTGGCCATAGCCGCTACTAATCAGTGTTGTAGGCGTGCAGCTGAGGCGAATGAAGTGCACGCATGAGTAAAGATGGCAATGGGTCTATACCCATTGGGTTTCACCACCTCAAACCCACCTCCATTAAGCAAAAACATCCCCGCTGGAGGACCCAATAACACAGGCGGGTACAACATTTCCCCCAAACCCATACCCGCGTGGGTGAAATAAACCCGGCGGGTGACCCATACCCGAGACATGATAGTGCATAAACCATTCCAGAATACAACCATCAGGAGTTATATGACTTCATTCACTTCACTACTTCAGTAATCAGTGCATCAAAAGGCCAATGGACAGTGGCCAATAGGCAATAGCACATTGCATTTTGCCACATAACAGTACTTCACTACACATTACTAGTTAATCACTTAATCAGTACACACCAAAAGGGATACATAAATATTTCTTTGCCCTTGCACTTGCTGAATGCCACAAAACCAAAAGATGTTGCCTTGCTAACTTGCACAAAAGTTTGGCTATGCTGAAGCATCATGTTCAAAGATCTTTCTAACTGCAGCATTTGGCTCCTGCAGTTAGCATAGCTTCATGATGCATTTGGCTACTTGCACAAAACCAAAAGATCTTTCTAACTCATACTGAAGCATCATGTTCAAAGTTTAAGCTCCTGCAGTAGCACACACAAGATAGTTAACTTTCTAACAAGGCAAAAGGCAATAGAATGAATGTAGTTGAAAATTAGTGAGCTAATCACCTGAAGTCCCTCTTGGATGTCCTGGAGACAAGACCAAAAGCTAGAAGCTGCTCTATCCTTGTCATGATCTAAACAGAAGAAGAATTAGTTTGCTTATTGCAGCAGTTTTAAAGAAACAAAAAATTGCACAACACATATACCTTTAAATTTGTTCCGAATCCAATCTTGTGAGCACATCAAAGCCTCAAGCAACTGAGAAGTGAGCCTACTACGATGCGGACTAAGAACTCTTCCACTAGTGCTGAAAGCAGACTCTGAAGCAACTGTACTCACTGGAATGGCAAAAATATCTCTTGCAATCCTCCTCAAGGTAGGATAACGTGTGCCAGCCAACTTCCACCAATCCAAAACCTTGAAGTTCTTAGTTGCTAATGGGACCAAATCATCCTCCAAGTAATGGTCTAGTTCAGATTTAAACATCATGGCAGCAGGCCTTTTACTTGCAACACGTGCACTAAACGAAGATAAGAAGTCAGTAGTGTTGTCAAGTGAGTGTGCTGATGATTCAGTGTTGTCCTCCTCCTCTTCCACATGATACTCAAGCATCAAATCACTTAACAATGCTAAGACCTCAGCAACTTTATCCTCACAATCTTTACCAGTTGTGCCAAGTAACCACTCAAAGCACATAAGCAACATTAAGTTTTTGAATCGAGGATCAAGAACAGTTGCTATGCCCATTAGTCCTTGAATATCAGACCAATACTTATCAAACTTCTTAACCATATGGACTGACATGGCTTCAACTAATGGGTTACCACAACTCGACCATTGCCTGATTTTCATTCTAATCTCACAAATTTTGGTGAAGTAAATATTTGCAGTCACATAATCAGTCCCAGAAAATAGCTCGGTTATGTCATTGAACAATCTAAGCCTTTCTACAACATCAGCAGCAAACTTCCATTCGTCCTCACTAGGCAAACAAGTGTATTGTTTATCGACCCGACTTGCTCTAGTGAAAACAGCCTTGTACGGTAGTGCAATACTAAGCATTTGGAATGTTGAATTCCATCTAGTCTTGCAATCAAGGTGCAGCTTTTGCTCAATTTTAATTTTCACATAATTAGCTATCTCCTCAAACTTCTCAATTCTCTTTGGTGTGGCTGTCCAAAAAGCTATGCTATCACGAATATTTTCAATTGCATCTTTCAATTCTTCTAATCCATCCTTAACAATCAGATTAAGGATATGAGCAGCACAACGCATATGTAATACTTTACCATCAGATATAAGCTTGCTTTTACCAATTTTTCTCACAAGCAAAGGAATTGTTCCATCATTGGTACTGCAATTGTCAAGAGTGATAGTGGATACCTTCTCATCAAGATTCCATTCAACTAAGGCTTCATGTAGTTCTTCAGCAATGACTTCAGAAGTGTGAGGAGCAGGCACATAAATAAACCTATATAGATGAGCAAGCACATATAAAATTAGATTCACAAACACAAATATGTTATATGCAACCAATACTTCAACTAATCACAATTCAGTAACCAACCTCATGATAATATTTCTAAGAGTCCAAGATTCATCAATAAAGTGTGCTGTAATAGCCATATAACCTCTCTTTTGGTTGTCTGAAGTCCACAAATCAGTAGTGATAGCTACCCTTGATTTAATTCCAGCCATATATTGAATGGCTTTCTTCTTCTCTGCTTCATATTTCTCCATAATGAAATTCCTGAGATCAATCAGAATAGTATAATGCTTATACTCGTATACCTTACTGACAAATCAATTGACAGAACAAAGAAACTAGGAAATGCATAGCACTTAACAATCATATACCTTACTGTGTTCCTAGTCCCCATCTTGAATTGTGGCTGAAGTGCACCTACGAATCTTCGAAAGCCGACATGATCAACCATGCTCAAGGGATACTCATGCAATATGATCATATTAGCAAGTTCATCCTTAGCTGTGTCTGGATCAAATGTGTAGTTCTCTACTGCCATTTTCCCTGCCTCTATGGAACCAAACCTTAAATGTGGTTGCACCAATACCTTGTTCCCCATCTTGATCCTTTTAAGTGTGCAGGTCTTCAAATGATCACGAAGGTGGCTAGTTCCATTCTTTGTTGCACCAGAAAGTTTCTTGGAACAATGCATGCATTTTGCCTTGATTGTACCCATGTATTTCACTCTTTTAAACTCCTTCCAAACAGCTGAAGTCAACTTTCTCTTCAAACCTGGATCAGCACCATCTTCCTCTTCATCATCTTCTATTTCAATTAGCTCCTTTTCATCATCTACTTCCACTTGTTCTGAGTCATTGATAGACTCTGGTTGTGATCCTCTAGACAACGCAAGTGACTCTGATGCTGGTTGTGATGCTTCAGAACATGGGCCTTGGTTGCTACCCCCACTGCCCGTCGACATCTTCTTGAAACTACACAAACATATCAACAAAACCAGATCAAACTATCATGAACACATTCAGTCAAACAAGTCATACACACATATCATCCATGCTTACCAAAGAGATTGTACGATGTTCCCGCTAGGACGCTTGGGAGGAGTAGTGCCTGAAGTGGGACAAACGGGAGGCCGGCAGCTCTTTTTGTTCTGAACCTTGGTGTTGCGCCGCTTTGGATCAGGGACGGCGGCAGCATTTGGCCTTGGACAGGGGCGGCTGTTCGGACCACTGGCCGCGTTGAGTTCTTTGACAGTAGGAGAAGAAACTATTGGATCTGGCGGCTGCCGGTCAGGTTCATGCACGTCGACGTCCCTTCGGGATGGGGTGGGTGGATTAGATGCAGTGGTGACTACTGACTAGGGTTAGTATTAAGCTTCCTGCAATGCAATGGAAACAAGGGTTAAAGGAGGCGAGGAAGCTTCACCGGCTGTCGTTGTTCGTCGAGCCGGAGAGTGCCGCCATGGGGGGGGCGGCGTCGAACGGTGAGGGGGCAGCGGCGCCGAACGGTGAGGGGGGAGCGGCGCCGAACGGCGAGGGGGGCGGCGGCGCCGAACGGTGAGGGAACGGCGAGGGGGGGAGCGGCGTCGAACGGTGAGGGGGCGGCGGCGCCGAACGGTGAGGGGGGGGGAGCGGCGCCGAACGGCGAGGGGGGGGAGCGGCGCCGAACGGTGAGGGGGGAGCGGCGCCGAACGGTGAGGGGGCAGCGGCGCCGAACGGTGAGGAGGGCGGCGGCGGCGGCGGCTTGGAGGGCGGCGGGGGCGGCGGCGCCGAATGGTGAGGGACTGAGGTCTGAGGGGGCAGCGGCGAACGGATTGGAATTTGGAAGGCGGCAGAAATGGGGAATTGGGGATTTGGTCTCTGCCTCTCTGGCCGTCTGGCGGTCTGGCCTCTGCCGGCCGTCTCCCGTCTGGGACTCTGGAGATTGGGGTCGGGGAATAGGGTTAGCCGGTTAGGGTTTTAGTTTCTATCTATTGGGCTGGGCTAAATCTTATTATTTGTTATGTGGGCTGGGCTACAAATAGATGGCCCATAAATACTCGGGTATCCATTGGGTAATGGGTATGGGTAGTGCCAAACCATACCCATACCCGCATACCCATTGGGTCCTATTTTTCTTCATTAGTAGACCCATGGGTAGATATTTTAACCCATATATGTACCCTAATGGGGTAATTACCCATCGGGTTTCGGGTTATGGGTACCCATTGCCATCTTTACGCATGAGGTGGGTTGGTTGGTGGAACTGCATGCGCCCCGCTGGCTGTTGCTGCTGCCATCGCCACGTGGTCAAAACTCAAAGCTTGATCCAAACGTTTAATTGGCGCGCGTATCGTTTTACTACATCGTAGTAGGAGCAGGATGCCAAGAGCTGCAAGCTACATGTGTGAAGTGCAGCATTAGCCATACTGCCCATACATATATAATGCAGCTAACACTGGCCATTAATACTGTTGCTGCATGTATGCTGAAACCAATTTGGGGACTATCAAGTATATTTCTACTGTGGATGAAAATACTTAAACTTGTTCAAATTTCATGTATATTTTGACAAGATAAACTAGTTATGTATTTTCATTTATTTTGGATGTATAATTTAAGGGTTGTCCATGTTCCGATAAATATTCGTGACCGTATTCGTTTTGATTCGTATTCGCTTCGTACCTATATTTGATATTATTCGTATTCATATTTGTATCCAAGGTATCCGTATTCATATCCTCATTGAAAAAAATATAAAAACAAATATGGTAAAGACATTTTATGTCCGTATTCGATTCGTTTGCATCCCTACCTGAAAGCCTCCATTGCTACACGATGCAAAGCACCTCTTTTCTCGCTACAAAAGCAGCCCCGAATTGATTATATGCCACTGCAATCTCATGTTAAAAATGTCATCACAATCGACTTCCTTTAAAAATACCACTCTAATCATAAAATACTCCTACAGATACCATTATGCTCAATACTATCCGATTTTTAATTAATACACATTCCATGTTTTGTTTATTTTTGTATGGACAAAATACATATCGACATAAGAGAGGTGTATTCATATAAGATGGCCTTTCATTGATGCCATTATGATCAATACAAGCCAATTTTACATTAATACACCTTCGGTATTCCGATTTGTATTTTTGTGTAGATAAAGGTCACTCCAATCATCTCATACTCGTATAAATATCATTATAATCAATAAAAACCTATTTTATATCAATACAAATCAGCTAATATTGAGCATAATGGTATTTATAGGAGTGTTTTATGATTGGAATGTTATTTTCAAAGAAACATGATTATATTGATATTTTTCGGACCGAACACGATTACAATAACATATAATCAATTATCCCTATATTGTACGTGTCAGGTTTGTTGGGTCTGCAAGCATGCAAGTAGGGGCGGATTTGGGCCCCCGGCAAAGTGGGCTTTAGCCCGGGGCGTGAGAAATTTTATAGTGTATAGCCCAGGTCAGCCCGGGGTATTATCATTACTATTCAGCCCAGGTAGCCCATATATATTTCACTATTCAGCCCACCAGTCTCTGTCTCCGCGCGGCCCCCGCCCACCACTGTCTACAGCTCTCCGTGCCCGCGCGGCCCAAGGCCCCAAGCAATATCTGCCTCAGACTCTTTGAATCAAGTGTTAGAGGAACCCTAGCTTATTACTCTGTCGATCCATTCATCCAGAGAAGAGAGAAGTCCTGCGCGGCTGCGCCCGCCGCCACACCGCACCGCAAGCCGCCCCGCCTTCCGGCGCCGCCCGCCTCCAGGGGAGTGACCGAGTGAGAGTTGAGACAGTGAGTTATAAAGGTTGTCAATACTCAAATCTCTATTTTGTTGTTAGTTGTTACTATTGTCAGTTTGTCACTATATGCAACATTGTGCACTTGTGCTACTGCTACATGTTTCCTTTTTTCTTTTTGTATATTTGTATTATCTTTTAAATTTTGAGTATGAACCTTTTCTGCATAATATATGCAGGGCGGACTTAGGATGAAAACTGAGTGAGAACACAAATTCCATATGACATGTTTTCCATGATTCGATCTAATGTTTGCAACTCTCTGTCTGCATAATATATGCAGGGCAGACTTAGGATGAAAACTGAGTGAGAACACAAATTCCATATGACATGTTTTCCATGATTCGATCTAATGTTTGCAACACTCTGTCTGTGGTTTTATGCGTGTGAAATTGGAATCTATGTGGTAAACCCTGATATTTGTCCTATGAAATTGCCTTCCTGCACATATTAGACAATAGACAATTAGACATCATTCATGATTTCATATTTTCATGTCAGGTACTTCCTTACCATGTATTTCATTGTACCATGTCATATGGAATTATACATAATCTCTGCCGTATCACCCCGATGTGTTAGTGGAATTATATACTAAAATGTGGTTTTATGTGTTTTATGTCTTAAAAAATGAAGCTAGGAGTTATTTTAGTCAATACAAAATGAAGCGGGTGAAGACATTGTCATCGTATTTTTCAACAGAAACACAATCCAACGAAACACGAGAAACAGGAGGCAGTAATACGCATCAAAATAATCCTCTGTTGTACTCAGTCCAGATGATATTGTTGCTGATCCTGGTCTTTGGTAAGAAACAATATCACCCGACTAGTGTCACGTAAGAAACAATTATCTCGTGCTAGTGGTAAGTTAGCTTCTTATAAATATAGACTTCGTGTTGTTCATATTTATTCATACACATGTTTAATTTACTCTCATATGTTGTCTTTACAGGTTCTGGTTCATGTCCAACTATCAATGAAGAAATGACAGAATAGGATAGAGAGCAAATCATTGTAATTTAGGTACTCAAATTATATCTCTATTATGTTACATTTTTTGTACGTTGAGATCATGTCATGTTCTTCGTATTATGCTTTATGTTTGCTTGTTTAGTATTGAACTCAAGTTTCATATCAGTAATACAATTAGCCAATTATGATATACTTTTGTTATATCGTGGTATGAGTACAAATTGACATTAATTTTGGGTGGTTAGAGTTCAGTTCGGGGCGTAGCTAAATCCTGGTTCCACCTCTGCATACAAGCATCTTGTTTTTGAAAAGTCTGCATTCCGTGTTTTCCAAATGGACCAACGTCCAACATGTAGCAGCACAGCCCATCGCTGTCAACTTGTTATCTCTATTAAAACCTACGTACGCCTAGTTGTTAAACAAGTCGCTCAATTTGGTTCTTTCGATCCGACAAGAGTAGAAATACTGTGCTCTCCGGCTCTTACGTCACGCCAACGCGCACGAGGCTGCCACTGCAGAAGTGCAGAGCCATTTTCCAAATCCCAACCCACTGTCAGAGGTCAAAGACCCCGTTGTTTTAGTCTTCAATGGTCTTTTGATTTCCTTTTTTAGCGATTTCAAATTAGTAGCCTAATAACCCATAATTAAAAGTTATAAGCCTAGCTAAAAACAACCGGTCATCTTTTGATTTAACTTTTTAATAATTATTATTTATTAGACTAATAAATAATAATCTAAAGCTATAACCGTGACAGAAAAAACGCCACTAGAAACTACTAATCTAGAGCAACAAAGCAGGCCAGAGGTTAAGCTGCACCTTTCTCGAGAACGCGCGTCCAGAATATGGGCGTGCGAGCCAGTGCAAAGGGAGAAATTGCTACTGAATATCAGGAATTTCTGTTTTTTGGTTGGGTTGAAATAAATTGATTTATAGCTTAGATAAAACCCTTGTTCAAAGAGTTTCATACCCTTTCTTCTTTTTCTTTTTTTTTAAAACTGTTGCATTTTCCAGCCTACTAATTTCCGCTCATTTTTGGCCCTTCTATTTGAACATATAAGGGGATAAGGGAGCTCGGAATTGTAAGTCAACGTGCGTGTTCACGGTTTAGCTTCCGGATAGACTTGGGTCCTACTTATTTGGACTTAAAGCTTATGGTTTTTATTTTTTTCACTGTTTTAGCTTATTTTCACTATAATTTATGTGAGCTATTTTAGTATAATTAAATTTTAAAAATATAAAAGAGAGAAAAAGGATATATTACACATGGTTTCTCGTCAAATTAAACTTTTTGATGAACTAATTGTCGTACGTAATTCAATACCTCGGGTTAATGATCGATTGGTACTACAAACTTTTTAAAATTCAATAGCCCGGATTAAAGATCATCTGGTACTTACAAACTTCGAAACCAGCAAGCAACCTAATCGTAGTTAGAGCATCTTCAATAGTATCATCTTAGCTGTCACTTAGTTATATTAAATAAATAAAATCCTATGTTAAAAAGAAAGGAGGTGAGTAGAGATAATGTGTTATCTTTTATGTAAGAGAGAACTTGAGTTCGTAAACCAACGTAAATAGTGAGAGAGTGTGAGACAAGAAGTTATGGTAAAAATAGTTAGAGAAATGATTTATTATTGAAAAGGTTGTCTCTAATGATGTCTTTAGATGAGACAGAAGTCATAGAGACAACATTAAGAGGCAAGTCATTGTACATGTCCTAAGAGAAAGCATATTATCTTTTCTTATCTCTTCTTTTTTGTACATAAAATTTTATTTATTTAATATAGATAAAAATAGCTAAGACCTATGAAAGAAGATCCAACCAAAGACCGCATCACTAGGAGCTATTCCAGACTTCCAGTCACGGCCCCCATTCTTGAGAGCGCTGAAGCCTCCATTGCCACACGACGCGACTGGTCAGCACCTCTTCTCTCGCTACAAAAGCAGCCCAGAATTCAAGCCAATAACACATACTACCTCCGTTTCGATTTACTTGGTATTTTTAATTAAGTTTTTCTTTCACAAATATTTACTAAGTTTAAAGAAACTATAAATTATAAGATATAAGTTGAAAAGGAGGGAAAGAAAAGGGCCCTCTCTGCCAGTGGCGGATCTAGGAAATTTTTTTTGGAGGGGCTGAAGTACCTTCAGCTCGACCTCAGCCACTTCTACATTATACATCCATAGCTAAAAATTTAGGGGGGGCTCCAAGGGTCCGGTAGCGGTAGGGGGGCTCGAGCCCCCCGCCCCACCGCTAGATCCGCCCCTGCTCTCTGCCAAGATAGCTGCTTGCTTCTCGTTAGAGCTTTCCTTCGCTCACAGAATTTGATACCTTTATCTGTAATTCCACTGTTGCTGTAATCTCTATCTTCGATCTATATCAGTGTTTCTGGTAATCTAGTCTTGTTGCTTATAACATGTGTCAATGATTTGCTTGTATTATTTATCCATTGCTCACTATGTTACGACCGTTGTTAGGTATTTGCTGAGATTTACAACTCGGAATGTATGCACAGCTGACAATGGACGGCAAGGCAGCTGCAGCGGCACAACTACATTAACAGCTGCAGCAGCAGCATGCAGCGGCTGCGGAGCGGAAGAGCACGTACGGCGTAACAAATGCAATGGGAGAAATTGCTGCTGAATTCAGGCTAATTTCCGCTCATTTTCGGCCCTTCTATTTGCACATAAGGACATAAGGAAGCTCGGAATCGTGAGTCAAGTCCACGTACGTGTAACGTGCTCACGTTTTAGCTTCCGGATAGACTTGGTTCGATCGGGCCATGGAGCGTCTTGCCAGGTATTCTCCGAAGCAAATGTTTTCAGTTAGTTCACAGGCTTACAGCTTTCCCTATAAATACAGGGTAGCACTATAGTGGTATCAGAGCCGGCTGCTTAACCGTAGGTTGAGACCTAAGGCAGACTAGGAAGCGATTTCATCGCAAAACCTAATTTAAACCCTAAAAGGAGTTTACAAAAAATATAAGTATCATTGATGTCTTTTTCCTCTCTTGTTGCTACCTTATCTGTCCTAATTTACTTCAGCTTAAGTTTTAGTTCTTGCAAATGTTTACTGTTTTACGTGTCTAACTTCAAATTTTCGTTTTCGGCAGATGGTTCACTACATCCACTTACGACCCAAGCGGATGGAGGGATGGCCCTCCAAATTATGGGAGATGCAGCAGTTCCTCAGCGCGGACGGGTATCATAAGCCCGTGTTCCACGCCGTTAGTCGCTTCCGTGAGGAGGAGCAATTTGAGTGGAAGGCATGGGTAACCTTGACACCCTTGCCTGTCCGCCCAGACGAGGAGCGGAAGTTTGTTGCGCGTCAGATCAGGAAGGACGACGCCGTTCAGGACGTAGCCCGCAAGGCTACGATCTACCTGAGTGGCTACTACGACATGGAGTTCGCCGAGTCACCGTTCGACCTCATCCCTCGGACGCTCCACAGGGGAGAGTCCTTTGCCGTGCCCGAGTTTCGCGAGGAGGACGACCCCCGCCTAGCAGGGGTCGCCAACATCGTGGCCCAGCAGGAGTTCCAGTACGAGAAAGCCGTGATGGAGTCCCGGTTCTTGCAGCATCAGCTCCTGGAGGCTCGCCAGGAGATTCGCCAGCTCCGCCTGGCCCTCATCCGCTTTGAGGCAGTCGAGGTGGGTGAGATGTCAGCCTGTGGAGAGTCTCCCAGCGTCCACTCCCCGAGCCCTTCGGTACAGTCCCGCCTGAGGCGCAGACCCACGGCCCGGGAGTATCGTGCACGTTTCTGCCGTGCGGCACCTCTCGCCCTGCCAGCCGCGGAGGCCGACGAGGAGTCACGCGCGTAGCTTCAGTTCGCTAGTTAGAATGAACCAGTGGAATAGCAATACTTTTGTATGTAATAGCAAGTCTGTAACTTAAACCCTAAGTGGTGAGTACCACTTGCTAGTTGTAAAAATTTATGTTGTCTATCCTTTAATTTGGTTGCTTAATATCAGTATTTCCTGTGCCTTTCAAAGCTTTCTCCTGTCCCTTTTCGTTCTGGTTCTTATCTTTTTCGTCCTATACTTGCCTTGAAAATTCAATGTCTTACTTATCTACTCTTTGTTCATAAAAGCCGCTGCAAAGCTAACCCCAAGATTCCAATTGGCAGCATTTCAATAAGCAGGATGGATCCAGGACAGCAGAGCAGACAGATCACCGGGCAGGGTGCACCTGCCACTGATCAGGCAACATTGGCCAACGTTCTCGCTATGATGGAACAAAATAGACATCAAACCGAACAAAATATGGCAAGGATACTAGAACAACACACCCACCTCCTTGAACAGATTGCAACATGACCAACAGGAGGCCAAGGTGGGAACAATGGCAACCGGGATGGTACTCCAATTACCTCTCGATGGGCCGATTTCCAGAAAACACGCCCACCTACCTTTTCCACGACAGCTGACCCTCTAGCAGCAGAAGATTGGCTACTGGATGTGGAAAGGAAGCTCCAGACAGTGCAATGTGAAGACAAAGAGAAAGTACTATATGCGTCTCACCAGCTGCAAGGTCCTGCAGCAACGTGGTGGATTAACCACCAACGCATACAGAAGAATAGAGAGATCAGTTGGGAGGAATTTTCAAAAGCCTTCCGCAAAGCACATATTCCCGATGGAGTCATCGAAGCCAAGCGCCGAGAGTTTTTGGCGCTCAAGCAAGGCGGAAGCACCGTGATGGAGTACTTACACCAGTTCAATCACCTCTCCAGATTTGCTCCAGAAGACGTCGACAAGGAAGAGAAAAAGATGGAGAAATTCAGAGCAAGGTTGCAGAAATCATTGAAATTTCACATTTCAGCCATAAAATTCAAGGACCTGCCTGACCTGGTGGACAGCCTTATTACATCTGAAGAAGCTCGAAATGAGATGGAGGACTTCAGGAAGAAGAAAGCTATGTACAAGCCCTCTTCGCCAGCTCCCAGTGCTCAACGTGGGAGGACAACTGGGACACCTCAATTTCGACCCCAAGCACAGCGACAATTTGTGTTTCTTCCAAGGCCGCAGCATAACCAAATTCAACAGCATTCAGCACCATAACCACTGGCGATCAAGTGCCCCACGTGTGGGGGAAATCATTATGCAAACAATTGCCCCAGAAGGTCAAATGCCTGTTATCACTGTGGGGAGATTGGTCACTATAGAGACTAGTGTCCCCGCCGGAATCTGCCATCTGAAGTGGCAAAAATACAAGCTCAGAATAAGCAACAGGGTGTCCAAACCATTACGGTCGCGCCCACCCCTGGTGGGGGCTACTTGCAAGCGAAGCCACAACAGCCACAAACGACCACCGGGTCAGCTACATACAGCAGAGGCAAGGGCAGACCAGGAACCACTTACTATGCCAGGGTGAACCATGTGTCAGCAGAAGATGCAGCAGGAGCCAGCGACATCATTACGGGTATGTTCCCAATCAACTCCATACCTGCATTGATTTTGTTTGATCGTGGTGCAACGCATTCTTTCATTTCAAAGAGTTTTGCCTCAAGATATCAGTTACCTTCTGTCTCCTTGCCAAGACCCTATGTGGTTGAAACCACTAGGATTAGGATGGAGTCCCACAGCGGGTGTGGTGGACTCAACATAAAAATACACGGGGTAGATTTTAGAGCAGATTTACTACACCTAGACATGACAGGGTTAGATGCCATTTTGGGCATGAACTGGCTGGCCAGAAATAAAGGCAAGGTAGATTGTGAGATCAAGACAGTGGCATTGATCAACCCGGAAGGTCAGAAAGTAGTGGTAAAAATAGATCGAGAACTGTTGAAGAATGTAAAGAAACAAATGCTCAACGCATTGGCAGTCACACCTGACCAAGTGCCAGTAGTACAAGAGTACCCTGATGTCTTCTCGGAGGAACTGCCAGGAAGACCCCTTGACAGGCAGGTAGAACTTGCCATAGAGTTGATTCCAGGCACTAAGCCAATCGCCAAGCATCAGTACAGGATGTCTGCCAGTGAATTGAAAGAGCTCAAGAAGCAATTAGATAAATTACAAGAAAACGAGTTTATTCGACTAAGGCCCCGTTTGGCACGGCTCCACTTCACAAGTGGAGCTGTTTTTTTTTGCTTCAGCTCCACGAACAGCTCCACCGGTGGAGCTGGAGCTGTTTTGGTAGACTGTTTGGCAAAACAGCTCCACCTGTTTTATCATGCATGGTTGAGAGATGTCAATTGTCCAATATACCCCTGTCTATTTGGCTTGTAGTAACATCAAGAGCTGTATGTTTCTACATGATTTTTCATCCGAGTAAATTTGAATTCAAAAAAAATTAAAATTTAAAATAACACAAAGTATTAGCAACCAATATTTAAAGGCGGCGGCGCTCCCTTCACGGTCGAAGACGAGAAGACCGAACAGAGGAACGGGAACGGGAGAATAGAAGAGCCGGTGGCAGATCGCGTAAATTCACGAAAGTACAAGGGCAGTGGCATGCGAGCCTGCGGATGGAGCCGGGTGGAGCTACTTTTTTTAGCTCCATCTCGTACATATCTTTTGTCTCAGCATGTTTTAAGGGACTCCTTGGGTGGAGCTATTTTGTTTTACCCCGTTTGGCACAAAACGGCTCCAAACAGCTCCAGGAGCCGGTGGTGGAGCTGTGCCAAACGGGGCCTAAGTGTTTCACCTTGGTCGGCACCAGTTCTATTTGTGAGAAAGAAGAATGGCGAATCAAGAATGTGCGTTGATTACAGAAGACTGAATACTGTCACAATCAAGAATAAATACCCACTGCCAAGAATTGACGATTTATTTGATCAACTCAAAGGAGCCAAAGTGTTTTCCAAGATCGATCTGCGCTCGCGTTATTATCAACTCAAAATCCGAGAGCAAAATAGGGAGAAGACAGCCTTCATCACCAGATATGGATTGTTTGAGTTCACGGTCGTGCCTTTTGGTTTGACCAATGCGCCAGCATATTTCATGAACCTTATGAATCTGGTGCATATGGATCAATTGGACCGATTCGTGATAGTCTTTATAGATGATATCTTGATTTATTCCAAGGATGAAGAGGAGCACAAGCAGCATCTACATATGGCATTGACGAGATTGAGAGAGCATCAACTATATGCCAAGTTCGACAAATGCAGCTTCTGGTTGAAAGAAGTTGCCTTCCTAGGTCACATCATCTCTGAAGAAGGAGTCAAGGTCGATCCCGAGAAAGTCAAGGCCGTCATGGAGTGGAAACAACCCGAGACGGTAACTGAGGTGAGAAGTTTCCTTGGATTGGCGAGTTATTATCGCCGATTCATAGAGGGATTCTCTAAAATATCCCGACCACTCACTCAGTTACTCAAGAAGGACAAGCCTTTCACTTGGACCAATGCTTGTGAAGAAAGCTTCCAACAACTGAAGACCAAGCTAACCACAACCCTAGTCTTAGTTTTGCCAGATCCAGACAAAGGGTTTCAGATCTACTGTGATGCCTCAAAGCAGGGACTGGGATGTGTTCTGATGCAAGACAGAAAGGTTGTGGCTTATGCATCAAGACAACTGAGGCCGCATGAGGAGAATTATCCAACACATGATATTGAACTAGCAGCTGTCGTGCATGCACTCAAAATCTGGAGGCACTACCTGCTAGAAAATCATTGCGAGATATTCTCTGATCACAAGAGCTTGAAGTACATCTTCACCCAACTAGAGTTAAATATGAGACAGCGAAGATGGTTGGAGCTAATTAAAGACTATGATGTGGAACTTCAATACCATCCAGGCAAAGCGAATGTCGTAGCAGATGCACTTAGCCGGAAGATCCATCAGAACAAAGCCAGTATGGACAGATATCCACTTGAACTACAGAGGGATATGCAACAGCTGAATTTGACGATTGCAGAGCAAGGGTGTGTAGCAGCACTGGAAATCCAACCTCTCCTGACAAATCAAATTAGGGCAACCCAAGACAGAGATGAAGAAATTCAACAACTCAAGAAGAAGATGCAGAAAGATGCCTCAACTGAATATGCCATAGACGAACATGGAATCCTCACCTTTCGTGGTCGCTATTGCATACCTGACAAGGAGTTGAAAGACTTGATCTTAGCAGAAGCCCATTCTTCTCAATTTTCAATCCATCCAGGAAGTACCAAGATGTACCAATACCTGAAGGAAAAATATTGGTGGAATGCGATGAAGAAAGAAGTGGCAGAATATGTGGCGAAATGTGATGTCTACCACAAATATAGATAGATCATCAAAAACCATCGGGATTATTGTAGCCTTTGCCGATTCTCGAATGGAAATGGAACAGCATCGGTATGGACTTTATCACTGGACTTCCCAGGACTCGTGAAGGATATGATGCTATCTGGGTCATTATCGACAGATTGACCAAGGTGGCTCATTGCCTCCCGGTCAAGCAAACTTATGGGAAGGACAAACTCGCCGAGCTGTACTTAAAAAAAATCATGACACTCCACAGAATCCCCAAGAGGATTGTTCCAGATAAAGGAGCACAGTTTACATCCAAATTCTGGGAGAAGTTACATGAAACTATGGGCACCGATCTGAATTTCAGCTCAGCATACCATCCACAAATGAATGGTCAGACAGAAAGAACAAATCAAATTTTGGAGGATATGTTGAGAGCCTGCGCTATTGTGTATGGAGCAGCTTGGGACACCTGTTTACCCTTTGCTTAGTTTTCTTACAACAACAGTTACCAAGCTAGTATTCAAATGGCTCCATTTGAAGCCTTGTATGGCCGGAAATGCAGAACACCACTAAACTGGTCAGAGACCGGAGAGCGTCAAGTTCTCGGTCCACAGATCGCTCAAGATGCATAAGCACATGTCAGGATCATCAGGGACAAGCTGAAGATTGCACAAGATCGTCAAAAGAGCTACGCCGACACACGCAGAAAAGACTTGTGTTTCGAAGCGGGAGATTTTGTGTACATTAAAGTCACTCCGTTTAAGATTGTTAAGAGATTCCAAGTCAATGGGAAATTAGCCCCAAGATATGTGGGACCATTTCAAGTCATCGGAAGAGTTGGAGAAGTAGCATATAAAGTTCGACTACCACCTAGTCTGATGAGGATACACGATGTATTCCACGTGTCCCAACTCAGGAAATGTGTATGGCAGCCCACAGATGAGGTACCATTATCAGATATTGAATTGCAAAACGACCTGACATATCCCGAAGAGCCTTTGCGAATACTTGAGACCATAGAGAGACAGCTCAGAAACAGAAATATCAGGTTTTGCAAAGTGTAGTGGAGAAGTCACACCCCAGAGGAATCCACTTGGGAGGAGTCTGACTTGCAGCGAGATTTCCCCAACCTATTCCCTGGACAAGCAAATCTCGAGGTCGAGATTCTTTTTAAGGGGGTAGGTTGAAAGACCCCAAAAATTTCAAACGAATTTTTGTGATTTTTCCTGATTTTTGGTGAATTTTTCGAGCCCTTTCCCAATTCGGCAAGCCCTCCAAAAACCCGCTTTCCATTTCGGGCTCTGCGTCTCCCTAACCCGGTAGCGCCTTTCCTCTCTCTGCCTTCCCCTCTCCCAGGCGCCACCCTCCCTTCCCGCCTCCTCCCTTTGCTCGCACCCGCGCGCGCCAGCTCCACCCGCCCACCGTTTTGCCACCGCCCAACGTTCAACCGCCTGGTCGGAAAACCGACAGCGCCCAAGTGGCACGCGTCACCCGACCCTCCCTCTCGGCCCCACCTGCCAGCCACTGTCTTCTCCTCCCTCCTCCGCACCGCGCGCCACCGCTCGCCAGCAGCCCAACTGCTTCCCCCCCTCTCTCTCGCGGATGCACGCTAACCCCGGTGTACAATCAAGTCACCACCCGCTCCTGTCACTCAGCTGCCAACTCCTGTACCACCGGCCATGCTTTTCCTCCCCTATTTCCCCCTCCGCTGAGGCCGTTTTCTCCCCTCTCTCCGTGCCTTCGATCCCCAACGCTCCAGAGCAGCTCCCATCTCCATTTTTCGTTTGCTGCAACATCGAGCCGCCTCCAGGAGTGGCCAATTGCAGTGCCATCGTCCCTAACTCCGTCGCCATCGTCCCCTGCGCCGGCGACCCCCGAAAGGCAATCTCTCTCCTTCCCCCACCATTCTTCAATTCCTTCTGTGTTGAGCTTCACTTCTGCGTGCTAACTCCGTTGGTAAACTCCCTTGACCAGGAGAGTCTCCGAGGAGCCCCACCACCGATGATCACCGCAGCCCCAAAGGAGCTCCCCGTGGCCAGCCCTCCCCGAAGCTCTTTAGCCAGCCCAACTACCGCCATTGTGAGCCTCTTACACCCCAAAACGTCAAACCACCCCCATTTTAGCTCGAGCATCTCCGGTGAACCCGTGCGCCGCGAGACCGAGTTCTTCCCCCTTGCCGCCGACCACCACCAGTAACTCCCATGCTCTTCTAGGGTCCAAAATGGAACCCCCACACCTAACTCTACCCCTTGACACCCTCCTTCTCCGCCGGAGATCATCGCTGTGGCCGGAGAGCAAGGGCCTTGCGCCTCTGCCTCTTTGGGGAGAACGCGCATGCGAGAGGAGGAAGACAACTACGTGGCTCCATCCCCGCCACTCCTCCCAATCGTTGCCATTTAAAAACAGCCGTCGGATGGGTCGCTACCGCAACCGTCCGATTTCCTTTAGCACACCCCCACCGCATCTCGCCCACCCATTCCCTCGCTATCTTGTCCATTCGCCCTCGCTGCGTGTCGGCCATCTGCCGAGACGAGGCGCGCGCGCGATATGGGTCGAGGCCGCGGCCCGTTACGGCCATGCCGGCTGAACAGTGCCAGGCCGCACAGGGGCAGGCCGTACTGTAGTGCCTGGGCCGGTCCGCTACTGTTCCAAGTGATTTTCCCGAATTTATTATTTTCCAAAACCCCAGAAAACCGAATAAAATCCTAGAAAATCAAAGAAATTCCCAAAAATTCCCAAATTACACCATTTTGCTCAGTTTAATGTCCTGAACCCATTTTTGAACTCCATTTCACCAATTTCATCTTTGAAAAATTTAAAAATCCCTATTTGAATACTTATGCAATTTATTCTTTTTTCATAAATTCATTTTCTCCTTGCTTGATTAGGCTCAAGCTGGATTTTAATTATTCTGTATGTTTGCGCTAGTGTCGGAGCTCCCGGAGACTTCAGGTTAGGGCCAGAATCAAGACAGTGCGAATTTCGAGATAACGAAGATCGTCGAGTGCCAAGGCAAGTTACCGGACTTTGATCATGTCGAATCCTATGCCATCTAAACTACATACTTATGGTATTTGCATTATGATTATTTGTGAAATGTTAGTTGCTTAAAATTAAAACTGTTTAGAATGATCTGTTATGTAGTTAATGCCTACCACCGTTAAATGCCATGTTGAAATTGCTGCCATACCTTTGATAACCCTAGTCATATTTACTTAATGGTATTATACTCAACTGTAGGATAAATACTGTTCACACAAATTCTACACTACTAAGGATGTGGCTGCGGGTCGGTAGATTTAAAACATTGGGTTTAGGGTAGAGGTGTTGTGGCACACCGCGAGTCGGTCTTCGCCCACCCCTTTGCCCTAGGGTGTAGGCTACGGCCTGGTGAAAATGTAAGGACTAGAACCTTGCGCCGAGCAAGTGACATAATATCCGCTCAACCGCCGGTGTTGACTTGTCAACCCTGGTTTAGTAGCTGCTCAACTCAAGTGAAGCCCTGCATTGGGAGTCGGTGTGGATCGGCAGATCTGAACTAAGACAACGATAGATCTCCACAACTCAGGCCTGGCGTTCCGTATCGGCCAACGGATACCCGAGGGTGTGCGGGCTCCTAACCTATCGGGTGGAGTGTATACCAAGAGTTGAGCAGTGAAAAGACCCGGTTACTTAACTCTGTCGCGAGGGTTAAGAATGCTTGTGGGTAAAATTGGGCAACTCTGCAGAGTCAAACTAACGGTATTTGAATACGCCGTGTTCCCGATTAATGAAACTGTGTCTATGGGTGATTCCAATAGCGAGGCATAAGTAGATATTATTGGTTTAACTTGAGTAGTCGAATAATCAATTTAAATGGAAAAACCCCCGTTAATCTTAAGGAGCAGTCCCTGGTTTGGAACTTCAAAATTGTTTACAAATAAAACAGCATCCACATACACTAATACAACAACTACATCCCCTCTCCTTGATAATCCATGCAACTAGATAAAATAGGGTTTCACTTGTAACTTGCTGAGTTGTTGTGCTCACGGCTTGCCGAACCAATTCAGAGTTTTAGAGTGCTGGTGAGGACCAGCCAGGCGAGGAACCTCCGGAGGAACCGTTCTTCGACGAAGATCCTTGGATATAGGTCTCGATTTGCTCTCAGGCTTCCTGGTCATTGTTTTGTAATGTAACATATTTTGGGCTTGCATGCCCGCTGCTGTAAGACACGGTTGTTAAACCTTATGTTGTATTAAAAGTTGTCTCTTATGTTGTAAGCATGTGCTATGATGATATTCTCTTACTTGACACTCCGTAACAATTCAAGTATTGGATAGTTGCGGAATGCCGGGTCCAGACGCCCCTGAAAACGGGGGCGTTACAACTATGGATTTCACAACTGCGCGTATGCATGCACAACTGACAATGGACGGCAAGGCAGCTGCAGCGGCACAACTACAGCAACAGCTGCAGCAGCAGCGTGCAGCGGCTGCGGAGCGGAAGAGCTGGCCGCGCAGGCTCTGCGGCCTGCTCCCGTTCCTCGCCTGCGTCCTCGTCGCCGTCCACTTCGCGCACACCACGTACGGCGTGCTACATGATCCACACGACCTTGCCTTCGTCGCGAACGCCGAGAGTCGGATGAGGGAGCGAATCAAGCTGTACATGTGGGCGCCGTCAACGGCGCTGACAGCCATGCTCGCGTGCGGCGTGTGGCCGATGATGCCGCCGGCGCTGAACCAGATAGTCTGGGGGCTAGTCTTCGTCGTGGCCGCGTACGCCATGCTTGCCCTGCTGTTCTACTGCCTCAGAGAGACGCTCACCGCCGATTCCTGCGCCGAGATAAGAGAAAGGCTAAAGCTGCCTATGTGGGCTCTGTCGACGGCGCTGACCGCCATGTTCCTCTGTCCCCCTTCACCGTTGAACCTACTCGTCAGCTGGGTGATGGCTCTGCTCGTCAGCAATGGTGGGTTCTTTTGGCTGCTTTACTCCGTTGAACCTATTATCAAAGTTTGATGCTTAGTGGAAGATGAGAGAAGTGTGCCATATTCAGCAATCATTCTCATAAAAATTTGCTTTGTAAAGAAGATATATGACTACCTGATTATCTCTTTCTCGTGTATAAATTTGGTCGGCAAAAAAGTATAGCTACTAGCTCCCGTATGTAAGCTGAACATGTAGGTATACAGTACTGTTTGTGTGGACCATGCGTGTCTATATATAATTATAAACAACCGCTACGTATTTACCTTGTCCAGCGAAAAACCTTTCATTTGCTCGTACAGCTTAGGAAGCATATTAGATCTTCTTTTCGCTAAGGAAAGAAACAGGGAAAAAAAAGAAAGATCAATTTCATTTAATAGGAAGAAAAACTCGAAAAGGGGTTCGAACGACGGAGACTTTTCTTTTTGGGATTTTCTACGGATTCAAATAAAAAGCCCCATCCAAATACGTGCGTTAAAGTGGAAAAGTTGGAAACTTAACTATATTTGCTTGTCACCGTCGAAAAATGGGGATACGTATGTATAAGGTGACTTATTCTTAATTATAAATCACAAGTTTGAATTATTTAAACTTTCTTATTGAACCATTGAATTAAAATAAGATCATATATTTTTGGGCTATAATTGATAGCTTTTGATTACGTTTTTAAAAACAGCAATAGATGACAGAGACATTAACGCTTTAAAAAACCGTCAAATTTATTTCGACTTTTGGAAGTGCCAAAAGAGCCTAAGAATCAAGCACGCACGTCTCAAGCCCATCTCAGAAAAGTCGACTTAAACTCGAAAAATGTCAAGCAACTTACAAATGGCGTGGCTCCAACACAATTCCACAGCAGGGCATAATCACAATGGATTAGGGGGCCTAAACCTCGGGGCTGCACCACTGCCGGAGCCCGT
Organism: Dendrocalamus latiflorus; assembly: GCA_017311315.1. Lineage (NCBI taxonomy): Eukaryota > Viridiplantae > Streptophyta > Magnoliopsida > Poales > Poaceae > Dendrocalamus > Dendrocalamus latiflorus. The sequence continues at coordinate 59,964,015 of CM029663.1, read as the reverse complement.
CCATGGAGAGCGTCGTCGTCGGTGCTGCGATGCCGATGGAGATCGCCTTCGGTGCTGCATGCGCGTCGAGGACATGCATATGATGCTGCCGCTCACGCCGGAGTTGATAAGAGCAATGAAGTGGGTAGCCGTGTCGAGGGGGGGCGAGCGAAACACGCGCATATGAGGCAAGGAGTTTCCATGACAATTGACTGACTCGGCCGAGGCCACCACACTCGGTCAAGTCCACCGCTGATCTGGCCTGCTTGCACCGTCGTGCACGTTACCACTAGCTTTGAAAAAAAGTCAGAACACCTTCAATGTTATGTTTTAGCTGATTAAATGAGAAGAGAAAAGGTATTAAATTAATTCAATATATTAGAAAGATCGATTTCAACAAAAAAAATATAGAATCGGACTATATATACTTAGAAATCGATTCAAATCATTAAAAAATTCATATAAGCATTAAACAACTACAGAACCAAATCCAACACCATGTCTGAGGTCAAAGGACCGTAGTTTGAGCTTTTTAATTGACTTTTGGTTTCAATTTTTTTAACAATCACTATTTATTATACTAATAAATTATAGTTAAAAACTATAAACTTGTAGCACCCTAATATTTGAACAGTGCCTTGGCGTTTCAAAAGTCAGCCATTATCTTAATTAGCATTTAAATGGATGGATTACCTTCCTTATCTCTCTCCTCTATCCATCTCCATCCCTCTCTCCCATACATATCAATCTATTCCTCCCTCTCCCATTTCTTCTCTCTCTGTCTGAATTTGGTCGGCGCGGGGCCTTGGTTGGTGGCGGCAGTGGCGGCTCGACGCCGGTGGTAGGCGGAAGCGGTGTCACACCGACCGTGGCAGCGCGAGGCGTCGAGAGGCGCATGGGTGGCGCGAGCCGAGCGACGTGGGGGAGGCACAGGCCAGGAGCGGTGCGGCGTATGCTGGCTAGAGTCAGAGAGAGAGAAGAAACGGGAGAGAGGGGGAATAGATTGATATGGATGGGAGCGGCGACGCTTGGGCAGCGGTGCGTGGCCGCAGACGGCACTCGGGCGGCGGTGCGTCGATGGTAGTGGCACAGCCAGGGCAAGCGGCGCGCGGGTAGTGCAACGTGCGATGCGTGGTGTAGGTGGCCGTGAGGCACTGCGATGGCAGCGGCACAACCCATGGCGGCGCTGGCGCCGGGTGCCGGCGGAGGTGGTGGCGTCGGTCGATGGTGCAAGGGCCGGTGCGGGTAGCGCGGCGTACTGGGTGGCACGGCACACGGTGCGTGGCGGCAACGGCTGGTGGCGGCGCGGCGTAGGCAACGGCTGATGGTGGCCGGCGGCGGCGGCAGCCGGCGCTAGTAACCGGTTTCCACGGCCACGTGATTTGGTCGACCGGGACACAGCCGAGTCACGTGTTCGCACAGGGTTTTGGATAGCCTTGCTTCGCGTGGCCGAATGAGTGTTCGGTCAGCCAAATGGCGATTCGCATGATGAAGGTTCAGCGAACGCAAATTTTTCTGGTCGAACGCACTTCCGCCCGTCTTTCCACAAGATTACCTTAGCCCTGATATGATTCATCTCCGTTCCACCTTGTGGGTTTGCGCGCAGCCTCCAAGGGGGCATTCGGGCAGTTACGCATCTTTGATCCTTCAAGAAGCGAGTCTGTCGAGCGTGTCCAAGGCAAGAACCTCGCGGTTGTGACCTTTCCGTTTCACATATCACGTGTTTCTAGATTACTTGTCATCTTGTCATTGAGTTCAGTTATCATATCACTCATACTTTCTTGACTATTATCATATCATTAAAGTTACCTAACTAATATCATATCATTAATGTTACCTGGCTAATATCATATCACCAAAGTTAACTGGCTAATATCATATCACTAAAATTACCTGGCTAATATCATATCACCAAAGTTAACTAGCTAATATCATATCACCAAAATTACCTGGCTAATATCATATCACAAAAGTTAATTGGCTAATACCATATCACTAAAGTTACCTGGCTATTAGCGTATTACTAAACATTACCTAGCTATTAACATATGAACATTATTACTTTAGGTTTAAAATTATTAGCACTCTTTTTACATAAGGGCTGCTATGTTTTAGTTTCTGATACCATGATTCATTAACTGCTTGATGTTGTATGTGCACCATGACGGATTTATATATACGTGATACCTGTTAATCTGACTAATAATCACTTGTCATGTAATAAAACTTGGATGGATGACAACTCTTGCATGAGCTATGTTATAATACCCCTTTTAGATTAATTCCCAAATCTCTACCACCTTATTATCATTCTATACCGCCCTCATATCGGGAGTTATACTCTCCATTCCCAGTCTCAACAAACCCTACCACTTATCCTAGTCTTATCCTTGCCATCTCTTTAGTTCCTTAAATTCATATTATATAATCTATCTATAATGTAACAGTTACCTTGTCACTATATTATCATTTCACATCGTCCTATCGGGTTTTAGGCCTTTTATTTTTAACACTGGCAAATTATTTCACTTCTCATAACCTTATTTTAGCCTTTCCTTAGTTTTCTTAAATTTACTCCTTACAATCTGGTAATAATATAACAATTACTTGGCTTAGGGTTATCCACATATAGGGGGATTTTCACCCACCTGGTAATGTACGGGGAGCCATACGCTTTCGTTACTCAGGATATTACACTCCATCTGCGGTTATACAATCAAGGATAGTGACGTGGCTGACTACTCTCGTATATCCGGGTATGTAGGAAGTAATTGCCAGTGCCATTATTATAACTTGCTAAATCTAATAAAAGAAATAACAATTACCTATCACGGGATTATCCATGTATAGAGGAGATTTTCACCCACCTGGTAATGTATGGGTGGCCGTACACTCTTGTTACTCAGAATATTATACCCCGTCTGTGGTTATACAGTCGAGGACAAAGATGTGCCTGACTACTCTTGTATAACCGGGTATGCAGGAGGCAATCGCCGGCGCCTTTGTCATAGCTTGCTAAATAACAATTGTCTATAATTTGACTGTTCCTGTGATCTCTATCTCCGATCTGTATCAGTGTTTCCAGTAATCTAGTTTCATTACTTATAACATGTGTCAATGACTTGTTTCCATTACTTGTCGTTTGGTTACCATGTTGCGACCGTTGTTGGGTACTTGCTGAAATTTTCAAATCTCAAGCTTGCTCTTTCCATTATCATGTAAAAGACCAGTGGAGTGATAACATCATGCATGGGTGGGAGCACTCGAGTTTTTATCACCGTGACTTGCTACTATTTATGTTATTTTTATTTATTCTTCATTTGTTTAGAAGTGGACCAGTCCCATGTTTCAAATATTTATTTTAGATTCTGCTTGTTCTCTAAGAAAGTATTCTTAAAGTTTTAATTTTCTTATGATTTCTCCTAATGTTTTTATTTTTTACTTTGATGATAACATTCCATAGTAATATCTTATATTGATATGTGAGATGTTACAAAATCATAACTGAAAAGTCTAGAGTAACAAAGCATGTCAAAGGTCAAGCTGCACATTTCTACGCGCGTCCAGATGCAATGGGAGAAATTGCTGCTGAATTTCAGGCTAATTTCCGCTCCATTTTCGGCCCTTCTATTTGAACATAAAGAGAGAAGGAAGCTTGGAATCGTGAGTCAAGTCCACGTACGCGTAACGTGGTCACGTTTTAGGTTCCGGATAGACTTTGATTCGATCGGGCCATGGAGCGTCTTGCCAGGTATTCTCGGAAATCGGAATCGATCAAATGTTGCCAGTTAGTTTACAGGCTTACAGCTTTCCCTATAAATACAGGGTAGCACTATGTGTTTCCCAACTGCGCGTATGGATGCACAAGTGACAATGGACGGCAAGGCAGCTGCAGCGGCACAACTACAGCAACAGCTGCGGCAGCAGCAGCAGCATGCAGCGGAGCAGAAGCAGAAGAGCTGGCTGCGCAGGCTCCGGGGCCTGCTCCCGTTCCTCGCCTACCTCCTTGTCGCCGTGAACTTCGCGCACACCACGTACCGCGTGCGACATGATCCACACGACCTGGCCTTCGTCGCGGGCGCGTACGCCATGCTTGCGCTGCTCTTCTTCTGTATCACCAAGTTCGAGAAGCTCACGACCGCCGATTGCCCCGCCGAGAGTAAGACGAGGGAGCGGCTCAAGCTGTACGTGTGGATGCTGTCGACGGCGCTGACTGCCTTGTTCTCGGCACGCATAGCGCCGATCATGCCGCCGCCGCTGAACTTGGTCATCCTCGTGATGGCGCTTCTCGTTACCGTTGGTGGGTTCTGCTTGCTGTTCCTCTGTGATGCTGGCACCGGTAGTAGCTTGGAGGCATTGTACAAGGCTTCTGATCAGCAGGAGAAAGTGTGATTACTTAATTACAGTAGTAACTGTTAGGAAACCTGGGCTTAGTCCTTAAACCTTGGTCTACAGTAGACACCTCATTAGTAGGCTATATATAAAGGTCCTATTCGCTATTTTGTACATATGTGAAAGATAAAACAATAAAGAAAGAACAGGAGTTCTTCCCCATACCTCTTGTGTTTCTAATCTACTATTTGCATCATCTGTGTTTGATCATCTCTTTTGCATAGAATGAATCAATCGGACTGAACTTATCAGCAACGGTTCCTCATCGCGTTATTAGCACAAATTGCTCCGTGGATCGAAGGTAACCTTTGAAGCACTCATAGATTGAATTATCTATCTAGATCGCTTTAAATTCCATAGATTTTGGTTTTTAGATTATTTTCTATGGTGTAAATCCGTTCTAATCTACCGCAAGCAAACTTGAACTCGCCGGCACAATGTCAATCGGTAAATTACATTGAAAAAGAAAGATATTTGAAAGAGTAGATGTTGATTGTATTGTAGATTGAAAAAAAGGAAAGGAAAAAAAAGGAAAAATAACGTGCCGCCACCCCGTACAGCCGCCACACGTGAGTGCCGCACCGGCCCGCAGCCACGCCGCTCGAAGCCGCCAGCCGCCGCACGCCGCTCGTACACGACCACAGCCGCCTCGTCATCCCACATGGCCGACCGCCGAGTCGCCATGCTGCCCACGCACTGTCAAGCCACCGCCTCCCGCATGAGGCGTCGCCGCCGCTTGGCATTAGGTCCGGTCACTGCCTGCTCGCCTCCCGCACGAGGTGCGCTGCATTTTGGCCACCGCCGGCTCCCGCACGAGCACCTGAAAGCATCTAGGCTCCTAAAAATAGTTTTGGTAATTAATGAAATTATGTGAATATGGGACTAACGTATTTTATGAGCATGCAAAAGGTTAGTCTATACATGAGCAACAAGATGCAAGCCAAAGGATGTATGTGAAGACCAAATTGATTCAAGACAAATGTATACTTAGCATAAGATCTCGTTTTATTTTTACCTGTCTTAGGTGAACGGTGGAAGACCGGATTATAGGATAGATGATCGTACCATCAAGAGGGATCTTGGCAAGTAGCTTGAAAACACATTTCTTGTGCCATATGGATCAACATTAGAAACTTGCATCCATCAAAAATCAATTTTAAAACAAAATCTGTGCTCTGTCTAGAAGAGCGGTAGTACCGCAGTTTTGAACGTCAGAACTACTGGAGAGCAGTAGTTCCGCGCCCAAATGCGGTAGTACCGGCAAGCGGAAGATCCGTTTCATGAGCGGATCAATTTTTCTAGAGAGCACCTTCCGGATGAAGTCTGGATTTTCTTGGAGCGGAAGTACCGGTGATTTCAACGCCGGAACTACCGCTGTGTGCGGTAGTTCTGTTGTCCAGAGCGGTACTTCCGGAGTCCGGAAGATCCGGCCTCAAGAGCGGATCAATTTTTCCAGAGGGCGCCAAAATTGGGACCTTTTGGAGTTTGGCTGGAGCGGTAGTACCGCACCGACTTTGCGGAACTACCGGTGAGCGGTAGTACCGCCAATTTCAACGGCGGTAGTACCGCGCCGCCAAATCCAACGGTCACTGTAGAGCTCTGATATTACCGTTCTGGCGCGAAGATTTGGTAGCGGTAGTACCGGCCCCTGGGGACGGTAGTACCGCTCGACCAGAATTTTTTTCTGGAAATTGTGTCAAACGGCTAGTTTTGGTTGGTGGAGGCTATAAATACCCCCACCACTGCACAAGGGCTAGGTTTAGAGACTCATTGCATATTCCTTGAGCCCAAGAGCATTCATTCCACCCACTTTCTCACATTGAGCATTAAATTGAGGTGGTTTTGCAATTAGTGCAAGATTTTCATTTGTTGATCCACTTAGCACAAGAATTGCATTCAAATGAAGCCCAAGGTCTATTACTGTTAGTGCTTGCCGGCACTTGGACGATCGGGCGAAGTTTGGCTTGGTGATCTTCTCAAGAAGCTTGTGAGAAGACCCGGCAATTTGTGAAGGTTGGAGTTCACCTACCCGGAGCGGGGAAGAGCTACATTAGTGATTGAGGTGTTTGGCTCAATTCGTTTAGCCGGTCCGATTCGTCTGGGCTAACCTCAACGTGGACTAGGGGAACCGGTAAGTTTTCGATCACCACGGTAAAACATCGGTTGTGTTCGTTTGTTCTTAGCTCTTACTTATTTACATCCTTGTGATCATTTGATTGTTTAGAGCTAAGTTTGCTATATTGTTAATTAGAATTACATTGGATTAATTGCTTTACATTCTTGTCATTTAAATTGTAAAGAATTAATCAAGTGAACAAGAAAATTTTAAAAACCTTCTATTCACCCCCCCTCTAGTCGGTATCCTTGATCCTACAGCACCGCCACCCGAAGCCGCTCGCTTGACGCCGCTCGGGTCCACAGACGAAGACGCCGACGCCACCTCTGCACACGACAACCCCGTCGCCAGCTCCTCGACCGTCACTGCTCCCTCATGAGCCTTGGCTGCACGCACCTCGCTGGCTCCCCAGCCGCCGCCGCTCCCGCATAAGCCCCGGCTGCACGCGCTCCACTGGCAGACCCGTATAAACCCCCGCACTTGAAGTCACCACCGGCCACACATCTAGCTCGACTAGCTGAATCCCGCCGGTGCTTGGGAAGGGGCTGAATCCCGCCAACACTCGGGGAGCCGTGCCCGCTACCGCGCCTGGAGGTGCTTGCCGCCGCCTTGCGCCAGCACGAAGCGCCCTTGGCCGCCAGCCCGGCCGCCCGCAGTGCCACGCGCCTTGGCCGCCTGCCTACCCACGTGCGCCGCCACCTCTCAGCAGGGGTAGAGGATACCCTACCCCTCTCCTTTATCTGGCCGGGGAAGCCATGGCCCAGAGGATCGGCCGGGGAATGTCCGGCCCACGCGGGGGGGGGGGCGGATTTTCGCAAAAAGGCCCCTAAGAAATTAGAAATTTAAGCGAAAAATTTTCTCGGAATTAAATATTTGCAGATAGGCCCTCGGGAATTACATAATTCACTAAAAATTCATATCCCAGCATAAAATGGCCTTGGGAATTCAAATTTTTAATTATTTTTAGTATTTGAACCATGTTTAGCATTGTCATTATTGCCTTCTATGTTTTTCGTATTTATTTACTATTTTTATTAATCGCAATTATTTAAATTATCTTTAATCACTAAAATTAGCAGTAAAATTTATAGAAAATGCGTACAAATTTCTAGAACATTACAAGAACCTATTGTACCATTGTCCAATTTATTTACCTGTAGTAAATTTATTCATGCATGTTTACTAGCAGTAAACTTATATATTCCCGTCATACACATGTAGATAACAGGCATCACGAACCGAGAGTTCGAGGAGCTGGCCCAATATTGACAAAATTACTTGACTTGGGCTTCCGATGTCAAGATAGTACTTGGAGCCAAAAAGCTCTGCGCTGCCATTAGGATTGGTGCACCGTAGGATGCCAAACCCACCACTGAGGAAAATGATCGTGCACTTCACTTCCTCAAGCACCACCTCTGTCTCACTCTCAAGAGTGAGTACATGGCAGAGAAGACTGCACTAGCATTATGGATTGCACTAAAAAAAGTGGCTCTCGAAGCTAAAATACATCATTATTCCTCAGGCAGAGCAAGAGTGGATCCGACTGAGGTTTGCTGATTTCAAAATGGTCAGAAGTACAACTCTGCTCTGCCCAAAATTTGTACCAATTTTCAACTTTGTGCCAAGCAGATCACAAATAAGTAGAAGATTAGGAAGACCTATCCACCTTCCACCCCAATGCAGTGTAGTCTATGCGCAACTATCGTCAAGATAGCTACAAGGAGTATGCTAAATCGATTGATATTATGCAGGTTGCAGAGGCTCAGGATGAAGTTCTCTGTAAGAATTTTGTCACACAGCCACCTGGTAGCTCCGTTGGCTATGAGGCCAACGCTGGGAGCTGCAAGGTGCGAAAGCCTACAATGAAGAAAAGGAGAAGGAAGGGTAAGACCACAACACAGAAAGGCAAGTCAGATACTCCACGTGAGAATAAGTCCAGCAAACCAAAGCGGGATGACAAGCCCTATTGTCAGCAAGACCAAACATGCTATAAGTGGGGCACTGGTCGCGGATCTTAAAAGAGCTGCAACATATCATCGATGCCTTCCAGGCCAAGAAGAAGAAGGGTGGCAAACAGCAGCATGAAACCCACTTTGCTTGTGTTGAGGGGAAGAGTTCTGAGTAGCTGCCTACACCGATGGAGGTTGACTCCACTCCGACAGCATCACCCCCTCTTGACATTACAGCTCCACCGCCATGATTTCTCTAGAAGAGCATATCACCTCTGAGAAGATAGCAGTCGAACTCTCTGATTTCTTAGCAGATTCAGTCTAATGCACAGAATGCATTTAGACTTTAATTATCATTTATTTTATGTGTGGAAGGAATAAGTGGAATTTGCATGGATGATACTTAAACAATTTTATTTTCTTGTGATGGTTGGATGATATTGAATAATTCATTTATTTATTCAGTTTATAATAGTATGGTATGTTCTGATATTGAAGTATTCTATTTATGATTTGATTGCCTTCTACTACATATTAATAAAGTACTTTATATTAAAACGTGCGTAGCGCCCTATGGAGGAAGTGTGCTTAACTGATAGCTGCACAATGAATACTATCTTGAGAGAAATAAAATTCTTTCAGTCGATTAGTAAGAATGCTGGCAGCCTTACAACAATCGCCGGAAGCGATATATGTATAACAGGTTCAGGAAGAGCCACAATTATACTCCCAAAGGGTACAACTTTGGTCATTCAAGAAGTCTTATTATACCTAGAATCAATTAGAACTCTCTTAAGTTTCAAGAATATTCGCGCCAATGATTTCCATGTTGAGTCTGAAGAAGAGTATGGTTAGGAATATCTGCTCATTACGAAGAGTGAAGCAAATGGAAAAAGGGTATTAGAAAAAACTTCATTCACTTAAATAGGGCTATACGACAGTCATATCAAGGCACACGTAGCCTATACTGCCCTAAAAATAATATTTAGAAGCTCTGAACTCTTCTGCTTCTCGCATGACAGATTAAACCACCCAGATCTTAGGATGATGAGAAATATAATTAATAATTCGTAGAAAACCTAATATTAATGTAAAGAATTTTTTGAATTATAAAGATTTTGTGTACCCCGCACATGCCACTAGAAAATTAATTACTAGACCTTCTACTTTGAAAGTGAAGGATGAAATCCCTGCATTCCTAGAGCACTCCAAGAGACATTTGCGGTCCCATATAGCCACTATTAGGGCCATTTAAATCTTTCATAGCACTCATCGATGCTTTCTTGAAATAGTCGCACGTATGTTTATTATCTACGAGAAACCATGCTTTCGTAAAGCTGATCTTACAGATAATTTGCATTAAAAATATTTTCCTTAATCATCATATAAAGTACATCAGAATGGACAACGCTGGAGAATTTACTTCAAAGGTATTTGATGATTATTGCATGGCAATGGGAATTATAGTTGAGCATTCTATACCGCTGTCCACACTCAAAATAAACTAGTAGAGGCAATAATTAAGAAAATTAAATTTATTGTCCGACCGCTATTGCAGAATTGTAATTTACCAATTACATGTTGGGGACACGCAGTCCTGCATACAGCAACTCTCATCAACCTTAAACCATTGGCATATAACATACATTTACCTATGTAACTAGCGCACGAGTCAGCACCAAAAATTTCTCATCTCTGGAGGTTTGGATGCAAAGATTATGTACCTATACCCCCTCCACAGCATACTGCAATGGGTCCTTTTCGAAAGATTGGGATATACGTTGGTTATGAAATAGCATCCATAATCAGGTATTTAGACACCATGACAGGAGATTTACATAACGCTCGTTTCGCTGATTGTATATTTGATGAGGATAATTTCCCAACATTAGGGGGAGGAAATCAACCCCTTGATAAAAAAATATTGGGAAATTACGTGGCAAGTCACGGGAATCCATGCACATGACCCACGCATTAGTAAAACAAATAGAGAAGTCCAGAAGATCATTGATTTGCAAGCATTAGCAAACCAACTGCCTGACCATTTTAGTGATTTAAAGAGCATGACCAAATCACATGTGCCTGCACACAATGCATCGGAGAGGGTTGAAATACCAAAGAAAGTTGAAGATATCCTAATCCTGTCCAGACGCCTCAGAATAAAAGGACGAGAACTTCGGCCCTACAAACCCTAAGTAACCGGGGATGCCTGGTGAAAAAGAATAAGAAGGAATTGACACAGCCAATCACCAAAGTTCCCTAGAACCAGAAGGGGAGTCAGTTTAGACCTCGCACCAGTATGACACATTTATAAAAGGGTACATCGGATCTGAACATTCCCATGGAGGGAGAAATCAGCATGGATGTGTGCGCACACATCGGAACTGAAAAACTAAAGGGACTTGCCACCACAACTAGAAGGAGTGGTAAGCAGGTAGAAGCACAAGAAGAATCAACTCATGATGAAATAGCTATAAACTACGTGCACATGGGAGAATCCATGAATTGGACAACAGCCAATGTTGATATCTATTTTGCAAAAAAATTGCCACAATCATTGTCTTGATCCATAGCCCGCATCACTCGCTGAATGTAAGAAAAGATCATATTGGAAAGATTGAAAAAAGTCGATAGAAACTGAATTATTATCCCTGAACAAAAGATAGGTGTTTGGACCTGTAAGCCGCACGCCTCCCCATATACACCCTGTAGGGCATAAGTGGGAATTCGTTCGAAAGAGAAACGAAAAAATGAAGTTGTAAGATATAAAGCAAGGCTTGTTGCACAAGGTTTTACTCAACGTCCAGGAGTTGATTATGAAGAAACCTATTCCCCGATCATTAGTATTACCTTTAGATACTTAATCTCAATGGCAGCAAACTTGAACTTAGAAATGAAATTGATGAATGTGGTAACTGTATACCTTTGTGGAAACTTATATTCGGATATTTATATGAAGGTACCTAAAGCTATCACTGTCCCGAACCAAGACAGTGCAAATAGAAATATGTACAATGTGAAACTCAGGAAATCACTGTACAGACTTGAGCAATCAAGCAGGATGTGGTATAATCGCTTAAGCGACTTTCTATGCAAGAAAGGCTACACGAACAATGAAGATTGTCCCTGTGTATTTATACAACGATCCTAGAATGGAAAACATAAAGGAAGCAAATTCTTACCTGGAGTCAGAATTTGAAATGAAAGATTTAGGTAAAACCAAATATTGTTTAGGCTTGCAGCTCGAGTATGTCCCAAAAGGGATATTAATGCATCAGTCAGCCTACATCCAAAAGGTGTTAGAAAGGTTCGGCTTTGAGAAGGCATACCCATCGAAAGTACCGATGATCAAGAGATCTTTACAGCAGATAAGGATCCGTACCGACCTAGGGAAGAGGGGGAGGAATTCCTGAGATCGGAATTCCCATACTTAAGTACAGTAGGAGTACTTATATATCTAGCAAACTAGGTCACAAATAGGCTATGTATTTCTGTGTGGTGGAACTGCAATTTCTTGGAAATCATCTAAACAAAGTTTTATAGCGACTTTAACGAACCACTCGAAAATCATAGCGTTGTACGAAGCGCACGAGAATGTACTTGACTCCGACGAATGTTTCACCACATCCAGCAGTCATGTGGGTTGAATATCATGTAAGCTCCCATAATTATCCATGGAGATAATGCAACTTGTGTTGCACAAGTGCAGACGGGCTACGTGAAGAGTCATCTTATAAAACATATCAACCACAAGTTCTTCTATGCTCATCAATTACAAAAGATAGACAAACTTAAGATACTGCATACTAAGTCATATGAAAATCTTGCAGATTTATTCACTAAGTCACTCTCAGCATTTAGTTTTGAAAGATGTATATGAGGAATTGGAATGATGAGACTTAGAGAGGTGCAGAATTCAGGGGAGATTTTTCTCAAGCTCGCTAGTAAAACTTGATCACGAAGATCAAGTACCCAAAGAATAAATTCTGTAGATTAAATAAAATCGGGTGGATTGTACTCTTTTTCCCTTGATGTGTTTTCTTGAAAGTTTCTCAGCTAAGGTTTTTAATAAAGCAATTCGTGCATCACAGCATAACATGTATCATGTACTCTTTCTCCAATTTTTTCCCACTGAGTTTTATGGAGTTTTGATGAGGAATGACATGTCAGGTGGGTGTCCAAGGGGGAGTGTTAGGAAACCTGGGCCTAGGTCTGAAATCTTAGCCTATGGTGGGCACTTCACCTGTAGGCTATATATAGAGGTCCTATTGGTTATTTTGTACACATGTGAAAAAGAAAGCAATAAAGAAAAGAACATGAATTCTTCCCCTATCTCTTATGTTTCTAATCTACTATTTGCATCATCTGTGTTTGACCATCTCTTTTGCATAGGAGGAATCGATCGGATTGGACTCACCAGCAACAGTTCCTCAACAGTAACTTTGCTTGATTATACTTTCGAATGCAAAAACAAGCAAGGTCTTTGTATAAGTTCGTGTAGGCTGCAAGATGTATTCCATATATTTGTAAATACAACATGTAGTGAGTATGGAACCAAATAATTGAATTGTGCAAGAAGACGAGTAAGATGTGTATTGCCTTTTCCTAGTCTGTAACAGATATGTTTGCCAGGTTTTAATTTAAGGCCCTGATCAATATGGCTTCAGCTTCTGAATTCAGCTTATTTTTGCACTATTCATAAATTTCGTTTTTTTCTGAACTTTTGGCTTTTTTTGAGTTTTTTTACCGGTTCTTTTTTCCTCGTATTTGTTTACATTATACGTGATGGGCTAATATGTTTTTTCTATTTTTAAATTTTTTTTAAATTTAATTATGGTAAATAAGCCTCTGTCAGCTACAGTGCTTTTTTCAGCCAGTTACAGTGTTTTCAGCCATAAGCCATGAGGCTTTCAGCCGAACCGATCACCACCTAAGGTTTTGGCGCGGCGTCTGCGCGCAGCATCTCGTACGGGAGCGTGATTATGCATGTTTTCTTTTTATTTTGCCCTCGGTTTTTAGCTTGATTCGACCAAGGGAACTCTCAAATGTGTTCTCTCAAAGACAGTGACGGATCTACGATCAAAATTTAGAGTAATTAATGGGATTTAATCATCGATTTACCGAATGCACCTTGAGCAGGTCCTGTAGCTCGATGAACCTGCTCTGATCGTCGCGCACAAACGCCAGCTGCCCCTACTCTGCCGCCTTTGCGTAATGTTGCCCAAGCGATCGTCGCCTCCGCTGTCACCGATGGCCACAGCGACACCCCGCGGCGTGACGTGTGGATCCATGCGATCGTCCTTCACCAGCGATAGATCCATCTTTCGAGAGCTTCGTAGTGGATCCATCTTTCGTCTTTCGAAGAAGATCATAGTGGATATAGGTCACTTAAAAGTTCACATTGATCAGCTATCTTCATGTGGTTAATGTTGTGACGATTTCTGAAACTTCTTATGCCCTGTTTGGAATGCGGGAATTTTTCCCGATTCCTGCGGGAATTGAACTGTTTCCTGCAAAATTCCTGTAAAATTCCTGTGAAATTCCTCTGTTCCAAACAGGCCCTTAATGTAGGCAAGTTCCTAACACGAGAGGCGAAGAAGTCCTCGCGAAGAAGTACAAGATCAGACTAAGGTTTGTGCTACTACTTGACCAATGATCAAGAATGCCTTTTTTCCCTGTAATTTTGATGTAGCGAGATGAAATGAAATGCAGAGGGATTGATGCACCGAAGAGTTTAATGTCGTACGGCAAGGAGGCAAAAGAGGCGCTGGTGAAATTGGTGCAGGGGAAGAGCTTAAAGATCTATGCTTATGATGATGACCGGTATGGTAGATGCATCGGGGATATCCACTGCGATGGGGTGTTTGTGCAGGTAAGAATGCTCTGACATACATCTTTAGAATACGTGATCGAGACTAGTATAACTAGAAGCAACTTATAAAGTACTGCAGCATTTTTGCACCATGTGCTGTTGGCTCGGCGTTCCGACCACAGCTGTAGTATTGTAATTCCGTAAGTTGATGGCAACTTAGGGTCATAAAAACCTTAGATGTTTAACACAATAGAAGCAAAGTTTTTTTTACAACATTAATAGAAAAAACTTTTGCTTCTGTATTCTGCAAGGAACTGTCAAAATGTTTCAGCTGACGATACATACAGAAACAGTTAAGCTTTTCTTGAATGTCTACAACTCTTTTATAATTACAGAACATATAATTTTCCACGTGCTTTGTGGATAGGAACAAATGTTGAAGAAACTAGCAGAGAACGTACTGCCGAGTTCTTCGGGGGTTGGGACAGGTGCAACTTATCGGTACACGGGGGCTGTATACGCGGCGACAATACAATGCAATTCCTTGAAGCAGCTGATCGGTCGTACGTCCAAGCAAAATTAAAGCAATATCGATCGACGTATGTGTCACGAAATCCAGACGACGTCACGATCCGTGACGTCAACTACTTACGTAGACATGGAACGAGGATTGCAGGTGCAGCTGGATTACGTGGTTGCTGGCTTATTTGCTTTTAGACCGGACGACCGTGCCAAGTCGATCGATCTCAAAATCTAAGACTTTTGCCGTTTTTCTTCGTGACTTGGCCGACGAGACTTTCTTTATAGACTGCCTTGGCCGGGTCGACGTTAATTAGTTGCATGACGTTAGCTAGCACCGACCTGTCGCCATGGCTTTGCATACGTATCACGAGACACGACATATATGTAATGGAGTCCGAGACGATATTGATCCATGGCATACAAGCATAGACGTATTCATGGCCTGGTCTCGATGATGGTTTAAATATTTGGGCCCACGCGGACATTGAAGTCAAGCATGGAATTCATTAAAGATTAAGGACTTGTATGTTTACAAATGATCTAAGGAGCATTTCTTTTTTTTCTTTGATCGTACTATTAAGGTGTATAGGCTAGTTAGCTCGAACTTAGTTGGGTTAAGTAACTATTTGTGATGCGCACTAGTCTTATCTAACTTATCTCTAGTTAAAGGAAGTCCATGAAAGATTTTATATTGCAACAGAATCAAAATTTGGAAAACTTTGGTTAAATCAATATTATCTCTAGTTAAAGGAAGTCCATGAAATTTTTGTTTTCTTTTTCTCTAGAATATTATACTATGTGTCATATCATTAAAGTAGAAGGAGAGTACAAGTATGACAACCCACAAATCTCGACAGGGAGCACGATCTTTAATTTGTGGCAAATGAACAAAAACAAACAAACAGCTCAACTAGAGGGGAATGATGTGAATCGCTAGCAGGTTTCGGTTTCAGGCCAGTTAAATTTATCGCGCGACTTCGTGCAGCACCCGATGAGTGTGACAAAGCATGCGAAAGTACCGTAGCGGCCGTTAGTTTTTTATAAATCAAAAAATAAAGAATAGTAAAAATTCAGAAAAAAAAACACCGCTACATCTTTTTAGATAATACAAAAAAATAAAAAACTGAAATTTAAAAGCCAGAAAAGTGAAACCATTTTGAGCGGATTCTAACTCGACCAATGCAAGGAATCTTCATGTAACCATGCATGCATGATGTCTCCGATCCGTTAAAGAAACATGACGTTTTAGTAAGTAGCAATTTCGCATGATTAGTGCTAAAAGGACAGGAAAATGCATAAAAGGCCAACGTTGCATCTCGATCGCGTAATCGTGCTGACGTCACCTATATATTGACCGAGAGTCGGAGGCCGGGGCAGGTGACAACTGCGATCTCCATGGGGAGGCACCACAGCATGTGATGCCCTAGACTGGAAGCATGTGCTGACGTCAAAGAAAATGGCGTAAGTACGCGTGCGGCTAAAATACAGTGCAACTCCATGCATGTAAGACGTCGCCGAACAGGCAAAGCACGATGGGTCACCATCCAGAAAACGCGCCTACGGTTGGTGCGGCGGGTGAGAGTTGTTTGCTGTAAGGAGACGGGAATTTGCAGCCGGATGGATGAATGCGTACAGCTGGTTTGAGCTTTAGTCCCTGATCAACTCGGCTTCAGCTTCTGGTTTCTGGTTTATTTTTTACTATTCATAAGTTTCGTCTTTTTCTGAACTTTTGGCTTTTTGTTGAGCTTTTTTGCCGGTTCTTTTTTTCCCGTATTTGTTTGTATTATACGTAATAGGCTAACATATTTTTTATATTTTTAAATTTTTTAAATTTAATTATGTTAAATAAGCCTTTGTCAGCTACAGTGCTTTTTTCAGCCAGCTACAGTATTTTCAGCTATAAGCCATGAGCTTTTCAGCCGAACCAATCACCACCTTAGACGACGAGACCGTGCACACAACCCCGCCAAGTCTCAAGTCGCCCCTTCCTTTGCACACATCATTACGCCGTGTTGACTTGTTCGTTCTTACTGCCTTGGCCCAAGGGATAAGCAAGGTACATGCCCTTCTGGGCGTATGGTGTCTAAGCACCCAGATTAATATATGTTGATGTACTTTGAGATTCACAGTGTTTGACACGTGTATCTTCACATACTTATAAAAAATATATTTAAAACATCAAACTTAAAAAAAATTAACTAGTTTGAACTACTTTTGTGGTATATCCTCACTAAGTCACGTTAAATTCAAAAGTACTTTAAACTAGTTTGAATTGAGTTTAAAACTCACTTATCATAAATATATCGAGAGCATAAAATATTTTCATATCTAAACTTTAAAAATTTTATTAATAATATATGTGTATCGGATGATTTTTGATATGGTGCCTTATGTAATTTACATGTATATATACGGAGATAGACTAATTGCAGGTCTACGAAGCCTTTTCTTCACTTCTCTTTAATTTGGAGACGAGCTAGACTTGGTCAGATCGATATTAATTAGTTGCATCAATCAGTGCTCTTTAGTCTCTCTCCTTTCCTTTGCACGCGTAATTACGAGACCCGTCGGCATCCACCTGACCTCCTCGCACGACGGCCCAACCCGCGCGGAACCTGCCCTACCTGCGGCATCCTTTCCATCCTGGCCACGACGACGACCAATAAGAAGATTCCTGCCGTCAAAATGGCCCTAATCTTGAACACAAGTTGGGATGCAGCCCATAAGGCGAGAGGCCCATACGCCTCACCGGAGTCGGGTTGAGGTGCTAATGGATTGGACTTAAACGGGTTAAACAGAATAGGTTTTTAATTGGATTAGTTTTAGATAGATGGAAAAAAGAGTTTGGTTGGGGTGGAGTGGGGTGGGGTCGGTTTAAAAATTTTGGGTTGAGATCGGATTGTGAACAGTTTCAACCTGTGACATGGCCTAATGGGGTGGCACTTGGATTGTCTATAAGCTTAAACTATTATACTCAGTTATAGCTTTCTATAAAAGCATATAAGAGCCACATGTACACATATGCCTGCTAATTTGCATAGAGTAGCTCCATACATATATAATCATTTGCAGCAAACTTCAATCAATTTGCCACAGTCAGGTTCTCCATCCGTGAGGCCTCCTGCTCTGTCATTAGCACAGTTACCAGAGAACCACCTTCGTTACCTGTCGTGGCTACTCCAATGCAAAGCTACCACGGGGCGAAGGGCCTTCGAGGCTTCGACCACCAGCTTCCTTGCACTCGCTGCAATAGTCTCAGTCTAGGTATTTCTCTTTCGTTTGGAGGTCGACGTCGTCGCCTTTTTTGGTGCCATCGCGTCCAAACACCCTCGCTTCGGCTTGTAGTTTCTATGTCCTTCCTTTCTTCTTCTACGTCTCTTTTGCTTTTTAGGATAGATAGCGATCCAGTTTGTTATAAAAAAATCTGCAAGAGATGTAAAAAAACCGTTCTGATGTCAGTTGTCAGTTGTTAGAAGAACAAAGAAATGGCAGGACCGACCAGACAATACCAACGTGCAGATGTATCTCGAAGGCGTACAAACCTACGACGTGTATGCCCGCAGGAAGATGTGGTGTGATTAAACAAATTACACAGCAAATGAGCTCTCATGTGAAGGGTACAGGTGTTCTATCCCAGACACAAACACACACACACTTCACGTTAATGTGCAGTGCCCGGGGCACTCCCAAGGGCTGGGGGAAAAATACAAAGCCCACAACGCGAGAGCGGAGAGCCGTTGCTGGCCTAGCTGAAAGTTTCTTAGCCATCAAGGTGGATGGATGCCTGAAATTTGATCGAGGCGGCACGGTGAGCTACCACTACAGTGTTCATCCGTCTTAAGGTTTATAGTGTATCAGAGATGAATAATAATTTATAATCCTAATATTCTATGCACGGTACGATGCCGATATGCTCCTCCGGCAAGGTCAGGCGGCATCTGCCGGCGGCGAGGCTGGGAGGTTTCTCATGGTCGCGCTGCCTCCTGCCGCTTCCCGTGCGTGTCGGATGGACTGATCAGTTCATACGCATGGCAGCATCTGAACAAATCCTCAGTGCTGGCCCGCGAGTGTTCATGGTCTGGTCGGTCGGGTTGGTTTTTGATCCGATGCAACAAACAATGTGGGCAAGGAAAATTTCAGAAACTAACGTGGAAAAATAGCATGCAGAGAACAAAACCAGATTATGAGTGGCATCTACATAAATAAAAACAACCAATGAGATTCAAAACATCTCCATCGTTTTAAAAGCAAAAAATCCTACAATAATTTTAAAAAGAAAAAAATCTTAGAAATTCTCACATTAGTCGAGAAAAAGAGAAACATCTCCATCACTTATTTTGGTGGAGCTAGATTATAATAATACAGATCAATTATATATATTAGAGTTGTATGACAAATACAATTGTATTATCGTAATATCTAGCTGTATAATTGTGCACATAAATCCGCTAGTTTTACAAATTTTAAAGAAATTTGTTCAACTCTAAAGAAATGAAGCATAGAAACGCCTCCCTTTGCGGCTCTCAAAAAAAAAATCCGAAGAGCAAACTAAATCGGGAGCTCGTGCATGCATGGGCTGCGCTCAGTTCGCACGGGCGAAAGGCCCAAAGAGAAGGCCCAAAACCGCTAAACGTCAGGCCGTTATGCCAGCATGACCGGAAGCCGTTCGATCGAACCTAACGGACAAGATCGACACCGACAAGAGGGAGGGCTCCACGGGTCGCGCCCGCGCCGCTTCCCCTGCTTCGCGAGCGAATCCACTCTGCAGGCCATGGCCGGAGCCTCGCCGTCGCCTCGCGCCGAGGTGGTCGTCCCGCCGGACTGGGCCTCCGCCACCGCCTTCATATCATCCTACCTCACGCCTCCTGTCGTCGTCGTGTGCGGCCCGAAGAACGGCGGCAAGTCCACCCTCTCCCGCCTGCTCCTCAACTCGCTGCTCCCCAGGTAAAACCGCCCAAAGCCAGACCCTAACGACTCCGTTAGCAATAGTACTAGTTCTCTTACTGGTGGTGGTGTGTTGTTTTGCAGGTACGGGAGGGTAGGGTATTCGGACACCGATGTGGGGCAGCCGGAGTTTTCGCCGCCGGGGTGCCTCTCGTTTCATGTCGTCGACGAAGCTATTGCAGGTTACGACATATATGTGTGGGGATTGGGTGTTAGTGGAGAGGATTTTCGGTAAGCTGGTTTTAATGGTCGGTGACAAGTTGGTTGTTGGTTTGTGTGCAGATTTGCTGAACCCAACTCTGCGGGAGGCTGAAAGGTGTGGAATTTCTGTTCCCCTTTTGTGATTTCGGTGTTTCTTCGGTATAGTAATTTGCGCTTAGTAAGTTCTTGTTATGATGGTTATGTGATTTCTTCTCTTTTTGTTGAAAAGAATTTTAGTGACATGAATTGTGGTAATAATATTGCCCAATTTATTATAATTCTGCAAGTGTTGCTTAAGTTGCGAAAGCACAAATTTCAGCTCTTACTTTGTACCTACTTGTTCAGTGAATTATTATAGTTGTGTTATATAGTAAGTCATATGAATAGTAATGGATCTAAGCTCCAGGTTAGTCACATGAACAGAAATGGTTTCAAATTTGGTCAAGCTCCAAGTCCTAGATTCTAAGCTAAGTCAGAGTTATCTGGTTGCAACTTTCAATGGTGTAGCTCCAGCTGGAGGCTTGTCTGGAGCTGCATTGCAGTGTTGCAGCTACAGTCAAATTGCATTAGAAAAATGGAGCAACATTTTTTGTGCTTCAAGTGCCCCGGAAGATAAGGAGAGACAATCCTACAACCTGCGGCTGCGGACTACAAATTTCAAACTGCACAATCACTGGTTTCCAGGAGAGAAGCTAGTGTACAATAAAAAAACTCCCCATGCCTCCAACTCCGAAGAGATTCATAACATTAGTTTCTCCATAGTACAAGTTAAGAGTAAGACTAGGAACTTGACCAAACAATACCTAAGGATATATATGAATAGAGTCTAACTGCTGGTGTTAAATTAATTTCTCAAATATCCTTTTCTCTTTGCAACAATTGCTCAAATTCACTTACCATAGATTTCATGTTATTGTTATTTATGCATACATCTTATTCCTATCCAATACTGTAGTAGATTCAAGAAGTCATTCAGTACATCAG
Source organism: Dendrocalamus latiflorus (assembly GCA_017311315.1). NCBI lineage: Eukaryota > Viridiplantae > Streptophyta > Magnoliopsida > Poales > Poaceae > Dendrocalamus > Dendrocalamus latiflorus. The sequence continues at coordinate 59,943,116 of CM029663.1, read as the reverse complement.
TTTTTTTATACTAGGTAGTTTTTTAGACTCTGTAGAAGCAAACATTTTAGTTTAGTATTTCAAAACTTTTATGCCCTCCCAACCTGGATTTTTCTAATGGCACACATTTCTTTCCAAACAAACCATCAGATGCTGCTTCTTTGGTGATATTTCTTCAAAAAGAGATCCATAAACATACCTGAATTGTCTGTTTCATTTGTATGACTACTCTGTTCAAAAATATCTATGTGGTGTGAGTGAAAGGCTACCTTTAATTGTCAACACTCCTGGATGGGTAAAAGGTATATATTAAGAATTGTCAACACATTTTTTTAATTGTTCACTATTGTGAAGATCCTCTGTTTTCATTTTAATGTAGGTACTGGTTTTGATATGCTCATAGAGATGCTAAGGTATATCTACCCTACAATTGTTGTTCAGATACGCATGAAAATGCAGAGCAAGAATTTTCCTGATGGGATGTTTTAGCTGGACGGTGGACAAACAGGACCTAAAATGATTAACATTGATGCTGCTCATGATTCCAATAATAAAATGTAAGTATCAAAAGATGTTTCCAAATTGAGTAGATGAAAAAATGGTCCAATAGTCTTCATAGTACTTTGATGAATATTGTTGTAGTTGTAGCTAAGAACATAAACTCTCTGTCTCTTGTACCAATTCCTGGCTATACTCGCGCTGGAATTTGCAGACAGCAATGGATGCACCATTCAAAGGATAGCTGCACTGAGGAACTTAGACACGTTCTCTACCATATTGAGTGGATAACAGAGGCCACAACTGTCCTGCATTTTTCCTACCAGTTTTGACTTTTGACGCTTTCGCCATGCCATAGGAGATTACAAATCCATCTACCTGAAATATGATAATTAAAACTGAAAGAATGCTTAACTTTTTTTGTCAAATTTAGTAGAATACTTTGATAGCTAGGACAGTTTACTTCCAGTCATGTATGCTCAATTACCTGTAACTTTGTTGCTGCAGATATATTGTTTTTAAGTGGCAGACATTCTTTAACTTCAGTACTCTAGTTTTGCACTTCTGTGATGCATAAACTCTCACGCCCACATCAGCTGCAGTTGGTGGATTCGTACTTACAGACTTGTACTCTACAGAAAGTAGTGATATCTGCTTCTGATGAAAAGCAAATACTAATGTCGTTTATGTGTTGCGAAGGTTTTTAAAGCGGAAAGATGCGTTTGGAACACGTGAACACCGGCTTGTTGAGTACTTCAAGCAATGTTTTCCAATTGACATATCACTGACAACAAATAAGGAAGTTGCATATGCCCTAACTTCACTTCCACCCTACGAAGTATCATTTTCAGATGTTACAGTTATGCATCTCCATTGCCAGGTCAGTTTTCCCCACTCCTACACTTTGGAACACAATCTGATGTACTTTATTTATTATTCACATTTTTTGGAGTTTGAAATAAAATTTGAACCAGTTGTCTGCTTGTTAGTCTCTCATTTTCTCTTCCCGTAGCCAGAAGTCCAGGCATTAAGGCCCCAGTAATTGGGCATTTTTGTAGCCAATTCTTACAAAAAAAATTTTAAGCGATGAGCAACCCTTGCATCACAATGGTGTGTATACTTTCAAGATTAGTCATGCTCCGCCACCACTTCGTTATTTGACCTTATTAGAACCTTTCTAAAGGGTGTTAGGAGTACGATTGAATCCAGCAGTAATATGTGGAGAAATATATATAAGGTGCTGATCAAACATACGAGGGCAGTGTTGGAGAAAATTGCTTAATATCAATCAACTATTAGCAAATGATTCTAGACTAGAAATGCTTATAGACCAAAAGAAAAGACGTATTAACATAAGAGCGCATTAGTTTTCTTCTATAACATGTTGGATTATCTTCTTGTTAGCTTTGTGAGTTACTGGGTTGCTCATTAACAAGGATTGGACACAAGATCTTAATTAAGATATGGTCAACAATATGGAGTACTTATATGCTGAAAAAATACCCTAGAGTTTTTGCTGTAATGATAAAGTAAGGTGGGAATTGTAAGAGTATTTGTGACTTGTGATTGCATTTCTAGGTTTTTCTAGGTCCTGAAGAGCAACAGAGAAATTCCATGCATGCTTATTATTCGAACTCTCTGTTCAGGTAGCTCGTCGTGGGCTATGGCGTAGTCTGAACGCTACCATGGTTGGCTTGGCAATTAGTTGTGACTCATCTGAGGCACCCCGCTCTCTCCCTTGGTGTGTTGGGCTTGGTACTCTCTCTCTCTCTCTCTCACACACACACACACACGGGCATGCATACGTTGGTATAGTCATATGTCCTTGTGTGTTGTAGCAATTTCTTCAATTCACACATTCCCTATTATGCTTCATTTGAATCAGCTATTGCATTTGGCATTTGCATTTCTTTTTTTCACACACACTATGCAGCCTACAAGCTCATTTTTGTCTGTGACACTGCGTTCCAAAACAGGTAGCTAGCCCAGTAATGAAACAACTGTTGAAATTTGCAGCACAAAATTGCCTATTTTGGCTTTATCGAAGTACCATCTAGTAAGTTTAGACGAGTTTTGAGTGGGATCGTGTATATGGACATGTAACTCGAAGTAAAATTTTCTGATAATCATAAGTGATTGTGCTCCGTCTCACTTTCTAGGAAATTATCGAGCAAGTATGGACATCGGCTTGCTTTTTTGTTTGCTTGTTTAGTTTCACCGCAAAAAAAAAAAAGCTTGATCAAGATGGCCAACTCTTGTAACCTGTTGGGAATCGTAGTCGTGATTGATTGATTGATATAAACCGTTAATTAGTCATTTGACAACAGCATCCAACGGTCCAACCTCTATATTGAACTTGTGTGAACTGTGACGATGGTATGCACTTGTCCAGGTATTGTCGGAGGCGTCGATGTGCAAAGGGGCCTGTTATATGTAATCACTCCTGTTCCTCTTCAATGCCTACAAAGCGTAGATCTTCTGGTGCAGGGACTCATTGAGATACCGACATCTCTTTTGCAGGTAACCATTTTGCCCTGGCAATAGTATTTTTCTATGCGCCATGGCAAGCAAGAACGACAATGTGTTCCCATTGCATGTTTAAAGTAGTTCAATCAAATAGACATCGAACGATAGACAGAATTCAGCGGTATCGCATAGGACTTGCTCCGAAATTTCAGTAGGCAACATCTCTGGAGTCAGATCTATGTGCAATTCGTTGGACATATTGAAATACAAATTTTGATTATAAATTATGCTTAGTTTGTTTTGCTCAATCCCAAAACCTTGCGAATTTCATGAGAGAGAGATTTATATATTCATAAGCGGAGCAATGGAGCATCCGCATTTCCATTACGAAACATGAAACCATCACACTGCATACAAACCAAGAAAGACGCCCTCGGATAGCAAACGATGAGACGAACACAACGCTACTTTTGGTACTACTACCACTCGGTACTCATCACGCACGATTCACTGCCCACTCAGCTTCGATCCGGCATCCATGTGAGGAGATCTCGCTCATCTCAGGCGACTTTGACCTCGATGGTCTTGGGCTTCTTGGGCTCCGGCGGCGGCAGCTTGTCGACGGTCACCGTCAGCACGCCGTCACGGCACACGGCGGAGATCTTGTCCATGTCGGCGTTCTCCGGCAGCACGAACTTGCGCATGAACTTGCCCATCCGGCGCTCCATCCGCAGGTACTTGACGTCCTCCTTCTCCTCCCTCCGCCGCTCGCCGCTGATCACCAGCACCCGCTCGTCCTCCACCTGCACCTTGATGTCGCCCGACCCGAGCCCCGGCATGTCCACCACAAACGCGTAGGCGCCCGGGAGCTCCTTGACGTCGGCCGGGGTGGCGGCCATAGCGTGCGCGTCGCGGACGTACGCGCGCGTGGGCCCGCCCGCTGCCTTGTCGCCCCCGGCACCCCCGCCGGACTCGCCGTCCGGGATGTCCAGCAGGTGCTGCAGCGCCGTCATCAGCGGCGTCTCCAGCCCGAACACCCTGCCCTCCATCTCTCCCTTGATCTTGGATCCGATCTTGTGTTGGTTTCTTCTTGATCTGTGGATTGCTTCGATGCGTCTGAGATTCTTGGGAGTGGTATGAGGGGATGGGAGGGGGTGTTTATATAGGTGGCGGGAGGGAGGGCGTCTGGAAGGTTCTGAAAGGTGGTAGAATTTGCGCGGCGCGGCGGGGTGCTGCCGTGAACGCCATCTGCAGGTGGAGAATGTTCTAGAGCTTCTTCCGTTGGAACTGGTCTTCTCTATACGGAGTGAAACGTTGTACGGCTGGCGTTCGTGGGCCCACATGTCATTGGACAACGTGTGACGTGTCTGTTTGACAAGGCTCTCGCTTCTGCCGCGAATAGAAACATGGATATTCGAAGCTTTCGCTTCGCACTTCCGGTCCAGAAGCTTCTCCGTCTTCGGCCGAGCTATTTTAAGTTTTTGACTTTTGTCGAATAAACACATAAAACATTTCTTTGTAATTGTTTTAGAGTAATTTATCGCGCAAACACTTGAAATAATTTATCAGCGTTTAATTTATCCATGTAAACACTTGTATTACGATAAAGACTATAACCTACAATTATAAGTTATAAGCCGTGGCCGAACACTTTTAATTCCTCTTCCTTGGAACATAGTACGATTCAGAAAACTTCTACTGTACTAGGAGTGCATTGCTTCTGTGGGAGCAGTGTGCTTCAGAGCGAACCGCTACTGTAGCAGCATTTTGCTACCAGTACATCGATCTATGCCCTTCATTTTGCAATCAGATGGCTAAAAGCACCCCGGCCTCCTCGACCCAGACGCTTAGGGCATGTGCAACGCGATAAGAGGCTAGAAATAATGTAAGGAGTGGCTAGTTTCCCACGTTTCACGCTCCCGACTCCCAGGAAATTTTGTTAGCTCCTCAACCGTGCAACGCATGGACTCGGGTACTGCTTTAGCTCCGGCTTTTTAGGTCCCACTATAAGCGGTTTCAGTTTCTTATTTTTTATTTATTTAAATCAAAAGTTATATTAGTTTTTAATTTAAATTTATTTTAACCTTTTGTCTCCTCTTTTTTCCTTATTTATCTTATTCCTTCACATTATCGTGACAACATAACAATTTTTTAATTTTTCTATTTTTTTAAAAAAACTACCAGCCACTCCTGTACGATTTCTACCACAAACTTAATCCAAAAACTACTTGGAGCACCACGTTACGCTGCACATGCCCTTAGGTGTGGTACCAGTACGCTTTAACATTCGGTTGAGGCGTCGATCTTCACAAACCAAGAATAAATTATCACTTCATCAGGGCAAATTCGGTTGAGAATTTTGAAAGTGACGAACATCCCATACATTGGACATAACAATGGTGTTTACCGATAATATATTATCAGGCCAAAACAATAATATGCGATACCATTCATACTATTTCGTGGATAATAAAGAGCATGTGACTTCAACAGCCAAAAAGATTATTATAGATGTCGTGGTAAGATCTCAATTGTAAGCCGAAGGGAAAAGTGCGGAAACCAAGTCACAGATATTTACAGGTCGCGCTACCCAAAATCTCAAAGAGACATTACGAAGCTTGAGCTGATTTTCCTGAGCTGCGCCCTCTGAATCCAATCACACTGAGCTTGGTTCCGATCTTACTCAGAGCATCCCCTTTTCGACCCTCTGGTTTCTCTCTGCTCTTTGCAACCTTCACACTACTCTTGTTAGCAAATCTCACCGGCTTGGACTTGCCAGCAGCTGCTGACTTCGGCTTCGACGGGCTCTTAGTTGACGAGTGCTTTCTGGATGAAGATGTGTCCTTGGAAATCCTTGATGACTTACTTGACAGTGTGATTCCCCTTTTACCCTTCAGATTAGCAGCCTTAGGAGCACTTGAACTCTTAACCAACCTTGAAGTCCTTCCTTTGGTACTCGCAGGATGCGGGTTGGTAGCCACCCTTCTGACATTGCTAGTCGTGAGTGCTTCTAAGCTCTCATTTTTCTTCATGGCCTCTTCAATCCGTGTTGCTAAAGCCACATCTTTCTTCGCGACAAGGCTTGTAACTTTCCCTGCATTACGGACGATAATGATAAAAATATGTGAATATCAAAATAAAATATGCAAACAAGTGCCTGCTTCTTATCCAAAGATCACCCGGTACCGTATTATTGTTGAAAAATGTCCACTTGTCAACCCTGAACTATGAAACCGTCTAGAATACAACCTTGAAATATTAAAACCGTTTACTTCACCCCCTTCCCCCAATCCAGTCCAATTTTGATGCCATGTGTTAGTGGTTTTCACATGTGGACGTTGATGTGGCCATGATGTGGCAATGAATTGACAAATCAAACGTATAAAAATTTCTTATGCGCTAGGGTTCACATGTCATTGTCTCGTCTCATTAACTAGTGTTTTCTTCCCCTCTCCTCTCTGACTGAAGTAGAGGAGGCGCCATAGGAGGCCATGTGCGAGCTCGACAGCAGCAGCAACAAGCAAAGGCAGCTGTGGGCGAGTGCCAAAATGGGTTGCAGAGGCCTGCACGAGCTTGAGGGTGGTGGCGGCGCAGCATGCGGCGGCCTGTGGAGGCGTGCAGCTACAGACGAAGATGGCAGCGACGTACTGGCATGGCGTCGATGGCTACAGCAAACAGAACCCCATGCCTCTGCTCGCTCGTGGCCGCTGCCCAAGCCTCTGCTTGCCATGACACCCCAGCTCCATGCAGTAAGCCACGCCACCACGCCACCAGTGTGTGCCCCCACACACTTGTCACCACATCGCTTAGACATGTGCTGGCCGCACCCGCCGTTCAGCAGCCTATAAAAGGTCGTCCGCCCCTCCTAGCTCTAGGTTAGCAACTCCCCTCTCTACTTCACCTCCATAGCCGCCCAGATCCAAAGCCGCAGCAGCAATCGTCGCCTCCAATGCCGGTAATCCGTGCGAAGTCACCACCGAGCCCCAACCGCTCCACTTCAAAATTCGTCGTCACCCCTCCACCTCCACCAAATTCCTCTCATATCTAGCTTTAACACCTCCCCAAGCAGCCCCTAAACATCCTCTTTCCTTCTTCGCAGCCGACAGCTGCAAAGCCGCCCCCAAAGGCATCTCGCCGCTCCATCGCATTCCCGGCCACGCAACCCATGTCACCACCTTCGCATGGGCCTCCTGAATCCGTTCCAAGCATCGCCTTGTCGATTGGTCGCTGGTAGCTTGCCGTCACCATGCAGCCCCGCCGCGCCATCAACCTCATCGTCGTCGGCTCATCACCAGCCATCCCTAGCCTAGCCAAGGCCACCTACAGTCTCCCCATATCCAGGTGCCACTCATGCGTGTGTTGGCTCAGCTTCCCCGTCTTCCGAGCTCTCCGCCGGCCGTTCACGGCCGGCACGCAGCAGCTGTTCTCCAAGTGCAGAAAGGGGGGTATGGAGAAGGGAGAGGCAAAGAGGTGAGAGGAGAGGCGTGCCGTGGAGGAGAGGGACGGGAGCAGCGCCCAGTCTAATGTGTAACCATGGCAGTGAGGGAGAAAGAAGAGGAAGAAGATGAGGATGACGTGGATGCACATGTGGATGCCATGTTAGCGAAATATGCACACGTGGATGCCATGTCAAACGAAACTAATGTCACATCAAACAAAACCACCATGGTTTGGGTCGAAGGAGGTAAAACTAGACGGTTTTGTTAGTTCAAGGTCCCGACTTGGAACGGTTTCATAGTTCAATATTGAAAATCAAACTGAGGCCAAAGTTCAAGGTTGAAAAGTGGACTTTTTCCATTATTGTTTGCAAATCATTCAGATGGAAAAAAATTACCATGTCTTTGTTTAACCATTTCTCGTCACCTCACTTCTAAACAAAAAAATTATATACTACTGTTTTACAGAATACATTTCAATTCTAACTACTGTAATCTCTTTTTCTAAATTTGCGAATAATAATCCAACTCTTCTGATTCAGATGAGTATTCTGTTACTGCATGTGAAGTGCAATAACTATTTGAAGAATTTTCAGCAGCATAGCATACAGAAAACCTTTACTGGCAAAACAGTGTATTTAATGGATTGCCTAAGGTCAAGAGTAATTAGAAGAGATCATAAAATTATAATGTATGCAATGAAATATTAAAAGGTGATACTAGAAAATGAGTAGCTAACAAATGATTATACCTTTGGCTCCCATACGTGCTGTTCTCCCAGTTCTGTGGAGGTAATCAATCTAAAATGGCAAAATTTACAAGATAGAATGCATATAAAAATCCCTGGGGTGAGAATAAATGCAGAACAGACAGTAACAGAAAATGTAATTAATACATACAGAGTTTGATGGGAAGTCAAACATGATGACATGGTCAACATCCAAGTCTAAGCCTCTAGCTGCCAGATCAGTGCAGACCAATGTTGGGCAATCCCCATCTTCATTCCGGAACTTGTTCAGGTTCTCAACTCTACAGTTGGTTAAAAGCACTCAGAAAAAAAAAAAAGAAGCAAGCAAATTGTTGACTTTTTATAGGGAACTCAATATATGGTTCATAGCAGCCTAAGAAGCAAGTTTCATCAAACAAATAGAAAAAATAGCAATCTCTTAGCACCTGCATATGTCATAATTATTTGATAAAATAAACCAACTGGTATACCTAAACAAATGGTGCTAGCCTGAAACTTGGTATGTTGCCCAGAAGCAGTTTTTATAGTCTTAGTGACTAGAACAGTGAACATAACATATCTAAAGCATAAGTCCCATTCTCAAAGAGCTCATGATGAAGTTTGCCTACACAACCTTATGTTAACTCGAATCCTACGCTTCGATGATATATGTTGTAATGCATTACTGACAAAAGTAGCCAGGACACAGCAAGACAGACATAACTAGGCAGTTTAAGCACATGATTACTAGAAAATTGAACATTTTCAATCGGATGATTATACCCATTGCAAAACCTTCTATGGTGGAAAAGCGAAACTGGGGCAGTTAGTACTGTGGCATTCCTCTCCCTTACGTTCAAAATTATATTGGATGACAGGAACACGTTAAGAAATTGACAAACCTCTCTTCAGCAGGAACCTCTCCATGGTAGTTGACAGTAGATATCTGATTTTCAGTGAGAAAATGGGCCACCGCACGACTTGAATTCAAAGTATTACAAAAAACCATAACCTTGTTTCCCTTTGCTAAGCTTGGCTCCAGAACCTGCAGAAATAAAATAGGAAGCAAGGAACTGCCATCAAGTGTACAATATTGACTGACCCTGAAGCGAAACCTTCAACAACTACACAAATTAAAGACAGAAGACCTTGCTTTTGGATAAATTAAAAAAAAGCTTGTTAAAATTCTGTTTTTCTGATTCTCATTTTGGCCATCTATTGTGCAAGTTTTTTTTTTGGGCCATCAGACAAAATTTAAAGCTGTAACACAAAAGCATCATGTTTGCATGACAAAGTGATTAATCCCTATTGGGTACGGACTAATTCAGGCCAGCGGTCCAAGCTAAAGGTGCTATGTTTTAGCAGAAGAAAGATTGCCTAATATTGAAGTCCATATACAATAGTGTATTTAGTATTTGATTCATATTTGACAATTATCAACATCATACAGCCTTATCCCCAACAAATGTACCAACAACAAGATATACAAACTAATAAAGAACAGCATTTGACAGACTAGCTGTATTTGCATATATCATACCAGTTTGAATCTAGCTCGCACGGAAACACACATGTATGCACACACAAAGAGGATGGGAAGGGAGACAAGAGTTTCAATAAACCTGCAGGAGAGCCTCGAGTTTGTTTTCTGAACCAGAAAGTTTGATGAAGTCATGCCGTGCAGTTGCAACCCTTTTTTGAAATGTTGATGTACGTAAATGAACGATACCTTCAAACTCCTCATCAATCAACTTTTGTACTGCCTGCAGTAAACCAGTGGTGAAGAAAGGATGTCAAAAGTTCAAAACACATGGGCAGGTTTTTTTTAAAAAAAAAAAAGACACCAAAGCTTGGAGCATCAGTGCTAGGTAACCCAAATGAGGAGAAAAGATAGTTCTCAAGAAAAATAGGAGAAGGTTGTTTATAAATACTTGGTCTTGGTGCAAAATCCTTTAAAGGTATGTTGATCTATAAGACAATAGCATGCCAAATTTATTAAGCCTGGTAGGATTTGCTGATTACTGGTTAGCATAAAACCTTGGTCATGGTAGCAGTAACCAATACAGTTTGGAACCCTTGATCGCCAGGCTTTGCAGCACGATTCTTCAATGGAGCGAGAAACTTCCGTATGTCCGGTCCAAAACCTTGATCAAACATCGTATCTGCCTCATCCAGAACCTGCAATGCAGATCAACGAACTTAATCCAAACAAGAAATTAAGAGAACAGCAAAAAAAATTCTGGCTGTTAAACTTTTGTAATTAACTTAGAACACACCAGATACTTGATATCACCGTAAACCATGTTACCATCCTTGATATGATCAAGAATCCTTCCAGGAGTCCCAACAACCATGTCTACAGGCATGTTCAAAGAATCTTCCTGGGGTCTTAGACGGCTGCCTCCACTAACCATCGTTGATCGAAAACGTGCATGATGGCTTATGGACTTTGCAACACGAAAGACCTGTCATTTGATTGCATCAAATGAACAACACCTACTTAGTTGAAAAGATATCATCATCATCCCAAAAATACTTTGGAAGTGAAGCTAACCTGCTCAGTTAGCTCCCTCGTGGGGCAGAGAACAACTGCTCTTGGACGCCTTGGCTTCATTGACATACCTAACATTGCTTCATCACGACGCAGTAGCTACAGAAATCAAAGAGCTGCCATGGTTACTCATCCCTTTGGTAAGAGGGTATTCCCTAATTCACAGACAATAATATGTTCAGCAGATTCTCATTTCCAAACATGGTGAAGAAAATACTCCTTTTGCCTGATCAGAATCTACTGGGCAAGGCAATTAGTCAAATTGTCTTGCAGGCATATAATTAAGCTCCTTTCTGGAAACTTCTTCGAAGATCTTAGAATCAGAAAATTGCATGGAGAATGGGTCTATACAAGATGGATCGTATATTCCTTTTCTTACTAGTCTAGATGATACAGGAGCCCACAAGAAAATGGTGATACATGAAACAACACCCGTTTGTATTTCATATTTTTTGCAATATGAAGTGGAGCAAGCAGAGACACAAACAAAATGACAGTCACTTCAATGATGCATATCTGTTTGAAGAGTAAATTCAACATAGAATCTAAAATTTACGAAATGAAACAAACGGGAAATATGTTTATGGCACAAATTGTATTAAAATTTACGCAATGAAGTACACAAACTTCATTATTGATATAAATGAGCCTCTCTTATATGAAGTGTGCATTGTTGTGTTACCTAAATCATGAGCTCAGATAACTTCAGCATGTGATACGTGCATTTGCTCTCGCAGGGAACAAAATGTATCTTTATTCCACGGTTCTTTGCAAAATTAGATATCATTGGTGCAAATACACGCGCATATACATTTATCATTAGTACCTGGACAAGAGGGAGCAGGTAGGCGAGCGTCTTCCCAGAGCCGGTGTGCGAGCCAAGCACGACGCTGGTGCCGGCCAGCACGGCGGGCACGCCGACGCACTGGATCTCGGTAGGATTCGAGATGCCCATCTCTCGCAGCGCGGCCATCGCCTCCTCCCCGAGCCCGAGCTCCTCGAAGCTCTCCACCGCCTCAACTCTCCTCTTCTGCTGCTGCAGATGCTGCGAGCTCCTATCCCCACCCCTCGCCTTCTCCCTCGGCGGCTTCGGAGGAGCGGAGGATGCGTCTTTTAGGTGGCGGAGGCGGAGGCGCTCGAGGAGGAGCTCGTGGCGGGGAGGGGGCGGGGGAGTGGTGAGGGCAGGGGAAGGGGAGGTGGCGGTGGAGAGGGCGGCGCGGAGGATGCGGAGGCGGAGAGGGGAGGGGCGGGAGAGGAGGAGGCACCGCCCGGCAGCGGCTATCGCCATGGCGGTGGTGAGGGTTTAGACTTTAGAGGGTAGGGGGGTTTGTGAGGGAACGGAAGGGCAGGGAAGGTCGCGGATAAGAGAACCGGGCTGTCGGAGGTGAAGACTGCGGCGGCTGTGGCCTCTTTTTTTTCTGCTGTTTGTGGCTTTTGGTTACGGTTTATGACTTTTGGCCTGTTTGTATGAAAGATTATATAGTAACAGAAACTTACGTGCGATTTTTATCGATATAAATAAAGTCAGTAAAGTATGTACTACAATTAACTAGTAGACACTATCTTGAAAAAATACTTCGCTTAAAATCTAGTTGTTGTAGAAAAGCCGAAAAGTAGCTTTTAGAAGCTGAAAAGAACAGGGCTTGTGTTCCCTTTGATTTTTCCAATCTCCAAGGATGCTCTCGAAAGAAAAAAAAATCCAAGGTGTCTGCTATGCAGGACACATGTGCCAAATATATATCCGGAAGTGTTATGCAAAGTTCAATCGATTGATGCTCAGAACTCAAAACGGCGCAATAAAAGTCTTTCTCGACTACAAGGTGCTTGGAGACTTCAAGCGATGGAGCGGTCGGAGTTGAAGCAAGGGAGCGGCTGGAGATTTCAGGAGATAGGGCGATTGGGGAATTCATGGTCGAAACATCAATGACAACCATGGGTAGGTTTCTAGTGTTTGGGGTTTCCATTTTGGGGTTCGACGGCAGCTGGGGAGTTGGCGTTCACCGACGGTGAGGTCTCCTTCCTTTGGGATGTTGGAATGGCACGGGCTTAAGGACGGGTTAAGATGATAATTGCGTTAGGATTTGGGCATCTATGGGGTTAGAGAAAGCTCATGGAACTGATGGCTTGGGTCGGGGATGGCTGGACCAAGCTGTCCACGGTGAGGTCTTAACGTCGGGCGACGACGCTAGTTGCTAGCACGGTAAGGCGCTCGAGGGGCTAGGGCAGTGGTTCAGTGGTATTTCTGAGAGCCTAAAGGGGCTACATGTGAGAGTAATTGGGAAGTGATCGATTGAATAAGCGAAATCGAAACTTGACTTACTTTGAGGTCTTTGGATGGTCGCTGGCGAGGCTTCGATCGAAAACTCAATCGGGGTGTGGTGGTGGCTCACTGGATGCCTGTGCGATGTCTAGAGGTGGGTCTCGGGCTTTTATAGGTGTCCCATGGCGGTTTGGCATAGGGTGGGGCTAAGGCGACGACGACGCGTGGCAGAGGTCAGAAAGGTGCGGGAGGGTGCAGCGCGGCTAGGAGAGGGGAGATATAGGCTGCCTCGGGCGAGGCATTGCGACGGTCAAAAGGTGATGTCGTATGTTAGGTTGGCGGCTGAGAGAATGGGAGCAGAGATAGAGCAGGTAAGTCGGCAAGGCAGTGGTGTGTGAGTGAGAGCAGAGAAAAAAAATAGGGTGGTCAGCAAGGCGATGAGGTTTACGACTATGAAAGAAGGGCGTAGGGTGGCTTGACTGGCAGAGGGGAGGTACTAGTTGTCTTGGGCGTAGCATCTGCGGCGGTCAAAAGCGGTCAGAGATGAGTCTAGTTGGCGATGAGAGGATTAGGGCAGAGAGAACGAACTTGGACGGCACTGGTGAATTTGCCGTGGCGGCTCGACCAGGTTGGAGTTGCAGCCTTCAAAAATTGTGTCAGGTATCAAGGCGATTGTACACTGACTTGGCAGCGACTGGCAGGGTGGCAAAGTGGTTTGCGGTGCAAGTCAGTTGGTGAGAGGAAAAAAGAGTGCGGAAGAGGCTACGGTGGAGACGAGCTCTGCTGGCTGGGCTAATGCATTGCCGGTGCAATTAAGGAGTGTCAGAGGTAGGAGAGACGAGGTGATACGGGCTCTGACCAGTTGGCAGGGACGTGGCAGCGGCGGGAAAGTGTGAGAAGGCGCGGGAGCGGAGGGAAAGACGGGGCGATGGCGAAAAAGATCGACGGTGGTGATATTTTCAGATACTGAATAGTGCCCGTGCGAAAATGTTTTAGGGAAACAATGTGGCAGAGAGATTGAGGTTTGAATGGGTGTGATAGATATGGAAGTTAGCTAGGATTCTCAAGAAATCAAATTCAAATAATAATTTTTCTCTCTCTATGACGAGGGATCATGATGTGTTTAGTCGTAAGATGTCAAAGATGTGATGCTTTATCAATGGAAATTATCGAGATGTTTCCGGACCTTTTCGATTTCCTTTTATTTCACGTCAAGAATGTGGGGGCATCAGCAGGGAAAGAGTAAGCGATATTCATATTGGTTTTTGTTGATGGTTTTTGATTTTGCCTGATGAATAGTAATAGCTTGTAGAAAGATACTTGCGTACGATTTTGTCCAATGTAAAAAAAAGTCACTACAGTGTATACTATAATCAACTAGTAAACACCAACTTAAAAAGACACCCTGTTTAAAAGTTAGATACTATAAAAAGCTATTTATTATAGAAAAGCAGATTTTAGAAGTCAATATAGATAGTGCCTAAATCATGGGTAATAGCATGCGACCCTAGTGGGTTTGACCGCCCAACATTACTTCTTAAGCCCAGTTCGTACGCATGGACGCATTGTGGGTTAGCCCAATCCCGTGCGCCGTATGAATACAAATGGGGCGAGTGGTTGAGGCATGACATTACGACCCTCTCGTTTTCATATACCTGGGCACAGGTAGGAGTAGAACTGGCTTTTTCATACCAGCTCGAGACCCAATTGGACTTAGCACGTCCCAACCACGGCACAAATGGAGGGCCGTGCCAAGCCTACAAAATTATCCTATTGGGCGGAACGGCCTGATCTGGAATAACGTCTCGTGTTTGGGCTGACCCGGCCTAGTAGGCATGGCAGCGGCCACCACTGCCCCCTCTACCCCACCGGTTGCTGCTCCACCTCCCGCGCGTTGGCGGCGCGCCGCTGCGCGAAGGAAGGAGGTGTGACTCCTCGCGCGGCTCGCGGCGGAGGAGTCCGAGCTGGCAGAGCGGGAGTAGGTGCTCGCGTACTACTTGGAGCTGTTCCCAAGCATGGTGCCCGCGGCGTCGATGTGGGCGCCCCCCGGTGCGGCAATTCCAGCGCGGGAGGAGGAGCTGGCGGCGGAGGCGCCGCAGCCGCCGGCGGGGGCTAAGAGGTCTGCATGGTGTGCTTCAGACTGACGACCCATACGGCCATAAGCCACACTGCCACCACTGGAAAGACGCCCGTGCCGTCATCGCGCCCAGCCGGTAGATTCCTCAGGCGCGGCCCCGCCATGGGCGCGGAGGCCACCCAAATTAGCGCCTTCACCGCTGCGGCCACCCACGCGCTCTGCTTGGTAGGCCTTGCTGCCTCCCCTCCCTCGCTGGCCGTGGGCCCACGGCGCCCTTGTCTCCGATCCCGCGCTCGCACTTCGCGTCCTCGTGGTACGATCTCTTCCCCCCTCGCCTCACCTCATTTTGTATCACTAATCCTGTCTCTCTAGTCTCATTGTATTAAATCTTTACTCTCATAATTTTACCTCAAATTATTCACGACTTTCTAATTATATCATGGTTAATTCGCTAAATAAAGAACTAAAAGTTACCAGGTCGGGACCACCCACATATAGGGGAGATTTCCACCCAACCTGGTAACATACGCGCGCGCGCGCGGGGGGGGGGGGCGTACATTCTCGTTATATAGGATATTACACCCAGTCGGCGGTTATACAGTTAAGGACAAGGATGTGCCTGACTATTCTCGTATAACCGGGTATGTGGGATGAGGTCGCCGGTGCCTTTGTTATAACTTGTCACATAACAATTATCTTAAATTACACCGTCTCTATGATATCTGTCTTACATCTATGTTAGTGTTTTCAGTATCATATGTTCGTTGCTTTTATCCTGTATCCATTGCTTGCTTACGATGTTTGTCTCTTATTTCACTTGGTTGCTTACTTGTCTTTACTCTTTGTGTTGCGACCGTTGTTCAGTACTTGTTGAGATTCCTAAATCTCACGCTGGCTCTTTTCTCTTCTCAGGTAAAAGACCAGTGGATTGATAGCAACATGCATGGGTGAGAGCACTCGAGTTTCAGCACTGTGGCTTGCCACTACTTTTACTATTTACTTTATTTATCTTTTGATTAGAAGTGAACCGGTCTCATATTTCAAACATTATTTCAACTTCCGTTGATTATTTTAACGAAGTACCTTAGAGGTCTTAATTTATATATGAATTTTACTATTGTCTTTTATTATTTCTCTTTATTTTTGACGATGACGTTCCATAGTAGTATCTTAACTTGGCTGTATGTGGGGTGCTACATGGATATCGCAAGATTTATTGATGCCTTTCCTTGCCTGCTTGGGAGTCCTGGACGAAGCCTGTTTCGGTGATCGTCGCCGGCCTGATCGTGCCGGCGGTGATGGCGGCGATAGCGTTGAAGGGGGTGCCGGAGCGGCTGCGGTCCTCGAGGGTGGTCTTCGGGGTCTTCCCGCCGTGGATCCTCGTTAGCGCGGTCATCATCTTCGCTCGCGTCAGGACGCGACCCAGGGCTCCTCCATGAATGGGAGCCGAGCTATTCATCCTCTCCTCCATACCCAGAAGCTCCTCCCTTTTTCTTTTTCCTCTCTTTTGTGAAGTTGAATGCCAGGAAGGCAAGAATTCAGAATGGGATGTATGGTGAACAGAACTGATTTTGATAGGATTATGTTCCATGAAATGGTTACCTGAATACCAAATGATCATGGAAGTAGCAATGCTCTAATGTCTGCATTAACGCGAATAATAGCTCTTTTTTTTTTTTGCTATGGATGATTTTTCCCATTTAAGTGTGTAACACAATCATCCTTTTTTAGAATCAAGTAACACAGTCATCTTACAAGAGCACTAAAATACATACCATCGCCTGTATCACAGCAGGTTACTAAAACCAAGTTTCTACAGCCCCTCATGAAAAGCAACTCCGATTTTCAGTTTTTCACACACAGACAACCAAATAAGATCAGTAAACTGGGACAGACTTCGTCCACATCCACACAAAGAAATTATATCGGTGAAACGAGAAAAATACTAACAGAAAGAGCAAGTTTAGTCGCTGTCATCTTCTTCCCGCTCTTCATGCTGGGCAACAACCTTCTCTATGAACTTCTTACGAACACCTTCCATGACATTATTCCGGGATGAATCGCTGCCACCCTGCCCATCATTCAGTACTGGGTCTGACTGGCAAAGGGCCAATGCAACAGCTGAAAGAAGGTGAAACAGAATGACCATTTAGCAAAAGAAGATGGAAGCCAATGCATAACACTGAAATAATTCTGGGATTGATCTTTTGACGGAAGAAAGCTTCACATAAACTCAAGTGTCATTTAAAGGAGCAACATAAATTCATGCCGTTCTTATTGGCAACACATCAGCAATGTATAAGTTTATAACTGTGAAGTAGCATGCTAACACGGTAGGCACACCAGCTAAATATTTGCCATATGAAGCAACGCAAACATACATCAGGATCCAGTCTATGCACTGTAGACATGCCTGTCATAATGATGTGTTTTCTTTTATACACAAAAAATCTCATCCTAAGGTCACTGATTTTTGGCTCATGTTAAGGCATTTAGATATCCACAAAAATGTAAACTGTATCATGTGACGGGCTAATTGCAACATTAATAGCCATACGCCATCTACTGGTATGCACTGACAAAAAAACAAGCAGCTTGAACCAACTCTTGGCAAATTGGATACTGGAAATTGATTTTGTGGTATAACTTACATTCAGGTGTGCATCTCCTTCCACCGAATTTCTGCAGACCGACGTAAGTCCCTTTGACAGCACTGTTATTGTACACCAGTATTGTAGGAACATTCTGATCTGGGTAGTTGGGAATGCAGTCCGTGGAGATAATTTTAACAAACTTGGTTGCTGGGTATCTTGTCGCCAATTCCTCCAGGCAAGTCTGAAGTAACCCACATTCTGGTATTCTGCCATCAGGTTCATAGAAGTCTTAGACAAGGAACACCTCAATATACTAGAAGAACATAGTGCATCAGATCAGATGGAGTTTCTTTTTAAAGTCCTTTTTGTGCAATTTTTAAGCACCTCTTGGAAACAGTCAAACATCATATACAACAGAAGCACTGAAAAAAAAGTTCCATGGAAGCTCCACTACGTAGAAAGACAAACGTATGATAATGAGCTAATTAGCTACAACCCTAAAGCTTTCAGTCAAAATTAGCAGGAAATACGAATAAAGAGTCAATAGTTCATAATTTCGTATCACTTCTTAGATAACAATATAAAGTGGACAGCATGTCAAGTGTCGAGTATGTTAGAGATATATGTTTAGATTGTTATTCCCCATTGTTATGAGGGGTTCTTTGCATATTTACCACATGTACTTTGTGTATATATACCGGCCCATTGGCCTCATATGAATACAAGCGCTATTCATAACATGGTATCAGAGCTAAAACTAGGGTTTTGGCTTACCTAGGGTTCCGTGCGCCCGTGTGCCGCCTCCGCCGCCGTCGCCGACTCCCGGGCTCCGCTGCCGTCGCCGACTCCCGGCCTCCGCCGTCGTTGCTGACTCCCGGCCTCCGCCGTCGGCCTCGGCTCCTCCCCTGCCCGGCCTTGGTGTCTCCGTCTCCGCTCCTCGCCGGCCGCCGGCCTCCTCCGCTCCGCCGGCTGTCCTTCGTCCTCCGCTACCCGGTCGCCCGATCCGCCCGCGAGGCTGGTCGGCCGCCTCCCGGACGCCGCCGCCTTCCCCAGGCCGCGCCGCCTCCCCCGCCCGAGGCCGCCGTGAGGCCGCGCCGGCTCCCCCGCCGCCTCCGCCCGAGGCCGCCGTGAGGTCGCGCCGGCTCCTCCGCAGTCGCCGGCTCCCCCGCCGGCTGCAGCCGCTGCCGGCTCCCCCGCCGCCGCCGTCGCCGCCGGCTCTCCCGCCGCCGCCGTCGCCAGCTCTCCCGCCGCAACCGATCTAGGTTTTGGCCAGGGAGAGGTTACTCGGTTTTGTAAAACCGGTTGAAAAAAAAAAGAAGCAAAAAAAAAAACGTTGTTCTAACCGCCGCGCCGTCCAGCGCCGCCTGTTAGACTTCGTTGTCTTGGTCGCCGCGCCGTCCAGCGCCGCCTACCAATGGGCACCGTTGCTCTCCCTCGCTGCCCGGTGATCTTTGATGGTGTTAATTACACCGACTTCGTGTCTCACATGCGCATTCACATGCGTGGTCTTCGTCTCTGGGGCGTCCTCTCTGGCGATGTCACCTGCCCGCCTTGCCCTATTCCTCCGACGGAGCCTACGCCTGTTGCATTGCCTCCGACAGCCGATAAAGCTGCTGCTGATGATAAAGCTGCTGCTGATGATAAAGCTGCCTCTGCCTACCAGGAGGCTCTGGATTCCTACACGGATCGTCTGACCGTCTACACTCAGTGGTACGATGACGACGCTCGGGCTGCTGCTGTCCTCATCGCCAGTGTCCAGCCTCAGTTTTCTTCTGAGGTTGTGGGACTCCCTTCGGCTTTTCAGATGTGGACTCATCTTCGTCAGCGCTACGAGCCCTCTGGTGATGCCCTGTACCTGTCCGTGGTCCGCCAGGAGCACTCTCTTCAGCAGGGTGATGCTACTGTTGACGCCTTTTACGCTCAGAGTTCTGCTGTCTGGCGTCAGTTGGACTCACTTCGCACTGCTGGCTGTCGTACCTGTCCGTGCTGCCTGGAGGTACGTGCTGATCTACAGTTTCAGCGGGTTTACGAGTTCCTTACTCGCCTTCGTCCTGAGTTCGAGCAAAGGCGTGCCCAGCTCCTTGCACGCCACCCTCGTGTCACTCTCCTGGAGGCTCTTACTGAGATACGCGCAGAGGAGACTCGTTTGAGTGGTGCTGGTCTGATGCCACTCCCCTCTGTGCTCGCCGCTCGTCCGCCTGCTACACTGCCTCCTCCAGCGGCTACCACAGGTGGTGGTGGCCGTCCTCAGTCTGGAGGTGGCCGTCCTCACTGTTCCT
This sequence comes from Dendrocalamus latiflorus, assembly GCA_017311315.1. Classification (NCBI taxonomy): domain Eukaryota; kingdom Viridiplantae; phylum Streptophyta; class Magnoliopsida; order Poales; family Poaceae; genus Dendrocalamus; species Dendrocalamus latiflorus. Next base: position 59,923,249 of record CM029663.1, on the reverse strand, counting down.
ACTGCGACAAGGATGGCCACACTGAGTCCCAGTGCTACAAGAAGAAGCGGCATCTTTCACGCCGTTCTTCTACTGGCACTAGTGCTTCTACGACGACGTCTGCCTCGACTTCTTCAGCAGCTTCTCTCACCGAGCAGGAGATAGCCAGACTTCGACGCCTACTTGCCGCTTCAGGATCTCCCTCGACAGGTTCTGCAGGTTCTGCTACTGACTCTTCAGGCACTGAGAGACCACCTCCTACACAGTCAGGTACCTCCCCGTGGATTCTTGATTCTGGAGCATCTTTTCACATGACTCCTGATTCTTCCACTCTGTCTTCTATTACACCTCTTGATTCTCCTGTCAGTGTTCTTACTGCTGATGGTACATCTCTTTCTGTCTCTGGTCGAGGATCTCTTAGCAACTCATCTTTTCATGTTCCTTCTGTTGCTCATGTTCCTCGCCTTACCTTGCAGCTTCTTTCTGCTGGGCAGATTACTGACCTTGGTTATCGAGTTATTCTCGACTCTGACTCTTGTTGTGTTCAGGACTGCCACACGGGAGCTCTGGTTGGTTCTGGCCCTCGGCGCCGTGACTCACAGCGTCTCTGGGAGCTTGACTGGCTTCATCTTCCTTCCGCTGCCACCACCGCCGCCAGTCTCTCCGCTTCTGCCACTTCGTCTACCGGCTCTTTCCAGCAGTGGCATCACCGTCTTGGGCATCTGTGTGGATCTCGCCTGTCGTCCTTAGTTCGTCGTGGTCTTCTGGGGTCTGTCTCAGGAGACGTGTCTTTAGATTGTCAGGGCTGTAAGTTAGGTAAACAGATTCAGCTTCCTTATCCTCATAGTGAGACTGTGTCTCAGCGTCCTTTTGATCTTGTTCATTCAGATGTTTGGGGTCCGGCTCCCTTCGTTTCGAAAGGGGGTCATCGTTATTATATCATTTTTATAGATGATTTTTCTCGCCACACTTGGATATATTTCATGTCTTCTCGTAGTGAGGCCTTGCCCATCTATAAACAATTTGCCACTATGATACACACACAGTTCTCCACTCCTATTCGTGTCTTTCGTGCTGATTCTGCTGGCGAGTACCTCTCTCGTCACCTGCGCAGCTTCCTTTCTGAGCAGGGCACTCTCGCTCAGTTTTCTTGTCCTGGTGCTCATGCTCAGAATGGTGTCGCTGAGCGCAAGCATCGTCACCTCCTTGAGACGGCTCGTACTCTGATGATCGCCGCCTCTATTCCACCTCACTTTTGGGCTGAGGCTGTTTCCACTGCCACCTATCTCGTCAACATTCAGCCCTCTTCTGCTCTCAAGGGTGCGATCCCTGTTGAGCGTCTCTGTGGTCTTCTTCCTGACTACTCTGCCCTTCATCTGTTTGGTTGCGTTTGCTATGTTCTCCTCGCCCCTCGAGAACGTACCAAACTGACCGCTCAGTTTGTTGAGTGTGTCTTTCTGGGGTACAGTGCCGAGCACAAGGGATATCGGTGCTGGGATCCTGTTGGTCGTCGGATACGGGTTTCTCGGGATGTGACTTTTGACGAGTCTCGTCCATTCTACCCACGTCCTGCCTCTCCTTCGGCTTCCTCTGTGGAGTCTCTGTCTTTCTTGACCTTTCCAGATACTCCTATATCTGTTTTGCCCTCGTCCACCTGTCCTACTGAGTCTCCACATATTCCCCCTGTGGCCTCTCCGCCGTTGTCGCCGCCTGTGTCGTCCCCTACGACTCCCCAGGCTCCTCCCACTATCGTCTACACTCGTCGACCTCGTATTGAGGATCTTCCAGATGAGTCATCTGCTTCTGATGTTCCATCTTCTTCTGATGCTCCATCTTCCCCTGATGGGTCATCTTCTCCTCGCTACGCTCTCCGCGATCGCCAGTCGATTCGGCCTCCTGCCCGTTTTGCTTTTGCTGGCGCAGCTACTCGTGAGCCTGTCTCCTACCGGGATGCTGTTACTCACCCTGAGTGGCAGCTTGCCATGGCCGAGGAGATTGCTGCCCTCGAGCGTACTGGTACTTGGGATCTTGTTCCTCTTCCATCCCATTCTCATCCCATCACATGTAAGTGGGTCTATAAGATTAAGACTCGCTCTGATGGCTCTCTTGAGAGCTATAAGGCGCGTCTTGTTGCTCGTGGTTTTCAGCAGCAACATGGTGTTGACTACGACGAGACTTTTGCTCCTGTGGCCCACATGACCACTGTTCGCACTCTCCTTTCGGTGGCGTCTGTTCGCCACTGGTCTGTTTCTCAGCTTGATGTTAAGAATGCCTTTCTTAATGGCGAGTTGCGTGAGGAGGTCTACATGCATCCACCACCTGGGTATTCTGTTCCTGAGGGCATGGTCTGTCGCCTTCGTCGCTCTCTCTATGGCCTTAAGCAAGCCCCTCGTGCTTGGTTTGAGCGCTTCTCCTCTGTGGTCACTGCTGCTGGTTTTTCAGCTAGTGATCATGATCCTGCGCTCTTTGTCCACACTTCGTCTCGTGGTCGGACTCTTCTTCTCCTGTATGTTGATGATATGATCATTACGGGAGATGATTCTGAGTACATTGCCTTTGTTAAGGCTCGTCTTAGTGAGCAGTTCCTTATGTCGGATCTTAGTCCTCTTCATTATTTCCTTGGGATTGAGGTTACTTCCACTCCAGATGGTTTCTTTATGTCCCAAGAGAAATATATTCAGGATCTTCTTGATCGCGCCTCTCTCACTGATCAGCGTACTGTTGAGACTCCCATGGAGCTCAATGTTCACCTCCGACTCTCTGATGGCGAGCCTCTTTCTGATCCGACTCGCTATCGTCATCTTGTTGGGAGTCTTGTCTACCTTGCTGTTACTCGTCCAGATATCACTTATCCAGTTCATATTCTGAGTCAGTTTGTTTCAGCTCCCACTCAGGTTCACTACAGCCACCTTCTTCGAGTTCTACGATACCTTCGTGGGACTATCTCTCGCCGTCTCTTCTTTCCACGTTCCAGCTCGTTACAGCTTCAGGCCTATTCGGATGCTACTTGGGCCAGCGATCCCTCTGATCGCCGGTCTATCTCTGCTTACTGTGTTTTTCTTGGTGGTTCTCTCATTGCCTGGAAGACGAAGAAACAGACTGCAGTGTCCCGTTCGAGTGCAGAGGCTGAGTTGCGAGCTATGGCTCTCTTGACAGCAGAGATTACTTGGCTACGGTGGTTACTTGAGGATTTTGGTGTTTCTGTCACTACACCGACCCCTCTCTTGTCAGACAGTACAGGTGCTATCAGTATTGCTCGTGATCCTGTGAAGCATGAGCTCACCAAGCACATTGGAGTTGATGCTTCTTTCATGAGGACTTGTGTGCATGATCAGGTGATTGCTCTTCAGTATGTGCCTTCAGAGCTTCAGATCGCAGATTTCTTCACGAAGGCCCAGACTCGAGCACAGCACAGCTTCTTCCTCTCCAAACTCAGTGTTGTTGATCCACCATGAGTTTGAGGGGGGGTGTTAGAGATATATGTTTAGATTGTTATTCCCCATTGTTATGAGGGGTTCTTTGCATATTTACCACATGTACTTTGTGTATATATACCGGCCCATTGGCCTCATATGAATACAAGCGCTATTCATAACAGAGTAAACCCAAGTAGAAAGAAAAAAAGGAAACATATCATACGGTGGGATAGTTTGCTAAGCTATCTTTGCTTATCTAGTTTGAGATGCTATGTGCGCAAGTCACATGTATCCAAGGTCAGATTCTGATGAAACCTATCTCACTACAATTAAATCTCTGGCTATCAAGTAGATTCCCATATCCAGGAACATTAAAGGTCTGCTCATCATACATTTAACCATAGTCATACTTCAAGCTACCATAGTTATTTTTCCTACTTTTAATTAACACAACTAGGTACAGTGTAGTTAGCATGTGCTTCAGTTCTATGTGCTCATATTCAGTTTAGCTGTTCTTTTTTTGGCTTAATTACTGACACACGATTACATGAACAGCAACACATTGATAATAGAAAGGATTTTGCCTTACCCATCCTTGTAGAGGAAGACCACAACCCAGACATCCGATGGCGCCTGCGACACCTCACGCACGAAGTCTGAGCCGGTGATGGGCACAATAGTGCCGAATCTCGCGGCTTTTGCTGCCTCCCTGAGCTCTGCGAGCCTCATCTTCCTGTAAGCACCATCGCATCGAAACATCAGAAAAGTTCCTAGCTTTACCAAAACAATTGAAATTGCACCCAACTATCCTGTGGTCGACAGTGTTGCGCTTCATCCAGATCAAACAATGAGAAACAGATCAGATTACTAATAAAATCACAACGAATTACCCCACTTGACCAAGTAAGTCGGATCAAATAAAACGCGAAAGCACTAGATCATCCCAAGATGCAACCCAGAGCTGACTAAAAGAAGTATGCAATCATGGATCACAAACCAGGCCGGAGACTAGATCGAGGTCTGGGAGAGGGGATACCTGTACTGCTCGAGGAAGCGGTCGTCATCGAGGTCGTCCTCAAGCTCCACGAGCTCATCGGGCTCGCGCGCGTCGAGCCATTCCTTGGACTTGGGCTGCTCGTCGGCGTCGACCTTGGGGGCGAAGGGCGGCGGCTTGAAGGGCTCCGGCTTCGGCGGCAGGTTCCCGAGGCGGCGCTGGATGTCGTCCCACTGCGTGCTCGCCCCCTCCACGTCCTTGTACACGAAGTGGTAGTCCGCCATGGCCGCGCTCCACGCAGAGAGAGAGCGAGAGAGATGTGGCCTGTGGGAACGGTCGGAATCAAACCGAGAGGCGAAAGAAGAATGGAAGGGGCGAGAAGAAGAGGCGGCTCCACTGACAGATGGACCCCACTTTCAGTGAATGTCAGTACTTGGGGATGGACTATGCGTCCCTGACTGGTGGGCCCCCCTAGTCATTCAGACGCGAGCTTGCCTCTATAGAGAAAGCGTGTGCTGCTGCGCCGCGCTCCCCCGTCGCCTTCCCGGCCCCTTTTTTTGAAAAATATTCACATTTAGACCCCTGGTGGTTTTAATTCCGTTTTTGGACCCAGGGGGTCGGAGCCGTGGATCACGGCGCCGAGGTAACACGTCTCGGCGCCGTGATCCATGGCTCCGAGGCCCCAGGCCGGCACCAGCGTGGCGACCCGCGTGGTGCCGACGTGGCAGAAGCTCGGCGCCGTGATCCACGGCTCCGAGCTCGGCGCCGTGACTCGTGGCTCCGACCTCGGAGCCGTGGATCTTGGCGCCGAGCTAGCGGCATTTACCCAGGCCAGGCTGAGCCATTTCGCGTCGTGTCTGCCCTCAGCCCCCGACTCCTGCCCCCGCCGCCTCCCCGGCCGCCACCGCCTCCCCGGCTCGCGCCGCCAGCGCCTCCCCGGCCCGGCCGCCTCCCCGCCGCCTTCCCAGCCCCCGCCGCCTCCCCGGCCCACGCCGCCTCCCCGGCCCGGCCGTCTCCCCGCCGCCTTCCCGGCCCCGGCCGCCTCCCCGCCCCGGCCGCCTCCCCGCCGCCTCCCCGGGCCGGCAGCGCCTCCCCGGCCCACGCCGCCTCCCCGCCCGCCACCGCCTCCCCGGCCCCCGCAAGCGTTCAAGGTGAATCTCTAGTATATCGTGAATTTTTTTTCACATATGTTACACACTGTCGCTTAATGTTCACTCCATATCTATGGTACCTACGAGAAGGCATAATGATTTTAGACTTTTGGTGTGATTAATACAATATCTAGATAAATATTGGTGGTTCTGTTTGACTCCAAAAAAGACATTGTAGGCTGCATATTATAACTGAAAATCTCATGTGACTATATCTGGATCGTATTAGATATATAGATGTTTGAATGGGAAAGGGTTCATTTAGATATTTTATTGCTTAAACAAGTATGCATGTGATTTATCCAAAATTTCGCTTAAAGGTATTGAGTTTGGTTTTGTGTATGAACTAGATGGACAACGTAGTAACCCTATATCATGGAGGCAGTGTGACAAGTGATGATTATGGAAATGTTCAATTTGTTGAAATGCAAAGGGTGCCTCTGATGTTCAGTGATCGGCCGTCGTTTAGTGAGTTGGTTGCTAGGGCCCGGGAGAAGCTACATTGTCATGGAAACGAGGAGAGCATCACAGTTGAGGGGTTACTTCACTTCGGTTCGAAAGACACAATTCTCAGGCGGTTGATCTTAATTGGTTGTGAGGATGAGTGGGACAAATATGTCAAAGTGGTTATGAGAAATGAGTTAAAATGTTTGGACCTTGTTGTGCGGAAGGTGTCTATTGAACCAACCCCTCACGGTTATTCACCAGAACTAGGTGATCAGGCACCCTTTGACCCTCCGTTACTGGATCTTGCGGTGGATGTGGAAGAAGTGCCTGAGGTGCCCGATGCTCTATCTGCCCCGAACGAGGTTCAGATTTCTCAACCAGTTCGAGTTGAATGTCGGACTGATGATGTCGTGGCGGCCCCTCAGGAGATGGGATTGACCCAGAATCATCCCAGTAAGTGTCGAGCAACACTTTAGCCTTTTGTCGTCATTGTTTTTTTTGTCTCAATCCCATCGTTTTCGTGCTTATGATGCAGGAGACATTCCTGATAATGTTGGTGTTCCTCTCGTTGCTCCATCTAGCAACGTTGAAGAAGTTTGCAGGGACTCCAATAGTGTGGATGTTCAAATTGTGGATGATCTGCAGCCTTACGAGATCGCAAGGGCCGTTGAATCTGACGATGACCGCCCTTTTGGAGAGCTGACCGAAAGTGATATTGAGCTGATCAGGCGTTATTGCCCTGGCCGGGATCCATCAGTTCATGAATTCAGCGATCTTAGGCATTCTCATGGGGCTTATGCAGAAGGAAGGGATGACGAGCTGCTAGATGCTCCTGAGGCCGGTTCAAGCATGACAATTGAGAAGGGCATGATGTTTGAGGACTTGTCTGCATTGAGAAGGTGGCTGCAGGAGTATTCAGTGATTCGTAAAAGGCCATTCAAGGTGAGGCATTCTTATGTGGAGCAGAGGTACACAGTTGTGTGCGAGAAGGAAACATGTGAATGGAGGGTTTGTGCTAGGAAACAGAAGGACACGGGAAAGTTCAAGATCACAAGAATCATTGGCCCACACACTTGTGCCGAAGCAGAGCTCAAACAGAAGCATCGGCAGTTGATCTCTACCATTATTGCGAAGTCACTGTGTCACATAGTAAAGGGAGAACCCAATATGAAGGTGAAGACACTTGCTGGGATTGTTAAGGAGAAATTTGGATACGAGATAAGGTATGGAAAAGCATGGAGGGCAAAGCAACGCATCTGGAAGATGATATATGGGGACTGGGAAGATGGGTACTTGCAGTTGCCAGCACTTTTCAATGCAATCAAAGCGGTAAATCCAGGTATGCATTATGAGTACGTCCCGAAACCAAACGAATGGACTCAAGATGGGATGCAGATATTCTTCCGTGCTTTCTGGTGCTTTGCTCAGTCCATCGAGGCCTTTCGGCATTGTCGTCCCGTCTTCTCCATTGACGGTATGTTTCTTCTTGGCAAATACCAGGGCACACTTCTGATAGCCATTTCGTGTGACGCAGACAACACGTTGGTTCCTTTGGCGTTTGCTTTGGTTGAGAGGGAGAACAAAGACAGCTGGGGATGGTTCTTGCGGCTCGTTCGGAGGCACGTGGTCGGCCCTGGTAGGGAGGTGGGTGTCATATCTGATAGACACCAGGGCATACTTGCTGCCGTACAAGAGCAGATACCGGGGTATCCACCTTTGCACCACCGTTGGTGCACTCGGCATCTTGCCAAGAATCTACTCCGTAAGGATTGTAGGAAGGATAACTTTCCTCTGTTCGAGGAGGTCGCTCGAATGCTTGAGGTCAAGTTATTCCAGGAGAAGTTGGAGCAGCTTAATACTGCAACAACCGCAGAAGGTAGACAGTGGTTGTCGGGATTGATGAGAGATGTAGACAAATGGACAAGGGCTCATGACGATGGTGGCTGGAGGTACGAGTTTCAGACAAGCAATATGGCCGAATCCTTCAATAACTTGCTTAGGGGTATACGTGGTATGCCCGTCAATGCTATAGTATCATTCACCTTTTACAAGCTTGTTGCCTGGTTCAACGAAAGACACACATATGCAATGGCGCTACAGAGTAAACAAGAGAGATGGGCGCCAAAACCGAAGCGTCACCTTGAAAAGGCAAAGGCGAGGGCTGAGGCACATGAGGTACAGTGTTTTGACAACTCCACGGGCACTTACGAGGTTGTAGAAAGGGGTGGTACAACGACCGATGGAGAGCTCCGGCCGACGAGGAGGCATAAGGTTGTTCTTATTGATTTCTCATGCACATGTGGTAAACCGAGGCAGTACCACTTTCCATGTTCTCATTACGTGGCAGCAGCGAGGCATCACAACTTTGACTACGAGAGCAAGATACCTCGGGAGTTCAGTGTTGACAACCTTGTGCTTACGTGGTCTCCCCGTTTCGAGCCTTATCGGGATGAGGGAGAGTGGCCACCGTACACCGGGCCCAAATACATTGCGGATACGGGTAGCCGTTGGAACAAACGTGGAACCAGGAAAAGGATGAGACACAAGATGGTTATGGATCAGCTTCAAGGAACAACGAGGCGAGGTGGATGCGCTCACGGCCTCCAGTGTAAGTTAATTCCATTTGGTTTCGTGATTTTCATTTGTTAGTATATGACCTTAAACGTTAAATTGTTTCAATGCAGGTTAAGTGGGAGCCGTACGCCGAGCCGGAGGTGGAGGCCATTCAGTTCAGCGCACTATGCAGCATAGACGAGGTCCTCTACAGGAAGAGGTGCCCTCTTATCTGTTTCTATGCTGTTGAGTATCACCTGCCACATAGAGTTGCACGCCAGTTTGGTATGAGGCAGATGTGGCCAGTAGCGCAGTTCTCTACGTCTGTGGCCTTGCACAAGTAAGTGGCATGCAATTTCAATTCTAACCTTGGAATCCAATTGCACAGAGCTTTTTCTATTTTTAACGTTTGGTTTACGTGACATGCAGATTTGATCGTCGGCGACAGAAGAAGGTCACAGATTTCGAGCAGCACCACCACGTGTACGTTGAGGAGTGGGCACACTTTCAGGACCACGTGGACGACAACGACGAGCCGCACAGCAACGAGAACTTCCGGCGGTACCAAGTTTGGTACCAGCGTGCGACGCGGTCCAAGCTTAAGGGCCAATGGACTCAGGATGACTACGCCGACATTGCGTCCTCGGGCGACGAAGACACGCCGTACGACCAGTCGACTCGCCTTGGGACGCAGGTGGAGACGGCACCAGTCCTGGACCGTGTGGTAATGTTCAATCTCATTGCTTATTTTCCAATAGATATAAATATCACTACATATAGTAAATTATCCATTCTTTTGCTTGTTTGCAGGGCAACACCCTGAAGCAGTCCGTACAGGACATAGAGCATTTCTCCAGGACAGTCGGCGACGCCCGGACGCTTACCTTCCTAGAGGTATGCTTCGACAAAGCCACTTACAAAATTAGTACGTAATATCTTCGTATCTTGTTGGTTAACAAAATGTTGGATGACAGAGGCTAGCAGGTCGGCTACGTCGTGCGGCTAGTCGTTGTGGGTGCAGCACTGGCGCGAGGAGGGACGTAGACGTGCCTACGACACGACTTTCAGACCCGACGCGGCGAGGGTCTTACACGGCACAGAGCTCATCCCACACGAGCGACACTTTCCCTGACGAGGGGTGAGGACGACGACGAGGTGGAGCAGCAGACTTACGATGAGATAGGCCCGTCTCAGCTTGTAGGCGCTCCTGAGACTCAGCCTTCACAGCCTGTACCACGCAGACGCCGCCGGGAGCCTAGCCGTTACACTCCAGGCACCGACGCCCTTGGTAAGGGTAAGGGTAAGGCTAGGAGGCAGTGATATTTATGTGTAGGCTTGTGGGTCGTGTTGTAATGAGCTACTTGTATGTATGTATGTGTATATGTTATATTCATGTGATATTTGTGTTCGAATCCGTAGTCTGTACTTTGTTGTTCTATAATTCCTGCAATGAATTTATGTTTACTGCAAACGACTGCAAATGATACGAACTATGAATTTTTTACTTATGAATTTATGCTTCCTGAAAAAGCACAATCGGCTGAAAAGGCAAACGACCTAAAATAAAACAGCTTTGCCCAGTCACAACACGAAACAACACATAGATTGCACGTACATAAAATATAGCAAGTACTACAACCATCAACACAGCAACGACGGTAAACATGGAGGGTACCAAAAAATGGCAACACAACCAAGTACTACAGCCATCAACACATCAACGAACACAACAACTAAAACACAACACAACCATACACCTTCTTACCTACATGCCAAACGAGCCTCGTGGCACCCACATGGAGAAATGCTGAGGGGGTCGCCTCGGACGTGGTTGTCCATCGTGGTAGTGGCATGCACATATGCAGCTCGGGTTCGCGCAGCAACATGTGGGATCATAAGAGCTTCCTATATTCACGACCTCCTCGTTGCCCCTCTCGCGTTGCATCTGTTCGCGGAGGTCGTTGTTCTCCTCAGTGAGATTCTCCATTCGGTACTCCAAGTCCCATATTCGAGCCCATAATGTACCCACATAACGATCAACATACCGTTCGTGAGGAGGGTCGATCCAGTGGGAGAAGTCGCATTTGGCCATCTGCACAAAAAATGACGGTAAACTTCGAGGGTCCATAAGCAATACAAAATGTAACATTACTAATTTGTACCCCGGAGCGTGAGCATCGGAAGAAACGTCGCCCGCCATCGTTCGGGGAATCCAAGATCTGGACGACCGCGTACTCATTGTGTCTGCATTTCGGCCACGGTGGTTGAGCACGCCGGCTTGGTATCAATCGGTACTGCGGACCGAACATATCCCTCGTTTCTAAGGGAATGTCGTCCTTCGGTGACCCAAATCCCACTGGCCCCTCGACTTCAGACATGATATGTTTCACCACGAAAGAGAGGGTACTACTTTGTTCGATTCACAATGTCATGGGACCCCAACCCTGCTACTTATAGCCAACGGGGCAGCTTAATGCAGTGACCACCAAAAAAAGAGGCTTTTGCTCAGGGACATGACAACACGCCCCTGCTTTGCTCAGGGACATGACACAAGAGGTCAGCTTTTGCTCAGTGAGATGACAAAAGAGGGCAGCTTTGCTCAGTGACATGACAAAAGAGTTCAGATTTTGCTCAGTGACATGACAAAACGAGGCAGCATATGCCAGCTTTGCGCAGTGACGGAGTAGGCCTTTAGCCTGTACATATATAGGGCGTAGGTCTTTAGCCTTTACAGGAGTAGGCCTGTAGGCCTGTACACATATAGGGGCGTAGGTCTTTAGCCTTTACAGGAGTAGGCCTGTAGGCCTGTACACATATAGGGGCGTAGGTCTTTAGCTTTCTAGGCTTTGAATGGTCCAATCTCTGAAAAGGCTACACTGGAATTACGAGACTATAGTCTCTGAAAAGCCTACATAGGGCCATTTATTGCTACACTGGAATCCAGGAAAAGCGAAAATATCCTCTCCATGGACTATGCCCACTGCACCAGATAACCTGCCTACATAAAGGCATCCCTCCTATGTCTTCCATACCACATCTCCTCCCCAAGGCATCACAATACTACTACACAACAATGTCTTCCTGGAGGTCCGACCCATTTGGAGTGCCGGAGTGGCATGAGCGCCCGAAGTGCCATTGCGGCTTTAGGACGATGTTGGGAGTCTGGACTGATCGAGTACAACGAGCCAAATACGGCTGTAGGTTCTTCAAATGTCCTGACCTGGATGACGACTTCGTGGTAACGACCACAACTAAATCATTTGTTTCTCGTTATCTTTTTTCAACTTGATCGATGACATCTACCACGCCACACATAGGCTTGCAGGTTCATCGAATGGGTGGATCGGGTGTCGCCGGCATGGCCAAATAACCGGGCAGTGGAGGTGGAAAACAAAGCACAATACTTTGTCAAGATGACTCAGGCTCGCGAGGTGGAACGACAGATGCGGCTTGACCAAGAGCGTCGCGTGAGGGTGGACCAAATCCGTCTGAAGGGCAAGGAGGATGAGCTGCAAAGGAGGCGGGAGCAGTTAAGTCTGCGTGAAGCTGTCATCAAGCGTCAGGAGGAGGAGCTTCAAGCTCGGGAGGCAGCTCTCAAGACCAAGAGTGACAGGAAGAAGGATGCAGCGGAGCCATCTTCAGGGCGTGACAAAAAGGGGAAACAACCACGCTACACCCAATAGACAAAATGTAATAGACCCAGCAAGTTATTTTCCCTAAGGCATGCATGTTAGGACTAGTGGTGGAATTCTGAACATTAGAAGTACAGAGTTGCACACATGCCACATGCCTGCCATGTCAAAATATCACTCACCTTCGAAATATCACTTACCACTATATGCATCGATATTTCTACGCTCAATCCTTCGGCAAAAAAATTTAGCTTAATTTGGTTTGCATGTCCAACCTGCAATGAACATAAATTTTTATTACGACTTCATCAGATTCGTTCCCATATTACAACTACAAAATAACAAACCTTGCAAAAACCACGGGAATCAAACCTTAAAAAACACTTACCATTTTATATATCGACCGTTCTACGCACAATCGTTCCTAAAAAAAATTACCATATTTTTTTATGCATCTACAACGAGCCAATCAACATAAACTTGTTTTACAATTTTTTCAAATTGTTTTGTAATTCACAACTACAAAATTAACAAAACTTATAATCATTACAGTTCAAATTAACAAAATACAACTAGTAATTTTTTTTGCGACAACGTAAAGCCTGATCGGTGCAAACCCTAGACGCCGAGTGTCTGCAGACGTGGCAGGGAGCTCGGCGCCACGTGGCAGGCATCTCGGCGCCACGACCCACGGCTCCGAGCTCGGCGCCACGATCCACGGCGCCGAGGTGCTGCCACGTCAGCGCCACGCAGGCCACCAGGCTGGAGCGGGCCTGCGACCTCGGAGCCATGGACCACGGCGCCGAGACGTGTTACCTCGGCGCCGTGGGTCACGGCTCCGACCCCCTGGGTCCAAAAACGGAATTAAAACCACCAGGGGTCTAAATGTGAATATTTTTCAAAAAAAAGGCTTAAATACAAAAAATTCGGCTCCCCCGTCGCCTCCCTCCGCAGAGCAGCAGGAAGCAAGCGAGCCCCTCGAATTCGCCTGGCCGCGAAGAAGCGGAGCGGGAGAGGGGGGAGTTAGAGGCGGCGGTCGCGGGGTAGCGAGCGGGCGGTTCCTGGCTCGGCAGCGGCGGAGATGACGGACGGCCACCTCTTCAACAACATCCTCCTCGGCGGCCGCGGCGGCACGGTGAGCTCCTCCTCCTCGCCTCCTTCCCTTGCTCGATTTCTAGAGTTCCAGCGCGGGTTTTTGCGAGATTTCGTCACCGTTGGCGACGTTCCGACAGCTGTAGGGTGTGGGCTTTCTACCTTTTAGCTCGTTTTGTTGCGATGATTGGTTGCGGGTGCGTATTGGTCGGGTTTTAGGGTTTGGGCGGCTCATTAGGCCATAGTTTCGCTCGTTTTTGTTGCGCTGCTCCGCTGGGTTGAACCGAGTGCTTGGTTGGAGATGTCTTCTCCTCTGATTTGTTCGATTTCGTGCTTGTGGCGCGGCTATACCCGATTTGTGTCGAGGTTTTTAGGCGAAATGTAGATTTCTGGGGGGTTGGAGGTTAGGGTTTCTTCCAGGTGCGACAGCTGCAGCGAACAGGAACTTACAGAGCTACTGGAAGGAAACACATTTATCTAGAGATAACAGAGAATATCAGTAGAAGCATGTAACGATTGGCACCAGAAACGGGAGACTCTTTGTGGAATTGCTCACATTAAATATGATCTACGGCCTCTAATCTGCAAGTATTTTGGCATACTCTACACTTACTGCTAATTAGATACAAGTGCCTATCATTTTTTTCATGCTTCAGAGTCGATGTTTGCCATGACTGCAAATAGTTTTTAAATTGTTGTATACTTATCCGAACATATATACTTATGCTTTCACTAACCCTTTCATCAGTCATATCATAACTCATGATTCATGAATGCATGCTTTGAGTAATCATCTTCCTGTGAGGCCTTACCACCTTTGCTGTACGTAACAACTTTAAGGCCTGTTCTTTACGGGTTCTAAAAGCAGTTTTTGGATTTTGCTATAGTACCCAACTTTCAAATAGAAGATTTTTTAAGACATGGTCTACAAATTAATTGTAGTACACGTTAAAAACCCAACATTTGTACCAGTCAAAATCGCAAGCGGATATCTCTCTCTCCGTGATCTCTGTCGCGAACAACCTAAAATTCAAAAATTTCAGACAAAAGCAATAAAAAAAAGAATAGGCCCTAGCCCTAAGACTCCAAGTTATGTCTCCCTTTATTATTTCAAAACATGCACCCGTGTTTGTTCTTGAATAGTGTTTGATCTATTATTGTTTGTGAATGTTGAGAATCTTGTCATATTGCCATGACTCTTGCTCCTATACAGAATCCTGGTCAGTTTAAAGTGCATTCTGGAGGGCTTGCCTGGAAGAGACAAGGTGGAGGCAAGACCATCGAGATTGATAAAGCTGATGTAGCTTCTGTGACATGGATGAAAGTCCCCAGGGCATATCAGCTTGGAGTCAGGATCAAAGATGGCCTGTTTTACAGGTTTATTGGCTTTCGTGAACAGGTCGTTATTTCCTTATCACTGTTTTCTTTTTGTGTAATTTAGTAATGATATTCTAGATCTGATATGAAGAGGCTGCTGGAAACAGGAGAGAGGTTTGCACTTAGGACCATCTGGGCATAATATTTGGGAAAAATTAGAAAATCTTGATCCTGATGCTCACTAGTTTGCAAAACCTACAAAACTAAAAGTAGAATTAGCATTTTGAAATATTTTTCCCTTCTTAATTGCCATGCTGCTTTCATGTTTTTGTAATATGGAATATACTTATGTTGTATATCTATGTAGTATGGCCGAAAATCATGTTCAGGTTTATAATGTTGGTTTTCCCAAGCCAGTTGTATATGAAATGAAAGGTAAAACTAATTAGCATAGAACCTAAATAATTTCTATTTTGCTATTTGATATGTTACCTTATTTTGGTATGAATTCATCATGTACTGCTTATCAAAACTGTGTTTGAGCCATTCTACCTTTATCCTCTATACCATATGGTCTGTATGAAGCAGGGTGAAGTGACAAATTGATTGCTATGTTCTTTTGTATCATACGATATACCTGAGTTATTTAAGTCTTGCAGAATCCATTATCTTCTGTAGGAGAAATATATTATGTATATGTGAACCTTATGAAAATGTAGAAGGACTAGTTTACGCAATAGCGGTTGTGCAATCTATACAACATGCTGTATTAATCATGTTATCACCATGAGAGGCACCTGGATACACTATTGAGGTGTATCTCATACAAGATGAAAATCTTAGAATTTTCCATCACTCTTGCTACAGAATGGGATTAGTGCATCGTTATTCACCGATGGAATTACCTGTAGGTGTGTCCAAAAATTAGGGTTCAAACATAGATTTATCATAGATAAGCAGGATTGTTTCAAAATATTGTTAGTCTGCTCTATGAATATGCTTTAACTTGCCAGCAATGATGAGCTGATGACTGGTGAGGTTAATATATCTGTATCCTATTGCAATCTGACAAATATTTCATTGTGAACTTTCTTTTATAGGATGTAAGCAGCCTGACCAACTTCATGCAAAAGAATATGGGCATCTCACCAGGTGAAAAGCAGCTTTCTGTTAGTGGCAACAATTGGGGAGGGATAGATATAGATGGTAAGCTGCATGGACCTTTATTCTTGTAAACATTTTTTGGTTCTGATTTATATTTTTGGGTCACACTTTCCATTGTAGGAAACATGCTTGCTTTTATGGTTGGTTCAAAGCAAGCATTTGAAGTTTCTCTACCAGATGTCGCACAAACCCAGATGCAAGGGAAAACAGATGTTCTCTTAGAGTTTCATGTTGATGATACTACTGGGGCTAATGAGGTTTGTAGCGCATATACTCACGTTTTTACATTGTCATCCAAGACTACGCCGATGCATATGGTGTTAGCACCTGTTCCTCATGCACAGCTTGAAGTTTTGAGCTCAAACTTTAACTTTCCATGGTTGTAGAAAGATTCGCTCATGGATTTAAGTTTTCATGTACCTACTTCAAATACTCAATTTGTTGGAGATGAGAATCGCCCTCCAGCCCAGGTGACTTTAACTCAATGCACGATGCAATGTGAAGCATATTGACATTGTAAATACTGACTACTGAAAGCTTTTCTATCTCCCTCTCTTTCGTAGATTCTTTGGGAGACAATATTGAAATTTGCTGATGTTGGTTCTTCTGAAGAAGCAGTTGTCACCTTTGAAGGAATAGCTATTCTTACACCAAGGTGGAGAATATGGACCATTTATCTTATTAGAAACTCAAGATGACTTGTTCACGATTATCTGCTTTATGTTTCCCCCAAAAAACTAACAGATCTTTGGCAACGCAGAGGACGATACAGTGTTGAACTTCATCTTTCATTTCTGCGACTCCAAGGACAAGCTAATGATTTTAAAATCCAATATAGCAGCATTGTTCGCCTCTTTCTTTTGCCAAAGGTTCTGTTCTTTTTGTATTTTACTGTATGCTGTGCTTTGATGTGTGCTTATTGTTGACACTATACATGAAACTAATTGTATTGCATGATTGTGTTTGCAGTCAAACAATCCTCATACATTTGTGGTCGTCACTCTTGATCCCCCAATCCGCAAAGGACAAACACTGTATCCTCACATTGTCATTCAGGTTTTGTGCTGCAAAAGCTGCTCACGATGTTAAGATGCTATGGGTGGGTTCTTTTTGGCTGCGGCTTATGGTTTTTGGCCCTAACACGAGCGTTTGTGTAAACGAATCGAATGCCAATATGCCAATAAGTCGCTTCAAAAAGGCTGTTCCGATAAGCTGCTTCGTAACGGCGGCGGAGAAGCCCTCCCGTTTGTTTGTAGAGAAGCTATAAGCCGAAAAGAACTCGGTCTATAGTTGGTTTAGCTACTTGGTTACAGTGTTAAACAGTTTAGTAATTGATTTTTTTCTTATTCTCTAAACAGTTCGAGACAGAGGCAGTAGTTGAAAGAAACCTCACATTAAGTAGAGAGCTTCTAGCTGAAAAATACAAAGACAGGCTGGAGGAATCTTACAAGGTGAAATATTTGTTACTTGGAATAATACTCTTTTGCTTATGTTGATTCGTTCAAGTTGGAATCGGAAATCTAGTTATAAGATGGTATCATCAAATATGCATGGCAAAACGATTTTGCTATTACTAAAAACTTACACCTAAAGCAGTGTGTGTGCTGCCAGAGAAAGAGCTGCTTTAAGCCACCTGTGACTTATTTCCATTAGCAAATTGAGTCCTCCATTTTGTGCTTTGTTAAGAATTGCATTCAACCTTTCATCAAACTTAAATTTGATTTGAAGCTGAGGCTTAAGTTAGGCCAAGCAGGCACTAAACTATTCTTCATCCATATCCAAAAGAATGTCATTTTAGGAACAATTTCTTGTATATAATATAATAATGTTTCATTGTTTTCAGACAAGTCCTGCTCATATCTTCCTAAGGGTGCTTTATTCATGTTCAATGCACTTTCCATTATACAAAGTCATTAATAACTTGGCTAACAAAAACTGCACTACATTCCTCCAACTGCCTCAATTTGATGGGCATTTATGAGACACAATAGCATAGTTCATTAGGTCTCAAAAGAAGGCTTAGAACCGCATTACTCTCAGATTGTCCATTGTATAACAGGTTCTGTTATAGATTGGTGTTTGCTATTTTGAACTCGTTGCAATTGCTACTTAGCATATTCTCCTTTGTTTACAGTTCTTTTGGACTGGTACTTACCTGTCGTGGTAAATTGACTAACTTACACTGAGTGTCCAATTTGTCCATAGGGTCTAATACATGAGGTATTCACCAAAGTCCTCCGTGGTCTATCTGGTGCTAAAGTCACAAGGCCAGGTTCTTTCAGAAGTTGCCAAGATGGCTATGCAGTTAAATCATCACTCAAAGCTGAAGATGGACTGTTGTATCCACTTGAAAAGGGTTTCTTCTTTCTGCCAAAGCCTCCTACGCTCATTCTACATGAGGAGGTATTTTTGGCCACGTATGCTAGAAATTGATTCTCAATTGTTCACGCATTTCTGAGATGACATATCATTGTCCAACCATGGCAATTGTTACTCATGCCCATTTACTACATATTCAATGTAGATTGAGTTTGTTGAATTTGAACGTCATGGTGCTGGGGGCGCCAATATGTCATCTCATTATTTCGACCTTCTGGTCAAGCTGAAAAATGACCAAGAACATCTCTTCAGAAATATTCAAAGGAATGAATACCATAACCTCTTCAACTTCATCAAGTATGTGCCTTTTTGTTGGCTTCATCATCCTACTTGCTATATTTATACGTAAAGCTTACGGGTGGCTTTTCTTGTTTCCGCTAATCTTTTAAGTGGAAAACACTTGAAAATAATGAACCTTGGAGATGGTCAAGGTACAAGTGGTGGGGTTACAGATGTTCTACGGGATGCTGATGATGATGCTGTTGATCCACATCTAGAGCGAATAAAAAATCAGGCTGGGGATGAGGAAAGTGATGAAGAGGTATGGTTGCATTTTATTGGCTTGTTACTTGATGCTGACTTGTTCTTCTTACTGAGTCCCTCCATATACTTGTGTTTTTTGTCACTTCATGTTAGGATGAAGATTTTGTTGTGGATAAGGATGATGGTGGATCTCCTACTGATGATTCTGATGAGGATGGATCAGATGCTAGTGAAAGTGGGGGTGAAAAAGAGGTAGTTAAACTTATTATTTGCTGTAGAAAGCCTGAAGTGTGAAGTCAACTATGCTAATGATCTCTTCCTCTTTGTAACCCCCCCCCCCCCCCCCCCCCCCCAAAAAAACCAGAAACCATCCAAAAAGGAAGCTAGTAGTTCAAAGCCACCTGTGAAGAGGAAGGCTAAGGGCAGGGATGAGGAAGTTTCAGACAAAAGGAAGCCGAAGAAGAAAAAAGATCCTAACGCCCCCAAACGAGCAATGACACCATTCATGTACTTCTCAATGGCTGAGCGAGCAGTAAGTTACTCTACCAATCCCCAACATAGTAGATACTCCAGTAACACATAGTTGGTATTATACTGAATAAAGCTAGAGTTATTTTGAGAAACAATTGAGCAGTACAGTATGCTATTAAGTATGTAAATACATTGTATCAATTATGAATTTTTGAACTATTGAACAAAAGAGTTTCTTCCTTTAGTACCACGTACATACTAAATCCTTCCTTTTTTCATAAGAAATGTATGATACTAGGGGAGCAAACATTCTACCTTCGGGGGCTACAAATTTACTTTGCACATGAAGAATTTCATATTGTGCTGAATTTTTCTCACTGATTTGAAGCTGTTATAGCGCTTCCTCTTTTTTTGGTTAAGCATTATTCCTCGACCCATAACTGAATTCTATCTAAATAGATAGATGCTAGAGATGAGATCTTAGATGGAAGCTTATTTGCTATTTTCTTGATGCAGAATATGAAGAATACCAATCCAGATTTGCCTACAACTGAGATAGCAAAGAAGCTAGGAGAGTTGTGGCAAAAGATGACAAGTAATATTCTAGATCATTCTCCATTATATACCCTAGTAACAGTAGCAGCGTTGTTTTCATCCGTGCAACATATTCTGTGATGTTTTCTGTTGCATTTACAAATACAACAGAACTTGTGTGCTCATGATTTCCTTGCTCCTTGTCATGAGCAGCCGAAGAGAAACAGCCTTATATTCAACAGTCTCAAGTCGACAAAAAACGCTACGAAAAGGAATCTGCTGCCTACCGTGGTGCAGCCCCAATGGACGTGGATTCCGGGTCCGGCAATGAGTCTGACTAGAGTCACACTTGTGCACTTGACACGGGGAGGCAGTTTGGGCTCTGAAATCATCTCCGCTCTAAGCCTTGCACTGTATGAATCCTATCCCTGCATGTAACCAATGCCATGGGTTCTTCCCGTCGTGAGTCTGGGACCACTCGAGTATAAATTGTTACTGTTTGTGTATGCCTACACAGACAATTTTCCCTAAACCATTGTTAAGAAGCATTTGATTTGAACCATTGTTAAGAAGCATTTGATTTGAAGTAGCACTTCTCTGTAATGCAAGATTGTATAACCAAGACATAATTATTTTCGAGAGATTTTCTTGTGCTCTAAAATTTGTGTAGTTTCCCTACTTTTAAACAAGATTTTTGCTAAGAGGGTGGTGGGGCTGGATCGCTAGGGGCCTCGTCTATTCTACGTTTTTCTTAGTTATCCTCATCTCCTCGATGAAAATCTCTTGAAGATTAATTGGATGGTTCAGAATGCACGACTAATTAAACATGTTCACCCAGTTTATTTGTGAAATTTTACCCGTTGGCGGCTGATTATTGCACAGACCAGTTAGCCGTCGCAACTGATTAGTAATGTTCCAGCAGGACTGTACTGGAGGAACACCCG
The DNA here is from genome assembly GCA_017311315.1 of Dendrocalamus latiflorus. NCBI lineage: Eukaryota > Viridiplantae > Streptophyta > Magnoliopsida > Poales > Poaceae > Dendrocalamus > Dendrocalamus latiflorus. Next base: position 59,902,693 of record CM029663.1, on the reverse strand, counting down.
AGTCTGGATTTTGTATTGAGTTTTCTGGGTTGCCCAGATGAAACATTGGAAAGGAAATCAAAGGTGAAGAATATAAGATAGAAATTAACACGCTCGCAAGAGCTATCAAATGATTGCGTTTTATTAGGTTATTAAGTCTCTGTCGCGCCACATCGTATCGAGGGATTATTATCATCGTATCGAGGTGGTAGAGAGGATCGTGACACTGAATTTTCATGAGGAAATATTGTGGAGACAGGGGGCTCGAATTACTTGGTTACGTGAAGGAGATAGTAACACAAACTCCCTTCATCAGCGTGCTAGCAGAAGAGCGAGGAATAAAATTTCCATGCTGCATAGGTCTGACGGGTCGGAGTGCTCTGATCTGATGTTCAGGAGATGCATGGCATGGCAGTGGACTTTTATCACCAGCTGTTCACGTCAGAAGGCACGACGAATATGCATTTAGTTTTGGATCGTGTCTCGGAAAGTTACGATGAGATGAATCAGTTTTTGTGTGCCCCTTTTGTCGAAAAGGAGGTGAAGACGGCGCTCCTTCAGATGATTTTGATTGTACTGTTGAATGCTCTGGTTCCGCTTATTTTAACTTCAGTTTTTGATTTTAGCTTATTTTTCACTATTCATAAATTTCATCTTTTCTGAACTTTTGGCATTGTTTTGAGCTTTTTTGCTGGTTCTTTTTTTCTCGTATTCGTTCGCATTGTCCGTAATGAGCTAGCATATTTTCTATTTTTAATTTTTTTTAAAATTTAATTACGTTAAATAAGTCATCTTCAGCTACAGTAGAATTTCAGTCGTTACAGTGCAATTTTAGCCATAAGCCACAGTTTTTCAGCCCAATCGAGCGGGGCCTACAGTACTGTTGAATGCGCTCAGGGAAATGTGCAAGGTTGGTGTGAAAAGAAAGGAGGTCTTCGTGAAATCAGTGGTGTGCAGCGATGCCTACTTAGGCCATTCTCAGTGGAGAGTTTCATGGCGTTATTTCCAAGACTGCCACATCATGTAAAATGAAATGAAACATGGATGAAACATCCATCCTCAATGCATAGTTTCATTCTATTATTTCATAGATATTTAATTCCATGACTCATATAGAGTTGGTAATCGTGCCAAGAGAGTTTCATCTAGATGAAACTCACTTCTTCTCTCTCTTCTTAAAAATGTTGACATATCATCAAAAATGCTTATGTGGCAGCCTATTAAATGCAGATGAAACTCCCACTGAGATTGGCCTAGCACATCGTTTTGCATTTTGGCTTCTCAAAAGACAGAATAAATGAGATGTTTTTTTAAAATGAATTCTCTAAATAGATTTCTAAGTTTAAAACTTTTGGCTTCTCTAAAAGACATAATAAATGAGACGGTTTCTTGAAATGGATTCTCTAAATAGCTTTCCAAGCTTAAAATGTTGTCCACATCTATGTCTCCATCGTCCATTACTGTCTCAATAAACATAGATAAAAATAATTAGTCACAGCATAAAAATCATCAGTCATAGGTCAGAAGAACATGCCTTAAAAAAATAATTTGCAAGAAACTTACTTCTGCATGGCGAAGTATTGGTGGAGCAGTTCTTTGGATTTCCCGCCTCCCCATGGTTGAGTTGGAGCATGCTCCTCTCTTCTATGCTTTTTTTTTTAAAAAAATAATAAACACATGTTAAAATACATGATCCACAAGATGATATAGAATTCCTAAGCCAAAGCAATTACAAAAGCGAGCCGTCCATGCACATATGTTCACTACCCTGCTTGAGCTAAGCTAGCGTAACCGATATATAAACATGTCGACCACAAACCAAAACAGGAAAAAGAAACATCACCTAATTAGTTAGCAACAGACATGCTATTGACATCCCTTATTCTACTACGTTTGGCATCTGAATTGAGTTACATATTGCCCGTCGTATCATCTCTCTTTCCCTGATTCGGTGTCTTTGCTCACACGCATGCATTAGATTCTCCCTGACATGCACGCATGCTTTATTATTGCTTTCGAAACAAATTAGGGCTCCAAACGAATTCAGTTTCTACTTTTTTTTGCTTTTATTTTATTTAAGTCAAAAACTACCTAAAATGTATTGGATTCTAATTTTTGCTTATTTAAGTTATTTTGGTTTTTTTCCTTTTTTTCTCTTTATTCTTTTATATTGTCTGTGACAATACAACATATTTTTTCAATTTTTTTATTTATTCTTATTTTTTATAAAAAAATTAACAGCCACCGTACTACTTCCAAAAGTTTAAATAAAAACTAATTAAGGTACCCCATACATCGTACATCTGCAACAACCTACTCCACGCGCAATGATGCATGGCCTTTTCATATACACAAGCACAAGTACTTTCTTTGCAGAAGTGTAAAGCTAGCTACCAGCCGAAAGGTACAACACATAGATGAACATGTCCTTTTTATTTTTTTTAGTTTTTGACTTTGCTTTCTTTCTCAAAAGTGCTTTTCTAAGTAGTTTTTTATATCTAAAATTATATGTATCGTTTATCATCATCTTAAAAAATAGACAAAAATTATCTATCATAACAAAAGAAAACCATCAATTCTAACCCAAAATAAGATGGGCAACCCGGCTGCACAGCCAAGTCCAGCGGCGGAGCGCTCGATAGGGCAAGCCCTGGCTTGCGCCAGGGCTTGATTTTTCCGCCGCCCTCGAGTCCAACCAAATCCTTGGGGAATCTCGCGCACCGTCGAGCTGCCTCGGATGCTCCCAGCCTCGTACCCGCTGCTCTACGCCTGCGCCTTCCGCGACAGCGCCCTCGTCGCCGAGCTCGCCCACGCGCCGCCTGACGCCGGCGGCGCCGACCTCCCGGCGCTCGCCGCTGCCCTGGTCGCCGAGGCGCCGCCGCACCACCGGTATGTCACCCACTCCGCGGCGGGGCGGGCGCACGCGCTGCTACTCGCGCCGCCGCTCGCGCTCGCGGCGGTCTCGCAAGCGCCGCAGCTCCCAGCGTCCCACCTCCTGCTCTTCCTCCGCCGCCTGCGATGCCTCCCCGAGCCCAGGATGTGCGACAAGATGCCGCGGCTGGCGCTCCGCCTGCCCTTCCCCGACGAGGAGGCGCTCGCGCGCGGGGCCAGCGAGGTCGCCGCCGCCGAGGCCGAGGCGGAGGAATCGGCGCGGTGGGAGGGTGAGCTCGCGCGGAGGACGCCCAAGCGGAAGCGCTGCGGCAGCGCCGGGTGGACGTGGAGGCGCCAGCTCTTGCTGGTCATCCTCGCGGATCTCGTGCTCCTCGGCGTGCTCTTCGCCGCCTGGCTCGCTGTGTGCAGGGGATTCAGCTGCATTGGCCGGTAAATATGTAAAAAAAGGTAAACGCAACTTCTCTAATTCATAGCCTTCTACTTCCGGCACCGCTCTCCCGCCGCCGCGCTCCACCTGTTCGACGCAATGCCCGACCAGACCCCTCCCTCCTGGTACACCGCTCTCCACCTTGATCTGGAAACTGATTTGCTTTCAATCCGCCCCACCTCATTTTTTTCCTGTCCTCCGCCACTGGCCAAGTCGAACGAACAAAGTTCCAAAGGGAAGGAAGAGAGTTCCAAGAAAAGAGAAAAAGGTTCAGAGAGGACGAACAAATGAAGCTGCTGCAGTGGTTCTTTCCTTTGGTGACTATTGTTTACTAACTACCAATGGGTACTGACAAAATGCGCGCGTGTTGCAAAGTTGAAGCGGTCCTGGCCATTTAACTAATTTCCAACAGTACGTTAAGACCATGCTCCAAAGGTGAAATTAAGGGGGTGTTTGGTTAAGTAGATAAGGTAGATGGGATGAGACGATTTACAGCCTCCTCATTTGAGCTGAAATTTAGTAGCTTATGACTAAAATTGTACTATAGCTGGCTGAAATTACATTGTAGCTGATGGTAACTTATTTTGCATAATTAAATTTAAAAAATAATAATAATAAATAGGTTATCCCATCACGTGTAATGCAAACGAATACAAAAAAAGAACCAGCAAAAAAGCTAAAAAACCAGAAAAAAACGAAATTTATAAATAGTAAAAATAAGCCAGAAGCTCAAGCCAATGCAGCAGGGTAGGTGGGGGTAGAATGAGATGATCTAAATGCTGTTTGATTTGGTGGATGTGATAGTATATGTTATTGTTTGATTAGTGAGATAAAGATGGATGGGATAAGACAATTTTGTATTTGGTTGAGTGGACAAATGTGAATGAGATAGATTGGTTGGAATAACCCACTAGTGAGATTAAGCTGCCACCGCTTGCAATCCACAACACATCGCCCTAAAATGCTTCTATTGATTTTATATAACATGTGTGTTATCTTCATTACAATCACACAACTCAATGTATATAGAAGATATAAAAAGAATCGCTCATGAGTGATTCCACATAGATGAATAATGAGAAAGCTTCACCTTGACAACAAGCATGTGTTGCCAGAAAGGTAACACAAACTGGGATTCAAAAGCCCAGGCAGCATGTGCTTTCCACATTGTAGGTGGTAATGCACATGAGCACATGCAGGGGCGGAACTATATCCCAAGTAGGATAGATTTCAGTCCGGGGTGTGGAAAATATCTAGTGTATAGTTCGAGTAAATTCAGTCTAGGCTGGGTAACATTTTTATAGGCCAGTCTAGATAATCTAGATCATTATACTATTGAGCCTGGGGCGTAACTAAATCCTGATTTCGCCACTGAGCACATGGATGATCTGCTCGGCTTGTTCTACCATTACTTGCATCAGGAATTGCCGACGACGAGAACCTGTGATATCTATAGTTCTCTGAGGTAGAAGACATTGGCTGTTGCGGGCAGAGTGTGAAAGGTGCAGTTAGGTTCTGCTGTGCAGGCAATGGCGGCAACCCCATTGTATTTGTAGCTCTGGCTGCCGTAGCTGCCCAAGAAATAAATGTTTAAACAATATGCTACAAAAATAACTAACAACGAAATGATTGCCCTTGTTTCTCTCATACTTCCAGTTGGCAACAAGAATTTCAGATGAACTGCAAAGAGAATGTGCGATCTATCAAGTGCGAAGGCCTCCTAGACCACCAGACCCATTCAGACATATGAAAGAATATCTCCCAAATGAATCTGTTGACAATTGACAGGAACCTTTTTTTTAAACGAAGAAAAGAACAAAACAATAAAAACGGTATGATGGTTGAAAAACAGTCATGGGTACTACATAAATTCTTATAAAAGAAAAACACAAACAAATCAGAAGCCTGATGAAACATGGAGAAATTAAGGTGATGTATTCACTGGAAGGTTAACAACTTAAAAAAGGGAGTGGCTACACTCCACAAACGCAGACGTTAGTTTATCGTCTGCACATTATATATCCAAGCTGTCCTAAAAAGAGATCCCGATAGTTTACGACGCAAATCCAATTCATTGTCCACAAAAATTTTTCCTAGCCCGTAGATACATGGTATGTGAATTCTGGTGGTAGAGAGGTTACAAGCACATATGATTCATGACCTCAGGTAGTCAGGTTACAAACACATAGGCGAATATGCAGTTCGACAATATGGCATCACAACATCTTCCTTTTTGAGTATTGCATTTTAGTCTGAAGAGTGAAGACAGCTTATTCCATAACTAAACTGGATTGTGTATTAACCAGCAATCAGAAGGATCTGTAGACTATGAAACTATATATAGAGTAAAAATAACAAGTGCTCCTTAGTGTCTAGATACCATAGTCTAAAATAGGTATGTAACTCGAATTTAGGTGGAATTGATGCATTTAAAATCATGGTGCCCCATTTCAACGTCATACACACACACACTATTCTGCGCACAGGTGTACAATGCGCTCCGGGAAGTTACTATTATTTATGAGTGAAGTTATTGCCAGTACACAACTAGTTAGTAACTCTACATATATTTGATAGTAAATTCACTCACAAACAGTAGTAACTTCCCGACGTGCAAACTGATGTGCACGCACAGATTAGCGCTTCTGTGTATATGTATATGAACATTGATTTCAAACTCTTGAGAGTACGTACTCTCATTTCTTATATACCGCTTAAGTGATGTTGTTATACATCTTTATCCTTTTAAATATACTCTAATAATGATTATAAGATATTTTAAAGTGAGTTTAATGAAAAAATTCATCAAATTAAGTTCACTTTTTATAGCATAATTTGTGTATATAGTATTTTTATATGGGAAAAGCTATATAGCAAAAATAAATTACTCAGATGAAAAATGAGGTGTGTATATGCACTCACTATTGTAAGTGATTTTTACCAAGCTGATCTTGATCATTTCTAACCTATCTGCTATTTAGAATTTTTTATGACCACTGCATGTCATGATACCAAGTTGCTACTTCGGACTAGTGCATATCTAAGGTCCCGTTTGGAACACAAAAATCCTACACGAATTTTACATGAATTCAATTTCAGCAGGAATTAAGAAATTTTTTTCGTGTTCCAAACCACGTCTAAGTCTTCGGCTACACACTCAGGCCCTGTTTGGTACAGCTTCATGAGCTGTTGTGAGCTGTTTTTTGCCAAACACCCTTTTTGCAAACAGCTTCATGGATGAAGCTCCTTAAATCATGCTCTCACAAGGGAATAGGGTGGGGTAAAGCTGAAAATAGTAGCTTTTCACAGCTCTCTCCCTCAGGCTCGCAGTTCTAGGAACCCACTGCCCTTGTAGTTGACAGAAATTACAGCACTTTGCCACTGGGTCCCCACGCCTGTTTCCTCTCCTCCCGTTCGCACTTCTCTACCGTTCGCACTTCTCTAATGATTTTAAATTTTTTATTTTAATTTTTAAATTCATACTCATTCAAATATATTATTTTTTAATTCATATGACCATATACAAACATACAACTCCAAATGTTAGAACAAGTCAGGTAGATAGGGGCATCTTGGACAATTGCCCTCTTTCAGCCATGCATGAAGCTGTTTTGCCAAACAGTTTTCCAAAACAGTTTTAGCTTCACTGGTGAAGCTACTCGTGAAGCTGAAACAAAAAAAAACAGCTTCACTAGTGAAGCTGAGCTGTGCCAAACAGGGCCTCAATCTTAAAAAGAAAACCGTTTAGCTACCCATTTGACTCCATAAATGAAGTTCGTTCTAATTAATTCTGTATAGAATTTGATCTAACTGGGCCAAGAATGGAAAAACGTAAGAACGTGCAGCCACACCCTGATTCTAGAAGATGGCCACATCCTATCAAACACGCCTGCGTCCGAACGGCAAGCGACATCCGTACGCCAAACATCCATCCGGCGGCCAATCTCAGCCGTTGCGGTCACCGAACTCCGAAGCAAAATCCAACACGCTCCCGTGGGCCCCATCCCCGCTCCCCACGGGCCCCACACGCCAGCGACCCCCTCGCGAACTCCCCAAAGCTCCATTTAAGACCAGCTCAAGCTTCAGAGGCTCGCAAACTACAAGGCCCCCGAGACAGAGACGCAGAGAGCGCGGGCCATGGCGGCGGCGAGCTTCAAGGTGACGAGGATCTCGGAGGGCGCGGTGAAGCCGGCGTCGGCGACCCCCGACGAGACGCTTCCGCTGGCGTGGGTGGACCGGTACCCGACCCACCGGGGCCTGGTGGAGTCGATGCACATCTTCCGGTCGGGCGCCGACGCGGCGCCCGGGGTCATCCGCGGCGCGCTGGCCAAGGCGCTGGTGTTCTTCTACCCGCTTGCGGGCCGCATCGTGGAGCCGGAGACGGGGGCGCCCGCCATCCGGTGCACCGCCGACGGCGTCTACTTCGCGGAGGCCGCCGCGGACTGCAGCCTGGAGGACGTGCGGTTCCTGGAGCGGCCGCTGCTGCTGCCCAAGGAGGACCTCGTCCCCTACCCCGGCGACGACCGCTGGGGCGTCGAGCCCCACAACACCATCATGATGATGCAGGTAAACACGCCGTGATTCGTAAGCATCATCTGCGCGAAACTTTTCTGGTTCCGAATCTTCGATTGCGTGAGTAGGACTAGATCCGGGCGCGCGCGGTAGATCTGGGGAGCTGAGACGAGGTGAGCAGAGGCGAGAAGTCAAAAGCTTGGAAACGGTGTCGTAGTGGGAAGCTTCTTTTTTTGCCCCTTCTTTTTCCGGCCATTTCCCCCCTTTTTTTATTTTTTGCCGCGTCAGGAAAGGTGACTAGGAAGGAAGGCCAAGTCGGGAAGCGTGGTTGACTGTGTCGGTCGAGGAGTCTGCCACGTGGACCCATACCGCCACGTCCGCACGGGCTGCCGAGCTTAAAGAGGAGCTAGATTTATAAAAGCATGGTTTAGGGCCAAAAATTTTAAAAAAATTGGCTAGAGCTCTATTTTTATAAACAGTTCCACGTTTTCATCCTAAACAAGAAAATCGCGGCATGGGGGAAAACATGCATGGAGTAATTAACGCCCGCGGTTGCCTGGAGTTAGGCATGCCTAATTTCTGAAGCGAAGAAACTGTTATTCAAAAAAGTTATTTAGAGAAATTACCATGTTAAGATTCTTGCTATGTTTTAGAGTAAGTAAGCTCGTGATGTGAGCGTAACGTGAGTGGTGAGAAACAATGGAACAACTGCGTGGTTGTTTTCCACTTTCTGGAGACGGACATGGCTAAGCTAGTTGGGTGTTGTTTTTAATGGACGATCTAAGTGGAAGCCGGATAGAACACGGCTTAACGCTTTCTACCTTTCTTCTACTTTTAACTGCTTTCGTCCACCGACAAGTAGCTGGGGTAGTTGGGGAGGATGTTCATGGTGTACCGACCGCGCATGAAGGTCTTTTTCAAGTAGCGTTTAGTAGATTGGAGTAGTGGGTGCTCGCTACTTTATGATTATCAAATTGCATTTCCTCTCATTATTTGGTTACTCGCATGGAGAAGTCATTATATTTACTTCTAAAAATCAAAACACAAGAAGCCGTTTGGAAAAGGATGTTTGTTAATTTGTCATTTTCTTCATGCATCCCCGTCGCCCATACTGTGGAATGATTCGGCAGACAATGCCGATTCGCTCTAACTGCAATCCGTATGAAAATTGAACGTTCATGATTGCGAATTCATGTTTTTCGATAAAAGACAACCGATGGGAATTATGGGAGCATCTGCAGGACAATAGGACTAACCAAACCAATCAAGGGTCTGCAACAACATACCAAATTGTAATTGTTTGTTTGGGAAATCCTTGTGTTCTCTGAAGTTCCACGCAAAATTTGCTTTAAAATATGCTAATATCTAGATTCAGTGCTGAAATTAAAGTTTCATGATCTCAGATCACGAAATTCACCTGCGGCGGGTTCGTGATGGGCCTGCGGTTCAACCACGCATCGGCCGACGGCATGGGCGCTGCGCAGTTCATCAACGCGGTCGGCGACATGGCACGGGGGCTCCCGGAGCCGAGGGTGAAGCCGGTCTGGGACAGGGAGAAGTTCCCCAACCCGAACATTAAGCCCGGCCCTCTCCCGGAGCTCCCCGTGCTGGCGCTGGACTACATCGTGCTCGACTTCCCTACCGGCTACATCGACGACCTCAAGACGCAGTACAAGGCGCACAGCGGCAAGTTCTGCTCCGGGTTCGACGTCCTGACGGCGAAGCTCTGGCAGTGCCGCACCCGGGCGCTGAACCTCGAGCCCGACGCCACCGTGAAGCTCTGCTTCTTCGCCAGCGTCCGGCACCTGCTCAAGCTGGACAGGGGCTACTACGGCAACTCCATCTTCCCGGTGAAGATGTCGGCGCCGAGCAGGAAGGTGCTCGAGTCGTCGCTCATGGAGGTCGTCGACATGATCCGGCAGGCCAAGGACAGAATGGCGGTGGAGTTCTTCCAGTTCGCCAAGGAGGAGGCCGAGCAGGACCCGTTCCAGATGACCTTCAACTACGAGTCCATCTACGTGTCGGACTGGAGCAAGCTCGGCTTCTCCGAGGTGGACTACGGCTTCGGGCCGCCGATGTTCGCCGGCCCGCTGGTGAACAACGACTTCATCGCCTCCGTCGTCATCCTCAAGGCGCCGCTGCCGCTCGACGGCACGAGGATGCTCGCGAGCTGCGTCACCAAGGAGCACTCCGAGGAGTTCGTCCGTGGCATGAAGGAAGACCTGCCCTGAACATCTTAGCTGCACTGGAGACATTTTATAGCGAGGGAACGAACGATGAAGCTGATGCTGTTTGATGTTGTTGTATTGAACTTCTTTTGGTTGTATTTATCTGTTTCTTTTGTCTTGGTTAATACGTTCTATTCTAGACAGCAAATTTGATATTTGTATCATTTCATATGAGACAATAAAAAAGATATACTCTCCATTTGATTATTTGATAGCCTTTACTGTAATATAGTTTATTAGCTTATGATTTTTTCGAACAAATAAACATGAGGGTTTTTCTGTCATCGTTTTAAAACGGTTTGTCGGCGTAGCCTTTTAGGAATAGCTTATCAGTTTATCGATTTTTGATTCGTCTGCACGAATGTTCGTACTAGAGTCAAAAGCTATAAGCTACAGCCATAAGATACAAAACAAAAAAATAAAACACCTTAAAAATCGCCTTTCTCTAAAAAAGAGATAAACCTAAGAAAAATGCCAAAAACTTTATTTTTATATATTTTCACATACCTGTGATGTTTTGGATTACGCCCTTCCAGCCCCACTACGAAAACTGGATTTAGTAGGAACCAACAAATTGTTTTCCGTAAAATTCTTACGGAATTTTATGAACCACGATTGAATTCCAATCAAATTTTGTTTTGGCATGAATCTCACACTCTCATTCAAACTGTTATTGTCAATGTCAGTGCAACTCCCGTTCGCAAGACTATGGGGGCGCTCAGTTTGACGATGGTTTATGACTTTTTTTATTATAGTTAACTTATTTTTCACTGTACCTGATGTTGGCTTATTTGATGTAAAAAAATAAAAAAGATTAACCTACTATAAATAATGCAAAGGAATATGAAAAAAGAAAAGATAGAAAAAGCCCAAAACTCAAAAACTAAAAAAATAAAATTAATGAATCTCTACTCCTTAAAAATGTGAGTTGTTGGTCGTCAGTCCATTCTCTCTCCTCTCTTCTCAGCCGTCCGATCAAAGATCCGCTATCTAGATCCGCATATAGGTAGTTCTTCCGCTCCTAGTAGAAAAGGTCATGCCGACGCGTGGGCCGCGCTCCTCTTCTCTTCCTCGCATCTTCCGCCTCCCGCAACCACTCCACCTCCTGTAATCGCCGCCTCCTCTCCCACAAACCCTCGTGCCGCGCCTCCTCCTCCTCAGCGCCGCCACAGTGTTTGGTCGCAGTCCCCCAACTTCCCCCAACAGCACCGCATCCCCCCATCGCCGCTTCCTCTCCCCATTTGCCCATCGCCGCCTCCCCACCTCCACCTCCCGCAATTACCACCTCCTTCTCTCCCCTGGACCCACGTGCCGCACCTCCTTTTCCTCGACGTCACCACCAATTTCTTTCCTAGCAGCAGTGTCTGGTCGCAAGTCCTCCAACTTCCCTCAGCAACGTCACATCTCCCCGTTGTCGCCTCCCTAATGCATTTGCCCATCGCCTCCTCTCCCCATCTGCCCACCGCCGCCTCTCCATCTCCCTCTCCCGTAACCGCCGCCTCCTTCTCTCCCCAAACCCTCGTGTCGGGCCTCCTCCTCCTCGGCACCGCCATTGATTCCATCTCCTATCGCCCCTCTAACCAACAGCACGACGCTCGGCAACAGCGGCCAGTGGATCGGAGAGAAGAGTGTTCAGTGACAACGGCCGGTGGATTAGAAAGAAGGGTGCTCGATGATGGCGACGGTGGCTTACTCTTCTTACGCCTGCCCACGTGGCTCTGCCCCGCCGCCACCGCCAAGTGGTCGCTCGTCCGGGGAGCCTCTCTACCTCCTCATGCTCTTCGCTTAGAGCCTGTCGTGCTATCTAGCAATTTTGGTCTCTTAAGCTGGTTGTCGAAGTCGGTGTCGTGGTCGATGGGGGCCGTGGCCGAAGTCGAAGCAATGGTCGAATGGAGTCGTGGCTGAAGGGCCGTGGCCAAAGTCGAAGATCAGTGGTCGAAGTTGAAGCCGTGGTTGAAGGGGCCGTGGTCGAAGTCAAAGGGTCATGGTCAAAGTCCAAGCCGTGGTCGAAATCAAAAGGCCGTGGACGAAGTCGGTCCACGGTCGAAGTCAAAGGGCCGTGGTCGAAGTCAAGTTGCGGTCGAAGTCGAAGGGTCGTGGTCGAAGTCCAAACCATGGTTGAAGGGGACAGTGGTCGAAGGGGGCAGTGATCGAAGTCGAAAGGTCGTGGTCGAAGTTCAAGCCGTGGTAGAAGGGGACAGTGGTCGAAGGGGCATTGTTCGGAGTCAAGGGGCTGTGGATGAAGTCGGTCCGCAGTCGAAGTAGAAGGACAGTGGTTAACATCGGGGCCATGGTTGAGGGGCCATGACCGAAGTCGAAGATTCGTGGTCGAAGCATAAACTGTGGTCGAAGGGGGTGATAGTCAAGGGGGAAGTGGTCGACGTTGAAGGGCCGTGGTCGAAGAGGACAGTGGTCAAAATTGAAGCTGTGGTCGACATCAAAGGGCCGTGGTCGAAAGGGACAGTGGTAACATCGAAGGTCCGTGGTCGAAGGGGACCGTGGTCGGAGGGGACGGTGGTCAAAGGAAGAAGTGGTTGACGTCGAAGGGCCGTGGTCATCAAAGGGCCATGGTCAAAGGGGACAGTGATCGAAGTCGAAGATCCGTGGTCAAAGTCGAAGCTGTGGTCGAAGGGAGTCATGGTCGTCGAAGGGGGACGTGGTCAGCGTTGAAGGGCCATGGTCGTCGAAGGGTCGTGGTCGAAGTCGAAGATCCGTGGTCATCGTCAAAGCCATGGTCGAAGAGAGAAGTGCTCGACGTCGAAGGGCCGTGGTTGAAAGGGACAGTGGTTGAAGGTGGCAGTGGTTGAAGTCGAAGGGGGCAGTGCTTGAAGTCGTAGTCATGGTCATAGTCGTAGCGCCCATGAACATGGTCGTAGTGGTTATGGTCGTAGTCATAGCGCTAACTCGGAGGGCACTTACTAGTTCATCCATAATCTCCGCCACTACGAGTTCCCCTCCAGTTGGACATCCCTTGTCGCCTACCCCTAGGTCACCCCTGAGATCGAGCTCCCCACCCTCAACGGTAAGACCCACAAGGTCTCGTGGTCGAAGTCTAAGGGCCGTGGTTGAAGTCGGGGCCAAGCAGGTCGGGCAGGCCGAGTAGGTTGGTGTCGTAGTTGGGTGACAGGGCACAAGCACACCGGAGGCTTACTAACGTACAACCACCAGCGATGGTCGACCGCTCCCAATCTACGATCACGCGTGATGGTCTACGGCTTCTAACTTACGATCACGAGGCGTTATTAACAGCTTCCAATTTACGATCATGAGCACTGGTCGATGTGTTCCGACTTATGACTGCGAGGTGTGGTCGATGTCTTTCGACTTACGACCACGGGGTGTCCTCGATAGCTTTTGACTTACGACCACAAACGATGGTCGCTGGCTTCCGACATACGACCACAAGCCATTGTTGAAGGCTTCCGATTTAGGACCACGATCAATCGTCGACCGCTGCCAACTTACGACCACTAGCGATAGTCGACCGCTCCTGACCTACGATCACGCACGATGGTGACAGCTTCCGACTTACGACGATGAGGTATGCTTGAGAGCTCCCGACCTAAGACCATGAGATGTGGTCGATGTCTTCTGACTTATGACAACGAGGTGTGATCGACGGTTTCTGACTTACTTGGCGGATTTAAAAACTTTTAGAACATGTTTATATGTATATTGTAAAAATTTTAACACTCGTGAGTTTTAAAATATATAGTATAATAAATTTTAAAAATCCATAACAACGCACAGATATTCAACTAATAGTAAATTAAAAGGCAGTAGCCATAAGCTGCGGCCGAAAGAAAAAAAGAGAGGGCGACAGAGATGCTTCGTGAAGTATCGTTCGTTTCTCTCGGGAGGAAGAGGCGACACAGACAAACTTAACCGCCGCCTCTCCCCTTCCCGGCGCCGCCTGAGACGGTGGCCACCGGATATGGCCTAGGGTTCTGTTCGCCGGCGATGTCGGCGCCGCCTCGGTGGACGCTCGTCGATCTCGATGGCGACGTGCTGGCGCACTGTGCCCGCTACCTCGACCCCCGCGACGTCGGCAGCCTCGCCATGACCTGCCGGCCCATTCGCGCCGCCGCCTACTGCGACGCCGTCTGTACCGCCTCTTCAGGTCGCCTCCCTCGGACTCTACCTCTCGCTCTCGCCTGATTCTGGAATTGTGATTTACACGTCGGGACACACTCATTATGCGCTTGCGCTCGCGTAGGGCAATTTTTAGGAAGCGATGAGGTTTCCTTTTTCTGTGATTGCTTGGTGTAATGAAAGGGGGAAATTTAACTATTTGCCACTCTTAAGAATGGCACCTATTCAATGCCACTTTCTTCGTTGCAGTTAATATTTTGCCACTCTTAAGATGTGGTTGACTAATTAATCGCCACTTTCGAGCCCACGAGGCACCAAATCACTGCCATGTCAGCATCCTGCGTGGCACCAGGCGTGAAATGATGATTTTGCCCACTCATCTCCTTCCCCGTCTCTCTTTTCTCTCTCTGCGCCGCCCCGATGCCTTGGTTTCTCTCGGCCGCGCTGTAACATCCCAAAAATTTGAAATTTGAAGATATAAAGTTTATGAATTATTTTGCAATATATTCTAATTTTTGGATTTGGATTTTATGGTGTTTTCTCGAGGTTTTGGTTAAGGTTCCCAAAATTTGAAATAAAAAAAAGAAAATATACAATTAAAAGGAAAATTCAAATTGAAATTAAGAATCTGAAAAGATGATCCAAAAATTAGGAGGGAGTAATTTAAGATAAAATCTGGAAATGTACATTTGAATTCATACCAAAGTTAAAATAAAAAAATAAAAATAAAATATCGCAAGGATGGGATGAAGCCAGGCCGGCTGAAACCAGCCAGCCCAGCCCCGCCGGCCGTGCGGCCCACTTCCCAGCTCGGTCCAGCCGCGCGACGCGCGCGCGCGTGCCCCTGGCAAGCGGGCCTCGCCCCTACACCCGCTCTCTCCATGACCGCGGGCCCTCCCCGCCCGCGTCTCCTTCCGCCGCTGCCAACGGGCCCCATCTCCTCGACTGTTCTCCCTCTGGCCGGTGGACCCGCACCGCGCCCGTTCTCTCTGGCACACGGGCCCGTGCCCTCGCTCTCGCTGCCGCTGGCCCCGCTCCCGCGCCAGCGTCTTCCTCCTTTTTCCCCGCGCGGCCAAGCGCGCGCCTCGCTCAGGAGCTCCCTTCCCCGTGGCGCGCATGCCTCCGCTGAGCCGTCCCGTCACCCGGGAGGAACGCCTGCGTGGCCTCCTCCGCCCATGGTTTCGCCGTCTCCGCCCCTGGTACGGCGCCACCGCCCGAGGTTCTCCCTCCGCCCGGTCGCTTCAGTCCGGCCACGTGGCGCTGGTCGTCTGCGCTCCGTCCGTGCGTGGGAGATGGTAAACGCTGAGGAGACCACACGAGGGGAGTGGTTGTGCAGCTTTGCCAGGCCATTACGCCGCCTGCGCCACCGCCTGGCACCGCCACCTGCTCCGACAGGACCGAATGGCCGCCCGCCCGTTGCCAGCCTCCCCCGAATGCCTATAAAAGGCAATAAACCCTCCGTTGAGCTCCCCACGCCGTACTCGTTGTTTTCCAACAGGTAATTGGGCCCCGGTCCACCGTACTCGCCGCGCGAGCTCTTTTCTCCCCCAACTCCGGCGATCTAACTCCCCGCTGTTTTACTGCACCAGAGCCCAATTCCCTGCGCTAGGATCGTCTCCAGGATTTCGCGAAGCTTTCCCGGCCCTCGCCCGAGCTCCCCGTCGCCTGTGGTTCGCCGCTGCCGAGAGCTTCCCCGAGTTGCCGCCCTCGCTCGTCGCCGGCCACCCCCGTACCCCCTCGGCCCCTGGAGACCGCGTCACCGTCTTCACCTTAGCGCGAGGATCGCGTTTCGGCGCTCACCCGAAGCTCCCCGACATCCCCTCGCCGCCGGCCACCGTCGTCCCCGACTCTTCTGCCCGACCCCGCTGCCGACCCACCTCAAAGGAATAGATTGACCTATACAGGTAGGCAACACCTCCCCGCTCACTTGGCTAGCAACGCTCGTCTCTCTCCCCCCCACAGTTCCCTCGGCCGCTCGCGTTCGAGCCCCCGGCTCCGCAGCGCGCCGAGGTTGAACTTTCTTTTACTTTTACCTGACAGGTGGGCCCCACCTGTCAGTGGTAGCTCACCAGAGCGGCCCGCTGACCGCTGGGCCCCACTGGTCAGTGGAACACCGGTGCAGACCCCGTACTGACATGTGGACCCCGCTGAACAGTAACTGGACCCACATGTCAGTAGCACAGAAAGTAAATAAAAATGGAAATTAAAATAAATCTGAGAATGACAGTGGACCCCACATGTCAGGATTTAATAATTTTTGGATTTGACCGAAACAGAGGACTTTGACCAATCATAACTTCTTCATTTTAGCTCTAAATTGAATGAAACAAATTTCTAAATTTGTATAAATTCAAGATCTATCTAATGGAACCAGAACAATAATTTTTGGAGTTCATTTGAATTTCTAGTAATATTTTGAGTGATTGATTGCTTTCTTTTATTTGGGTATTTCGCGCGATTAAATAGCGTACGAGGCTCAGGAAGAGGAGGTTGAGGCAGCCAGTTTAGAAGCTTCTGAAGACCAAGACCAAGATCCCCGCGAACCAGGCGAGTTAACACTTTGATCATTTTGAGCCTATGATTTTGCAAAGTTAATTTCTTTTAAATTACCAACATGCATGCTGTTATTTTATGCGGTGAAATATGTTCATTTCCAGAAATGGTAGCTATACACCTAATATAATGTTTGCTAATAATGATCCTTTGAAATGCGTGGACATGTGAACCTTGTCGCCTTAGCAAAAAAATTATATTACCATAGCTTTTATCAGTAAGTCCAAATAAATATTGCGTTGCTTAGTAATGCTAGGTAATACGGGGGTACCTTGCTGCCCCAAAAACAACACTTGCCAAGTATGATATGCTTTGGGACAGTCATGGGTGGAATGACTGTAGTAAGTGGGAACAATATTTTCTATATCTCCGAAAAATCCCACAAAGTGCTTAAATACCTGGATGGATGGTTTGAGGGCTGGTATGTGGTGCAGTGGATGCACAAAATGTGAAATGTGGTAGAACCATCCAGGTAGCCCTAAGGCCTGAATCTTGTCATGTCAACTCATGTAAAAACAGTGCAACCACAAGTCTATAAAGTATAACTTGGCCAAGTAGATTTATCAAAATTCCCGGACTCATCTCACCGGTAGCGGATAGGGAGTGGATACGCGCGGGCAAGGAGGCCCTAAGGGACACCAGTGGTGGGTGAAGTTTCTCAGGACGTGCTAGCGCAGAGGGGAGGGAAGCCCGTACGCTAGTAACAGTGAGAAACATCCCGTGCAATAGATGGGACCCATCGCAAATGGGAGAAGCTCATAAAGTGAGATGAGAAAAGGGGACTAGATATTTTGAAAAGTCACTGTGATGGTCTGCTCAACCACACTTCTAAGGAATCGTGTGGGGCAATGAGTCGACTGTCTCTTGTGGTGAAAGTGTACAAACTCTGCAGAGTCAAAACTATTCGAATAGCCGTGCCCACGGTCAAGGGCGGACATGGGAATGTAACTAGATATAGTTCTATTTACAAAATAATTGGTACTTGGGAGAAGAGAAATTTGTAGGGAGAAGGACTGCCCTGGTTTGGAATTGTCCTGGGTGTTGTCCCAGTGGTACGTTAAGCGGCTATAATGCTGAAAGATACTATATGGCGCAGATGTCATGTAATGGTGGATGGAATCTGTGTCAATTATAAGATCAACTTACTTTATAAACAAAAGTTTTGAGTTTAAAATTGCTAGGTCTCAGGGATTTTTCTATAATTGTATTCAAAAGCACTCTTCGCAAAATAAAATGAACCCAAGCCATCCTTTGATTAGCCTTACATGTTAAAGTATTGCATTCTGTGTGTTGGCTTGCTGAGCACGGGGTCGGAGTGCTCATACTCGCTTTTACGACAAAAATTCAGAAACAGGAACTCAAGGACACGACGCCTATGAGGAGGCCCCTACCAACGTCGATGGAAGCAAAGGCGATAATTAAGGCGTAGGCCTCGATGGTTAGACATAGACAAGTAGACCCTAGGCTTAGTGTACATGTATGTTACCAGGTCCCTGGTGGCATATACTGTACACATTATCCTACTGGTCGCTTGCCTGTGGATTTGGGTTTACTTTTGCTACTAATTCCGCTGCAGTTATGTAATGAAGACATTCGGCCAAAGCGGCCCTTTTTGTAAACATTCACCCGATGTGGTGTATTTCAGACTCTGTAATATTATTATGCGATGTATGTCATGATTCTGCGATGTACCTGTGTGCATTAACTACTGATCCAGGGATTAGTGCAGTGAAACACAGTAGATTCCGGATTGAAAAATCTGGGTCTGACACGCGCCGGCCCCTACATGCTGCGCCGCCCGGCTTCTTCTCCTCTCACGCCGCCTACCTCATCGGCGCTGCGCCACTCCATCGCCGCGCCTGCTTCGGCCCCAGGCCTCTGTGCTCCCCTCCGGTTTCCTCTCTCCTCCGCGCCGACTCCCCGAAGCGCCGTCCCTCGGGTCGGCCTCCCGCCGCGCCGCCCCAAACGCCCCAGGCCTCCGCGCTCCCCTCCGGTTTCCTCTCTCCTCTGCGCCGACTCCCCTCGGCTCGGCTCCCCGAAGCACCGTCCCTCAGGTCGGCCGCGCCGCCCCCAAACGCCCCAGGCCTCCGCGCTCCCCTCCGGTTTCCTCTCTCCTCCGCGCCGACTCCCCTCGGCTCGGCTCCCCGAAGCGCCGCCCCCAAGCGCCGTCCCTCGGGTCGGCCTCCCGCCGCGCCGCCCTCAAACGCCATCAACCCTGGCGCAACGCCGACGGGCGCAGTGGCGCGGCGCCGACGAGGTAGGCGGCGTGAGAGGAGAAGAAGCCAGGCGGCGCAGCATGTAGGGGCCGGCGCAGCGGCGCGGCCGAGAGAAACCGAGGCATCGGGGCAGCGCAGAGAGAGAAAAGAGAGACGGGGAAGGAGATGAGTGGGAAAAATCGTCATTTCGTGCCTAGTGCCACGCAGGATGCTGACATGGCAGTGATTTGGCGCCTCGTGGGCTCGAAAGTGGCGATTAATTAGTCAACCACATCTTAAGAGTGACAAAATGTTAATTGCAACGAAGAAAGTGGCATTTGAATAGGTGACATTCTTAAGAGTGGCAAATAGTTAAATTTCCCAATGAAAGGTGGGTTCGGGGAGGGGGCCTCGCGAAATTTTGTGTTATGGTGTGGTAGGGATTTCGAAGCTTTTGTGGAGGTAAAATTTTAGAAAATTGGATTTGCAGCGAGATTGGGTGTGCTGATGATGGTTGGAATTTTAAAATTATAACTTGTGCGTTTGGTTTGTGCAGGGGATAATTTTTGAACAGGCAGAGAGAACATCTGTTGTGGTGGCGACTAGGCTTAGGAAGCGTCAAAATCGGAACAGTAGAGCAATGTTTAGGATGTACTGAATATGGGAGAAGCTCCTAGCATCTTTCAGGATGATTTTGATGCTGTTTGTGCTTGCTAGATCCATTGTTGTAGGATTGATTGGCATTTGAGATATGCGAACTTGCACGTCAGAGTTTGTCTATGGACTTGCACAACAAAGTTTGTCTATGGATTGTAGTGGGACAAACCTTGCAACTTCATTAGTTGTCTAGGTTATTGGGATAGCGAAGCTGCAAACTTGTGCTTGTGATTCGTATGTCTGCATCTCTTCGTAGATCAATAATTCTAGTTCTTGTTGGATAAACAAGTTGCAGGTATTGTTTTCCTCAACCTTTGTAGGATGATTGGATGAATACACGGAATAAGGGCAGCATTGCTATCTTCCATGCTCCCAAATTACAATATTTCAAGGTTGGAAGTGATCGGTATATTTAAGTTTTCTCAAGGAAATATAAATTTGGGCAACTTCGAATGGATGAAGTAATTCTGTCCATGGAATAGAGGAATTGTTTTCCCTGTCTACCTCTATCACTGCCTGCTCCCCTTCCATGATTATACTTGCGTGGGACACGATAATCATAACTCAAGTGCCCCCTTTCATCACAATTGAAATACTCCCTAGACTCAACTACTGCAAAGGCAAGACGTATTGGTGGCCCTGACACTTTGGAGCCAGACATTACCTTTAGTCTGGTCTCCTATGCAATTGTTGCAATAGTTTCCTCCATGAAAGGGAGGGTAAGCTGATGGAACATAATTCTTTCAGGAACTCTATCAGCCTCCTGCATTCAATCCACTTCTTAATAGTGGATATACATTTTGAATGTGTCAACCCGAGAGGATCATAGTGATCTAAGTCAACCCACAATCGTTGCAATTTGGCAACATCCTCCATTACTGAACACTCCTTGTTTTAGATTACTAATCCTCTCTTGTGTCTTAACCATTAGCATCACATTCCCTTCTCTTGAGTACAACTTTGACACGATTTTTCATACCTCAGCCGCGCTTGAGATGGTCTCCAACATTGCATCAATAGTCGGAGATAAAGAGCTCAACAACCATGCCACCACTAGCGAGTTAGTAGTACTCCAGGTCCTCCATTCTGCACTTGACTTATCGACCAGCTTAGATGGCTCCCCTTGACAAAACCCTTCAATCCCTTTGTCTTCAAGATCAACAATGCCCTTCTAGACCAACTTAAGTAATTCTTGATTCCTGCCAATTTAATATCATTTAGCATCAATTCCACCTTCTGGACTGGCTTCATATACTTAACAATTGATTGGTTTGATGAAGTCTCACCAGTCTTTGCAGTGAGTAACTGAGCCAATTTCTTAAGTACCTTCGTGATACCTTGATTCTCCCCTGTTTCTCAATTTCTGTCCTAAGGATTCACCTCCTTTTCCTACTAGAGAAAGAACAGTAGCAAGGGATGCACCTCACAATTTGCAGCAATCAACACAACAGATAGCCTTTGTGGACTACGCAAGGCCACCGACAGCCACTGATGCCTCCTTGCCTTCGCCACCGCCAAGGCCTTCTCAACCTTCGCACCCCAACACTTCCAAGCCTTATCCTCCGCTCCCCTCTTTTATGCAGTCTTGCTGCCCTCTTTGGCAACCTTGGACATCGGGAGTCGCTTCTCCGCCTTGGGCTTCTTCACCGCCGCCACTCTGCGATTTCTACTGCCCACCGATGCCGCCCACTTCTTCTTTGCTGTCTCCGCTGTACAATTTCGGCTGCCCATTGATGCCGCCCAAGTGACCCCCGAGCTTTTCCCCTTTTGCTCCGGCTCAACCTCGGCCAACCAAGCTAGGGTGCCTCCCCAGGCTTGCCATGACCTCTGCCTTCACCACAGTTGAGGGCTGCCACTGTGTTGCCGGAGACTAGCTAGGGCTTCGCTGATCGTCACCCTCATTGCCCTGGCTCTGATATCATGAGAAAAGTTCTGAAGTCTCAATACACTATATTATCTTTTCTTGCTTTGTGCTATTACATATACACAAGAATGGGCCTTGGCCCAAGACTCTCTCACATGTAGCCCAACAAAATTTTAACATTGTGGACACAAATCTGCACACGACTTTACCTGGGTCTAAGTCTAGCATAATGAACTTCGGCTTACAAACCTCAGAGAATGGGCTGGTCTTAAACATACTGCATTTCCATTGGTTGTTGCAATCCAAACTCATCAAACATGGTACTTATTTTGGACTGAATCGTTTGTTCTTTTCCGTGAATATATATAAGGCGTACCTAGTGCCGAAACTCCCATAGTATGTGGGGTCTGGGGAAGGGGATTTTCTAGCCAGCCTTTCTCCTGCTTTGCAGAGAGGTTGATTCAAACCCGTGACCTCCAGCGTACAATGGAGAGACTCCACCAATCCGTGAAGATATATATCCTAGGTTAAAGTCATGCTTCTGTATAAATACGACCTGAATCCATCACAGTTACCTCTGTATTATATTCAATTACAATGTCAAACATGCAGAGTCACTAGAGGTAAATTAAGTCTCCCAACTTGCAGTACATTGATGTTACAGCCCAAGTTGCCAATACAAGTGTTCACACGCAATAAATCCAGGGGTGACATATGACATGTGAATGTTCAATTGCTAAGGACAGAGGTAAGTCTCTCTTATGATTATCTTCTCCTTAAAAAAACCGTAGGTGTGACCAAATTGTCTTTGGTTTTCTTGCACCTAGTATAAGCAGTTGACGTTTGAATTGGTAATCTTCTTTTTTTCTGCATTTATATACAACAAATTGTTAATTAGTCAGTGAATGAATGCACCAATTGTCTTGGCACACTTCGTAATTTTGAAGCCGATTGGCATGTGAAAGTCTTGGGTTTACTTTTTATCATAGTTGCTTAAGCAGTACCATCTCAGATGCAGATAAGCTGCCATTTTCCCATGCTTTCCAAGTAGACTTGAGAATAAACCATCTGATGCGTGGGTTATTGATATGTATTTTGGGGGTTTGCATTTTACTTTTTTAGGGGCAAAGTTCTGTTCTTCTTTTTGCGAGGAAATATCGCAGCTTTGAAATTACTTTTCATGGGCAGAGTGCAGTTCCTATTTCATTGGAAATATTCAACATTTTCTTCCTAACAAAAGAATAATTTGAGAGCACTGTCATTCCTATTTCATCAGAGAATGGAAGTGCTTTAGTATCTGCACTGTGCTATATGCTGAAAGAGTATAAAACGGCATCTGAAATTTTGGCAGAGAGTATATGGGAAATGGCAAGCAAAGCTCAATCTGATGTTCCCAAGAAAAGAAAGACAGAAAGTTCACTACTACTACAATTTTTATGGAGAACTGCCATGTATGCCCTTTATCAAAGCCCTTTTAGGAAGCCATCGTTAAGTAAGCGAGAACAAAAGGTCAGCTTGCGTCATCCTTGTGTGCTGCAGAGTGTCAGAGATAAGTTGAGCTGGACCATTTCCTGGAAACTAACTAATGCAGCCTTATCTCTTAGCTCATTCCCGCTGTTATCGCCAATGATGATTACAACGGCAATAAACTAGCCCTAGCGAATTAACTAGTGATGGATCATGGCACTAAGAGAAAAATAATGGAGTGAGGTTTGGTAGAATATGGTTTCCTTACATGTATTTGGTAGAATATGGTTTCCTTACATGTATTTCCTTATATATCTTTGTATTTTCTTACATGTATATGTCATATGCTCTATAATATTTACTTATGTCCCCTATATATACTGCCTATTAGGCTACATAAATATACACATAATATTCATAACAAAGTCAATGCCACAAGAGAATAATATATGTTATCTCAGAGAATTAGCACGCAGGGATGAATCTGCAACTTGGATAAAATTTAGTGCACTGAAACTCAGATCGGTAATTCAGATATCAGAATTCTGAGCTTGCCTACATTTACATGTGTCTGCTGTCCTGTCATTGCTTTTACCTAACATATTAATGTTATGAATAGTGTGTGTGTATATATATATATATATATATATATATATATATATATATATACATACATACGTACATGTATAACATATATGGAGGTAACCTCTTATACAACTGGGGAATACACATCGAACGCATCTCAAACTTATGGTGGATCAACAACATGAAGTTTAGAGAGGTAGAAGCTGTGCTGGACTCTGGTCTGTGCCTTTATAAAGAAATTTGTCAACTGAAACTTTGAAGGCACATACTGAAGAGCAATAATCTGGTTTTGCACCTGTGTCTGTATGTAGAAAGCGTCAACACCAATATGCTTTGTAAGTTCATGCTTCACTAGATCTTTAGCAGTACTAATAGCACCTGTACTGTCAGGTAAAAGAGGAGTTGCTACAGAAACAGAAATATCAACATCCTTAAGTAACTTTCGTAGTCAGCAAAGTCATAACTCGCAACTTAGGTTCAGCACTCGAACGAGAAACCGTTGTCTGCTTCTTTGTCTTCCAAGCAATGAGAGAACTACCAAAAAAACAAAATAGGTAGAGAGATCGGCGATCAGAGTGATCACTAGCCTAGGTGGCATTAGAATATGCCTGGAGGTGAAAAGAGCTGGAGCGAGGGAAAAGAGATGATGAGAGATAGTTCCACAAAATTATCATAAAACATGAAGAAGATGACTATAGTAGAGCTGAGTGAGAGCAGAAACAAATGGACTCGAGATATGCACATGATACTAAATGTCAGGACGAGTGACACCATGATAAACAAGGCTCCCAACAAGATGATGATAACAAATAGGATCAGTAAAAAGCTCACCATCAATGGGACGAAGATGAACATTAAGCTCTATAGGAGTCTTAGTTGTGCGATGATCAGTAAAAGAGACACAATCAAGAAGATTCTGAACATATTTTTCTTAGGACAGATAGAAACCCTTAGGAGTAGAAATAACCTCAATCCCAAGTAAGTAGCGAAGAGGACTCAGATCAGATATGAGGAACTGCTCACTAAGACGCTCCTTGATAAAAGTGATACTAAGAATCATCTCCAGTAATGATCATATCATCAACATACAAAAGGAGAAACGTCTGACCACGATGTGAAGTGTGAATAAAAAGAGCAGAATCATGAGCACTAGTAAAGAAACCAATTGTAGTGATAATAGAAGAGAAATGATCAAACTAGGCACAAGGAGCTTACTTGAGGCCATAGAGAGATTGGCGAAGGGACAAACCATACCATCAGGAACAAAATACCCTGGTGGTGACTGCATATAAACCTCCTCACGCAGCTCACCATTGAGAAAGGCTTTTTTGACATCACGCAAGAGATGAACCATGTTCGAACAAACGCCACAGCTAGAAGAGTGTGAACCATGGTTATGTGAGCCATAGGAGTAAATAATCACGACCATGCTCTTACTAAAAACCACGTGACACAAAGCGAGTCTTATAGCACTCAATAGAACCATCAGAGCAGGTCTTAACCTTATATATCCACTTGCATGTGATAGGAGTACCACACGTAGGAAGAAGAATAAGATCCTATGTGCCAGTACACTCAAAGGCAGCAATCTCCTCTCCTATCACACGCTGTCACTCCTGATGAACAATAGCATCATGATAAGAAGTCGGCTCGGCAAGAGCAGCAATAGTAAATCCAAAACACTCGGGAGGACAAATAGACTAGTGATCACGAAGAGCATATTGAGGAGAGACCGAAGAGAATGATCCATCAGAAGGAGAGGGCACTTCAGAAGAATCCTCAACTCACTAACAACGAGTATAATAGAGAGGATAAGAAGAAACAAGGCCAGAATAACCCTCTGGAGAGGGTGCCGGTGGCGAAGAAGGCACCGGCTATATATGAGGCACTGGAGAGACCAAAGACTATGGTGGAGTGGTGATTGGGGGTGAAAGAAAAAAAATTAGGAAAGAAAGTGGCTCGACAAAAGATGCTGAAGTGGAGGAAGGAGAAGGATGAGGATACAAAGGATGAGATTCATAAAAATTAACATCCCGAGAAATCCGTATCCATCGCCCAACAGAATTCAAACAACGATATTCCTTGTGCTCCGCGCTACAGCCCAGAAAAATGCGCTCCACAGACTGAGCAGTTAGCTTTGTGTGCTCATAGGGTGCAAGAAGAACATAACACACACCCAAAAACTCAAAGATTGGAATAATCAGTAATCTTTCCATAGAGACGCTTAACGGGGATCCCACCCTAAAGAGCAGAAGAGGGCTAAATATTGATTGCAAAAGTGGCAATATAAACAGACTCGGCCCAGAAATGTGGTGGAATAGCAGAAACAAGCATGAGAGCATGCGCTTGTATTCATCATGAGGCCAATGGACTGATGTATGTACGTACGTACGTATGTACACACACATACATACACATACATATATACATACATACATACACACACATACACACACATAGAGGTGCCCTTTATACACACACACACATACATATACATACACACACACAGAGGTGCCCTTTATACAACGAGGGAATATACAATTAAGAATACACATCTAACAATTAACATATACTACATCTTATTTTCATAAAAAAATTTGCATCCATAACAATGAACATATTCTAACAATTAACATTGTACTCTTCTGAATTATTTCTCGAGAAAATCCAGGCACTGATCCAGAAAAGTCAATATATAGAAGTTTACATTTTTTTTAGGATTTAATAGAAGTTAACATTTCATCTGCATCTTGAGCTATTAACAATCCACAATTGCTGCTTTGTTTATCTGAATCCTTTCAAGGAAGAATAGTGAGAGTCACTAGTCCTTTCTTTAGGTTTACTTCATTTTGACAGATCAACTACTAGGTCAAACAATTGTCTGCATCCATGTACAGTTGTTGTTGTATACTGAATAGCAAGTAAGCTACTATCAGCATCATCTCCTAACTAATTTGCTAACAACTCAGTTAATTACAGCCAGCCCACTGTATAATATAAGCCACAACGCACAATCGGCATCCAATTTAACTCGCATTAGGAGGTAATCTAGCCTGATTGTGCGGTGCATCCACAGGTTTGTCCTTTCCATGTAAGCCCTTTAGCCTAGAAATGAATTGCCAAGTTTTGTGTCGATACCAGTTAGGTTAACTAAACAAAGTGATCCAAACTTGACCATGCCGGTCCTCCTTGTTTTCCAAACTGAGATCATAATGTGTTGTCATTACACTCCAGAAATATTTTTGATAAAATCTTCTGCGTTAACGAAGCTTCGTTTCGAGCCGATAGCCCAATAGGGGTTGCTCAACAGCTCGATGCACATGCGTGTTCAGATTTTGATTTTGACATTTGCATTTAGATATATGTAGTATTGCACTAATGCATCGTTTTCAGTTCTTTTTACTAGTGAGATGAACCACTAAGTCACTGACTGATTTTATACCGACGACAACCAAACACCATATTCAATAGTACTGTGACTTAGTTGCGGTGTGGTATTCTAAAACCACATGGCTCTGAAGATTACACGTTGCCAACATTGACCGTCATAGTCATCTCTTTTAGCAATCAGAAATAAAAGCCGAACTCTCAAGTTTCTGTGCAGAAAGTGAAATATGTACTAAAAATCACATAATAAATGCTCATGTACTCTACTACTTTTGTTATTTTGAAGGTTTCCTTTCCACATGGATTCCAAGAATTGTTGTTCAAGTCTTGATCTTGGTCAAGTAATTGCGAAGTCCTCTGAGAAAAATTACCAGTACTGTTGTAAATCTGACAAGCAAGTCTTATTGGAGTGTATGAGCTGTGACAGGTGAGTTCTTTATACTGTATTTGTCCATCGTTAGTCTCTGGTTTAGTCCTGGTGTGACAGATCCATGATCTGACATTTCCATAGCTTCTGACAAATTGCTGACCTCGAGTATTTTGATGCACAAACTGCAAAAAGTTCCAATATATACTATTCCTTTTGCGGCTAAATTACATTAGAATTGCTCCCATGGGCTAAGTTCTTGAGCTGGTCCATGTGCAAGATGAGGCGAATCCCCAAAATGATCTTTCTTATGACTTTGCAGTTTTCATCTCAGGACTCAGTAATCCATGAAAGTATTACCAGCATTTGAATTGTCAGTAACGCGAAGGATGATTAGCAATGCCTTCCAAGCATCAAACACCTAAAGAGAACAAGAACCAAAAGCATTTGTTCTCTCTTAATTCCCTTTGGCCAAGGAGTATGAGGTCTTTCCTTAAGAAAAATGTGATGGAAATCTTAATTGTGATCCCATTTTAGGCCCAAAGTTTTGACCGAATCGTTGAAAAGCTTTGCCCCACATGATGCATCATCCAACAAAGTCTTCCCATCGACTCATCCCTCCACTCTTTTTTGTTTGTTTCTTAGCTGTATTCATTTGGGAAATGGTTTAAAATTATTTAGGAATTAGGTAGGAAAGGCGCCTCCTTGATGCATCCGTTGACTAACCATGCTGTTTACTCGAACTATAAGCCCAGCCATGTGCTTATCTTACTCCTGTAATTTTAAAATCCTACTTGTGTTCATTGTTAGAAATTGTACTAGAGCTGTACCATGTGTGATTCCTCAGGCCAAGGTGCCGCTCATTTGGGCTAAAAAAGTGGTTTATAGCTGAAATTACACCATAACTGATGATAGCATATTTGACGTAATTAAATTAAAAAATAAAATAGAAAAAACATGTTAGTTTATCACGGACAATGCAAACAAATACCAGGAAAAAAGGACCAACAAAAAACTCAAAAAAGCCAAAAAGATAGAAAAAAAGATAAAATTTAGGAATAGTAAAAAATAAACCAAAAGTTAAAATCTCAAATCAAAATGAACAGGGTCTAAATCTCTGAACATATAATCCCTCAAGCCTAAGGTACGCAGAAAGTGGATGGGCGATTTTAAGACAGGCGCACAGTTGAAACGGACGCGTATCCTCTGCCTTCAAAGGCAGTGACTTTGGGTCACTGACGCGTGGGCCCCACGACCAGTGACCCAAAGTCACTGCCTTTGAAGGCAGAGGATCTCAATTCAGTTGAAACAAGGGAGACTTTTTCCACTGGGAAACCAACCTTCGTCCATTGTTTTTTAACCAGACAGTCTAGGGGTGAAAATTAACCGAGCAACACCGGAGGATCGATCGGTGTGAATCTCGCCTTCCCTATTCCCCTCTCTGCGCCGGTGGGCCCCGCCGTCACCGGGAGTAGCCGTGTACTGCGTAGGAACCCATGGGAACACGAGCAAGGCCAATCTTAATCATCGTGCTCAAGAGACGGGACTGCAAACTAATCAGCAAGGGCCAGTGTGTCAGGTGAGGTCACGCTCTTCATGCTTATAGTCCATCTGCACTGCACTGCAAAGCAACAGTTTCAACGGGCTTCGCTGGAATCTCAACAAGTAGGCCAACCAAAACCAAATAATTTAGTAGCATTCCATTTCGTATGATACAAATTTGTATACGCTGATATCGTTTTGGTTTTGTAATATCTTAATACTCTTGTTCTCTAGTTTATATATATCTGCGAAATTCCTATGCTTATAATCTGAATTCTGTTTTTATGTATCTGTGATTTTTTTCGCAAAGATTTTTCGTGTTAAATCTGTGTCTTCCATTGTTTGGATCTTCTATTTCAATTTTGCGTTTTGTAACAATATTATTTCAATTTTGCGTTTTGTAACAATATTTTAACTTGCAAATGCTTATACTCTTAAGAGCAAGTATAATAAGAGGCTGTTAGTAGACTGTATGCTGAGGTGGAGGAGAGAGAGAAGAGAGGTGGGCTGTAAGTTTACAGCCAGCTGAAGCACAAGAACCAAAAAACTTTGTGAGAGAAAGGGGTGGGTCATACAGCTTTCAGCTGGCTGTAAACTACTATATGAATGGGCTGATAAGTGGGCTATAAGTGTCCATACAGCCTTCAGCTGGCTGTATTATTAGCCTTGCTCAATACAGCTAGCTGAAGGCTGTATGGACACTTATAGTCAACTTATCAGCCCATTCATATAGTAGTTTACAGCCAGCTGTAGGCTGTATGACCCACCCCTTTCTCTCACAAAGTTTTTTGGTTCTTGTGCTTCAGCTGGCTGTAAACTTACAGCCCACCTCTCTTCTCTCTCTTCCACCTCAGCATACAGCCTACTAACAGTCTCTTAGGGCATCTCCAATGGTCTAAGTCAGCTAGCTATATGCATGTACACATCAGCATATATCCTATGTGGAGGAAAGAGAGTATGCAAAAAAAATCAAGCCAGCTTTTCCTTAATCACTAGTCTATAACGCCAAACGAGGCAGCCTCTATAAATTCTGTGTGTGCATGTAAGCATCAAATAGCTATCCTTATAGATAGTTCTTTAGAATGCTAGCTTTAGTGTGTACTATATAGATGATATGGAAGTCTTATAGTTAGTTACTAGCTATAACCATTGGAGATGCCCTAAGAGCAAGTTTAATAGTACAGATAGCTGCTACCTCCAATACATTTCCATGCCATCAAAAGATAATGATGCAGTCAACTCATACAATAAGCTGGCTATAAGTTGTCTCCACAAGAGCTCTCAATCATTTAATACATACATAGATATTGATAATTTAATACATGCATGGGTATAGCAATTAGTTCTATAGGTACATGCATGGATAATGCCTCTTTTCCTGTGCTATAGCCTGACTCTTGCATGGGAGTCGGCTTGGCTCTCTCTCTCCTTTTCTCTCCCCTCCACATAGGACTATGCTGACATGAATTCCCTTATAGCTAGCACAGTCAGCCTTATTAAACTTGCTCTAATTGGAGGTTAGCTTAAGGGCCACTTAAAGCTGATTGGATCACAGCAGCGAACTGTCACACTCGCGGCACGCCAGTTGGCGCACCGGAAGCCGGTGGTCGTATCGATTGCGTATCCTATCCTATTTAATGCAGACTTGGAATCGATCGCCATCACATGCCGCATCTATATATTCCCGGTCTTCCAGCTTCCGCTAACTCAGCACATGACCTCGCATAAATGATACTGTACATCGACGACTCTACAGTACTGCGTGAATGTATGTACACGCAGTCGGCAGTACTATGTACTGTATGTTCAGATTCAGAAACACCTAAGAAATACTACTACTGATTAGTACTAGTACAGGTAGTACTTCAGAGAATGGAAGAGGTAAATGTACTGGTGAATGAATTGTTCCACACTATTACTTTTCATGACCGATCGATCGAATTTTCGCTGTTGACCGGTTAAATTCTGAACTACGACGTCAGTACGTTGTAGCGAAACCGATGTGTTTTCAGAGCTCAGAATGGATCGATGTACGCTGAACAATTCAGTTGCTTCTACAAATTGGTCACACCGGCCGTATAAAAAGTCAACATGGCGGCCTAAAGAAATGCTAAGCGCTCAAGCTGCGTACATACGGTAAGAAGTCAAGAACGCATCTTGTCAGATCGAGAAGTCAGAGCCCTCTCCCATTCGAGGGCGTGCAATATGCATGCTGCTCTCGATGCATCGCTGGATCGATCCGGCGATCGATCGGTCGCCGGCGTGGACCGATCGATCGGGCGTGGTAGACGGACAACGCGGCGGCAGCGACGTACATTATGTAGGACACGTTGTGGCGACGACGACGAAGACGATGGCCACGAGTGGTATAATATTGAGCGTTCTGACGCGCACAGCTTAGCTTGCTTGCTGCTTCCCATGAGGCTACCTGGGTTGACATTTTTGATCCGCTCGTATGGACCGGGCCGAGCCGTGATAGGCTAACCAACTGGGATTGGGATTTGGTGCGCAGCATTTGTTTAATTTAATCCGCGCGAGTCAGAAACTGCAGGCTTCGCCTTAGCTAGCTTCCTTCTTTATAAGGAGGGCAAGGTACTGTTAGGACAAGACATTACTCTTGCTGAAAGCGTAAGCTAGCTCTAGAAGCTCAATAGTACCAAGGATTAGCTTGTGGCTGCTTGATCTAGCGTGTGATCGAGCTTGATTAAAACCGTTTCAATGGAGGTCGCAGTCGAAAGGCCGCCGGTGAAAGAGGAGATGAAGGTCGACGCCAAGGCGGAGATCGCGACGGTACGATCTATTCTTGTTTTTCCATAGCTAGCTTTTCTTTTTTAGTTGTATAATTCCGTAGTTACGTTCTTGTTAGCCCATGCATCATGATCCAAGAACAGAGGTTAGCTAGATTGTCAAAAATTAGTGAATAATTGAGTATATATATGTTCTTGAGAGATGAACCTAGCTTAATTGTTTGGCTGCAGATAGGAATTAGCGCACCTCCAATAGTCTTTGAAAGTTTCCCATCAACGCAAAGAGATCCAATCGTCAAGAAGGTACATACTATTACTAACTGATCGATCATCTACTACCCAGTCATCGATCGAATGGCTCTGATCGATGGAAAAGTTAATAATTCAGTAATTAATCATCCCATCAAACAACTTATGAATATCAAGTTAATTAACACAAGTTAATTCGGGCATGCACCTTTAAATTAGAAGAAAAGATGGAATCAATTGCACCCAATTGCTAGGATCATGTGTATGGATTAATCAATATCATCATTCTCATCTAATTCTCGTGCATGTATGCATGTGCTTGCAGGATGACAAGCTAGAGGCGACCAAGGCGGAAATGGGCGAGGTGATGGGGGAGAACGAGCGCCTCAAGACGCTGCTCTCCCACATCGTCAGGGACTACCAGTCGCTCCAGATGAAATTCCTCGACGTCGTCAAGGTCAAAGACCAAGCAACCGACAAGCTACCTGCGCCAGCGGCCGACGTGCCTCCTCCCGCCGCTGGCGACGACCTCGTCTCCCTGAGCCTCGGCACGAGGCCCAACGGCAGCACCCGCCGGAAGGGCCACGAGAGGTCGTCGTCGTCGTCATCTGGCACCGAGACCGACCACGATGGGCAGCAGCTGTCTCTCGGGCTGAGCTGCGCGCGCGGCGGCAGCCGCCCGTCCAAGTCCAACGACGACAAGCAGGCCAGCCGGCCGTTGGCGCCCGTGCTGAACCTGAGCTCCGACAGCAGCGGGGACGACGCCGCTGAGCCCGGCCAGGCCGCCGCGTGCTCGCTGACCAAAACGTGTAAGAGCTCGAGCGGTGGCGCCGGGGACGGAGCTGACGACGAGGTGCCCCAGCAGCTGGCCAAGAAGGCTAGGGTTTCCGTCCGGGTGAAATGCGACACGCCCACGGTATGTACGTCTTTGTGTACCGTATACGTAATTACGTATACATGTCATATGTACAAGTACAAACTAAATTGCTGCAAATTCAAACCAAACTCTCTTAATTTTAATTTGATCCCTAAATATTGAGCTAATTATTTGGAATTTGGTGATCAGATGAACGATGGGTGCCAATGGAGGAAATACGGGCAGAAGATCTCCAAGGGAAACCCCTGCCCGCGCGCATACTACCGCTGCACCGTTGCACCCTCCTGCCCGGTCCGGAAGCAGGTACGTACATATACGCGTATATACGTACGCGGATACGTATAGCATACTACCTTCGTACGTGCATGCTTGATCCTTCGTGTTCTGAACTCGAATAATTAGTTTTCTTCTCCCTTCTTCGATCATCAGGTGCAGAGATGCGCGGACGACATGTCGATCCTGATCACGACGTACGAGGGCACGCACAGCCACCCGCTCCCGCCGAACGCCGCCGCCATGGCGTCCACCACCTCGGCCGCGGCGTCCATGCTCATGGCCGGCCCTTCCTCGTCCCACAGCTACCTCCCGCTCACGTCGGCCGGCGCTGGGCTGCTCGGCCCGACCACCATTTCCACCGCCACGTCCTGCCCCACCGTTACGCTCGACCTCACAACCCCGCACTCCCTATTGCACCCGTCGCCCTACGCTACCGCCGCAGCGGCGGGGTATGAGTCCAAGGCGCTGCCGGCGGCGTGGAGCAGCGGGTACCTGGCGTACGGCGGGGGGCAGCCGTACTACGCCCAAAGCTCGACGCCGGCGATGGGGCATTTCGGCCTGGGCATGGCGAGGCCGGAGCAGCTGTACAGCCAGTCGTACGTGCAGAGGACGAGCAGCGGCCATGGCGCGGTGGCGCCGGCGGTGACGGACACGATCGCGAAGGCGATCACGTCAGACCCGAGTTTCCAGTCGGTGCTGGCTGCGGCGATCACGTCGTACATGGGGCGCGGCGCCGGCGCGGCAGCTCAGAAGTGAGCCGCGTACGAACGTTGTGCGCGTACGAGCTAGCTGTGCATGGTTTGAATTTTGTGTAGGTACGGGGGGTTTACATGTAAGTGCGCGTTTAATTACTTTGTTAATCGGAGTATAGTATGCTTTGGTGTATTAATCATTTGGCTGGGGAAATGGTGATCTAGGGATTAATTACTTGACGTACAATTGTGTGTGTGTGTGTGTGTGTATATATATATATATATATATATATATATATATATATATATATATATATATATATATATATATATATATATATATATATATATATATATATATATATATATATATATATATATATATATATATATATATATATATATATATATGGGTATTGATAAATATAACATGGACGAGTCGACTGTACATGTACACTGGGGATCGGATATATATAGCCATGCATGCTCTTAATTTAGCTATGTAGTTGATAGCTAGGATCTGTAATCGTTGCAGTACTGATGCTGAACTAATAAATGTACAAAGTGTGCGTGCATAATAGTCTCTTAGAACATTCAGGTACCGTCCATTGCTCTGGATGATCTGAGGTGCACTTCGTGCAGTAAAACTCTGATCCCTGAGCTATGTTATGTCAAACTGATCTAGTAAATGCATGATCTGAACCACCCACACAGTTGATGCAGATTAGCTAGATATATGATCGATGCCAGCTCTCTCATCAGATAAGAGGACAGGCAAGCTAACGGACGTTGATTACTAGAAGAAATTTTGGAGTCGCCCTAGATCATTTTGCAGTATGCACTTCGCAACAACATTTAGGAACTGCTAGCTGAAAATTTATTGGAAATCGGTCGATTCCCTAACCGTTTGAGTTGTATTGCGATTCGTTCTCCGGCGGTCAATGATGATGGCCACAACAACGGCTCCGACAAGGTTTCGCCCGGGATTTAGGATCTGAAGGGTTCACTGTGTGTCAAAGGTGGCAGAGGTGCCACCGACCGCGGACTCTTGAGTCAGAAGAGGCGGTGGTCAGCAGCAGTGGCGACGACAAAGATGCCGATGATGGAGGCGATTAGCTGCGGCGGAGGTGGTTGGAGTGGACGGTACGGTGTTGGTCCCATCCTCAATTGTAGAACCCTGAAGAAAAAAAAAATCTAATTACTTTCCTAACCCGTGATTAAGGGCTAATAAAAGGGGTAGCAATAAGGCCCTGTTTGGATGGACTAGGACTAGTGATTAGCTGACTAGTGATTAGCCCAACCCTGTTTGGATCCACCGGCTAATAAGTAGTACTATCTCAATACAAAGACTGTTATACCCCTGACTTGTTGTCTGTTATACCGGCTAATAAGTAGTACTCCGTGTACTCCTCATCAGGGACCGCCGCGTTGTCGTCCTGCTTGTGCATTAATCCAAGAACAAATTAACCATGCGTTGCAATCAGAATCAAGCAGCATTGCATCGCCGTGCTCTTGGGGTTGTCATTGGCGTTGGTGTGCGCACTCACTTGAGCACGTCCTTGTTGAAGCTGTTCAATCAGCGAGCTGCGCACTTGCGACGAGGCGAAGAACTCCATGCCGAAGCCCGCCCCTGGATCCACTGAATCGGACTGAGAGAAGAAGTCGAAGCCCGCCCCTGGATCCATCGCTCGGGGAAGCTCGTCGGTGCCGGCGACCGGAGGCAGGTCGTCCTCGCCTCCTCGGTGGGCGCGGCCGTCAGGAGGTACTCCGGCGGCGGGCGCGGCCGTCGGCAGGTCGTCCTCGGTGGACTGCAGGTCACGCGGCGGCGTGTCGCGACTCCAAGGAAGGGCGACGTCGTGGGGGATGTACCGGGGCAGCAGGCACGAGCAACGGGCGATGGCGGCGGGGGAGATGAAGCGCGAAGGCGCGCGCGTCTGGAAGAGGAGCGAAGCGGCGGCTGTGGGAGGGAGGGGAGGCGGCGGCGGGGGAGATGAAGCGCGAAGGCGCGCGCATCTAGAAGAGGTGCGAAGCGGCGGCTGCGGGAGGGAGGGGAAACGCCCGTGCGCGTGGAGGGTTGGGGGTATCGGTGACTTTTTCACAATTGGGTGGAACTTTAGCCCTTGATAGCTGGGTTTGATGGACTAGTTGGCTAACAACTAGTTGGAGCTTTGGCTAAACCTTCTCGTCGAGCTTATGAAACATGGAGCGATCTCCAGTCATGTGGTTGCTTACTCCATTATCCAAGTACCATTGATCCATGTGATCGTGGCTACCTTCCTTCGTGCGTAGCTTTGGAAGTACGTTCTCCTCATTCAATATCACCATGGCTGGCTTCTTTTCAACATATGAGGAGATAAGTACTAGCGATTCATCATCTTTTTCTTTGTTTTGGCGAGGTTCACCTCCCCGTTCTTCTTCTTACTTTTGCAATCCGAAGCATAGTGCCTATACACGTTGCAGTTGAAACACTTTATATGGCTGCGATATCCTGACGCGTAGTGCCCGTATTCGCCACATTCAAAGCACTTGACATGTGACTTATCGCGGGATCTCTCATCACCGCCTTGCCCTGCCTTATCTCCACGGCCACCCTTGCCGCCTTGGCCACTCTGGCTACCTCGACCGCGCCACCTCCCGCGATTGTTTGATGAGCCACGACCGTCTCTCAGATCTCCCTTTACTAAAAACACCTACTCGTTATGATATTCCTACTCGTTACACGACTGAAACCCCTTCAGTAACTCTTCATGCGCCTTGAGAGAGCCGATGATCTCCTCTATCCTCTTCTTGTCCAGATCAGGGGAGTACATAAGTGTTGTGACAACAGGTATGTACTTCTCCGGAAGCACATGTAGGTACTTCTTTATTACCACAGATTCCTCCATCTTGTTGCCAAGCGAGTTAATCTAATTATACAATGAACTCAGCTTGCCCGTGAACTCGTCCACCGACTGGGTCTCTCCCATCTTCAGGTTCTCAAACTCGCACCATAAATTCTAGAGCTGCACATCCTTAACATGATCAATGCCTTCGTGCATTGTCTGAAGTGTCTCTCACTCCTCCTGTGCTGTCTCCTTGCCGATGAGCTGATGCATCATCACATCTGGCACCGCCTGGTAGATGAGGGCCAAAGCCGCCTAATCCACCTTGTCATCTACCTCCTTGTCCTTCCCCTTCAGATCGACTGCACCCTAGACTCTCTGGGCACGCATGTTTGCCTTCATCTTTATTGCCTACACCGGGTAATTATCAGTCGTCAGAAGAGGGTACTGGAGGAAGATTAGCCCACACTAAGCCTTCGCCTTGTCTCCCATGACCTTCAAAACCGAAGTCAACTAGTTCTGATACCACTTGTTGCAGTCTACAACCACTCCAGGAGTTGTACGACCATCTTGTAGTCACTATGGCCACTCACTGCAGCTGTATGACCATGTTCAAGAAACTACGACCACCTTCTGAGTCGTTACGATCGCTTTGTTGGTTCTTCGACAACCCTAGCAGTCGTTACGACCATGTTGTGACCTCTCCGATCATGTCTCGCTGCTCCGACCACGTAGTCATAAATTCAGCAGAAGTTATAACCACGTTCATCGCCGCTGCATTGCACTTTCTACGACCACGTAGTAGGCTCGATCACTATAGTCGTAACTCGATTATGACCACGTAGTGATTCTGTCGACCACGTTGAAGGCTCTGTCTGACTGTTGTGGTCGTAACGCTTTACGACCATGCCTTCCTGCTGTGGTCGCTTATGACCACATCTTCTTGTCGTGGTCGTAACGCTTATGACCACATCTTCTGCTCTGTGACCATGGTCGTAACTCTTTTACGACCACGCCTTCAGCACCTACAGATATCTCCGCTCGTTGCCGTGGTCGTAACTCTATTTACGACCATGTCCGCAAACACGATGAACTCAATAGATTTTCCAGAGCTAAACTGCTCTTCGCTTCTTTATTTCTTTCTCTCGATCACACCGATCACTACGATCATGTTAATCGCTCTCTCTGTTTTCCTTGCCTCACCTTGGCTTCTACTTCTTTCTCTCATTGCCTCTCGATACAATGCTCTGCCTTTTATACCCTGCTCTATGATTACGACTCGGGTTTGACTACGACTACTACTAACTCATACAAGAGTTCGACTTCTAAATAGAAAACAAGATTACAAATTCGAATACATGAGATAGCTAGCGAGTCAAATAAACAATAAGTTCGGTTCTATATGTATGTATGATAATGGCACAACCAAAAAAAAGTAGGCATCGATCGATATCTAGATGTCCACATTTGTGAACCTCAATTATACTAGTGATCAATCAGCAACTGATCAGTAGTTCAGTATGACGACTCGGACGAATGAGCCGCCGCCGCATGCAACTGCACTGCCCCCCACTCGTTTGCAGGGCCGGCGGTCGGCGGCGGCGCCGGCACGCCCCAAGCTGGCGCGGCGGCCGGCGAGTGCGTGAGGTAGCCGGTGCCGGTGCCTGGGGTGGCGTGGTTGTGGACGCCGTCGTAGGTGGTGAGGACGTAGCGCGGGTCGTCGCGGTCCCTCTCCACGCGCTTCTTCACCCCGCACCCCTCCGCCGAGCACCGGTAGTAGTTCCTCGGGTTCGGGCTGCTCTTCACCGCCTTCTTCCCGTACTTCCTCCACTTGAAGCCGTCGTCCAGGACGTCCACCTCCGACCTCGTCCGGAACCCGATCCTCCCACACCCATGGTTCCCTGCAGATCCGCTCACTCTCCTTACTGCACCGTCGACTCCAGTGCGGCTCCTATATGGTACAACACAACACAACATCAAGATCAAGATCAAACAACATCATGCATGATCGATATATGTAGCACGCAGCTTCCGTACAAGTTCATCTCGTTTTCGGCAGCGCCGCCGGCGAACACCAGCGGAGGCGGCGAATAGTTGGAAGGGCGAACGACGTCGAGCTCCGGGAAGTCGGCCATGGCGGGCGGCGGGAAGCTGAGCGCTGCGCTGTTGTCCGTCAATAGGGGAGGGAAGTACAGGGAGGAGGCCTGGTAGGAGGAGTACGTTTCATGGCTAAGTCCTAGAGGAGCCGCCATGTACTGCAAACTACTACTGCTTGGCCAGTGGCTGTGTTTGACGGAATTTCTCGTGTCAAGCTTTGCAATTTATACATCCAACTGATCCAGACTTTGAGACTATTGAAGCAGGCTAGCTAGCTAGCTCCCTGGATCTTTCACACAGGGGGGAGAGAGAGAGACGATCCTGACCCGAAGGTTCTCAGATGTGTCACATGTCGATTCTTACTGCACTTTTGGCATTTATGACCGGACAAGCTTTAGTCAAGAAAAATAGTTAATTCTGGTCCGTTTGGAGTCATTGAATTATCAAGACCGTTACTTACGGGTCGCTGACTATGATTGGCTGCAGTACGGTAACAGTTGTTTAAGACTAGTAACACTTAGACTGTACATGTATATTTTGGACCGTCGATGTACTGCTCCCTCCGTTTCGCAATATAAATCTAAAATCTACCATACGTACAGATTAAGGGGGTGATCGATTCGGCTGAAAAGCTCGTGGCTTATGGCTGAAAACACTGTAGCTGGCTGAAAAAAGCACTGTAGCTGACAGAGGCTTATTTAGCATAATTAAATTTTAAAAAAATTTAAAAATAAAAAAATATGTTAGCCCATTACGTATAATACAAACAAATACGGGAAAAAAAGAACTGGCAAAAAAGCTCAACAAAAAGCCAAAAATTCAGAAAAAGACGAAACTTATAAATAGTGCCAAATAAGCCTCCAGCACTGTAGCGAAGCCACAATGATCGCAGCCTAAGACAATATTAAATTTAAAAGGGTTAATAACATTGAACTATGTATGCCCTTATTAAATGGTATACTACAACTATTTACTTATTTTTCAGTATTAAAGTAGATGTATATGGTAAAAATATTGTAATACCTACACATTTGATCTCCACAATAAATTTATACTATGGGACGACATTTTAAAAAATAAGGACTTATATTATGAGATGGAAGAAGCAGCACGCAACAAACAGTGATCTAGAGCCATGGCTAGATCAAAATCTACATCCTCTAGTATTTAATTTCAAAATTCCCATATCCAAACTGCCGATCTCCAATTTACAGGCACGTGTAGTCGGAACGGGACTGCAGCTTGGGGATCCGGTTCCAAACGGTTAATTAGTCATAGTTACACTCAATTAAGCTAGCAAGCGTGCATCCAGGTCCAAATTAACGTCCGGGTCCAATCCATCGCGCTAGAACCTGTGCGTTCGGTGTACCTGACCAAAGGGCAAGCCACACGCGCCTGCAGACCTAGCTAGGCATCAGCGCGTGGGTATCAACAGCGCGGGACACCGCGGCAGGTTCGGGCAGCCGCACCGCCGTATCTTTTGCAGCCGCGTGATCGGTCGGGATGGGTAAGACGGCAACGCCGACTCCGATCGATCCCTCGTGTGGTACGTTGATTTGCTCTCGATTCTACGTACGTGAGGTAGGCGATGTCCGACAGCGATATGCACGCGCGCCCTGATGAAGAAACTTGTACGCGACTGTCCGGCCGTGGAGGGCTTGCTCACCTGCGAATTACGGTGTAACCGGCCCGTAGAAACCCTCTGGACAACGTGTTAGATCTTGTTCTTTTGGACTATAGTTGATATTTTTTATTTGTACTTTTCGATATGGTAGCAAATGACGAGACACTGACGTGGGCACAGACGACACATATAATTTTAGACTCGAAAAACTATTTAAAAATTTGCTTTAAAAAACTGTCATATTAATTTCAAATTTCAAAGAAGACAGGATAAAAGGCAGAAGCTTAAAAAGACAAACCTTAATTCGCCTTCTGGATCATGCGTTGTATTGCCCGATCGAACAGGCCGGTGGCCGGTAAATATGATATAGATGTTTGCCAACTTGGTAGATTATTTTGGCATGTGCTTAATCAGGAAATCGATCGGATCGATCGTTGCTAATTAATAATTAGCCAGTGGAAAGCAAGAAGGCTGCAAAAGCATCCTTTCTTTTCTTTTTATTGGTCCTTTTCTTTTTTAGCTTCTAAAAAATATTTTTCGGCCTTTATACAGTAACTAGCTTTGAAACGAAATGTCTTTTTAAGACGGGATTGAAATGTCTTTTTAAGACGGGATTTACAAGTTAATTGTAGTATACACTGTAGCGACTTTATTTATATTGGTCAAAACCGCACGCGAGTTTCTGTTACCCTATACTCTCTCTCATAAAAAATCAAAAGACATAAACCGCAACCAAAATCCATAAACCGAAAACAAAAAGCTTTTTAAGGCAGTGTCTACAAATTAACTATAGTATATACTGTAGCGACTTCATTTATAT
Source organism: Dendrocalamus latiflorus (assembly GCA_017311315.1). Classification (NCBI taxonomy): domain Eukaryota; kingdom Viridiplantae; phylum Streptophyta; class Magnoliopsida; order Poales; family Poaceae; genus Dendrocalamus; species Dendrocalamus latiflorus. The sequence goes on along the minus strand of CM029663.1, from coordinate 59,861,742 downwards.
TAGTCAAAACCGTATAAATTTCTATTACTTTGTACTCTCTCACAAACAGTCTAAAAGTCATAAGTCAAAGAAAAAAATGGACATGTGCACTTCGCTGGTGTATGCGTATGTAACATCTTTATATATCCTTGAGCTCGGATGCAATGTTTCGGCCTTGTCCTTGTCAACGCTAAATAATGGAAAGTGCCGTAGCCGCCTTTCCTTATATGTGTAGCGTCTTAAAGGAAACGTGCGTATATATTGTATGCATGAGACAAGGCTATCGAGCTACAGTACTATACATCGTAAATTAGCCACCGCTCTGTGCTGGCAGATCGAACTGCACAAGCGTGGCAATCCAAGCATGGAGCTCACAACACGCAACGCAGGCACTTGCAAAAAAAAAAAACAAAGCAGAATATTTTGTTCTTATCCCATTTCTCTCCTCCCCGCTAGCCAAAAGAGAGAGAGAAAAAAAAAGAAGAAACAAAAAAAAATAGCCTGAGCCGCCCAGGTGTCTCGAACCTAGCACACTGACCCAACCCAAGCTTGGCATGATCGAGTCATGACAAATCGACACGTACACCACTGGAGCCGAGCCTGCCCACCGAAGTCTACTCTCTTAGCCTTTCCCAGTCGCGGTCGCAGCGAGAATGAGACCGATTCCGCTTCCTCCGGTGGCGCGCGCGAGCTGATTTGACGTTTGACAGCCGGTTTAGCCACCAGAACCATTAATCAACGGGAAGCCGGCCGGCCGGCCGGCTTCCCGTCAAACTCGAGCGTACGCCATGAATGTCGCGGTCATCTGCCGTAACCTCTCCGGCAGAGGTTGCAGGAGGCCAGGACAATGGGGTGACTGTTACCTCCCTCGGGGTCAGGGGGGACGATGACGAATTGATGATGATATTCGCTCGCCAGCAAGATGTAGCCAACTGATAAGGCATTTCAGTTTGGCATGGGTTGTACCTAGTCCTTTTTTCTTTTCGGTTGGTTTTGGCTTTCTTTTTTTTCGATATTTACTATTTGTCAGACTATTAAGTCATATTAAAAGCCCATATATCGTAACTCAAAAGAACAAAAGTTATATGCCGTAACTCAAAAGAACAAGACCTTAATAGTACATGCCAGTGGCTTTGTCTGGGATCGTGATTTGGCGAAGGAACTAAGCCTAATTCAGTTGGTAAGAGACGTGGGTGTACATCTTAATCACTTAGGTTTGAGTCATATTCGGTTCAGATTTAGAAGTCTATTTTTGTTAGAAAATGTACGGCAAAAGTAGACGATCAAAAGAACGAGAGATATGGATTTAACGTAGAAAATCCTTTTGAAAAAAACCAATGATGTACAAAGTCAGAATTCATTGTATGAAAAAAATATTTATAATGAGGCTATTGCCTTTCCTATGGTCTACCAGAGTATATTTACAATGATTACAAAGAGAACTTTAGTTAGAAGTAGAACTCCGTGTTGGAAACGGAAACGGAAACAAACTGAATAGGATTCGGATCAGAAACTCAACAATCTACACCTTAAGTCAAATTCCCTCCTGTAGCCAAAACAAATCAAATCTCCTCAAATCATAATGCATCATCAATGATCCTAGTGTGTTAAAAATCCATAGAACTAATCAATAAGTAAGATTGAAAAATCCATAGAATTAATCAACAAGATTGAATCAGTCTTCTCCATACGCTTCTCTTGTGGTGCTAGATAACTATAATGAAGAACTTATCTCGTGGATTTTTTTACATGCTCTACCTGGAACACATAACTCGGCAAGCAATGTCCAGTAAAAAGTAACTTGTACGTGTGGTCACCACGTACATCAAACCATCGACTGTAAAAGTAACTGCATTATATTACATGATTGAAAACTGCTCATATAGAAGAATATCCGGATGAAAGTAGCTCTTGTGTCATCAATGGAGCAAGAACAATCTCTATAATAGATTCCTTATATAGAGCTATAACAATTAGAATATGTTGCACCTATAATACCAAACGTTGTAGTATCTATGCAGATAATTAACTCCTTCTTGCACTTTAAATCCTTCATCACGAACTCATATTTGGAGCATAAACTTTATTAATGAATAAGAAACTCCAGAAAGTATTATGTAGCTGCCACCAGAGTGTCAACAAAAGTCTAAGAATTAATGTTGCCAAAGCTTTCGTAATAGCGGCACAAGCGATCACAATTGCAACATATCCAAATCATGATTAAAATACCAAATTTAGTTGTTCCCACAACTGACAATATTTTTTCTTTTTCCTTTAAAGTTTTCTCAATCAAGTGTAGCCCAAATTGTGTTAAAAAATTGCAACTCCGCCTTAGACTTTATATGTGTAGATCTTGTTGCAGCAACCCGTAGTAGACGACGGATCGTCGAAGAAATCGCCAATGATTAATCCCGTATTGATGCTGCTAATAATAAGCACAATGGTATAAATTACAGTTAACTCCACCTCCAACGAAAATATGCAAAGCTGACGACACACCTTCTTCATGGAATATGACGATTGACTGAGGTAGAAGATCATCGATGGAGATGTGTAGTACGATGCTAGGGCATGGTGGTAGGTGGTGCGTGCAATAGTACTGGCGAACCTGGCACTAGAATAGTTGCCGAGGTAGAGCGCAGGTCAACGCTCAATATAAAGTCGAGTCATAGAATGGAGTTGAGCGCCGAGTTGAGAATGTTGAAATCTCTTGGTGTGCTTGCGGATGACACTCCTGTTCGTGTGATGGCCACCCCCAGGAGTCTCCTCTCAGGGCAGTAGCTTTGATCTCGAATCTGGAACTCTAATACCACTTGTTATAAAATATACTGCAAAAATAGATGATCAAAGTAACAGAAGATACGGATTTAATGTGCAAAATCTCATTCAAGAAAAAACACGGACGTACGAAGATGGAATTTAATGTATGAGACGATGTTTATAATGAGGTCATTGCGTTCCCTATGGTCTCTCGGAGTATGTTTGCAGTAATCACAAAGGAGATTTCAGATAGGAGTATAACTTAAACAGACTTCAGATAGAAGTATAACTCTATGGTAGAAACGAAAATAAATTGAATGGGATTTGGACAAAAACTCAACATTTTTTTCTTAATTAAATTGACACATAGTTCTTCGTACGTATCCATCATTGATGATTTGATATGCTGTGCTATGCTATGAAATCGTAGAGATGGTACACCAAGATTTTGCTGTTATGGCTACATAAAACTTGGTTTATCTGAAAGGAGCGCTTGTCTGTTGATTGAGCTCAAAAAGCTCGGTTGTAGTTCTCGTGCGGTAGCGTCGGTAACGACAAGACCATTACTCTCCGCAAAAACAAAACATGAACATCAAGTGGCGGTAAGTGATGACTGATGGAGCAATTTAGTGGAACACGAAGTGGGGAATGGACAATTCAAGCTGTTATAAGTGAATACGTACGGGCTAGTCGCAATTGGCAAGTATCAATTTTTAACGACGCGGATGTGACCTTCGGTTTGTGGTGCGCACCGCAGGGTTGCGCGTCCGTTTTGGCAGGACATTCTTGTAGCCACAGTTCGCCTGAGCTGTCAAAAAAGAAGGCTATTTATTTTGGGTTTTTGTTAAATATTATTTGGATGTTTTCTTCCTAACTATCATTCAGATTTAGAACTGTTAGATTAGAAATCCAATGACCATAAATTCCCCCCTCCTTTTTGAATTCCGTCATCTCCCTCTTGAAAAAAAATCTCCCCCCTTCAAAAACAATGGGCTTATTGACCTCTAATCTAAGGATCACAAATTTAGATGATAGTTAGGAAGAAAATATCCCGGTGATGCTTAGACCTCCCATTTATTTTTGCTTCTACAAGCTATATTTTGGTTTTTATATAGTAACTAGTTCTCAAATAGAATATTTTTAAACCAGAGTTTACAAGTTAATAATAGTATAGAGTGTAGCGACTTTTTTATATCAACCAAAATCGCACACAAGTTATTTATATCTTCGTATTTTCTTTCATGAATAGCCAAAAGTTATAAGCTACAACCATAAATCATAAGCTAAAGGCAAAAAAAAAACCCCTAGATATCATCCATCTTGATATTGTGTGGTGTCTTCGCATTATCCACTAGGCTGCTGACAAGTCCGTCATCTACGACCACATCATGCTTAAGCTAAATATCTCATCATCGCCATCAAAGTGTTACGTACCAACATCAGGCCGGGTACAGGCGCGTGACATCAGTGCTGGTAGATTTTCGCGGGCTTCATATTTAATATCTGAGCAAATGAATCGCAAGATTTATATAGCAAATTGTGGTACTCAGGAGTTGCGGGCAAATATGGATGAAAGTTTCGCAACCTTGTGCAGTCACCACTGTGTCCCAGACTCCTAGGTCCCAGTACGAGAAGAATGCGTAGGTGTGCTTAGATTGGCCTAACATTCTCTACCAGCACGTGTCATTTGTAAGATTTTTTTAGAACTGTTCACGTATTTAATACTGTTATTATATATATATATATATGTGTGTATATATATATATATATATATTCAATTTTAACCCCTAACACCCGTTTTTACAATAATAACTCCTTCCCTGAGCTCGAAAAACACGGCAGACGATACGTGTCACCTGCTACACCATGGTAGTTGTGTAGGAGGCGAGCCGAGCGACAAGCCGTGCTAGTGCGGGAAGCGATGTGCAGGCACGGTAAGTGAACGGCCCGAGGTGCTGCCAAGCTGCCCCACTCAACAGCAGCGTACCGAGCCGCCCCTGCTCAGTAGGCGTTGTCGAGCAACACCAGCTCGGCAGCCGGTTGGGCAGGGTAGGCAGAAGGGGGAGGGGTGGCAAAAAAATTGGCTCGATTCAAAATTACTTCAATTATACTTGTTAATTTAGATTTTACTCTAGCTCAACTCGTTAACTCACTTATAAAAAAATACTTCCAAACTATATGTAAAATAATATTAAATAAAATTGTGTCAATTTTCGGAAAAGCTCGATAAGACGAGGACATGGCTCGATATCCACCCGTAGTCGGGGCAGCTCGGGGTCCGAGCGCTTGTTGCAACACCGGCTCGGAAGTACCACTTGGCAAATTTGGTATTTGTGTTACTAGGTGAGCACCCGTGCAAACTAGTTGAAAATACATGCTTTGATATGCATTAAAAATCCTATTATATTTTGTTCGCGCGTGTGTAGAAATTTTTTAAGAAAAACTAGTTGTTGTAATGGACCATGTGTAGGTCGACAAAGTAGTTTGCAATGAATGTGCGAATTACATGGCGTGTGGAGTTTGGTTAGATGCGTATGTTTGCCTCACTACTCATATGATACAAGTGGCAACATGCGTGAATCACCAACCCCAACTACAGCTAAGATACATGTACGTCTTTTGTAAGCCATGGTTTCAATCAGTTGTCATACATATTTGGGTCCATCGGTGCCTTTCCCTTCTCTCCTTTGTGGGCTTTAGCCATCGCGACCTGAGTCCAATACCCAGCTTCTACAACTTTGTAAGTTTGTCCTAGTCGGAGATAACCTGGCGTTTAGCAGAGGCTTTGGGGACCACGGGCGCATTACCTTTGTTCTTTTCACTGTCATCTGGGGTGTAAGATTTTCAGCATGCGAATCTCTCATATACCACCGAGTAGTTGAGTATGTATTTTTGCTCGATAAATACTCTGTCGTACATATCCAGGTCATCTATCCATTGGAAGAAGTAGCAGCACTCTGTGGTCTACTGACATGGATGGAGTGGGTTAGAGATATACGAAATGGAACATGTAATGTGAAATAGCAAATACATGTTTACAAGAACTTTGGCGCATCTGTAGTGCGCCCAAGCGGTGGTTGCCAGGTGTGTAGACTGAATGATATGTGCCGAATTATCGCAGTCGTACTACGACTGTGGAAACTTCGGCGGCACGGGTGTTAGATCGAGGAGGCCGAGTAGAGGGGGATGAATAGGCGGTCTAAAATTTTTTCTCTAATTAATTATCAATTTCTATTTGGCTAAACCAAGTATAAGATGCAGAAGCTTAACTCAAAATAGTTTAGCACAAATATCGCTTAAATTAATTATGTTCACCTAAGTGTATCAACACTCTAAAGCTTATATCAAGATTTGTAATTCTAGAAAGACAAGCAATCAATTTAATTCTATGAATGTAAATTGTTTGAATGTAAATTGAGTACAAGAAAATAAACCACAATTGAGAAAATTGTTTTTACCGTGGTGATCGAAGACTTGCCGGTCTCTCCTAGTCCACGTTGAGGTTAGCCCAAACGAATTAGACTGGCTCCATGAATTAAGCCGAAACACCTCAATCCACTAGTGGTAGCTCTTTCTCGCTCCGAATAGGTGAGCTCCAACCTTCACAATTTTGCCGGGTCTTCTCACAACCTTCTTTGAGAAAATCACCGCGCACGACGCCTCCAACGCCATCTAGCAGTCGGCAAACTCCAAGTGGATACACAATCCTCCTCTAAATGCAACACATGAAATATAGAGCCTTCCTCCTTGCTCACAAGGTGTAACACATACACAATTGAGAGGAGAACCTCACACTAACTGAAGAGAGTGAATTGGAGTGAATCATTTCTATCTCCAACCGGCCACAAGGGGGTATATATACCCCACACATCAAAACTAGCAGTTGGGACAAAAAACAGGATTTCTGGAAGTACCGCCAGCTTACGACCGGTACATCCGCTCCCTCTGCAACTGTTAGAGAATAAGCCATTGCACGCAAATCCGGTAGTTTCATCATGCAAAGTCGGGTACTACTTATCATTCAAAGTACCGCAACACTTGTGCAAAACTACCAATTTTCTCGAAGATGAGAAGACTTCACACAGGTGTCTCTCTGGAAAAAATGCTACACAGGCCGGTCATTCCGCAAATCGGATGTACTGCTCACACAGAGATGGTAGTACCGCTCGCTAATTGGACCGCTCACACAGAGCCGATCGGACTGCTCACACAGAGCTGGTCGAAAGTACCGATTGTCAACTATACTAGTCCTTGACCACGTCACATGGTTCGACCACTCAAGTCTCTGACCACGTTGTCCGGTTTGACCACACAGGTCTCAGACTACGCTGGTCTGGTCTTCGACCATGTTGTCCAGATCGACCACACAGTTCTCTGACTACGTTGGTCTTCTACCACATTGGTTTTGACCACTCAGATCTCGACCACATCAACCATGTCGATTTTCGACCACGTCAATCTTCGATCACACAGATCTCCGACCACCACATTGATCTTCAACCACGCTGAATCAATCATGTCAGTTTAACCACGTTGATTACGACCACACAGGTCTCGACCACATCGGTTCGACCATGCTGATTTCGATCACACAAATCTCGACCATGTCGGTTTCGACCACGTCGGTTCGACCACGCTAGTTTCGATCACATAGATCTTGGCCACATTGGTTTTGTCCACGCTGGTTTCGATCACACAGATCTCGACCATATCGGATTTGATTGTCTTGGTTCAACCATGCTAGTCTTCGATCACACAGATCTCGAGCACATCAGTTTCGACCACGCTGGTTTCGATCACATAGATCTTGACCCCGACGGTTCTGACCACGTTGGTTTTGACCACTTCAATCTTTGGCCACATCAATCTTTGACCACATAAGTCATCGACCACGTCGATCTTCGACCTCGTTGGTTCGACTACGTCGGCTTCGACCATGCTGGTTCCTGACCATATTGATCTTCGACCACACCGGTCTTCGACCACGTTGGTTCGACCATAATGGTTCTCGACCACATAGGTTTTCTTACCACTAACAGACAACGTAGTTCTGTGATTACAATGCCAATAATTTCGACTAACGGTAGTACCATAAAATACATTGCGGTAGTTCTGATTTCCTTGAGAAGTGCATATACTTCAATAGATTTTGTAAAACACATTTACAAACTACAGTATCATGCACACAAGGATTATCCATGATACTACACATTTGCAAATGTAAACCTCATACTAAAAAGAATGGAAACATGAACTTTAAATATTTGTAAAACACATTTGCATTGTACAATCTCATATTACAAGGATTCAATACATGAGCCCCAACTATTTACAAAATACATTCACAAACATAGGTACCATGCCAAGGAGAGCTAGAGCAAGTGAGGTTGAGCTATCAACACATGATGAGACTCAAGCTACTAGACATAACCCATCTTAATAGTACGGCAACCTATACTAGCAATCCGGTCTTCTAACCAAACACCAAGACCGATAAACGACTAGGAACACATCCCTAGCTCTAGCTAGTCATGCATTTGCCTTGCGCATCCCCTTGAAGTTTGATGACTCACATCTACATTTCAAATCTAGGTCATTGTCTTTAAATGCATCAACACATGATGCATCATTCACTTGACCTCCATCAACACATGATGGGTATTTACTTGACTTGATGATCAACACATGATCATCTCCTCTTGGGCATGCATCAACTCATGATGTATCTTCTTCTTGATGGCCTTCAACACATAATGCCATATTCCATCTTCACTTGATGATCTTCAACCCATGAAATCATCCTAAATCATCCTCATTTGTGGAAGCTAACCTATTAGTCCATAAATCAATTACCATCAATTATCAAATTTCACCATTAACACATAATGGAGGGACTTGATTCTACAATCTTCATTTTTGGTAATTAATGACAATATCAACAAATGATGAGATAGAATTTGAATTGCGAGTATACAACATATACACAACACATAATGGAGGAACTAGATTACAACTCGGTTATGAGTATATATGAACTACACAAGCTATATACTTACTAAAGGGATATGTTTTAAAGTAAAGATCTTTAATATGTGAAAGTGGAACATGGATCAATACTAATGAAACCACAAAACATAAAGTGAACCCCCCCTAAATATGTGCATACAAGAATGTATTGTGAAAGCATTTGCACATATTTAAGTTTGACTTGTTTGATGAAGTTTATTTTATATTTCAGATCTGAGGAATGCAATAAGATAAAAATGTGATATTGAATGCATACCTCTTGTGTTTTTCACATTTTCATCCAAATAAGACTAAACAATATCATAATCAATAAACATATTAGTCTCACAATTGTATTTGTCATTATCACCAAAACCAACTTAATGGAACTTGAACTTACAACATGTGCATCCTTGCAAGTATTATTAGTCTATGATCCCTTCTTCTTGGCAACCCACTTCTGCTTGTGAAGCATCTCTCCATAGTTCAACATCTATACTAGTGGCGTAGTAACATCATGTATATCTCCTCTCCTCTTCCCCTAGTTTTGAAATTAGCTCGATCAAAGTCTTGGGTTTGGTCGTGGGGGTTGGTCAGATTTTATAGGTAGTTCGTGCGCACTGTACTGGAGTGAAGCTTGAACGCCCTTTCGTTTCATTGGAAAAAGCTGGTACATGTTAAATCACTAGGAAATTTAGTGTGTGATGTTCACTCACTGCAGAAAGCTAATACGTATTGTCAAATCACCGAGAAAGCTAGTGCGTACTGTCCATTGGCTGTGAAAAGTTGGTACGTATTGTCAAATCATAGTGAATGCTGGTGTGTACTATTCACTCGCTGTGAAAAACTGGTATGTGTTGTTAAATTACCAGGAAAACCAGTGTGTGCTGTCTGTTGGCTGCGAAAAGCTGGTACATATTATCAAATCACTGTGAAAGTCGATGCGTGCTATCCACTCACCGTGAAAAGCTATTATGTGTTGTCAAATCACCAGGAAAGCTGGTGTGTGCTGTCCGCTGGCTACGAAAAGATGGTACGTATTGCCAACTCATTACAAAAGCTGGTGTGTTATGTCCACTCACTACAAAAAGCTGATACATATTGTCAAATCACTGGAAAAGCTGGTATGGATTATTCGCTGGCTGCGAAAAGCTGGTGCGTGTTGTCAAACCACTAGAAAAAGTTAGTGCATGCTGCCCACTTGCTAATTTCTCAAGAAAGGATTCCAAAAACCAAACAAATAAGAAAAATAAACCACAAGGCCTAAGCCTGCTACATAACATTTATAATATTTTGGTCAAGTTGCACATGACAGTTAGGCCGTGCTCTGTCGTGCAGATACAATACATTACACCTCTACTTTTTTTAGTATATGGGTGAACTAGAGCGGACGTAGGAACGACTGCAGCCTCAGCTGATTTCTTCACTGTTGACAACAATCGGTGGGCTGGGCCATCGCACGCTCTTACATGTGGTGCTTCTCAAGCGTAGTCCTCCGATGAGTGGTTGAGGCAGAACAGGGTTAGTGGGGAACATGGGGGTCCGGCGGGTGCTAGAGCATGGACCACTGCTACTATTGTAGTCCGCTCGACCTTAGCGACTGTGGCATCCCTCTCATGCTCCACTACAGCTAAGGCATCATCACACTTGCGAGTTGAGTGCGGAGAGTCTTGGTCTGGCTGTAACCGGCGGTGAGGAGATGATGGATTCCAAGATCTCCTCTAGAGCCTCAGTGTAGGTGACTCCCATAGCTCGGGTGAGCTGGACTTGGTGGGTCAGGATTGGGTCGTCCTCGGAGCCGGGGACGAACGTCTCGTCGTAGCGTGCTCCTTCTCAGAGGGATGGATAGTAGTGAATCGGGGAGGTCAGTATGGTGGTCTTGTGGATCTCGCACAGGCAAGCACAAGCCAAGCGGGCGACGTCTTGTAGGGCATCGGTGGAAGTGCTCCTCAAGTACTCCGTGCGGAAGGTACGAGAGGTGTACTCGCCTTTCCTTACGTATAGAAAAACTTCCATCATCTAGGTCTCTCAGTCTCATTCCTAGGTCGTCTGTCCCATGAAGATGGGACGGTGCTACTAACGCAGGCACTGCATTAGTTTGCACAGTATGTCGGCAAACTCTCCTTTGTACTCTCCATGGGTAAAGTCGTCCCATGGGCCAATATCATCTGATCCGATCATCCACAGTTGAATAAGAGGGTATTAGTAACAATTCAAAGATATAATGATGGGAGGTGTGTAAAGAACTAAGAGTGGTTAGCAGAGGCAGTAGTTCGCTCGGCAGAAAATCTCTCATTTCTTCCCTTCTCCTCTCTAGTTGCGCTATTGCTCGATAGGAAGGTTGTGCGCTCTCGCTTTCGCTGGGTTTGCATTTTATACACACAAGCGAGAAGGCAACACAATTAACAAATAAATAAAACGAGAATCTAACATCGCATCGTATAATTACCCACGCAATTCCCTCACAGTCGAAGACAAACCGCAGGCACACTGCTCCGTGATTCCTCGGTCCCTTGCCTATGCGCTGCCTGTTGTGGGGGTGGCCCCCACCTAAACCCAGCAGGCCTGGTAGAAGGGTATAAGGTCCGGAATAGGCCATGTGTAATGACATAAGTGCTCCTGGAGGGGATACTCAAATGTAAGGGTACAACTGTAAAAGCACTCCCCATGTATATATATATGGAATACAGGCCATGGGGAAGACCCAAGCCATTACTCATCTCCCTCACTCTCCACTACCATCTCTCTCTCTGTTTGGTCTGTAACCACAACACTGCCCTCACGCGATTCTCATTGCCTGCCAGCGCGCCCCCACACGTAAGCCTGCGCGAAACCCCGCCAACTACCGAGTCGGCACTGCTGGGCAGCGCCTACTAAGCAAGGGCGGCTCAACATTGCCTCGGGTCGTCCACCTGCCGTGCCTGCCAGTCGCCTCCCACGCTGGCCCGGCCTATCGCTCAACTCGCCTCCTGCCTAGCTACCACGGTGCGACAGGTGATACATATCGCCTGTCGCACCTTTCCAGTTCAGAAAGGGACTATTTTTGAAAAACAACTGCTAATGGGCTAAAATTGAAAATATATAACGGTGGTAGAAACCGAAATTTTTCTATTTTAGCCCATTTTTTGAAAAATATTCACATTTAGACCCCTGATAGTTTTAATTCCGTTTTTGGACCCAGAGCTCGGCGCCGTGGGTCACGGCGCCGAGGTATCACGTCTCGGCGCCGTGGACCACGGCGCCGAGCTGCGAGCCCCGCGCCAGCGTAGCGGCCGGCGTGGCGCCGACGTGGCAGGCAGCTCGGCGCCGTGACTCGTGGCGCCGAGCTCGGCGCCGTGACTCGTGGCGCCAAGCTCGGCGCCGTGTACCACGGCGCCGAGGTGCCTACCACGTGTACCACGGCGCCGAGGTGCCTACCACGTGTACCACGGCGCCGAGGGTTTGCACCGATCAGTCTTTTTTCGCAAAATGAATTAAGTTGTATTTTTTAGTTGGATTATTTAATGATAGTAATATTATGTAATATAGTTAGTTATTTATTTATAGAGAGCAAAAAATACGACGTATGTTTTGAAATATGTATTGCAGATGAAACATGTAGGAAAATTCGTGTAGATTTTTTAAAAAATATTATGGTACATTGGTAATGGTTTTTGAAAAATAAAATTCTGCAGGCCGTGACGAACGAGTTTTGTGTTAAGTTCTGGGGCCGTGAGATGCTGCGGGCAAGACAGAGGGGAGGCGACATGTGGCATACAAGCAACTCTCATCTTCCTTTTGTTCAGTTGTTACTACACACTTGGGGAAATAATTACTGGGATGATTCTGGGTCAATCCCATCCCCTCTGTTTGTGGATTGACGAACGAGTTATGTGTGAAGTAACGATTAGTGTATTTGTGATTTTTGTACAATGCTGACCGTGAAAAATATGTTGAACTGGCAATAACATTTTTCGATCATGTTATGTTGTTTTATTGGAAGAAATTTTTTGAATTATTTTTTTATGACAAATGTGATAGGAACAATTGAATGAAAGGAGGGGAAGTGATAATAAGACACGTGGGAATCATTGCATGCGAAAAGCCGAGATAATAATGCCGCGTACAATTTTATTACATGCTAGCATGATATCCGACTAATCGACCCAACTGCTCGTACGACCTCTCGTGTGGACCGGGTCTATTACATCTTGTCTACTGGGTGTAGCGTGGTTGTTTCCCCTTTCTGTCGCGCCCTGAAGATGGCTCCGCTGCATCCTTCTTCCTGTCACTCTTGGTCTTGAGAGCCGCCTCACGAGCTTGAAGCTCTTCCTCCTGACGCTTGATGGCTGCTTCACGCAGACTTAACTTCTCCTTCCTCCTTTGCAGCTCATCCTCCTTGCCCTGCAGACGGATTTGGTCCACCCTCACGCGGCGCTCTTGCTCAAGCCGCATCTGTCGTTCCACCTCGCGAGCCTGAGTCATCTTGACAAAGTATTGTGCTTTGTTTTCCACCTCCACTGCCCGGTTATCTGGCCATGCCGGCGACACCCGATCCACCCATTCGATGAACCTGCAAGCCTATGTGTGTCGTGGTAGATGTCATGGATCAAGTTGAAAAACGGTAACGAGAAACAAATGATTTAGTTGTGGTCGTTACCACGAAGTCGTCATCCAGGTCTGGACACTTGAAGAACCTACGGCCGTATTTGGCTCGTTGTAGTCGATCCGTCCAGTTTTCATAGTCCATGGAGAGGATCTTTTCGCTTTTCCTGGATTGCAGTGTAGCAATAAATGGCCCTATGTAGGCTTTTCAGAGACTATAGTCTCGTAATAAATTCATAGTTCGTAGCCTTTTCAAAGACCTACACCCCTATATGTGTACAGGCCTATAGACCTACTCCTGTATAGGCTAAAGACCTACACCCTTATATGTGTACAGGCCTACAGGCCTACTCCTGTAAAGGCTAAAGACCTACGCCCCTATATGTGTACAGGCCTACTCCTGTAAAGGCTAAAGACCTACGCCCCTATATGGGTACAGGCCTACTCCTGTAAAGGCTAAAAGACCTACGCCCTATATGTGTACAGGCTAAAGGCCTACTCCGTCACTGCGCAAAGCTGACTTATGCTGCCCCGTTTTGTCATGTCACTGAGCAAAAGCCTCTTTTTTTGGTGGTCACTGCATTAAGCTGCCCGTTTTGCTATAAGTAGCACGGTTGGGGTCCCATGACATTGTGAATCGAAGAAAGTAGTACCCTCTCTTTCGTGGTGAAACATACCATGTCTGAAGCCGAGGGGCCAGTGGGATTTGGGTCACCGAAGGATGACATTCCCTTAGAAACCAGGGATATGTTCGGTCCGCAGTACCGATTGATACCAAGCCGCCGTGCTCAACCACCGTGGCCGAAATGCAGACACAATGAGTACGCGGTTGTCCAGATCTTGGATTCCCCGAACGATGGCGGGCGACGTTTCTTCCGATGCTCGCGCTCCGGGGTACAAATTAGTAATGTTTCATTTTTTATTGCTTATGGACCCTCGAAGTTTACTGTACTTTTTTGTGCAGATGGCCAAATGCGACTTCTCCCGCTGGATCGACCCTCCTCATGAACGGTATGTTGATCGTTATGTGGATACCATCCTGGATTAACCGCTTTGATTGCATTGAAGAGTGCTGGCAACTGCAAGTACCCATCTTCCCAGTCCCCATATATCATCTTCCAGATGCGTTGCTTTGCCCTCCATGCTTTTCCATACCTTATCTCGTATCCAAATTTCTCCTTAACAATCCCAGCAAGTGTCTTCACCTTCATATTGGGTTCTCCCTTTACTATGTGACACAGTGACTTGGCAATAATAGTAGAGGTCAACTACCGATGCTTCTGTTTGAGCTCTGCTTCGGCACAAGTGTGTGGGCCAACGATTCTTGTGATCTTGAACTTTCCCGTGTCCTTCTGTTTGCTAGCACAAACCCTCCATTCACATGTCTCCTTCTCGCACACAACTGTGTACCTCCGCTCCACATAAGAATGTCTCACCTTGAATGGCCTTTTACGGATCACTGAATACTCCTGCAGCCACATTTTCAATGCAGACAAGTCCTCAAACACCATGCCCTTCTCAATTGTCATGCTTGACCCGGCCTCAGGAGCATCTAGCAACTCGTCATCCCTTCCTTCTGCATAAGCCCCATGAGAATGCCTAAGATCGCTGAATTCATGAACTAATGGATCCCGGCCAGGGCAATAACGCCTGATCAGCTCAATATCACTTTCAGTCAGCTCTCCAAAAGGGCGGTCATCATCAGAATCAACGGCCCTTGCGATCTCGTAAGGCTCCAGATCATCCACAATTTGAACATCCACACTGTTGGAGTCCCTGCAGACTTCTTCAACGTTGCCAGATGGAGCAACGGGAGGAACACCCACATTATCAGGAACGTTGTCTCCTACATCATAAGCACAAAAACGATGGATTGAGACCACAAAGGGCAATGACGGGAAAAGGCTAAAGTGTTGCTCGACACTTACTGGGATGATTCTGGGTCAATCCCATCTCCTGAGGGGCCGCCACGACATCATCAGTCCGACATTCAACTCGAATTGGTTGAGAAATCTGAACCTCGTTCGGGGCAGATAGAGCATCGGGCACCTCAGGCACTTCTTCCACATCCACCGCAAGATCCGGTAACGGAGGGTCAAAGGGTGCCTGATCACCTAGTTCTGGTGAATAACCGTGAGGGGTGGGATCAATGGACACCTTCCGCACAACAATGTCCAAACATTTTAACTCATTCCTCATAACCAATTTGACATAGTTGTCCCACTCATCCTCACAACCAATTAAGATCAACCGCCTGAGAATTGTGTCTTTCGAACCGAAGTGAAGTAACCCCTCAACTGTGATGCTCTCCTCGTTTGCATGACAATGTAGCTTCTCCCGAGCCCTAGCAACCAACTCACTAAACGACGGCCGATCACTGAATATCAGAGGCACCCTTTGCATTTCAACAAATCGAACATTTCCATAATCATCACTTGTCACACTGCCTCTATGATATAGGGTGACAAGGTTGTCCATCTAGTTCATACAGATAACGGAACTTAATACCTTTAAGCGAAATTGGATACTGACTGATTACCTAAGTACCTAAATTAACTAACTACTACAGTATAATTGATGCTAGTTAACTAACTGAATTGCATAGTCAATATTACCTGTCCGACGATGGTAGTGGACAAAGCGGGCAATCCAAGAATGTATCGTCACACAGTAATTCCTTCCCTCCTGCCTACAATCAATAAGTACGAGCTCATAAATCAGCATATGAATATCTTTCAATGAAACTGATTGATGAAGGCATTATTGGTGGAGGCATTATTGTAAATACATACTCAGTGGTTTATCATTACTACTACTATTGCTTGTCCTTAAACAAGCCAAACCAATTATAGATTGCAATCTATCACACTTAATTTCATGAAAGCCAACTGCATGTCGAGCAGCATGAAGCTCAATCTATCACACTTATCACCACATTGCTTTGGACCAAAATAAACATCAATTCATTCAAATTTATAATCCATTTCAACAACTTTAATAAAATCAGCGCCTGCCCATGGCCATGCATCTACATCTACTTTCACAAAATCAACTTTAATAAATTCGTTCAAACAGACATCTACAGCATGAGCAGCTATACCAGTGGCTGGCGGGGAGGCGGCGGGGCCCGGGGAGGAGCTGGCGGCCGGGGAGGCGGCGGGGCCGGGTAGGCGCTGGCGGCCGGGGAGGCGGCGGGGCCGGGCAGGCGCTGGCGGCCCGGGGAGGCGGGGGGGGGGCCGGGCAGGCGGTGGCGGCCGGGGGAGGCGCTGGCGGCCGGGGGAGGCGGTGGCGGCCGGGGAGTCGCGCGGCCGGGCAGGCGCTGGCAGCCCGGGGAGGCGGGGGGCCGGGGAGTCGCGCGGGCGGCCGCGGCGGGCGGGGAGGGGAGGCGGCGGCGCGGAGGCGAGCGAGAGACGAAACGAACGAAAGACACCCGTGACCCGCGCCGTGTCCCAGGAAAAGGCCGCGAGCTCGGCGCCAAGATCCATGGCGCCGAGCTCGGCGCCACAATACACGGCGCCGAGCTCGGCGCCACAATACACGGCGCCGAGGTTCTGCCACGTCCGCGCCACGCAGGACGCCACGCTGGAGCGGGCCTGCGAGCTCGGCGCCGTGGACCACGGCGCCGAGACGTGTTAGCTCGGCGCCGTGACCCACGGCGCCGAGCTCAGGGTCCAAAAAGGGAATTAAAACTACCAGGGGTCTAAATGTGAATATTTTTCAAAAAAAGGGCTTAAATAGAAAAATTTCGGTGGTAGAAACGTGAAGTTCGATTTTTTTTTTTTAGTGAGTGGTGCAGCTACGAAGGTCTTAAGCATTTTTGCGTATGAATACGATTGAAGAGGCTGCGGACTGCTAAACTTGCTGGTGCCTTGTGCCAGTGTATCTAAGATAAGAGTCGAGATAAGATATTAAGATAAGATTAGGCTGTCATTGTTGGAGCTGACAAATACAATGCAGGACAGGGTCGTTTTCAGATTGGACAGGTACGCCACTAGCTTAATTTTCAGTACTAGAATTTTCCTTCAACGAAAATCAAAGTTTGTAGACTTGAATTCCAATCGAGTGAAATTCTGTGTGCTCGTTTACGTCCAAAAATACATGACAAAAACAGCAAATTTACCAGAACAGACCCTGCGAGGTCAAATTACACGGACCATTTTTCCCCTGGGAAAATAGAACAAATTATCATTCATATGGAAATGAACTATGAAATTGAAATGCTGGAACATTTTCCCCATTTTTCTTCGTTTTGCGTAACTACAAAATCACATGTATTTACCCGCCATTTACCTTAAAATGAACTGATATTTTCCACTAAGCAATTACTTTACATACAAACAGGCAACTGCAATGTACATTGGCAAGTCGACAAGTCACAAAATGGCATAGAAACTGGGAAACGCTATTGGGACGGTCTCAACAGGCTACCTGACGCAGACAAGCTTCTGATTGCAACTCTCACCGCACCAACAGCACCGAGCTGCCACACCTCAGGGGTCAACCCATTAAAATCATACTTTGCGCTCTCATCAAGGTGAACCCACACGTGAAATGCGACCTGCATATGTGAGTTGTAAGTTGGAAAGATTCCCATGCTGTTTGTACCATGAGAGAAGCATATCTGACTGATAGATTTTGAATCCATTCCACTTGAAAGTTCAAAAGAACAAGAACCATATAATATAGGCTTACTTCTAAAATAATCATGTTGCAGTAATTATTCAGTTCAGCATTACTCAAATGCAAAGCAGATACATCAGAAGCACAGTGCCTTTCAGGAAAGACCTGAGAAAGATGTAACCGAACCTTGCCTGATGCATCTCGTATAGGAGATACATGTAGCAGATCACGGAATGAGCTTCCATCTTTCCTGATAGAAAGCATAAGCAATAAAATTTCTGTTAAGTTATTTACATACACTGAACATGTTAACTACTAATAAGGTATCCTGTGATTGTGCACCTGTAATTCAGTAGATGCACTGTGCAAGCCTGTTCAGAACAAATATGCTGATTTATCTGTACATCCAATTTCAAATAGGAATTGGAAAAGGTGAGCATATTTGATAAAGGAAATGCAATCAGACAAGCTATAAAATCCTGGACCGCACCTCCTCTAAAACCTCCACACTGGTACCTGGACCGTTTAACAATCTGCAGTTACAGCCCAATATTTCTTCTCTCGGGTAACCTGAATGAGTAATTTTTTAGAACAGAAGTCTTGCCTATAAACAATAGTAGCATACAAAAAAGAAAAGAAAGTTGCAACAAAAACAATCTTTTCAAGATAAAGATTTCATAGAGAGAGAAAGGGCGCATGCGGCAGATAAGTGTATTTGTTTGCAAAGAGCTTCAATTATTAGATTTTTCCAATGATACTCTATGATTCTTTCATACTTTCCTCGTACCCAATACATAGCAGCTATAACGCCACAAACTAATGCCAACACAATTTGCCATCCCAATAGCATCACCACAGGGAAGAGGTTTTCTTTGCATTTTAACAAAATTTTAGAAGGTAATTACAAATCCAACCCATCAATCATGCCCATCTTAACTCAAGAACACACCAGGATTCAAAATGTTGCACTGGAGCTAAATATGTTTTGTCATATGAGAGGAAGATATTTTCTTTGCATTTTAACATAATTTTAGAAAGCAAATAGAAATGCAACCCATCAATCATGTTCATCTTAACTCGAGAGCATGCCAGGATTCAGTCTGTTGGACTAGAGCTAAAATATGTTACTCAAATGAGATCACCCCAACAGACATGAGAAAATTGAGCTCTTAGTGCCAAAAAAAACATTTTCCGTAGATTATAATCAGTTTCACTCATTTGAGCCAAGAGGCATCAGACATTCACACTGACAAAAATACAAAATTAAGTACTACTAGTCATAAATAGTTGCACATCATTAAAATGCATTACTTCAGAAAAGTTCATAGAATGCATACTCTGATATCAAAAATCAAAGAACAAGTACCTGTTAATGATAGAAAAGCGTCACTAGCATAGATTATTGGCATGTCAGGCAAATGGGGGTCAGTCCTGTGACCATTTCAAAGTCAAACTGCTCTCAGTTAATAAAGCAGGCATGAGTTACATAAATAATATTTTGAATACAACAGAAATAAGCCGAAACAACCAAAAAATGGACAGGATTATGCAAATAACTCACAAGACAAAGCACTGTTTGATTCTACCGAGAGAGAGATATAAGGAAGAGCTGAGTGCTGGGATGCCAACAGAATCACATCTCTTCCCACAGACCACTAGACCAGTTAGTTTGCTGTAGAGGTTCAGTGCAGAGAAGATGCTGTTAGCTGTGTTCAGAGCCTTCTCTTTGTCACTGTCACTAGCTACACGTGGTTCCTCGGCCTCCAGCCCTGCAACAGCAAGCTAGCAACAACATATTTAGAACTTCTGCTTCCTTCATTACCTGTTTAATACTTCTTATGAATGAGAAGCATAATGTGAAAATGCCAGGTCAAATGTAAACCCCAATCGAAATTGGCAGAAGGCAACATATTCTGCAAGACTGCAACTAACTGAACTAACATGACAGTAAGAATACTTTACAATGGCAAATCAGGCTAAATTTAAGATGCGTTGTTTGGTTACCTAACTATTCATTTAAGGGAATCGCCCTGATGTGATTGATTCTTAATCAGTTTAATCCGTGGTAAATAAGATCCAACAACATATATACAGTTTCCTAAAAAAACATCAACTCAAACAAGCACTGTTACTATTTTTGTCTCCTACTCTCCATGCTTGGAAAAAGTCAAAATCAAGACTAGTGTAACCATAATTACCAAACTCGGAACCAAGAACAACTCAAATAAGGTCATCGTATTAAGCAATCTTGAACTATCACCTACTTATTTGGCCGTCCATACTCAAGAATAAAATGATCAGTGCAACTATAATTACCATATCAGGAATCAAGAAAAAAATCAAACAAAGCCATGTTCATGAGTAATCAGATGTACTATATCAAGTTTTCAACATACATTTCATAAACAGCTAGATCACAGAGCACTAAAGCGCAGGCTTGTAAATTAGCTCACTTGAAATTAACGGTTGCACCATTCCTCGAGTAATTTACTGCCAAATAAGAATAACGGCTTAATTAAATTAGCAGTCACACTGACCTCTCTTATCCATGTCCACAAACACCTGCCCTGCGTGGCTCGCGCAAGGGAACTCCTCCTCCACCCTGGCCTCCTCGCGGCACGCCGCGAGCACCGCGGGGCGGCAGGCGGCCCGGTGCGGCGCGGCTAAGATGGGCACCTGGACGGCAAGGAAGTGGAGCACCCTCCCGTCGGCGGCGTGGAAGACGGGAGCGACGTGAAGCAGCACCCAGTGCGGGAAGCCGTCGCGGCGGTAGTTGAGGATGGTGACCTGGTGCGCGCGCTGGCCCCGCACGGCCTCGCGCACCCCCGTGACGGCGGCGCGGTCGGTGGCAGCGCCCTGGAAGACGCGCGCGTTGCGGCCGAGCACCTCGCGGCGCGGGTAGCCGGTGAGAGAGGCGTGTCCCTGGGAGGCGTAGACGATGGGGTGGCCCGGCATGGCGGGGTCGGTGAGCAGGAAGCTCCCCGGGAGCTCGTCCAGCGCCTCGACCACCCAGTCGGAGTACCGCGCCGTCAGCGACGCCGCGAGCCGCCGCTCCAGCGGCTCCTGGTCGGCCGCCTCGCCGGGGCTCGCCATCGCCGGCGGAGATCGCCGGAGGCGGAGGGGGAAGGATGGATCGGTGACGTGATCGCTGTGGGGGGAGAAAAGATCTGCGCGGGGTATGGTTGTAAAATTTTCGTGGGGGCTTTTAAGTTTTATCGGTGCGGGTTCTGTCTAGTTTTTCTTCTTCTAAGGGGAGCGCTGGTGTGCTTACCTGTCTGTCACTAGCAGCAACGCCAAGCCCAAGCCCAGCGTGAGGTACTGTCTGTCAGAGGTGCGACTGCTAGTCTGTGTGAAGCAGCGAGTGAATTGATCGATCGGGGTGGGGCAGGCGGCAGGCCCCTGGTTAATCCGTGGGCGTGGCGACCCGTCCACGCCTTGGTTTTCCGTAGCTTCCAGTTTCGACCATTGTACAGATGGAATCAAGTCCTCCGACGTAACTTCCCTTTGACGTCAGAAGAGTTGATTCCATCTGTACAATGGTCAGTGACGGGAAGTTACGTCAGAGGATCTCATTTGTGTACAGATATGCTTCGCATTGTATTTATAAAACTAGTTATATAGTAAATATATTTATAAAAATATTATTTCTATCGTCCGGTAACCGAGCGGCAGCGTCCGCGAGACGATAGGTGATGAGGCTGCCGGCGGCAGGCGCTTGCCGCCTTGTCAGCAGACGGCAGGCAGCCTGCCGCCCAGTGGGGGACGACCTATCGTCCAGTGGGGGGCAGCAGGTGATTAAGCTAGCAGATTAGCCGGCTTAATTACATGCCCTAATTTTTTGTTTAGTTTTTGTTTGAATTTTTAAATATATCAAATGAGCTCTAAAAATTGCAAAAATTTATATGCAATCTTCCGACATAATGTACTTTATAGTGTAATTTTTGGGCAATTTTATCCATTGCGAATGTTGCTCAAAAATTTATACAATTTTGATATTTGTATAAATATCATAATTTTTGGAGCTTATTGTTATATTTAAAAATTCAAATAAGAACTAAGCAAAAAAATTAGGGCAGGTAATTAAGCCAGCTAATCAGCTGGCTTAATCACCTGCTGCCCACTCACCGAACGATAGGTCTGCCTGCTGTCCCCCCCACTAGGTTGTAGGCTGCCTACCATCTGCTGGCGGGGCGGTAGGCGCCTACTACCGGCGGCCTCGCCACCTGTCGTCTCGCAGGCGTTACTGCCCGGTCGCCAGATGGCAGAAGTGACATTTTTGTAAATACGTTTGGCATACGGCTGGTTTTGTAAATATGGTGTAAAACAGTGCTAAATCTGCCTTTGTCTCGTTTTATGGAGTTTTTGGCATATATATAGCACATCACGCACCGCAAAAGTTGCATCGCATATCGCTTATTATAATTAAATTAACATAAATTAATATGGCAAATTTCGAGCACATAAAATTCTCATAAAATTACACAATTAGGTTGCTATATTTAAAAATTCAAATAAATATGATAGATAAAATAGAATTTAGACAGGTAATTAAGCCAGCTAATTAGCTGGCTTAATTATCTGCCGTACTATGGTGGGGCGTTAGGTCACCTGCCGTCCGGTGGTCGGGCGGTAGGCAAGCGGCTATCTGGTGGCCGGGGCGGCAGGCGTTGGGGATGCCACGCGCTGCCTGCGGGTTCTACCGCTCGGTGAAGTGTCATTTTTGTAATTCCCCTGCACATATGGCTATTTTTACAAATACGGATGCAAAACGTACTATATATACCAAAAATTTCTGTTTTATACCCAAGTCGACCATACTTGCATCTAAGCACTACAATAGGCATCTCATAGGATTCCACAAAAAGCCCATTAAATTCCATAGTAGACTAATTCTCAGCTCTCTATTACTATGTACTAAAAGTCGATAACGGGTTTTTACTGTTGCTAAACAATACTAGAAATTCTTATAAAAAATAATAACATTTGACCTTTAAATTGATCGACTCTGATTTTAAAGCCTTAGATTTGGTAGTTGTTTTAGAGATATATTAATTTGCAAACAGTTTTAAAAATATCTAAGCCTTAATTTGGTGAGCATAATTTTGAGGGCTTAGATTCAATAGATGGTTTATATTAATTTGAAAAAAGATATAAAAAGTATAACCCTTAATTTGATGAACCCTAATTTTAAAAGGCTTATATTCAATAATTAGTTTAGAGATATGTTAATTTTAAAAAATATGCAGCACTACATTTATTTCTAAGGTTAAGATTGTAAATCTACTCGATGTACCCCCACCTCTCAATCCTCCCTTTCAAACATAAGGAGAGAGATCTCAAAAATAAAATTTGCTAATTAAATATAAAATCAAATATCCTAAATTCAAATTTAGATTTGCAAAATATATATTTTAAATTTTAGAATTACGTGAAATTATACTATATTACAATAAAAAAACACGCAGTTTTGCAGGCCAATCGCTAGCTACAGCAAATGATCAACAAAGATTTTACCACATCAATCGGTCAATCACAGTACCCTGAGTACCATCGCGTCTGTTGTTTTGGACGCTCTCGCGGTTAGCGACACGCCTGGTGTGGATAAACGCGTTCGTCGCCAAGCTGCGGAGTGGGTGGGGCGGACGTGGCAGATAGGAACAGCACTGCACGTCTCTCCCTCCTCGCGCTCGCTCACGTATCCGGATTCAGGCGCCAACGCGCCCGGGGTCTTCTGCTGTTCGTCCCGTTATGCCTGCGACACGGCCACAGGGACCACCAACGTTCGGCCCGGTTAGCGGTCTGTTCTTTTTTGCTACAGTTTATAGTTTTTTATTATGGGTTATGACTTTTAGATTGTTTATATGAGAGATTATAGAGTAACAGAAACTCACGTGCGGTTTTTGTCGATATAAATAAAGTCAGTAAAGTATGTACTACAATTAACTAGTAGATCTTATTTTAAAATAATATTCTGTTTAAAAGCTCGTTAGTATAGAAAAATCAAAAAGAGCTTTTAAAAATCGAAAAGAAGAGGGCCTATGCCCTTGCTTGCCTTCCCGTTTCGTTCCGTTTTCTGCTAGAATCCAGACCCACGCGTCGCACACGCCCGGCATCCCACACGGGCCACGGCCTGCCTTGCGGCACCACAGAGCCACGCCCCTCTCCTCCTCGGCCCATTAGTTCAGCCCGCGGCGCTTCGGTTTACCTCGGCGCGCGGCGTCTCCCACGGGCCGCATGCGCCGCGGCGCGACCCAGCTTTGGCAGCTTCTCTCTCTCTCTCTCTCTCTCTCTCTCTCTCTCTCTCTCCGTGGGTGCGTGCGTGAGCTGCGCACCAGCCGCTTTGCTTTCCAGGTAAGGTTTCGCCGCCACACGCGACAGCGGACGAGCCAACCCAACCGCAACCGAGGCCCACCAGCCCAGCTCTTCCAACACAACAGTCGAGTCGTCCGCTCTCCTTCCTCTCCAAAAAGAAAACACGATCGAGTTGACCCCTCCACGGATGCGATATGAGCGAATACAAATAGATATTATTTATTATGTATTATATATATATATTGAAATCAGAGTCAGATACGAATAATACCAGATACTTATTTTTTCATTTCATTTTTGTTCCACAAGCCTTTTGACGATCGACAAAAATTATCCGCTTCTTTTGCATCCATACACAGTACATTGAACAGTAGAGGTGCATCAGAGTAAATACGGATAGACTAATCACCAAGATGTCAAGGAAGAGCACTCAGTATTCCACGTCCGTTTAGATGCAGCAATCCGTCAATCATTATCTTATTCCTTAGTGAAGTCACAACAGACTTACTCA
Source organism: Dendrocalamus latiflorus (assembly GCA_017311315.1). Lineage (NCBI taxonomy): Eukaryota > Viridiplantae > Streptophyta > Magnoliopsida > Poales > Poaceae > Dendrocalamus > Dendrocalamus latiflorus. The sequence continues at coordinate 59,836,970 of CM029663.1, read as the reverse complement.
TATCACTTGACATATAGATATATATGGACGGGTATCACTCATCTTGTATTCTATTCCTTATTTTTTCTTGGAGTCGGAGTCAGACACGGATAGTGCCGGATATCTATTTACCCCTTCCGTATTCGCTCTATAAATTTTTGGTCGATCGGCCGAATAAAAATTATCCGCTTTGTTTACACGTCAAGTTAATTTGTTTACACGTCAAGTCCCCTTGGCGCGGTTTGGCTCAAGCACGCCCCGCTGGGGGTAGATCATATTTATGGCGAATGAAGACGTGATTGTTCATGTTGATCGACCATCGAGCTAGTTCGCCCAGCTACTCCATTTTTTGCTTTTAGTGTAGCACCCATAAAAAAACTAACTAACCTATCCCTAATATATATATATATATATCTCCCGTTTTATCTCCCTCTTTCTCTTATCCTTCCCTCACCTCTTTTTTTCCAATCTCTCTCTCAATATCTCTCCCACCCTTCCTCTCTCCCTTTGAGGCCGGTGGCGAGTCCTCGGCGGCCGGCGGTGGCACGCAGACACCGGTGGCGGAGCAGGCGCTTGGCGGCGCTGGCGGCGTGGGTGCGAGGCAGTGTTGACGGCGGAGGTGAGGTGGCAGTGCACGGCGTGGCGGCGCGGTGGCGGCGGCCGTGGCCAGCTTGGCGTGGAGGCAGCGTGCCAATCTAGCGTGGGGGCGCCCTTGCAAGGCCAGGGTGGCGCTGGCGATGGCCGGCGGCCGGCGGCCAGTGGCAAAGGCATGACTAAACGTTGTTTTTCACGGTCGAACGATAGTTCGCACGGCCGAACATCGTTTCGCGCGGCCGAACAGTGTTTCGCGTGGCCGAACGACGGTTCGAGTAGTCGAACGTCGTTTTGCGCGGCCGAACAGTGACCCGCTTGGCGAACAATCGTTCGCGTTGCTAAAAGGCGTGTTGCTTGGCCGTGGGGCTAGCGAACACGTTTCTTCTCTAATCAAGTTATCTCCCGTAGTTTCTTTATCGAACTCATCTGTGCCTGATCGGTTGCTTTCCATTCCATCGTGTAGGATCTCACACAGCTGTTGAGAGAGTATTCGTGCAGTTGTGCATTCCAGATCCTTCATGCAGTGTGTCCGCCGAGTGTGCTCAAGGCAAGTACCTCGCGGCCGTAACCTTTCTGTTTAGCATATCATGTGGTTCCAGATTATTTGTCACTTTGTCATTGAGTATAAGGATATATCACTTGGCTAATATGATATCGCTAATTCACATCACTAAAGTTACCTGGCTAATTTTATGTCGCTAAAGTTACCTGGCTAGTTAATATCGTGTCACTAATTCTGTCTGGTTATTATCATATTGCTCTTGGTTGCCTGGTTATAGATTTTAATATTGTATATAGCATGATGTTTTAGGTCAATTTATTTCACCTGCTTTTATGTTTATTAGAATACTCAGTTAAAATGTCCTAGGATTAATGCTTTTAATTAGTGTTTTAGAATCTATGCTTAAATCATTAACGGGGGTAGTATATGAACATGTCTGACTTAGGTTTAAATTATTGACACTCGTTTGATATTAGGACTGCTATGTTTTAGTTCCCTAATGTTATGTTTCACTAATTGTACAATGTTGTATTTGAGCCATGAAAGATGTGTGTATTAAACCTGTTAATGTGGCTAATATTCATTTATCACATAATAAAACTTGATTGGTTGATAACTTTACGTGAGCTATATTATAATACCTCTTTAGGTTAATACCTATATCACTATCATCTTCTCATTATTCCACCTCGCCCTCATATCAGAGACTACGACTCTTTATTTGCAACCCTAGCACCTCTTTCCACTTCTCATAATTTTATCATAGCCTTAACCTCGTCATCTCTTAATTTCCTCAAATTCATACTTTATGATCTGTTCATGATGTATTAGTTACCTTCTCATAACTTTATCATAGCCTTATCCTCGCCACAGGGCCTTGCGACGCCAACCGAGGCCATGGACGGACTCACAGGATTGCCAGGAACCCATTTTCGAGGTCGACGGCGGCCAGAAAGGACGCGATTGCTGGCGGTGAGCCGATGAACTTAGGACAGTTTTCGGTGGCTACAGGGCGAACAGAGGGTTAACTGGGCCATTGAGCTGGTGATTAAGCATCTATGGAGCTAGGGCAACCTAGGGGAGGCTGTGGTTCGGGCTAAGGTGGACAGTGCGAGGCTGGCTACGGCGAGGGGCTACAGCCGAACGGTGAGCTTCGCTGGCAGAGAAGAAGAAGACTTGGGGAGCCATGGCGACGGTCTGGGGAGGTTTCTGGGAGCAAGAGGGTGCTACAGACGCGAGTAATCGGGAAGTAATTAAGTGTGCAATGAGAATCGGAGTTGGGCTTACTTTGGCCAATTCCGGTGATTGTCGGCGGTGGGGAACTAATTGGGCGCGCCTGGGGCTTCACTGGAGAGCGTGAGGGAGGTTGGAGGGGTTGTCGGCTTTTATAGGAGCCTGAAGGCGGTTCGGCGCCGAGAGAGGATCAGGACGACGACTGCACATTGGGAGGGGGGGCGAGAAGGGTCGGGGAGGACGGCTGGCGTCTCGAGCAAGGTGTTGCGGCTGTCAAACATGACGGCCTGTCGGCTGAGAGGCAACACAGGGAGTGGCAGCTGAATATCCCAGGCGGTGGCGGCTGATCTTTTGGCGACGGGTGATGCACGGTAGAGGGAGAGGGCTAGGGGCTACCAGGCTAGGGCATACGGCACCTAACACGTCTCTGGGAGCTGGCAGGGGAGAGGAACGCGAGAGAGGGCAGGAGAACGCGAGAGGGTTCGGGCGGCGGTAAAAAAATCTGGACAGTGAACAGCAGTGGCGGACCCAGGATTTTACCAAAGGGTATGCCGCACCAAAATTTTCATATACAGTGCAGTCTACATTGTTTCTTGGCGAGCAGTCAGACTAGTGGAGACTAAAGTCTCAAGCGATTTTTGTGATCTTTGGCTCTTGGCTTTAATGGGCTTATAAGTTTGTGCTTCCGCTGCGTAGTGTTGTTAATACCTGAGGGAAGATTTTGAAATAGTCATTCATCCCCCCTCTTTCTTACTCGCCATACCGATCCTACACAATGGGTACTTCTTTTCTACAATTCAGCCATCTTCTTCTCTAATAAACCTCCGCAGAACATATATAAAGGAAACTGCTAAACAACAGATACTTATTTTCTATAACTCACCCACCTTACCTTCAACCGCCATCCTAAACGGAACATATAAAGAGGAATCACCACTGTATTATTGAAGCACAAGCAAAATCTCCATTCAGAAAGGTTCATAAACATACAGGTCCCATCACTAAGCAACTCCCCACATACCAGAAGTAGCAACAAAGCCAAACCTGCCCAAAATTGGGAACTTTCCAGTTTGCATAGCCTGGACTAGAGGAGCGCCCGTGGTATATATACTCTTATACTTTCTTACATAACAGGGGCAATGTGAGAATTTTCTACCCATACTTTTTCTCCTCTTCCACGGTACTGTCCCACCCTCCTCTCCCAAAATTCGGTGAAACCACCATCCTATCCAATCACCAGGCCATGGCCATGCAATCTATCCATCCAACCCTCGCAAATACCACCCAATTGGGCCGAATCAAGAGACAACCTCGGGAGAAAAATCGTGGGTTGCGACTTGGAACCAACGAGATGGGAAAAGGATGGAATTTTCGTTACCATGGCGTAGAGGTTGGAGAAGCCGCGGACGAGGGTGGGGAACTTGGTGAAGCGCTGCTGGAAGGCATCACTGAGGATGTGGGCGGGGTCGGTGGAGATGACGAGCACGGACTGGCGGACGGAGGCGAGGAGGATGGAGAGGATGTGGAGCTGCACGTGGTCTTGCCGACGCCGCCCTTGCCGCCGACGAAGACCCACTTGAGGCTGTCCTGCTCCAGGAGGTTCCGCACCGTCGGGTCCGGCGCGTCGCCGGCGTCCGCCATCGTCGCCTCCTCTGATTCCGCGGCGGGCGTTCGGGGCGAGAGAGTCTGACGCGAATCGCGAAGTCGCTTGGGGGTGACGCGAAGTCGCGGCGCCCGCGCCAGGCCCACAGGCGAACCGTCAGCAGGCTGGTACTACAGGCTGCGGCTGGGCCCCAGGGTATGCCGTGGCCCACCCGGCATACCCTGTGGGTCCGCCCCTGGTGAACAGTGACAACGAAAAAATAAAGTTGGCAGGGTGATTAGGCTAGTAATTGAGGGTGCAATTGGCTAAGATTTGGGCTAAATTAGGCAAGGGTTCAAGAGAAATCAAATTTAAAAGAGAATTTTTAATTTTTATGAAATTGCGGTTTGTTTCATGTTCTGCGAACAAATCCCACCACATAATCATTTCGGGACTGTCGCATGGTCACTTATCACAACATGATCTTGATTCTTCTTTTGGAGTGCAGGGTCTTGCGTACGATGAACTTAGACTAAAAACGATGTCAGGGAGAATTTTTAGCTCCTGTTGTTGATCATTTAATTTACTTACGGAGGGGAATCTTGTACTAATAATTTTCCAGTTAATAAAACGGTAGACAGACATGATTAGGTTCTATTACAATACTTAATGTTGTCTTGCACACGTTCCATCTCTCGCGGTCCAGACTTAATTCCAGTATCTACCCTGCCCACTCTGCCTTTATTATCTTATTCTGAAGGGACGAAAGTCATATCAGTATACGTTGCCTCGATCCATAGTTTGATTAATTGAGCCATGATCGACAAGCTAGACAAGCATAGTTTGATTAATTGAGCCATGATCGACAAGCTAGACAAGCATAGTTTGATTAATTGAGCCATGAACGACAAACTAGACAACGATACGTTCCACATCTGTTTGACGTGCAAACATGGCAGGTAACAATTAGTATGGCTCTGACTTCAGGCCGGGGGAGCTCATAATTTGTGTTACCATTAATCTTTCAGCCTGTTAGGATTAGGATCCTAGTTTTAGATTAGTTATTCATTGCTTCGGGGCCAAGGCTAGGCTAGCTGATGCCAACACGACGCCACCAGCGGCGTGTCGTCAGCACTTGCAAATTTCTCTCGGTCGGCCCCGTTGTGTCGTACTGCCGAGTCCGAAACAGAGAACAAGTGTGAAAGGCCCATCTCTCCTCCCCCCGATGTTTTTTTTTTGGAGACCATTTTCAGGTTGTTGATGCAGATGCAGATGCAGATGCAGTATGGCTCCGTCTTCTACATTATAAGAGATCGAGTTCGTTTGCTGTGGCGGAGCTTCTTCTGGATATCATCTTGTATCAGCTCGATGAGACTGAGGCTGTATCTTTCTCTCTTTTGGTTAGGTTGTGTTCCAAACAACGATAATTTTTGACAAAACAAAAGCCGTTTAAAATATATTGATTTCTTAACATAGTTTTTTCTTTGTATTATCTATAGTGATATAGTGATGTTTTTTCTTTACTTTTATTTTTCTCTCTCTATTTTTTTAATTAAATATTTAAAAACTAATAGCAAACATTTTCAGTCAAAAAAACATCCAATGGAGCAGGTACGGCAGAGTTACAGAATAAAGTTCGCTCATTTCGGCTTAAGTTTTTTTTGTTTCTGGCTTATTTTTTATTATTCCTAAATTTTATCTTTTCTGTCTTTTTGGCTGTTTTTTGCCGGTTCTTTTTTCTTATATTCGTTTGTATTGTTCATGATGGGCTAACCTATTTTTTATTTTTTAAATTTAGTTACGCCAAATAAACCACAATCAACTACAATATAATTTCACCCAGTTATAATATAATTTTAATATAAACCAGTTTATTTCAGTCCAACCCAGCAGCGTCTAGGACCCACTACTACAAGTGTGAACCATGGCGCAAAGTCAAGTCAGGTCAACCATGCCACGTACACTGCAACTCATGCGTACGTAGGCATGCAGCTAGCTGGCAGTTTTTCTCCCCGGAGGCCGGGACGTGTCATCTTTTTTGTAGTTTTTACCCCTAAAATGTTTACTTTGGCAACCAAAGGAAGAACCCAAGGGCCAAGGCATATTGGCCTCATTGACATATTCATATGCTTTGAAGACTTCAAACAAAACAGCTTGGATCACCTATATTATTTTTACATATATTCTACATATACCAACGTCTAAAATTATAGTAAACAGTTTGAGGTGATTTTTATGATTTCTTGCTGTGTCCAGCAACAATTGAGATGGGGATCGAGAGTTAAGAGGAGGAAGTATATGGTGGTACTGGAAATGGGACTTTGCTTTTAGCCCCAATCCTTTGTTTGGCAGTACGGATGGAAATGTCAATCAATTGATTTAAACTGGTGGAACATTCTAACATAAGTAGTTAGGGAAAATTGCTCTCATGCCACAAAGTTCAGAGCCATCCTCCCATTTGCCACAAACTTGAGTGACTTTGTTATTATGCCACACAGTTGACTGTTTTGTCTTTGTTTTGCCATTTTTGCATTTTCAGGGACGGGAAATGACCCTTTTGCCCTCGTCAACAGTGGAGCGGCCAGGCGGGCTCGGCGGTGGCGCGCGGCCGGCGGTGGCGCGCGGCTTCCTCCACCCGCTCCTCGCCCCCGCCGCCGCCGACTCCCTCCGCGGCTTCCTCCACCCGCTCCTCCCCCCGCCGCCGACTCCCTCCGCGCCCCTGCCCCTCCCCCCGCCGCCGACTCCCTCCGCGGCCCCTGCCCCTCCCCCCGCCGCGTCGGCGGCTCCTTCCGCGGCGGCTTCTCCCGCCGGGCCCTCCCCGACCACCCGCGCGCCACTCCCCGGGCTCGTCGGACGCAAGCGCGGCCGGCGGTGGCGCGCGGGTGGTCGGGGAGGGCCCGGCGGGAGAAGCCGCCGCGGAAGGAGCCGCCGACGCGGCGGGGGGAGGGGCAGGGGCCACGGAGGGAGTCGGCGGCGGGGGGAGGGGCAGGGGCGCGGAGGGAGTCGGCGGCGGGGGGAGGAGCGGGTGGAGGAAGCCGCGGAGGGAGTCGGCGGCGGCGGGGGCGAGGAGCGGGTGGAGGAAGCCGCGCGCCACCGCCGAGCCCGCCTGGCCGCTCCACTGTTGACGAGGGCAAAAGGGTCATTTCCCGTCCCTGAAAATGCAAAAATGGCAAAACAAAGACAAAACAGTCAACTGTGTGGCATAATAACAAAGTCACTCAAGTTTGTGGCAAATGGGAGGATGGCTCTGAACTTTGTGGCATGAGAGCAATTTTCCCAAGTAGTTACGAAGGCCTGAGATGCATCATAGATCTTTGTCTATAAACAACAATTTCTTTCCAATTTACGCCCCTCCGTGGGTTTTAAAATTGTTGGAGTTTTATCATCAGCCCACTGAGATTCGCATAATCACTAACCAAAAAAACGACATACAAAAAACCCACCCCCTTATGACTCTCCATTGTCTCCCACCAATTCCCTTCCATCAAACATGTGCATTTATTTCTGAATGTATTTAGGAGAATACATCTAGAAAACTACATTGTTATTTTAAAGCGACTTCTCAAAATAACCCAAAAAATTTCATGTCTAGAGACATTGAAAAAACACCACAATATTAACCTTATATTATTAAGGTTTGCACTGCCAAGAAAGGACCTTTGGCCACACTTGCCAAGATGCAACCCATGGCGTCATGCGTTATTAGACACCTCACTGCCAGCACGGAAAGCACTATCCTTGACTGCTAATATAACAGGCAGGGTGTCGGAGGATTTGGGTTGTTACTTGCGAACTGGTACCTAATGTACCTTTCAACATATTAATGTACTTCTTGAGAAGAATCATTTGGAACTTTTATAGACAAAACCCCAATTAAAATACTAGCCACAGTAACATGATACATCTGTCCCCGTTGATGGAGTTTTCTAGGATTTGTTCTTCGAGACGTCATCTTCTTAATTATACTAGTATTACTATATACTACTCACGTTTACTTTGGCATCCAAAAAACGTTCTCCCAAGGTATATACCTTGGGCAGATTCATAGTCGAACTGGTAACACCGGCCCGCACGAGCTACTTTGCTAGGGTATAGGTATCATTTATATTGATCATCTGCTCCCAAAGGTATCGTTTGCTCAGCCTGAAATAGCTTTTTGTCGAACTAACCAAAATTTATGGACATCTCTACCAAGTTAATACGCCTCACCCAAATCATATCATCCTTCGCTTCCACCACTCGCAACAGCTTCAGTCACGTTGTCAGCTTCACCGGCTCCTTCAACGACCGGACCGGCCTCCTCGCTGCGATCGTGCAGTCTTCAGTCTCCTCTCCACCACAAGCACACGACCACGACGCACCAGCTGCAACGACCAATGATGCATTCGACATCGAGGCGGCGTCACCGGCGGCAGCACCAGATGACGCGGAGGCGGAGTCTAAGCGCATCTCCAAGAGTGTCGGGACCGTCTTCGCCGCGTCGGCCTCGCTGGCGTCCCACTGTAAGGTTACCATAATCAATCCTATCCCGTTCTATCTATCCAACCAAACACCAATATGTAACAATCATTTCTATCTCGTTTTATCCATCCAACTAAACACCAATATGTACCATCTCATCATTCTAACCAAACAATATCTGGGACTATCCCATCCCCCTAAATAAACACCCTATTTAAACCATTCCATCCCAAAAAAATAGAAATATCTCATCCTACTTGTCCTCCCAACAAAACACACACTAAAGAGACACACGTCTCACCGATCAAGCTTGCTTGGCACCAAGTCGCCAACGAATTACTCGAAAACGTGCGGCTAAAGTCAAGCAGCCCAAATCGAGGTCACCCGAAAATGATTCCGTTCTTTTTAACTTTTCAACTGGTTTTTCGCTCTGATTTTTTTAATAATTATTATTTATTAAATTAATAAGTTATAGAAAAAAAACGTAAATTACAGTGAAGCGTCCCGAACACCACCCTTGTTTGCTGGTCGTATCCAGCAACCAGCATCTTCTGGATGGTTCGGATACACGCCACCCTGATGCTGAAAGTCTTTGGTCGGTACTACCCAAGACTCAAACTTGGTAATCAGCTTGTGGCAATCAAGTTTATTCCACAGGAAAAAAAATAGATAGCTGATGGCATGGATCGTCGGTGCGAAATCAGCACGATCTATATATAAATATATTCATCTCCTACTATCCGCAACTAAAAAGTCTAACAACTTGATAAGATACGCAGACAAGCACGCACATGCTTTGCTCGCAACATCTCTCTCTACTACTACCTTCATCTTTGTTCTGGTGGAGCCGTAGAGGAGCTTCAAGCTTGCAACAAGTAGCTTCTATTGCCATATGTATGAATTAATGAGTTAGTACACATCCCGGAGATCGGACGGCGGCGCTCTTCGGCCGTGGGCTTCGGCTTTTGTCTTCCGACTCAAATTGCACTATAGCGACTGCTAGTATTTTTTAAAAAAAGGAAAAAAATAAAAAATTGAGAAAAATGTTATATCGTCATAAATAATGCAAATGAATAATATAAAAAAGCAAAAAATTAAAATAAATCGAAATTAGAAGTCGATGTGTTCTAAGTGGCTTCTAACTTAAATAAATTGAAAATTAAAAAAGCTAGAAGCTGAAGGCATTTGGAGCGGGAGCTATTGCACGCATATGTGGGTGGTTTTTGTTGCTTAATTACGGGTCATAAAAACATATCATTTTGGTCAATAATATGGTCCATAAAATGCAACTGTGATATCTAATTTCTACTTTAATATATTTACAAAATCTAATATAATTATAATACTATAAAAGTACTTTTAAGATAAATCTACATATATAATTTTTATATATCTAATCTAAAAATTTTAAAAAATATTAATATATATAACTAAAATTTTGAAAGTTCGATCGCACGTATCTGAAAACATATTATCCTTTTTGACCGGAGGGAGTCTACTAGTAAGAAGCATGGAGTGTGATCCTAATCCCTTTGTTTATTTCACCATTGGAGAGGAATCCTTGACTAGTTGTCTCCTCGCAACTGCATGGCAAACCGACAAGGATTAGGTTCTTTCATCATTATTAATCCTTGTCTTTCTCCTCAGTTTCTCTATTCCAATGTCTACTTCAGTCAGAACTGCATGGCAAACCGACAAGGATTGTTTGCATCCAGAAGTAGGCCCGATCGGAAAGTATTACGTACGAGCGTTTGTTAGACCTCGACGGCTCGACTCGTTGCGGGCCTTGACCCTCCCGTGATGTACATGGCATGCAGATTAGTACATCAAGCTACAGTTTCAAGTTAAAGATCCATTGCTTCGGGGCAAAGCAGGCGTTATTATGCAAGTGATGACGTACGGATTCTTACGACATCACGGTGTTGTTAGCATTGCATTGTTGTGTCAAATTAAAGCACTACTCAACCGATCAATGATCAACATCCTAACCACAATGACTAAAATGCCTTATGCAGTTGTGCTGCTCCTACTTAATTAAGCAACACGCAAATAATATATGCATATAGTTTCTCCGTACAGGTTGATGTAAATACATCAGATTATTTTGGGCGACATGTAGTAGGAGACACATAACGTTATACTATACAGTACTAGTGTACTACGTGCGTGCACAGTACGTACTAGGCAAAAATCAGGATTCAGGACAAGGCTTTTTTCCCAAAAAAAAAAAAAGGTCGGCTTCATGGTTGCCGGATTAAGGCCGAGCGCCATGATTCGCCTTCAGCCATGCAAGTCGAAGTCAGCAACAGGGCAACACTATCGCCGATCACTACACAAGCCACGTCTGGCTGAGGCGAGCAGCAAGCGGGGGAGAGTCGACTCAGAACGCACGTACCGTTCATCCGGCTAGCATTGAATGTTGACTGGAGACTTCTGGTAGGTGCCTTTTTATTTTTATTTTTTGTTTTCTTTCCATTGTTATCGAATGTATGCGTATATAACTCTCCTAACACCACAGCTTTGGCAAGGCAATGTTAAAGATTAATTGCTCAATGCCTAGACAGCCGTGGTGCTACCTTTAGCATGGTAGACTGGCAGTGATGGCTAGAAGGCAAATCTCTTTAACATTTTTCCCTGCTAGAGCGCACTAGCTTAATTTGTAGAGTACAATACTGGTAGTGAAGTGACGTGATTGCTAGCTAGTACAATGGACATCTCTAGCATGTTTCGGTCGGCTCTTAACCGGGTCACGTCTTCCATGGCTTCCACCGCTAGCTACGGCTTCACCCGCGTCCTCAGCTTCACCGGTTCCTTCAACGACCGGACCAGCCTGCTCGCCGACGACCCCCCGTCCGCCTCTCCGTCGCAGGCACAGGAGCCGGCAGCACCGACGACCACAGGCGCCAGTGGCCCGTTGGACATCGAGGCAGCAGCACTGGAAGACACACGAGACGGCGGCAACGGCGGCCTGCAGGCCGACGAGCCGAAGCGCGTGTCCAAGATTGTCCAGACCGTCTGCCTCTTCGCAGCATCGGCCTCGCTCGTGCTCTTTGTCAACCTCCCCAGCAAGCACGAAGCCTCTGCAGCGGTGCACTCCGCTCTCTACAGCGTGAACCTGGCCTTCATATGCCTGAGCCTGTTCACCAGCCTCGGTCTGTCCATGTTCTCCATCGTGGCCAGGTCCGGCAACCCCGCGGTGGCCAGGGTGCAGAAGAGGGCGATGGTGATGGCCGTGGCCTTCGTGCTCGTGTCGTTCACGCTGCGCATGTGCATGATGCTCCCAGCGGCGTCGCTGGAGTCGGTCTGGTTCTTCTTCTTCCTCTTGGCTGGGGCCGCCGCGCTCTACCTGTCGCTGGCATGGAAGCTGGGCGATGGACGGCCCCAAATACCACCAAACATTCCGGGCGTGGAGGCCGGTGGTACAGCCGACGAGCGAGTCTAGCTAGCTACCTACGACGTCCACGTTTATCGATCGATCGATCGATCGGTTGGACTTAGAGGGTTTGGAAGCAGCTAGCTAATGTGGCTGATCAAGGAAGACTTGTGGGCATGGAGGACGTCACTGGAGTTGCCCTAGTGTCATCAGAGGTGAAGCTGGGTCTCAGGCCGTCGGGTAATAGCTCGAGGTCTAGCTAAAAAATTCTTTAGCATTTTAACTATAACTAGACAGTATAAGCTTGTCATCTTCATTTCCAATGTGGGCCCAATCTCACACTGGCTACGCTCCTGATTGCCGTTTATATTAATTTTGACTAATGGCTTTTGTATTTGACTTATAAATAGTAACGGTTTTAGAGAAATCATATGGAAAGAGACACTTACGTGTGATTTTGGTAGGTATAAATGAAGTCACTATAGTGTATACTACAATCGATTAGTAGATCACATCAAAAAAGATACTATATTTGAAAGCTAAATAATATATAAAAGATATTTACCGTCTTTTAGAAGTTCTCATAAAAAAATATAGTTGTTTATATAATAATCCGAAACAGCTGTAAAATCTATATCCTATTAATCATTCTCTTTTTCTATCTTCTATACTACTGCAATGCTGCTTAACAAACCTATACGATCGATCTAGTTCGGCAGCGCCACGCGGTCGCGGCCAGGCGTGAGGCGTCTCCGGCCCGCGCGCAGCCGCCGAGCCCATTTGTCGATAGCCGCGCGCCTGCCGGCCTGTCGATCACTGATCGCTCGCGCGTCCGTTCATAGATCGGAACGTACGTGCGTGCATGTTTGCATGCTTAATCAAATATGCGCAGAACTCTTTGTGTTTGGCAGAGGAAAGGAGATATGCATGCGTGCAAATTAACGGAACTGCAATCGTCCGGACCTTCCCAACGTGCTCATCGACACCGTTCAAAATATATGGCTGACTGGACCAGATTATCTAGTGATACATCTGCCTGAATGCACCTCTCCGTCCGGTAAAAAAATTGTACAACGTACTCTTGAGCATAGCTTAGCTAGCTGGTGGTCGTACGTACGCACGTGGCCGAAACTGATGGTCGCACATCTGCCCCCGACTGTAGCTTGTGACTTATATCTTATGTTACAGTAATTATCTTTTAAATATAATGTTTTCTAAAATATGGTCAACAAAAAGATTGTAATAAAAAGTATACCGAGTTCGGTTGTACCAGTTAAAATCATATGCCACTATTTTTCTCTACATACTGCTTCTTACAAACAATTGAAACTTTAAAATTTAAGCTATAGATTATAAGCCATAGTTATAAAAAAAATCCACCGTATTGTTTGCTTACAGGGTGCTAGCTAGCTTACGATAGCTCACAATTCACGAAGATTTGCATAGCTTGCTTGCTTCTATTCAAAGTTGGACCAAAAACGTGGGCAAAAAGCGAGCCTGTGGCCCTGAAATTTTGGAAAGGGCTGCATGATTCCAAAATTCCGTAAAACCCTAATTAGCTTTTAAAAACTCATTTAATTATCTTCCTATCCTGAGTTAGAGGGAGCTATTTAGGCTGGAGGTGGCGCGGTGGCTGTGGTGGCAGTAGGCCGGGTGATGGCTGGCTGCGGCGATGCGTAGGCCGAGGCGACGTGGCTGAGAGGCAGCGGGCAGGTGGTGGCCTGTTGGCGGCGGCTGGTGGTGGCCGTGCGGCCGTAGCGCAGTGGCCACACGGCCAGGCCGGTCGGGGCACGACCAAACTTGGATTCGTGCGAGATTTTGTTAGCTCTTGCAGCGGGACATTCGTTTGGCCGATTGAGTTGTTCGCTCAGCCGAACGGAGATTCGCACAGCGAAGTCTTAGCAAACGCATTATTTTTCGACAGAACAATCTATCGCCATCCTTATATAAATTTTTTTATATTAGCCCTCATTTGGTTCGCCTCTATTTCAACTTGTAGGTTTACATGTGACCTTTGAGAAACGTTTGGTCAGTTGCGCACCCCAGATTTTTCGTGCAGCGAGTCCGCCGAATGTGCTCAAGACAAATACACCTCACGATCATTAACTTTTCTGTTCCGCATATCACCTGTTCCGTGATTAATTACCATCACTGCAATTGAGTACAATCTTCATATCACTAATGCTTGCCTAGCTATTAATCATATCACCCATGTTTACCTGGTTACTATCATATCACTAATGTTTGCCTGGTTATTATTATATTACTAATGCTTGCTTGATTATAGACTTCCAATACTGTATTCATATCATGATATTCTAGGTTATATTGTTTCACATGCTTTTAGGTTTATTAGAATACTCAGTTAATAATATTATAGAATTCATGCTTTTAATTAGTGTTTTAGAATTCATGCTTAAATTATTAATGGGATAGCATATGGACACATTTCAAATTTAGGTTTAAACAATTAGCAATCTTTTAACATTAGGGTTGTTATGTTATTTTTTTTCCTGATATCATGATCCATTACTCGTATGATTTCATATGTGAATCATGACTGATGTATATAATACATGTTAATTCGACTAATAATCACTCATCACGTAATAAAACTTAGATAGTTGTCTACCCTTATGTGAGCTATGTTATTATATCTCTTTAGAATAATTCTTTATCACTATCAACATATTATCATTCCACATCACCCTCATATCGGGAATTACGTTTCTCCATTTCCAATCTTAGCAAATTCTTTCACTTATCATAACCTTATCTTAGCCTTCCCTTAGTTCCCTTAAATTCACACCATATAACATGTTAATAATATAACCGTTACTTGGTCTGGGGTTACTCACATATAGGGGAGTTCTCCATCCACCTGGTAATGTACGGGGGGGTCGTACACTTTCATTACTCAAGATATTACACCTCGTCTACGGTTATACATTCGAGGACAGTATTGTACCTGACTACTCTCGTATAATCGGGTGTGTGAGAAGAAATCATTGGTGCCATTGTCATAACTTGCTAGATAACAATTATCTTTAATTTCATCATTCCTGTGATCTCTATCTCTGATCTATATCAATGTTTCTGGTAACATAGTTTCATTGCATTTAATCTGTGTCAATTATTTGCTTGTATTATTGGCCCTTTACACACCTTGCTTGCAACCGTTGTTAGGTACTTGCTGAGATTTCCAAATCTCACGCTTGCTCTTTCCATTCTTAGGTAAAAAGCTAGTAGAGTGATAGAAACAGGCATGGGTGGGAACACTCGAGTTTTCAGCACTGTGGCTTGCCACTATTTATATTATCTTTTTTATTCTTTATTTGGTTAGAGATGGACCGGTCCATTATTTCAAATATTTATTTCAACTTCTGCTGGTTTTTTAATAAAGTACTCTAAAGTTTTAATTTCCCTGCAATTTCTATTGTTGATTTTATTATTTATTCTTTATTTTAGTGATGAAGCTCCATAGTAATATCTCATATTACTTTGTGAGGTGCTATAGTTGGTATCAGAGCTTAGGTTGTAGTTTCTAGAAAAAAAGTTTTGCACGTACACAGGGCTTCGAGTTAATTCATCTATGCATGCATATCTAATCACTAGCATATTACCATGATTCCCATCACTATCCTATCACATTGTCCCAATCCTATGCTTTCTTGAATCCTGATTCCGTTCTTCCGTCTGGGCTGCTCAAGAAGCACAAGGCCCCAGCTGACACTGCAAACCAGCTTGCTTTTTCACCTCACCCACTGGCAATCAGAACGCGGCTCCAGTTCCTGCTCCAATTGCTACCGTACCAAAGGGTACTGATGCGCGTCTCTACGCATTGTCGACTCAGGGGTGGTGCAGTTGGTTATCACGCTTTACCTCCCTATTGTTACCTATCTCACCATTTACTTTTTCTCACTCCCTGGCCTTTTAGGTACGATTATCTTGAATTCATGCCCTGCTCTTGCATTGTTTGACTCGAGAGCTAGTTCCTCCTTTTTAGCATCTCGCTTCATTTAGCAACACTCTGTACTAGTTAGTACCTTGGCATTCCCTGTGATGGTGTACATTGCCAATGGACTTCTTGCTACTAATCCTACCTTTTGCAACATTGCGTTGGAGATTGAAGGCCATAAATTCAGTATTGACGCAATGGTGGCGCCAATCCAACCCTTTGACCTAACTATGAGCATGCATTGGTTATCTCTTCATCACTATTATCTATTGCTTTGGTCGCAAGGTTATTCTACTTCAAGGTGGTGGGAGATCGTCTATCACGGCAAAGAGTGATGCCTCAGTTTTCTATTCTTGGCCACCTATTTTGGTCGTCACTGGATGGCCAAGTCTGGGTGTTTTTTCGCCATGTTAGAGAAGCCTGTCACTGGATCCTTACCTGTTAGACCATGTGGTGGTCGTGCATTTGAGTGTTGATGAATAATTGATATTTGGATTTCATTGGAATTTACGTTTAAGGAAGTTTTGGTTGATGCGCTTTTGTGCTTGAGTTTTTAGGATTGCAATTCGACCACACCCGATCGGCCTTGTGAAGGCTAGTCCGATCAGCCCTGATGGACGGTTCGATCGACATGTCCAACATCTCTTCGACCACGGCAAATCGATCACGTCTGAATTTGACCACGACCAGTTTTGACCATGGTATTTCGACCACGACAAAGCGACCATGGTAGGTAATTGTAGATTTCAACCTTGAATACTTAACTAGTTGTAGCTATAGTGCTTTCTTATGGTCGTAGCCACAATACTTTTCATGGTCGTAGCTATAGTACTTTTCCGTTGCCATAGCTACAATACTCGATAGTCGTGGACTTTACTGGTCGATACTCGATAGTTGTAGACTTTGCGGTCGACGGTCATAAACTTTATGATCGATAATCGTAGACATTACGGTCGATGGTCGTAGACTTCGCAGTCTGTTGTCGTTGCCTTTGGTTTTCTGATCGATTATCATAGACTTCGTGATGGTAGTCGAAGGTTTTGCGATCGATTGCCATTGGCTTCATGGTCGGTACTCGTAGACTTCTTGGTTGTATGAGTGCTTTAATTCTTATGATCTTTGAGTACTTCGAGTACTTGTGCTCGACCAGTAGTATGACTGGGTAGTGCATGGTGGTCAGTGATTAGTGAACGGGTCGGTACTCGGTAGTTGGAAGAACTTGATACTCGGAGATAGAAGGACTTGGTACTCGATAGTCATAGTTTTTGCGATCATGATTAGCGTTTGGTTGTCATAGGTGTTGCGATTGGTTGTCGGAGACTTTGGTATGTGATTGGTACTCAATAGTTAGTACTCGATGGTTCTAGTTGGTAGCGATGCGTGGTATTCCTGGGTGTTTGGAGCGGAGCGATGGTAATTCCTGAGTACTTATTGTTTTCGAGTATTCGATGAACTAGCAGTCGTATTGAGTGAACTAAGATATTCGATGAGCTAGCAGTCGTATTGAGTGAACTAAGGCTGGTTTCTGGATAGTGATGTGATGTGTGGTTGTGGATAATCTCGTTGATGTGTGGTTTGAGTGTGTGTATTGATGACGGTCCGGTTGTGAAGAACTTATGCCAGAAAAATGTTTATTTGGTCTTTGCATGTGCAGGTGGGCGTGGACATGATCATGGTCGATAACGAGGAGGACCGGGACTAGGATGGGGAGATCTAAGGTCTTAACGGTTGAGGATGTCACGCGAAGTGTTCGGTCTAACGCTGGAGCACGTGGAGATCAAAGGTGGTGATGCGTGGAGAAGCTACCGGTAGTGTGGTCCTAATGGCTTCGACACGGAAGTTGGTTAGGCATGATGAAGATATGGGAGTTGTGCTCCTGGAGGCTTTGTCACGTAAAGAGTTAGGAGTTGTCGATGGAGTCCATAACTGAGAAGGTTGAGTGTTTGGATAAAACTCGTGTTAGGAAGGGTTTCGGGTCCCTTGATTTGAGGTAGAGATAAGATTTCGTGTTCATGTTTGAGTTGAACATAGTTTAAGACTCTAGTATATAAAAGCAGAGATAGGCTAAGGGCTTTTACTGAGGGCTTTGAGGAGGCTTTTTGTGCTAGGTTTTAGGAGTGCCTAAGGGCGCTTTGTAGCCACAAATATGATACAGAAATAATATATCAGATCTATTCTAAGAAAAATTTATCAGCGGCATGTTTTCTTGAGCACTACTTTTTTGTGTTCACATCAGCGTGCTATCGTATTGTGATCCAGCGTGTTACAAGCACAATATTGTCTTTGGCTTATACTTGTTCGAGCAGTCGAAACATTTGAAAGACGAAGCGTTCAAGCGATCGAAACATCTCAAGCGAAGGAAGATGTCAACTACGTGCAAAAGCGATCGTAGCAAGCAGTCAAGCAAGTGGTCGAACAGTTTACGATCGAAATCTACATCCGTTAATTTAGATTGCTTTTCTTCTGCTTTCAATTTTGGTTTCAAGTTTTAAAAAGGCGAAGGTAATCATTCACGCCCCTCTTATTGCGCCATATGATCCTACATTACCAGAAGATTTGCCTATTGTTCGAGAATTTCTCGATGTCATCCCTACTAAAGCTTCCAAGTCTGCCTCCAGTTAGAGCGGTTGAGTGTGTCATTGATGTTATTCCTGGCACTGTATCTATCACGAGGTCTCCTTACCGTTTGTCTCGAATTGAGATAGAAGAGTTGAAGCAGCAATTAGATGATCTTTGGAGCACATGCTTCATTCGACGCAGTGCCTCGAAGTGGGCTTCCCCAAACACTTTTGTGGAGAAGAAAGATAAGAGTCTATGCATGTGCATCGATTGTCGAGCTCTTAATGTGGTGACTATCAAGAACCGTTACCCCTTACCTCGGATTGATGATTTCTTTGACCAGCTCAAGGGTGCAAAGTTCTTCTCTAAAGTAGATCTGCAGTCTGGCTATCACTAAGTCCGAATCAAGGCTTCTGATATTTCATGGCTGGCACGGGCGGCACGGCCGACATGCCAGCGGAGACGGTCGCCTCGGCCTCGCCTCCCTCCCATCGCCATCCATCTCATGGTTATCCCCACAACCATAAGCCATCACAAAGTAGAGAAAGAGGGAGTAGAGGGGAAGGAGTATACAGGAGCCATGTACTGCCAATCATCAAACAACAGCGCGAGGTTGTAGAGGCCAGAGTCTGAAGAGCGTGTCTCGGGCTCCCCGCTCCCGTGCGTACTTTGGCGTCGACATCGCAAATGTGTGTAGCTGGCCCCACCCCTGCACGATGGCGAGGATGTCCCCCAGCCTGAAGGCTTGGACGACGGCGCACAGGGGGTCGTCGAGGGAGGCGCGGTTGGGGGAGGAGGGCGAAGGCGCGGGTGGGGAGGTGAAGGGCGTGGCCGGCGGTGAGTGGCGGGCGCAGGGTTGGCTGGGGAGGCACGGCCGGGGTGGGGAGTTGAAGGGCGTGACCGGGCGTCGGCAGCATGCGCGAGATTTAGATCGGGAGGAGGGGATGAGGAAAAGGGGAATGAAGGGGATGGGTCGGCCGAGTGGAAGAAAAAGGATGGAGGAGAAAAAGAAAAAGAATATTACAAATTAGATTTAGAAAATGCAGGTTAAGAGAATGTTCTATAAAATCTAGCTAACACTGATTACCTTGCGAAATTTTGGTAGCAAGCTGGTACGTTATTAAAAGCTGAATAGCATGTCATTAGTAGACCAAAAAGGGGGAATTAGTGATCACTAATTAAATAAATATATTGCTATTAGATTATTCGAACGCTCATTTAAATACTCGATTCAATGATTAGTCACATCAAAATAATAGAAACCATTGTTCTGTGTAAATACGGACAGAATCAGTAACTCTATATGCCACTTACACATATACTTTCCCTAGCACCTAGTAACTAAAAAAATTATGCACGCATGTATATAGTTACAAAATATTAGTTAACACCTTAATACATCATACATACATAACTTATTAGGCTATACTTTCACTAGTTAGATTGTACATGTTTGTGTGTACACAGGAATTCTACTTTTTCCCCGAAATATTTACATGTCCATATTTTTACGCAATTACTTCAATTTTTACTAGTTTTTAATAAGACGGGTACGAGAGAAATGAAGATGGCAGCCGCTACCTCTATCGTCTATAGCTCATTACACATATGCAGACACAAGGTGCTTGACTGAATGACGATATCTTTGTTCTTGCATGCAACTATTGCTAATTGCATTGTTCTTCCATTCTGTTGGTTTGAGGTTTAACAGATATAATATCTGTTCCAAACTTCAGGACATTCCTAATATCAAGGCTGGCATATTGTACACTTGCTATTTCCACATTCTCTCTGGTAGACTCTTAGTATATATACAAACGAACAACATACAATACGATCCCATTCCGTATATACCTACATTTGGCAAGCACATATGTACGCCACAAAGACTAGTATATTGTACGCATGTTGTTACTTTTCCCCTAAAATATTTACATGCCCATATTTTTATACAATTAATTCAATTTTAGTTAGTTTTTAACAAGACGGGTACAAGAGAAATGAAGATGGCGGTCATCGCCATTGTCTTCGTTGTGTATAGTTACTTTAGGTTGAATTTAGACTGATATGGTATGAACACCGGTACGATAGATTTTGCGTTGTACTTGAATCTAACCAGAGATAAGACGAACCGATATGACACGAAACGGTGTGAAACACGAGCTCTACTCAGAACGATCAGCCGGGTAGACCGACTGCGCGCGTTCAATGGCATGTCCTTTTCGTCTCGATCGTGTAGGCACTCACATCACCTTCTCCAAATAAAATAAGTGGCTTGCGCTCAAATTATCGACGTACACCGCTCGACTCTTGAATTTTTTGTACGGATAATCCATTTTTTATTCGAAATTACATAAATATACCCGCGGGAAAATTTTTTACAAAAATAGGCTCCAATCGCCTAATGGTTGGGCGACTGGAGGCGTTCGCCCAACCACACGGCGACACAATATATCTCGCTGCACAGTAGAGCGATTGCATTAAATCGCTCTTCCGTATGGCGACTGGCATGCAGTCGCCATACCGTTAGGCGACTGCCATGCAGTCGCCATCCCGTTAAGCGACTTCAGGTAGCCCCCCGTGATTGTTTTAGAATTTGTGAATTTTGTAACGTTGAACCGGTAAAAAATACGGTGAAGTTGTAATAAAAGTTTATGTTCATTGTATATTGTAGGTGTGTAAAAAGTTTTTTAATTTTTTTTTTTGAAAGATTGAGTAGAGAACGATCGATACATACACTGTTAAGTGAGATAGTTTATATGCGGAAAGAGATGATAGACTTATGTAAATATAAATAAACTTCATAATATAACTGTGAGTAACATGGCGCATGTATTTTCATTACATGCATAACATATATAGCATCTGCAGCACGCCTCACTGGTCACCCTGCTGTGCCCCGTCACCGCGCCCGCGTCCTCCCATACGGCCTCGCTTGGCCCTCCTCCGGTGCAACGGATTAGGACGATCCGAAAAGGTAAAACGAGGAGGAGGGTGTCTATCCCGCCCCTGCGCTGGTGGAGTCAGCTGCACCTCTGGCTGTGTAATCTCCGGTGCACCGGGGAGGGCACTGGCAGAAAGAACCTGCGGTGCGACGTCGGGCGACGGCGCGAAAAACTGGTCCACATCCTCCTGGCCTGGGGAGACGCCGTGCTGGTAAGTACCTGCAATATTAATATCGTTAGTGCGTTGCATGTCGTCTTCGGATAAACACGGTATAAGACCCTATGCATACCCGTAGCTGGCGCCATGGAGGAGGCGTACACCCCCTGCGTGGGGAAGACAGGGGTCTGCGTAGGAGGCGTGAAGTGAACCGGTGTAGGAGGCCCTGCCCAGGCTGAACCCCCTGGCTGCTCCGGGTGAGGTGGTGGAGGACGTGTCCACGTAGGTGCACCATAGTAGTGCCACGCTGGTGGAGGTGGCACAGGTGGAGGTGGCACTGGTGGACGAGCAGTCGTAGCGGGGGGCGTGGAGACCGCCGGTAGCCTCGTGCAGGACAGTAGGCTAACGATACGTCTACACCCCTCGTGCACCCGACGCGCAAAGCTGAGGCCCTCCTCATGGGTCAGCTGCGCACCACTGGCGAGCCTCTCCAGTACTGTGCCGGACTCGGCGTATAGGTCAGAACCGACGTCAGCCTGGACACAAAGACATAAAATGGTCGATTATGGAAACGACATTACCATTTGGGAATCTTTGAAATGACATGTAACGTACCGCGAGGTGAGCGTCGTGCGCGAAGTGCGCGGGGTACGTGTCCGTCGGAGCGGCGACGTGTGTGGCAGGCGGGTCTACCACATATACGAGCCTGATACGGGTCTGCGGCTGGTACCAGCGCAGGTACTCCGCGTACTCCCTGCTGTCGTACGGTCGGTCCTCGTCCACGCGGTCGTCGAGCGCATCCTGCCACTGCTCGACCCAGGGCTGCATTCTCACCGACCAGTCCGTGCCTCTTTTCACTCCCTTCCCGCTGTGCCTGCGTATAAAACCATTACGTAATGTGAGATACTTGCGAACGCAGTAGTAAGTATGTACATATTTAGCACAAACGTACACTCACCCGTGCACGTGCCGCGGAAGCGATGGTCCGACTGGTACAGGAACCGGCTGCCATAGCCCGAACTGCCGCATCACCCGCTGGGGTGCGTAGTCCTCCACGTAGATGAGGTACACGAGCTTCCGGCGGGTGAGCCAGAAAGCCCGGTCACGCCAGCAAAGTGAAGACAGACCGCCAGGAGCACGGGCCTGCACTGCCGTATCAGCGTACGGCTCCCAGCGCACGTCGTCGGCTGTGATGCGGTCGAGCTGCTCCACAAAGACTCGGTACGCCCGCGTGACCTGCACGTGCGCGAACTGTACCTGCAAGAAAGACAAGTTGTTTACAATGACGATCGTCAATAAGAAAAAAATAGTTAACTGTGATAAAACTTACTCGGCGACGGCACCACATAGAACCCATCGTCGGCCGGTCGACTTCTCCCCCCGGATACATCTCGGGCCCGTACGGACCCACGTCGTCTAGCACAGGTCGTCCGACGCTTAAGCGCTCGAACGACCACAACTGTAGTAGCAGGGGACAACCCGTGAGGATCGAGTTCGGCTTGACCCTCGTGCACGCATCGCACAGCGCGCGGTACGTCGCGGCAAGTACGGCCGATCCCCAGCTGACCTGGTGGGGCTCGCCGTCAGCGATCGCCCTCGCATAAGCGATAAGGCGCGCATCCACCGAGTTGCCGTGGCTGGTGGTGAAAAGCACCCAACCAAACAGCCACAGCACGTACGCCTCCAGGTGCCGCGAGACCTGCTGATCGTCTGCCTGCGGAACCATGCGCTCCACCTGAATGCAAAAAAGTTGTTATTAGTACGTAATACCACAAAAAAGAGTTTCGAAGATACGATCGATTTTATATACCACGTACCCGGTACTGTCTGAGCCACCTCAGTGTCGGCCCATGGGTCTGCGCCTCTCCGAACACGTGGTGGTCAGCGGCCGGTGGAACGATACCCTCGAATCTGCCGAGCAGGTCAGCGCGCCAGTCGGCCGGGGCCTCCGGTAGGAAGGCAGCGTCTCCCGCGATCGGAAGCCCAAGAAGCAGGGACACATCCTGCAAGGTCGGCGTCATCTCCCCGAATGGGAGGTGGAAAGTGTGCGTCTCGGGCCGCCAACGGTCCACCAAAGCCGTCAGTAGGGAACGGTCGAACGGAAATCGTCGTGATCGATCCCCGCCCGCCTCGTCCCCGCCCTCGTCCCCGCCAGCGGCTCCATCCTCCTCTGTGGCCTGCACCATCCGGGCAAGAGGGAGTAGCCCGGCATCCCGCAGCCTGCAAACAAAGTGAAGGTCAGCACGGAACGAACTAACGGTCGCACTAAACGCTGGAATAGTGCTCACCTGGCAGTCCAACGAGGGTCGAGTCCCCAGGCCACGCGAGGTGTCCGTGTCCGGACCACTCCCAACTGAGGCGGCTCGTCCGTGCTCCCCGGTGGCGGCACTAGATGGGAAGCGCGATGAGAGCGGTCCACGTGCTCGTCCAACAGCGCGAACCGCCACTCCGAGTCACGTCCAGCACGAGTCATACCTGCAAAATTTGTACAATACTTTCAACATTCAATTTTCTGCATCTAAATTTGTACAATAATTTCAACACTAAATTTTATACATCTAAGACTGTACATTAAACTTGGTACATCTAAATTTCTACATCTAAACTTGTACATTATACTTTCTACATCTAAATTTGTACAATAAATGGTACACAAAATTTATAAACTAAATTTTCTAAACTTTATTTGTAAACTACATTTAGTACACAAAATTTGAAAATTAAATGTCTAAATTATATTTCTATATTTAATTTCTAAACTAAATTTTGAAACTACATTTTCTAAACTAAATTTGTAAACTAATTTTCTACACTACATTTTCTAAACGAATTTTCTAAACTAAATTTGTAAACTAATTTTCTACACTACATTTTCTAAACTAATTTTCTAAACAATATTTCTAAACTAATTTTCTACACTACATTTTCTAAACTAATTTTCTAAACTAAATCTCTAAACTAATTCTCTACACTACATTTTCTAAACTAATTTTCTAAACTAATTTTCTACACTACATTTTCTAAACTAATTTTCTACACTAACAAAAAATATAACACGAAAAATTACCTGAAAATCGCGCACTCCCCCTCCTCTTCTCCTCCTCTCCCTCTCCTTCTCTTCTCCTCCTCTCCCTCTCCTTCTCTTCCCCTCCTCTTCTCCTCCTCTCCCTCTCTTCTCTGCGACGGCGGCCGAACGAAGGACCGCGCTCGGCCTGGCCGAGCGCGGTATATATCTCACTACAAGTCGCCGAACCGTTGAGCGACTGAAATGCAGTCGCCTAACGGTTGGGCGACTGGATGGAAGTCGCCCAACCGTGGGGCGACTGCAATTAATCGCCCAACGGTTAGTAGATTCATTAAATGTCGCCGTGTGGTTGGGCGAACGCCTCCAGTCGCCCAACCATTAGGCGACTGGAGCCTATTTTTGTAAAAAATTTTCCCGCGGGTATATTTATGTAATTTCGAATAAAAAATGGATTATCCGTACAAAAAATTCTCGACTCTTCACCTAATGCTGTCGCAGAAGTCTTGCTGATGCCCACGTCCACGTTAATTTAAGCAACTTGTGTTTTCTCTGTGCCGCGCTTCTAGAAACTCTACGGTTTGGGTGACAAAGAATCTAGCTTCTCGAATTGAACGACCCAAAGTAGGCGGCAGTTATATAGTTTGTGTTCTTTTCGACTACAGCAACAGATAATATTTAGTCCTAGCGTAAATATTTGTACGAATGAACCGACTGATAAATCGATAAGTCACTTTAAAATAGTTGTTCCAATAAATCACTTTAAAACGGTGATTAAAAATCATTGTATTTATTTGTTTAAAAAATTATAAGTAAAAAAAAGTCATAAGTTTGCGGTGGCTGAGTTGTTTGCCACAAGTGCGCTCCGACGTGGGCTCTACCCTGATCAATTCGGCTTCGGTTTCTGGCTTCTGGTTTATTTTTCACTATTCCTAAATTTCGTCTTTTTCTGATTTTTTTGGAATTTTTGAGTTTTTTTACTGGTTCTTTTTTTTCCCATATTCGTTTGCATTACACGTGATAGGCTAACCCATTTTTTCTATTTTTAAAATTTATTAAATTTAATTATACCAAATAAGTTACCTTCAGCTACAGTATAATTTCAGCCAGCTACAGTAAAATAAGCCATAAACCACAGCCCAACCGATCACCAGTTCACCACTAGAGCTGGAACCCAATGGGATCGATCTGATATGACGAAGCGCGGGGCGTGCCATGAGCCGTGCTTCAGTACCAAGCGCGCGCGACCCGTGTCACTATCAAGCTCGTTACATGCATAATACTGGTCATATATGGGGAATTGGTTACATCGATCGGTTTATGCTGGACAGCCAACCGACCATATAGCTCGAACACTCTTTCAAACTCACCTTCACCGTTGATTTTAGAGAGAGGAGGATCAAACGCCCTTCAGCTTAGTGAGCATTATCAGACAGCGCCAGCAGTACCCGCATAACAAAGGCAATTAGACGGCGCACAACGTGACACTCATACATACGGTGGGTCATATCTGAAGAAATCGATCCAATCGCATCCAGTTCTTCAGCATAAAGGCAACAACATATCTGAAAAAGTACTTCACCAAAAGTATAGGTCAAGGCTCAATACATCATGAGATACATCGGGTGAACAACAAAATTGTAGGCATTTCTGCAACGCAAGACCTTAGACCAAGGGGCAAAGCCCGGAATGGAAAACGTCTGATACAAATATATATCAAACACCACCACCACCACCAATAGCTTAGCCCGCCCGCAATTACCGTCTTATTTCTTTCCACGATCAAATGTTAGCGGACCAGGAACTGCCACAAGAGAAGGCGGCAATTTGCTCTGCCAACCTGGGCAGCCAGCCCCAAGGTGCAAATACTCCCAAACCTGCTCATCTCCACTTGGTCGGAGCACGCTACACCAAATACCACGAGCCCCCAGTACATGGGCATACTATTTTACAACTAGAAGCTTGTTGGATTTCTACAAAATGCTCGCCAACCATTAAACAGAGCAGAAACCTGGCTAAAAACAAGCAGGTCATCCGGATGAAGCCACATCATTCAGGCGTTTGCATGCTAATTTAGTTCAGAAATTTCCAGGGAACAAATAGAGCCGCATGCTATGGACTCATCGGATCCCCAGAAGAAACTGTGTGCATGTGTGCGTCCCTTCCGTTTGGTTCTCTAGATGAGTCCATGCCGTTTGGACCTGAGATTAGAAATATCCGAATAAGATGGTGCAGATGGAGGTACTTATTGCAATTATAGGTTACATGGCATGGGCAAAAATGTGTTACCAAATATGGTGACAATGGAGGGCCTTGTTAGTGATGAGTTCCTTCGTAGATCTGCATCAATTTATAGATTTAGAAATAGCAAAGGAATATAATGACTGTCTATATGCATGCACACGCTGAGTATATGCTGCAGATACTTGTAATTTCATGGACTGATGAAGCTTCCTAACATGGGTATGGTGTGAACTCCAATCAGATTTTTTGATATATTAATGATGTCACGAAGACAAACCTGAATGTTTTAATCCTTTCACAGCGTCAAAGTTTTTGTATGTGTACCCCACAAAGCTGAGATCTTTGGAATTTAGCATCATCTGTAAAATTGTTACACAAAATTTACATAAGAACTTTGGGAGTGCAAAGAGAAACATAGATGTGTATCCGTAAGATGAACATAAATTCTACCAATGAGTGCAGGAGGTTTGAACTTTGACCTACTATTGCAAACACTGTTCTAAATACCGGCCACTATAACATTGATAGGTAGCGGTAGGTCTACCATAGATATACATGCATAGGCCAATTCAGTTGTTAAGCAGGCCTTGAAACACAAAAAGTGCCCTTTATTGTGCCCCCAGCACCAAAACAAAATCCCCTGTTCTTTTGTCTGCTTTATTTCTGCTGCAAGTTTATTGTGCATAATAGTTCTCTTTGTACCTCCATTATAAAAGACATAAAAATATGGGTAATCATTAACAACAAAACCTTTTGTCCCAAACAAGTTAGGGTAGATTAGAAATGAAACCTTCTCAAGGTCAAAGAGATGAGAGCCTTGAAATAAGGCCTACAATGCTAAAACCCTAAACCGCATATCCTGCTATCTAAGCCAAGAGTCTAAAATATTGCCCCTAACTTTCTTATGATTCTGGTACGTGGATTGCTATCTTCCTTGCGCTCATATCCAAAGCTAATTCTTTAGATATAACACAATCCCTCAAGTCTCTTTTAACTGTTTCCTCCTACTCAATCTTGGTCGACCTCTGCCTTTTCTTAAGTTGTTAGTACATCTTAAAATTTCACTACGTACCGGTACATCATAAGGCCTCCGTTGGAGATGTCCAAATCATCTCAGTGATGTCGGACAAGCTTCACTTCAATTGGTGCTACCCCACCCTATTACGTATATCATCATTGCGGATGCGATCCCGCCTTGTGACCACAGATCCACTGCAGCATCCTTATCTCCGCTACACTCATTTTTTTGTATATGTTTCTTTTAGTCGCCTAACATTTTGCTCCATATAGCATCGCGGGTCTGATCGCCGTCCTATAGAACTTATTCTTTAACTTTTGAGGGACTTTTTTGTCACACAGAACACCAGATGCTTGGCGCTATTTCACCCACCCTGCTCTTATCCTACGACTCACATATGCATCAATCTCACTGTCCCACTGTAGCATTGATCCCAAATAACAAAACGTGTCCTTCTTAGGCACTACTTGTCTGTCCAGTCTAACATCTCCATCATTTGCCCTGGCACCGCTGAAATCACACCTCATATACTCAGTTTTAGTCCTACTAAGTCTAAAGCCCTTCAATTCTAAGGTCTTCCTCCACAACTCGAGCTTCCTATCAACACATATCCTACCCTCATCAACTAGCACCACATCATCAACGAAAAGCTTACACCAAGAGATATCTCCTTGTATGTCCCGTGTGACCTCGTCTATCACTAGGGCAAAAATGTATGAGCTCAACGTTAACCCTTGGTGTAGTCTTATCTTAATAGAAAAGTCATTAGTAACACTACCATATGTTCTGATATTAGTCATAACATTGTCGTACATGTCCTTAATTAGGGCAATATATTTTGTTGGGACCTTTTCCATTGGAGCGCCCGCCACATGACCTTTTTTGGCACTTTATCATAAGCTTTCTCCAAGTCAATAAACACCATGTGAAGGTCCTTCTTTTGCTCCCTATACCTCTCCATCAACTATCGTAGCAAGAAAATCGCCTCCATGGTCAACCTCCAAGGCATAAAATCAAATTGGTTTTTCACGCTAGTCACCTTTTCTTAAACGGTGCTCAATCACTCGCTCTTAAAGCTTCATTGTGTGGCTTACAAGCTTAATTCCTCTATAATTAGTACAATTTTGAATATCTCCTTTATTTTTGAAAATTTATACTAATGTGCTCCTCTGCCACTCGTTTGTCATCTTGTTCAACCTAAAAATGCTATTAAACAAATTAGTTAGCCAATCAAGCGTCACTTCTCCTAGGCATTTCCACACCTCAATAGGGATGTTATCAAGCCCCAACCCCTTACCCACTTTCATCCTTTTTAAGACCTCTCTTACTTCCGACTCCTGGATTCTTCGAACAAACCATCTATCAACATCATCAAAAACATCATCCAATTCAATCATACTATCATCATTGTCATGATTGACCAACTTGTTGAAGTAATCTCTCCACATACCTTGATCTCTTCTTTCACTTAAAGTCTATTAGTGTTATCTTTGATGCATTTAACTTGGTTGAAATCTCTCATCTTTTTTTCTCGAAGTTTAGCCATCTTATAGACTGTCATGAACCGGGGTAAACACCACCAAGGAGATGGCCGGATGGCGTCGGCGTAGAACGAGAGGGAGGGAGACTAGGGTTTTAGACGGGGAAGACTTGATATTTCTCTGATTGATTACAATAGCATGCGGTAGCCCTCTTATATAGGCGGCTCCCCCTAACAGATGGAATCTAATCCCAATTATATCTCTAACTCATATCATATCTCTAACTCTATCTCTAATACAAGGAAACTAATCTCTAACTCAAATGGAAACCAATCTCTAATTCCTAATAATACCTCGACTGGGCCTTGAGCCCAAGGCCCACATCCCTGACACTACACCCCTCTCGGACATGCACCTCGTCCTCGAACTGCTAGACGGCGGCCATGGCGCTAATGAACGACCTCTGACGCCGGTGTAGAAGACGAACGATGGTGGGGTTCTGCAGCGGGTGGAGACGGCCGACCCGATCCAAGCGGAACAGGGTTAAACGATGCCTGCAATATATATATATATATATATATATATATATATATATATATATATATATATATATATATATATATATATATTGTTTTTTTGTTTTTTTTGTTTTTTGTTTTTTTTGCCTTGACTAACCGGTTACAAAAGCCCTAGACCGAACGGGCATGCGTGTGTTCGGTCGGTCTAACCGACGTTGACGGCCGGCGGAAACTGAAGCAGGAGCTTCGCCGGCAGTGGCGGTCGGCAGGGCGACTTCGACGGCCTCGGAAGCTCGACGACCGGAGCGACGACGTCGGCAGCGACCTGCGTCGATCCAGCAGCGGCGGCGGTTCTCGGGCGCGTGCCCGAATCCCAAGCGGCGGCAGCCGTGAGGCGCGTGGAGGAGCAGCTTCGACGGGCTGGCGACGACGGCTTCAGCGGAGCAACGGCCTGGGGGTCGAAGGCGAAAAGCGGCGGCACGGACTGAGGCGGCCCCGGCAGCGGATGCGGCGACGACGGCCCGGGCGACAGCGCTCTCGGCGGCGGCGGCGGCTCTAGCAACAGCCAGATCTGGCGGCGGCGGCGCGCGGGCAGAAACAGCACAGTCGAAGTTGGCCGGCCGAATCTCGATCTCGCCGATTCGAGGCATGGCAACGGAGGTGGCGGTGCAGGAAGCGGCGAATCGGCGGCGGGGGACGCCGGATCCGGTGGCGGAGGTGTCCCGGTCGGCATCGGCGGGCGGCGGCTACAGCCCAGTGGCGGACCAGGCGGCGACGGCTTCGGATCCGGGGCTGCGGCCGACGGTGGAGGAAGATGAGGGCGGCGCAGCGACGACGGCGCAGAGATTGTGCCGGCGCAGACGGGGATGCCGGAGGAGGCACCGGGCTTGGCAGCGATGGGGGTGGATCTGTGGCGACAGACGGAGACACAGGTGGAGACGGTGCGGACGACGGAGAAAACGCTGCGGGAGACGCTGTGACCGAGGGAGGAGCAACGTGGTGGGATGGCGGTGGCTCTTGTTGTTGTTGATCTGATGTTGTATGATGACGTGCCTCCTTTATCTCTTGTAGCTTCTTCATCAAATTCTCAAACGTGGCCTGCATGTTGAGGGAGATGTCCGCTATCTCTTTGTTGATGCTGTTCATGTCAGCTCTTATTGCGGCCAACGACTCGGCAACAGGAACCATGGTAGCAGAAGTCGTGGGAAGGGATCGATGCTCTGATACCAAGTTGTCATGAACCGGGGTAAACACCACCAAGGAGATGGCTGGATGGCGTCGGCGTAAAACGAGAGGGAGAGAGACTAGGGATTTAGACGGGGAAGACTTGATATTTCTCTGATTGATTACAATAGCATGCGGTAGCCCTCTTATATAGGCGGCTCCCCCTAACAGATGGAATCTAATCCCAATTATATCTCTAACTCATATCATATCTCTAACTCTATCTCTAATACAAGGAAACTAATCTCTAACTCAAATGGAAACCAATCTCTAATTCCTAATAATACCTCGACTGGGCCTTGAGCCCAAGGCCCACATTCCTGACATAGACATTCTTCTCTCCCTCCTTTGTACTTAGTTTCTGGTAAATTTCCTCATATGTCTTGCCTCATGCCTCACTCATCGCTTTCTTCGCATTCTTTTTTGCTGCTTTGTATTTCTGTACGTTGTCATCGTTCCTATCATGATGCGTGTGCTTGTAACATACCTTCTCCACGATAGCCTTTTACACTTCCTCGTTCTACCATCATGTGTCTTTAGGTTTTTGCACATAAGAATATGGGTAATCATGTATAGAATATGATTTTCTCAGAACACCTTGTCCCAACAAAAATATTGGGTGTGAGATAACCATATTAGTGATATACCCTAGAGACAATCATAGAGATGATTGTATTATCTCTATGTTTATGATCTTTTCAATAATATATTATTTTGTCCTTTGAATAAATATCTTTCATATTGATCAACAAGTATGTGATTTGTTCATGTAATTCTTTATTCGTGTTTTGATGTTATTCTAAATTATCTTTGATCTTATGTCATTGTGTAAGACAATTATAATTTACAGATCAGCATATGTATTGATTGATAATCATGTTTCACGGATCATAATATGGGGATATCAAATCAATAATGTCAATACATGTTAGAAAATATGGTGTTGGATTGAACTATCATGAGAGGATTGAACTATCATGAGACACTATGAGAATTGTTATATTCGTAAGTGTCATCAGTTGGTCTCATATATAGTGTATATATGATCCTTAAACCTAAGATTATGTAGAATCATTAGATCTAAGATCGTCACAGTTTTCTACATGTATAATAGTTTACTTAGGGGTTGCCTAACACTACTCCGTAACTAGGTGGTCATAAATGTAGTTTTCGGGTTTACTATGAAACATGAGGAATGTGAGCAATCAAGATCGAATTTGCCCCTCCTATATAACTGGAAAGATATCTTTGGACCACACGATGTGGTTGGATTAAGGAAGTACATGGCTATACCGAATGAGGTTGAGGAGTCAATCATAACTGAGTAATCCACTACAGATTCGAGTGAAAGATCGAGCTATCAAAGGATGTCACACTTCTTGTCTTGAGTTCGATCTGGTATTATGAGGCAAAGGAATCGGTACATAAGCACTATAAAGGTTTCTCCAATATGAACTTTATGTATGTTTGAAAGTCGTTTTATCTTATTAGGGACCGCTATCGACTTATGGACCGGAAAGAAGTTTTCGGTCCATGGCCAAATATATATGAATCTACAGGGTCACACACTTAACGGATCGAAACAATAAGGGTCCGGATGACAGACTCCGAGTGGAATACGATTTCTACTTTTATTGGACCAGTTGGAGACTCACCGAGCGGGATACGATCTCTACTTATATTGAATAAAGATCCAACTTGAGACTTTCTGAATTAGATACGATATCTGATTAGAGGCTATACAAAGGGAGGTGTGGGGCTAAGGGAGGTATCCCTGAGACACCCATCGAAACCCTAGCCACCATCTCTCATAACCTCTATCGTGCGTGCTACTGTTAGCACATCAACATACGGCGCTTCATCCCTAGACGTGCGGATTTCGATAGAGATGCTGCTGCGACTGCGGCGCTAATTAGGACGAACGCGAGGAGACAGTTGGCCAGAGGATGATCGACTACTTCCACTGCACTGACGTGCAATTCGTTGAACCGGCCGCTTCAACTCTACATCCGCTACACTGCGTGTCTAGTGGTAATGATCTATGGTCTCTTACTCGTATAGCCTTTTGATTTACATGGTAGAAAATTTTAATCTGCACTAATGTGGCCTAACCATATCCCAACAAACCATAACTCGATGGAATATAAAAGCTCAGGGAAACAATTCGGTAACATGTATAGCAAGTTTGGATGCAAAAGCTAATTCAAACATTAGAAATGCAATGCTCCTTTGTGCTTTTGCACTAGTTTGTGAATCTCAATACCTTTCTTGAGGG
The DNA here is from genome assembly GCA_017311315.1 of Dendrocalamus latiflorus. NCBI lineage: Eukaryota > Viridiplantae > Streptophyta > Magnoliopsida > Poales > Poaceae > Dendrocalamus > Dendrocalamus latiflorus. The sequence continues at coordinate 59,803,845 of CM029663.1, read as the reverse complement.
CCCAGAACCTGTTCTGGCTGGAGGATTTTCCAACTGCAGTACAGAATCAAGTAGTCAGTCAGAGGAATGCAATTCATAGGCTAAAAATAAAACATAGGAGAAATTTAAATGTAGTGGAAATCATGGAAAGCAGAAAATTAGTCATCCCAACTTATTGATATTCCTTGAACTTGCAACTAAAAAACAGCAAGAAATTCAATCAAATAATGTTGGAAGACTCAATCAATAAACATCTTGCTATACCAGAATTCTTAAGGTAAATACTGATGGGTTGGATTGAGGCTGGCAAGGTTTGAACTTAGAAGAATTGCATAGGCAGGAAACAATTAACAGCAAGGGATTCACTTACTTCCTCAAACTTCATGAAATTCTGTGTATCCAGTTCATCATTTACTTGAGGCTTAAATGCTGCTTCCATTTCATAAAGCTTATCCCATGCAACTCCTCGGAACCAAGGATGGGCCTAATGATGAAGAAAATGATCTATAGTAAACGCCGGGCAAACTGAACAAGACAAGAAGTATAAGTGACGTTACTATTTATCTCTGTGTGCTGCTGGGGGGGGGGGGGGGGGGGGGGCTACCTTTATTTGATCTGCCCCTGCACTGCCAATCCTGTGGTCAACATCACATAATAGCCGGCATATGAGATCCCTTGCTTCAGGAGTCAACCTTGAATCCTCGGGAAATTTCATATGGTTTCTCCAGTGCACAATCTAGAATAATGGGAAAACAGAGATCAGTGCAGCTATTTCCAAAAAAAGATTTGCATCATTCTGAGAACATCTTTTTTTATGAGTCATTCACATTCTGAGATCAAAACAATCCATTGGAATTTGGATCTAACCATCACTCTCGTATCTGGCAAAACCTTACAGTGCTTTACAAGGAAATCCCTTGCAACATTTTAGCACCTTTTTTCCATTTCACTATTTTTACTAGCACGCACAATGTATTCAAATGCTCTGTCTTAGATACATTACATAATGAAAGAAACACCTTAAAAACAATTCAGTCACCTTAAACTTACTACAACATAATAAGGTATCGTAACCAAAACATAACATGCAAAATACTCGAGGCTTGTTTTGACCCAGCTTGAAGCTAAGTTACTAACTTTTCAGATAATATCCACAAAGTGCTTGGGTAGACCTAGCCTATAAGCCAAACAAGCTGCAGCCTGCTGTCTTGAGATTATCACAGCTTGGGCTTCAAAACTAAGCTAAGAAGTAAAGCGGTTGTTTCAGTACTAGCTTGGTATTGTTTTGATGATAAGCCTAAACTTAAGCTAGGCCAAACAAACATTCAGTGAACTACTAACATACTATTAAAAAACTGAGCCCAAATCAATCAGTGGTATTTTTTTATTAGTCAGTTATAGCTAAATGTACTGGGCAAAACAAACCTTTCGGCATGTAGATATTGGATCATCGGAATAAAATGGTGGATACCCAACAAGCATCTCATACATGATTGCACCCAAAGACCACCTGTCGACGAAAACAAAGTACTATGAAACACTAGCTATTAAAGTTAAGACACAAATATGTGTCTGAACATGGATTCCAACATATCATACCAATCGCATTCCATTCCATATCCCTTCTTTAGCAGAACTTCTGGAGCAATATAGTCTGGCGTCCCAACAGTGGAGAATGCCTGGGTATCAATATACATTTTAAGTAAGAAAAAACTGTGAAGAAAAATTGAGATCATACACACATGATATTCTTTTTTTAAAAAAAAAAAGAGCCTGGGCATGATCATGAAAGCAAAACATGAATTATACAGGATCAATGAGATGCTTGATATGTAAACTACAAAGAAGATATACAAGTTTTCTCCTGTTCATCTGCCAGTGCTGAAGTTGTTCATGCTGACTTCTCCACCTTCTACCATTTGTTGTATCTGAGAAAGAACTATCAACATCCATTGACTCCCTCAGGTTGTCATCACCCATGGGTTCGTCTTCGTTCAAGGTTGAGAGCTTTGAACAATCAATTGGCTTGCACAGCCCAAAATCTGACAGCTTCATGTGACCATTCTTGTCCAGAAGCAGGTTATCAGGCTTAATATCCCTGCAAATGACAAAAGACCAAACAAATATATAAATCAGCAAAATGGTAGAAGTCGGATACACCACATGCCTTTAAACTCAAGATATACAACCTGTGGATGTAGTTATGTTTATGAATGGATTCAATGGCAAGGATGGTCTCAGCAATGTAGAATCGAGCCACATGCTCAGTTAAGGTATCCTCTCTCATGAGAAGGGTCATGATATCACCACCAGGAAGGTACTCCATGATAAGGTAAAGGTACTCCGCATCTTGGAAAGAATAGTATAGCTTCACAATGCAGTGACTAGCAACTTCAGCCAGCAAGTTTCTTTCAGCTCTAACATGTTCCACCTAACAGACACATAAATGGAACTCATAACTCCAATAACAGATAGCAAATAGAAGTTTTAATGCCGCGAACTTTGCTAAACAATTTCTTATAAAATAGCAGAGAACTTCTGATAAAAAATACTTTCAGCTGTAAAATGATGACTAGGCCTTCAAAAGTAACCAGGATTTCCTGAAAAGAATCACCCTTATTTTGATCAAGTTATTTTTCTTTTGCATAACAAGGTCCTGTCAAGCCAATTTTCCAGTGAGGGAGATTTTGACAACTATGATGCAGCATTTAGTTTGTGATTTTGACAAATAAAAATGCAATTATTTAAAGATATCAACCATGACAAAGCAATTAGACATGAGAACAACATATCAGTGGAACCTATGTGGGCTTCATCAAAACAAATTCAGTGAAAAAAACTAGCCTTTGTTCTTTAGCAAGTTCAAGTCCAAAACCCCCAAACAAGAGTTGCTCACTACTTCGTTATTATAATTGAAAGAATGACAACTAAATGCAAAAGCTCCTACATGGTATGAAATACAAATATGCACTGACAAACTTTGTGAATTCACTGTAGTTTTGTTCCAATTCAAAATAACCTTGTGGTTTGGATTTCTTGATTCTATTACATAATTATCACTTTTCAATCAATTTTAACAAATGTAGTTGGTGATGGTTAATACAACAACACATTTGGTATGAGAAACACAAATGTCAGGCAAAGATATGAAATGGAAAAGAAATCTGCATTGCATATATATATTTGATTAAAATTAAAACCATCATTACAAAGGTATCAAACACATTCATAGATGTAACAAAAGTTTGTTGAAGAAAAAAATATCACGGAATAGGAAAGCACCCTAAACATATCAAAAACTCAGTGCAGTCAGAATAACTATAATTCAGAAAACCTGAAATAGCCAAAAATGAGAGTTGTCTTACCTGACCCCTGATAACCATATCAGATTTCTTTAATTTTTTCATTGCATAAATGTTGCCAGAGGTCTTCTCCCGACACAGTCGAACCTGTTAAATAAATTACAAACAGTTAGTAATGGGTGAAAACTAACACAAACAGTTGCAATGCAACCAACACTTTGTCATTTTTTACAGAGTAACTAGAGTTTATGCTGCAACAAACACTTGTCACTATCCCCAGAGTTAAAGTCTTTAAGGACACAGGAAACTATTACAAAGTAACTACGTGCACCACCACCGCCAAAACTTCTAGTAGTGTACCATAGGTCCATAAGTCATGACTATTATGTCCCTTGGCAAAAACAAAGTATTTAGCAGGCATGCTACATATAGAAGCGCATATGTAGAAACTCAATGTGCAAACCTCTCCAAATGCGCCTCTCCCAATAATGGCGAGCAGCTCAAAGTCATCCACACAAATTTTGTGCCTTTTGAGTCGCATGTACTCAGTTTCCTTTCTCTCCAGATCTTTTATTAAATTGATTTGCTGCTCCCTGGGAACTTGAGAAGAAGCTAGTTGTCGCTCCAATCTAAAACGTCTGCAATGTATTAGATTTTATTGGGTGAAAATATGGGGAACAAAAGATATACTTTTTTCAAAGGCAATGATCTCAAGGGGGGGAAATCTGCATAGAATCAAATCATAATACCAAATGATGAGAGGGGAAAAGGATCAATTTGACACAAGTCACACAACAATAGAATGTGCTTGACAATTGAAACTTAGGTGTGGCAGTTTAAACTAAGTAAACTTAGAACTTCAGCAGTGAAGGCCAGATTGAAGACTCAACAAAGGCGATCCTCAGCTTTAGTTGATATATGATCGATATCACAATTAACCTCCATAGTTGGTAGGTTATATACCAACTGTGTTTTCATAAATGATTAACACATGAAATCACATATGAAAAATGTATGCCCCCATTACATATATAGCCTGCATACAATGAATTGTGTAAAGCAAAAAAAAAATCTACTACTTCATACTTTCATCAAATGCACCCCACTGTGTTCCTTCTCGTAGTTTTCCTTTCAATAATAGGGTCCAAGGGGTCTTTTGCCCTTGGTCGATAAAATGTACACTAGAGTAGGAAAAGTTATTTTGTACATCTCTGACTCCAAATAAAGAAATTTACTAGCATGATCAATGTAACAATTGCAACCATTTTAAAGTACGTCATCAACCACGTGTCCACTGCCCATTCACCAAAAAATCATAAGAATGTAGCTGTCCGCTCACAGTTCAAAACCATCACATAATATGCTCTAATTACACACAACCATTTGTCGGCTTGCAATTTAAAACCAATACATAATGCGCTCTAATTACACACACAAAAAACAAAATAACATGTGCATGCGACAAACATCCATGACACTTTACCACCTCAAATACAGACATGGCCATAGCATTCACGCATCATATTTGTGCATTTATTCTCCGAGAATTCAAAATCCTGTTACCCAACTAAGCAAGCCAGTAGGTAGTACTACAGGCTCAGTTCAACGGCTTCTTGCGCCAAAAAAAATAATCGACACCAGCGATTTGAACTATTTTTGCTTGGTGCATTGAGCTGACACTAAGGATACCGAGCACCTACCAGAACCAAATGCTGCTCATCCCCAACTTATCCATCCAAGCTAAATCATGCCACTGCAACCCCAAATTGCATGCCACGCTTCACCAATTCTAGAATCTATAGCGACATCCTACATCATACTACACTAGATATCATCAAATCATGGCTGATACAACTACTGCTACACACGTCCCACTTCCCTGCATTCCACAAGCACCCACCCCAAAATTTCCCCCAATCTAGTAGCTCGAAGCCCCAAGCTCCAGCAACCCAAGCTCGAACCACGCCCAACCGAACTCAAACCCCTCGATCGAGCTCGCGGCGCGCGAGATTTACCCCAACCGCACAAGGCAGTAGCTAAATTCGAGCCCGAAAATGGAGTCCAGGATCGGATCGGTACCTCTCCTTGCGCTCCTCAATGTTCTTCATCTGCGAGCGGTAGTGGTTCTCGATGAACTTCTTCGCGGCGGCGACGCGCTCCATGGTGAGGGTGGACCCCACCGCCTCCGCCTCCGCCTCCCCCTCCTCCGCCACCGCGGCGAGCTTCTCGGAGGAGACGGCGCCGCCCATCGCTGGCGCCGGCCCGTCCGCCATCTCGCTCTCCATCCCCACCCACCCCTCTACACCTCTCGCGGTCCCTCTTTTTTTTTTTTTTTGCCTTTTCTGGTGTTCTTCTGTGTGGGCGCTTGTCGCTGTGCGGGCGGGGTATATGTACAGCCGCAGTCTACGCTGGGTTGGGGTTAATTAGACAGGTTTATTTGAGAGATTAATAGGCGGTTTAAGCTAATGGCAGAGGGTTAACTCGGTCATAGCTGGAGACAGGTGAGCATGGAAACAGGTCCATTTTTTCCTTATTTTTTTGCCACTTTTTTATTTTGTCTTTGCTTGTAACATTAAATTGTGTCGTCTTCTCTGTCATGTCGCATGGTGTATAGCTGTATACACGTATAAAAGGCAAGATGAGGAGGCGCATGCCTATGTACAATGGAGTTTAGTTTTCAGACGGATAAACACTAATCCAATTTCCTTTTTTCAGCACGTGCATGGCCATGGCCAGTAAAAAAAATAGGCATTCGTTTTTCTATGAGTGGAGAATGAACTATTATGACCATTGGTTGTGGATGTTGCTGTGATGATCTTATGATGGATATCTTGAGTGTGTAAATAATGGTTGAATCCTCTTTGAAAAAGTAAACAATGGTAAGGAACATGCTTCAATAATTATGTTCTTCTTCCTTGCACACACACAAAAAAAAAGTTCTCTTCTGTAGGTTTTTCTGCATAAATGAATGCATGATTTTATGAATGAACTGAAGTTACATCAATATGGGAAGATCTTTCGGTTCCACTCACTGACAATTGGAGCTGTTGCAATTGTTAGAGACAGAAATAGGCTTCATTTTCCAACTGGGCATCACAGTTGAAATGCACTGATCCTAGTTAGTACCTGCAGTGTACGTACAAAAAGAGGCCCCATTTAGAACGGTTTCTGTTGCAGCTTGTGTCATGGAAAAACCAAAAGTCGTCCCAAACATTTGGCTTCGCGATATGGCTTTTAGAGAAGCTATAGCCGAATTTGTATAGGAAGAAGGTGCACCCCATAGGCCGAGCCACCCCAACTTCCTTCTGTGAGATAAAGTTTGGTTTTTGCCCATAAAATTGGAAGTGTTTACCCACCCCATACCACGTATAAAAGGAAGATTTCACCGCTCCCCTATCCCCATTCTCCACCCTCACCAGCACCCACACCTAATTTTGACCCTTCCTCCACCGCCTCTCGCTTGTGTCGCCCTCTGCCTCCTCTCTCGGTGCCACCTCGAGCAGTTCCTGCCTCCATATGTGCTGCGCCGAGCCGTCCCCATCTCCATCTATGTCACCTCCGACCGATGTCGCCTCCCTTCATCCCCACCTCTAACCGATGCCGCCTCCATCTGTCCCCAATCTTCACCCTGTTGACGCCATCCCCTCCTCCATCTACGTTGCCTCCACCAACGCCGCCTCCCTTCGTCCCCGCCTCCGACCGATGCCAACTCTATTTGTCCCCAAGCACCGTCCCACCGACGACGTCCTCAACCGTGCGTCCTCCCTCCTCCTAGACTCCCTTCGGCTGCTCTATGCCACCTCACTCTAGCAAGGTAGCATGGCATGAACACTTGTAATTTGGTTAAAAGTAATACCATGCACTTGTAATTTAGGAGTTCATAGATTTTGCTTTGGATGGGTTTAGTCTTGTCAAATTATTGCTTGAATTTATGTGAATTTGCATAGTGTGCCTTCAAGTCCAATTCATTTGTGCAGATTTGTGCCAATTGAAGCATAAATTTGTACATCAGATCAATCTGGTTAGCAAATTTTGATTGGATACGCAACCGTAGTTTGTCTATATATCGAATTGATGATGGCCTGAAGTACTACCAACCTAAAGTACTACTGTCGGCACTCCCCCTCCCACTCTCTCCTTCGGCCTGAAGGACTTGTCGTTGCATCCATGTTCTTCGCCGATGTTCTTGGTGTAGGAGATTCAAACTTGCAATTCGTAATTGCAGTTACTAATCATTTTGTTTTACATTTGATAGAAAATTACGGGCATATGTTCATATTTGCAAAATGTTGTCATGTGCAGAAGAATGGATATGTGAAGTAGTTCGTAGAATATTTGTGGCATTTTTTAGTTCAATGGAATCAGTAACGAAAGTATTTTTGTAGTTCAAGAATTGGTTATATCTATCTCTACTACTTAAAAATACAAGTTGGCGGCGGTCTGCTCTCCCCTCCCCTCGACGTAGTCGTTCGATCTGACCACGAGATAGGATCTGAGCCATCCATCTCGTATTCCCTCACCTCTCACAGAAGAAACAAGCGCTGACATGTGGCCTCATCCACCTTCCTCCCGAATCCTTGCCTCCACCTTTGACCCACTTCACACCGCCACCTTGCCCCTTCCCTTACCACCCCTACTGCCTCCTCCTCTCCCTCACATGCTCCTCCTCCTTCGTTGCTACTCCATCGCCTCGCCCCTTCCCCTCTCCCCCGCTTGCTCTGGCCTCCCTGTCTGCCTCCCCTCTGCCGCCTCGGCCACCTCCCCTGCAACCCCTGCCTCCTCCTCCTTCATTGTCCTCCTCCTACGCTGACGTGAGGATGAGAATAAAGAGAATTATGGAGGCGTAGAGCTTTTTGGGCTGGAAGGGCCCTACCTTGGGTGGAGGAAGCCATCACGGAGCTAACTGATTTGTGGTTATTGGTTCACGTCATGGCCGTTGGCAGGTACCGTCGGTGCAGGGAGCATCGCTTCAACAAAGGACAACGTTGTCGGCATTGGTGTGAGTGCGCCGGGACACGCGACTACATGAGGAGCACAACTGTGGCGTGTGTGACCAACATCGCTAGGGAGAGAAGGTTACCTCCTCTAGCAATTCGGCAGGCCGCCTGGTCTCTCCCTTCCCGTCAGTCCCTCTATTGTTCTTCCCCCTCGCACAGGCTCAGTGACGATGGTGATGGTGAGGCGCGTAGCAATAGTAGCATGGCTGCTTCAGTGGCTACAAGAACCTGCAGCACGCGTGCGTGAACTAATCAAGGAGGGACCAGTTGGGCTGAAGCTAAGGAGCAGCTGAAGCATTGGTCATGGCACAAAGTATGGTAGTGGATGGTAGCTTGAGGAGGCTACCGAGCTCTATCCTATGCAAGTACATCGTTAATTTTGTTTTCTTCCATCCTCAACTATGATGCCTTCCATTTCTTGTTTCTCCAATTGTGCCTTTGCTTACTAAATCTTTTTTTCTATTTCAGATCTTCTCATGGCAAGAAGCACACAAATATTCAATCCTTGGATTTTTGAACAATACAGAGTTTCTCTGTTTGGTGATTTATTTCCTTTGATTCAAAGGAGGAACCCCCGGCAAATATCTGTACTTTTATTATAACGAGAGGATCACAGTGATGATGATATGTATCAAAATAAAAGATAAGACTTCCTTTTTCAGAGAGAATGGGGAACAAAATAGTGACTTTGAAAGCGAAGAAGAAAAGAAGTCAGGAAGTAGGGGAGATTACACCAAGCACCAAACACAATAGGTGTGCTCCAACTCAACTCAAAAACCCAATCAAGTTGATGTGTTCTGCATGAAAATTGGTTCGTTTCCATTCGTTAATCGGTTCTGCATTTCTTGGTCTATCAGGTTTGTATTATTCTGATGTGAGTCTTTAGCTAGTGTGGTTGCAAGTGAGTCTACAACAGTGGCCACGTATCTCTTGGAGGAACTAGCACTATGACGAGCTCTTATCCCCAGCAGCAAGGTCAGGTTTTCTAATTCATACTATGTATGTAACACATTTGAAATCTGTTGTGGCTACAGACCAAACAGAGAGAGAGATGGTAGTGGAGAGTGATGAAGATGAATGTAATGGCCTGGTCCTCCCCATGGCTTACTCATACATATATATACACATGAGGAGTGCTTTTACAGCTATATCCTTACATCTGGTTATCCCCTCTGGGGGCAGTTATGTCATTACACATGGCCTATTCTGGGCCTTATAATCTCCTACCAGGCCTGCTGGGTTTAGGTGAGGGCCACCCCTACGACATGAGCCTCTCATGGTGAAGGGCTTCACAGGGCCGAAGCCATGTCGCCGAGTCCTTTGGCCCCCTCCGTCCCCTGCGGCCTGTGAATTCTTCCAAGCTTGTGGTTGGGGAGCCTGAAGTCTGGGATGGTGGTAGCGGAGGCTGGCGCCTGAGTCGAAGCAAGCGCGCGCGCTCCGTTCCCTGCCCTTCGAACTGGTGGCAGCGAAGCTGGCGTCTAAATCGAAGTAGACGAGCGCGCTCCGTCCCCTACCCTGCGAACGGGTGGCAGCGAAGGCTGGCGCCCAAGTCGAAGTAGACGCGCGCGCTCCGTCCCCTACGCTTCGAACGGGTGGCAGCGAAGCTGGCGCCTAGTCGAAGTAGACGCGCGCGCTCCGTCCCCTACCCTTCGAACGGGTGGCAGCGAAGCTGGCGCCTAGTCGAAGTAGACGCGCGCGCTCCGTCCCCTACCCTTCGAACGGGTGGCAGCGAAGGCTGGCGCCTAAGTCGAAGTAGACGCGCGCGCTCCGTCCCCTACGCTTCGAACGGGTGGCAGCGAAGCTGGCGCCTAGTCGAAGTAGACGCGCGCGCTCCGTCCCCTACCCTTCGAACGGGTGGCAGCGAAGGCTGGCGCCCAAGTCGAAGTAGACGCGCGCGCTCCGTCCCCTACGCTTCGAACGGGTGGCAGCGAAGCTGGCGCCTAGTCGAAGTAGACGCGCGCGCTCCGTCCCCTACCCTTCGAACGGGTGGCAGCGAAGCTGGTGCCTAAGTCGAAGTAGACGCGCACGCTCCGTCCCCTACCCTTCGAACGGGTGGCAGCGAAGCTGGCGCCTAGTCGAAGTAGACGCGCGCGCTCCGTCCCTGTGCGGAGATCGGAGCCTGGCGCCGGTATGGTTGCGCTCCGGGGCTGTTGTGACCTTGCAGTCTGGTAGTGCGCTTTTAATGGCGGCTGGAATCACGTCGACGCCTGGCCTGGCAAAAGTCAGGCTGTCGCGTCGTGCAGTCTGTCATGTTGCAGGTGGGGCACGTGGCGACTCACGACTGGTGCGTCGTGGGATGTGAGCGGTTGCGTGACCGCGGCCGTTCGCCTCGTCCCCCGAGAAGTTGGACGCGTGTGGAAGATGTGGGGGCGTTGTGCGCTGCTTGGCCACCTACCCGGCACGGCCCTCTAGGTCCCGGCGGTTCTTCCTTCCAAATCTTGGACGGCCGAATCGCTGGGAATTTGATCCGTCTGTGCGTTGAGCCACAAGGCAGGCGAGCGGCCTTTATAAGGTGCTAGTGTTGAGGTGGAGGCACCCTTTCTTGCTTTGCTTTTTGATCTGCCGCTTCGCTTCCGCCCGTGCTAATTGTCACGCCAGTTGCTCCTTTGCCTGCATCTTCTTCCCTTGTCGCGAAGAGCGATGGCTAGCCAGGACGACGCCACCTACCACCCCCGCAGCAGTTCCTTGCCTAGCCAGGGCGGGGCGACCCATCCTTCCCAGGAGTACAAACTGGTGCCGCGGGGGAGCTCGCGCGCCAACAAGTGGTGGAACGCCATGGAGCACTCGGGAGGCTGCTGCTCCCGTGTGCTGGGGAAGAGCCGCATGACTGAAGGGACGCTGCAGCGACTCGTGGATGAGGGGAAGATCGTGGATCGCCATGGGGCTCGCCTACCCCGCCGGGACGAGACGGAGCCGAAGCCCGGGGCCATGGAGGCGATTGTTTTCGTTGCGTTCTTCGATGCCGGCCTTCGAATGCCCTCCACGTTGTTCGTGGGCGAAGTCTTGCGGGCCTACAAGTTGGAGCTAGCCCAGTTGACGCCCCACGTGATACTCCGCCTAGCCGTCTTCACGTGGGCGATGCGGACAGAGGGGTGGCGTCCCAGCGCGAGCTTATTCGCCACCCTGCATGACGCACACTGTCGACCCAGAAAGGTTGACGGGGCGGTGTCCAACTTCGGCGGTGTGGACTTCGTGCTCCGGGCGTCATGCGCGACATTGTTCCCTGTGCCAGCCTCGTCAGGGCAATGGGCGGCCGGCTGGACGCGGTGGTGGTTCTATTACACTGTGACCGACAAGAGCAGAATGCATTGCCGAGGTGGGCCGATCTCGTTTAACAGCACGCCGAGCCTGAAGGCGGAGATCGACGACACGCAAAAGCTACAGAGCCTTGTCGGTGTCGCCCGTCGAATGAGCGTGCGCGACCTAGCCGAGGAGTTCACGATGTATGGGGCGGCGCCACTCTCCTCCCGGGGGAAGTATGTTGGATAGAATGGCCCCCGCGAGGACGGGTTCGACCCATCCGTGTCTCGCCTGCTGCCACCCTCCGCCCCTTGTAAGTCGCCCAGCACGCTTTACGCGCGCCATTGTATCTGTTTGGCTTCCGCCTGACTGACGTGATCTCCTGCGCAGTGGCTCGGCTAGAAGATGCGGAGCGCGCGGTTGCGGCGCTCCTCGGCCCGTACACGCTTAAGGAGCACCGGGCTCGCGAGGCCGCAGTCAAGGCGGCTAAGCAGGGGCGGGTAAACCGCACCTGCGAGGCTGTGGGCATTACCGTGCCCGAGCGTGCGGTGCCGGAAGAGCTTCCCGCCGGGACTCCGGGCGCTCAGGACGGTGATAGCCCTACGGGGGTGCTATCTTCATGACGCCGGGCCCGTTCCCCGGCTGCCGTATGCGACCCGGCAGCCCCCCCGGCGGCTAGCCCAGCTGAGACGGGGCGTGCGACCGGCGGTGGGCCTGGCCATACTGCTTCGGAGGGGCGCACCGCCGCAGATCCCCCGGCACCTTCTGCCGACGCCCACGAGCCCGTGCTCGGGCTCGCGGCCATCGTTGAGTTGGAACTCGCCAACCCGGGGGGTGGCGTCGTTCCTGGCGAGCAAACCACGGTGGAAGGTGCGTTATCAACCGCAGCGGCCGACGAGGGCGTGCCCCCTACAGAGGAAACCGTGGGGGCGACAGTGACCGGAGCTGGTCCTGCCGTGGAAGAATCGCCTGTGCCACCGCAGGCGAAACGCCCTCGGACGCAGTCCCCGCCGCCAACGAGGGGTCGGTACGCTGTTGCGGGGCCTTGCCGCGGGATTACGGCGTCTGGCGCGGCCGAGAAGACCTTCTCCCCGAGCGCCGAGGCGCCCGCCTCCCCCTGGGCGATCGAACCGGCGCCACTTCCTACCACGACGAGGGGCGCAGGAGGTAGGTGTGAGTCCCTTTCTTCACCTGACTTCGCGAGACTCTCTCCGATCTGCTCGCTCATTCTGCCGACATCAGGCGAGACGACGTCTCCCGTACGTGGCGAAGGATCAAGCAGCGGAGGTATGCGCGAAGTTGGGAGCCTTGTGCAGGATGCCCCGCAGGTGTCCGCTGCTGCTGACGTGGCCGTGGCCGCGATAATTCTGGGCGCGTTGGGGCCGGGGCTCGCTCGCTCGGACTTCCTCCCTCGCCCGGAGATATTCTGCGACCTCACCGCAGCCGCAGAGCGTGCCGACCACGGCCTCAACCGAGAGGTGTTGTCGTCATGCGCGGGGGACCTCCTAGCGCTCGCGCTGCAGGCCTCCGAGATGAGGGTAAATATGTGTGCTTCAGCTTGTAAGGTACTGCTGGATGCCTGCTGATTTGTTGTTTCTGCCAGACGCTCGCCCTCGGCCGGTCCTTTGACGAAGCCCGCGTTCGGGAGCGGAGGGCTCTGGAAGCCAACCTCCGCGAAGCAGACACTGCTCTCGCCGCGAAGGATGAAGAACTTCGCGCGCTGGAGGGCGCCTTGGTGGCAGCACAACTCGATGCCATGGAAGCTCGGAGCGCCGCGGCTGGGGAGCGCGCCGCCTTCGTGCAGCAGATCGCCGTCCTAGAAGGGGAGAAGGCCCAGCTGGCGGAGTCTGCTGCCGAGAACCACCTCGTCTTGGAAAACGCGTCCCTGTCGGCATGGCGGGCCATGGAGTCTCTGAACCAGACCCTCCGAGATCTGTGCGTCCGAGTGCCGGACACTACGCACAGGCCGGAGGCCCTGTCGGAGACGCTCGGGCTGATCGAGGAGGGGGCCGGCGTTGCTCTTCGTGGCGCCAGGACCTTTGGCGAGCACTGCAGCTATGTTGGTGCATGCTTCGCCCTCGCCCTGCTTCATACTCGTGGGTGTAGGCATACCCATGAGCTAGCGAATCCTCAATTGGATCCTCCCGACCGCCCAGAGGTTATGTCGGACACCATCCGCTCCATCGGGCCTAGCCTGCAGAACTTCCATCAACGGATCTGGGGCCGCTTCGGGGAAGGTGCAGCGAGGGTCGCCGTGCAGCAGACGTTGCATGGGGAGGGGGACCTCCTCCAGTGGCTTGCAGGGGTCCTTCAGCGCCGCGGCGACGACGGCACAGGCTCGTCCGCACCGTGCCAAGGCTGAGCGGTTGGCCGGGTAGGGCAGGGGGATGATGTACTGGTTCTTATGCTTGTAACCATGTAACCCCTTTGCTTTTATAATGGAACCAACTAGTACCTTATGCTTGGTGTTACCTGCCGTCGAACGCGGAGGGCAGGTCTGCGCATCTCGTTTATACTCCGTGGAGTGGCGCGTGCGGAGGCGAACCTCGACGCTACGGCTTCCTTTATAGTCCGGAGACTTGCGCGTGCGGAGGCGGACCTCGACGCTCCGTCTTATTTAAAGTCCGTGGACTAGTGCGCGCAGAGCTAGGCTCGACACTACGACTTCTTTATAGTCCGGAGACTCGCGCGTGCGGAGGCGAACCTCGACGCTACGTCTTTTTTAAAGTCCGTGGACTAGTGTGCGCAGAGCTAGGCTCGACGCTACGACTTCTTTATAGTCCGGAGACTCGCGCGTGCGGAGGCGAACCTCGACGCTACGTCTTATTTAAAGTCCGTGGACTAGTGCATGCGGAGCTAGGCTCGACGCTACGACTTCTTTATACTCCTTAGAGTGCGCGTGGAGGCGTCCCCCCGCTGCGTCTTATTTATACTCCGTAGAGTGCGTGCGGAGGCGGACCTCAACGCCACGTCTTATTTAAAGTCCGTGGACTGGTGCGTGCGGAGCTAGGCTCGACGCTACGTCTTATTTAAAGTCCGTAGACTAGTGCGTGCGGAGCTGGGCTCGACGCTACGTCTTATTTAAAGTCCGTGGACTGGTGCGTGCGGAGCTAGGCTCGACGCTACGTCTTATTTATAGTCCGCAGACTCTCGCGTGCAGAGGCGGATCTCGACGCTACGTCTTATTTAAAGTCCGTGGACTGGTGCGTGCGGAGCTAGGCTCGACGCTACGTCTTATTTATAGTCCGCAGACTCTCGCGTGCGGAGGCGGACCTCGACGCTACGTCTTATTTAAAGTCCGTGGACTTTATTCTGCTCAGCGCGGACAGGGGATGCTTTGGGAACAGGAACCTTTATTGAGCTCCCGTTTGCGCGGGCGGGCATCATATAACAAAGGGCTGGTGGTTCTACGCTTGCTGTCCTGCTTCTAGGCATAGTATCGCCGCAACCTGTCCGCGTTCCATGTGTGCCGGAGGGCTTGTCCTTCGAGCGTGGCGAGGCGGTATGCCCCCTTCGGCAATGCCTCCATCACGATGTACGGGCCTTCCCACTTGGACTCCAGCTTGCCGACGGTTTCCGCCTGGAGCGCCACTCTGAGAACTAGATCCCCAGGCTTGAACCCCCGCGGGCATATAGAGCGGTCTCGAGCACGTATTGTCTGTCGCGCGTACTTCTCAACATGGTGGGTTGCGTCTGCCCATATCCCGTCGAGGAGGTCCAAGGACACACGGCGCTCCTCTTCGGGTGCTTGGACGAGGATCCTCCGCGAGCCGGCCTTGATTTCCCCGGGCGTCACCGCCTCATCGCCGAAGAGGAGCCTGAACGGCGTAAATCCCGTCGGGCGCGTCACCGTTGTGCGAAGCGACCACAGAACGTTGTGAAGCTCGCTTGGCCACTTGCCCTTCGGCAATCCGACCAGGCGCTTTTTGATGGCGGCGGAGATGGCGCCATTCGCCCGTTCGACCGCCCCGTTGGACTGGGGATGCCCCACCGAGGCAAATCGGAGGGTGATGCCCATGCTGTCACAATAGTCTTTGAAAAGGGTGGCGTCGAACTGCAGGCCATTGTCAACCGTGAGCTCCCGGGGCACGCCGAAGCGACATATGATGTTTTGCCATAGGAAGCGTTGTATGGCCGCAGAAGTTACTTTGGCGAGGGCAACCGCTTCTGGCCATCTGGAGAAATACTCTAGTGCGACTACCACGAACCGGAGGTCCCCTGGAGCTCGGGTAAGTGGTCCTACTATGTCGAGGCCCCAGCGTGCCAGTGGCCACACCGGGGGAATGGGGTTGAGGCTCGTCGGGGGCCTGCGGACGATGCGCGCCATCCACTGGCATCCTTGACACCGACGGACGAGGTCCTGGGCGTCGGTGGTGGCGGTTGGCCAGTAAAAGCCTTGCCTGAACGCCTTGCCGACCAGCGACCTCGGCGCCAGGTGGGATCCGCACACGCCCGCGTGGATCTCCGCCAGGAGCTCCTTTCCCCTTCCGTCGAGAGGCAGCGCAGTAGCGGCGCGCAAACCCCCCTCTTGTAGAGTATCCCTTCGAACACCTGGAAGGACCTTGCGCGGTGCTGCAAGCGCCGAAGCTCGGCGGGGTCGTCGGGCTCGGTGATGCCTTGCAAGAAATTGAAAATGGGCTCTCGCCAATCACCTGGCCGGTCGATGCGGTGGACGAGTGCCGCGTCCCGGTTGTCTTGCGCGATGGCCGCCTGCGCTAATATCTCGTAAAACGCCCCCTCAGGGGGGGCAGTTGCTGGCTGGCCGCCTTAGCGAGGGCGTCGGCCTGCTCATTCTCCGCGCGGGGGATGGCCTTGACGGTTACGTCCAAAAAGTGCCTTTCCCTCGCCCTCACGGCCGCAAGGTACTTGGCCAACTCAGGGTCCTTGGCTTGATATGACTTGTCCACATGACCAGCCACCAAGCGCGAGTCGGTGCGGACTAGCACCCGTCTCGCGCCAACTGCCTTGAGCTTCGCCAGGCCGAAGAGCAGCGCCTCGTATTCCGCTGTGTTGTTGGTGGCGGGGAAGGCAAGGCGCGTCGAGTATAGCAAATGCTGCCCCTCGGGCGTGGCGACCACCGCCCCTACGCCTGCGCCAGCGACGCCGTAAGCGCCGTCGATCGTGAGCGTCCAGACGGGGTCATCGTGCGTCTGGACGGGTTGGGCCGGCGGGGTCCATTCGGCAAGAAAATCCGCCAGGACTTGGGATTTGATTGCCGTTCGCGAAGCATACGTCAAGGAGAAGGGGTTGAGCTCGGCCGCCCATTTGCCGATGCGCCCCGTGGACTCCTTATTGTGCAGCATCTCTGCCACGGGGAACGAGGAAGGCACTGTGATCGGGTGGGCCAGGAAATAATGTCGAAGCTTCCTGGAGGCCATGACCAGCGCGTAGGCGAGCTTCTCAAGTTCCGTGTATCTTGTCTTGGCGCCTTGGAGGGCTTCGGAGACAAAGTAGACGGGCCGCTGCATGGCGCCTTCCTCTAAGACGAGGACGGCGCTGACCGCGGTGGATGACGCGGCCAGATAGAGCAGGAGGGGAGCCTCTGGTGCTGGGGCGACCAGCGTGGGGAGGCTGGCCAGGTGCTCCTTGAGCTCGTTGAAGGCCTTCGCACAATCTCCGTCCCAACGAAATCCGTCGCACCCGCGGAGCGTTTTGAAAAATGGCAAGCCTCGTTCCGCCGCCCTGGATAGGAAGCGGCTTAATGCTGCCATGCGGCCCGCCAGCCTCTGGACCTCCCGCGTAGTCTTGGGCGGCTCCATACCCAGGATGGCGTCTACTTTGTCGGGGTTCGCCTGGATGCCCCGTCCGGAGACGAGGAAACCCAGGAGCTTGCCCGCCTGCACCCCGAAGACACATTTGTCGGGGTTGAGCTTGATGCCCGCCTTCCGGAGGTTGTCGAAGGTCTCCTGGAGGTCCCGGCCATGCAGAGCAAGCTGCCGAGTTTTGACCACTACGTCATCGACATAAGCTTCGACGTTCCTCCCGAGCTGGGCGGCCAGGGCAATAGCGACGAGGCGGGTGAAGGTAGCGCCGGCATTCTTCAAGCCAAAGGGCATTCGGACGAAGCAGAATGTCCCAAGTGGTGTGATGAAACTGGTCTTCTCTTCGTCGTCTTCGGCCATGTATACCTGGTGATAGCCAGAATAGGCGTCCAGGAAACTCATGAGTTCGCACCCAGCAGTGGCGTCGACCAGCTGATCGATGCGCGGCAAGGGGTAATTGTCCTTCGGGCACGCCTTGTTGAGTGCTGTGAAGTCGATGCACATGCGCCAGGCCCCGCTGGCCTTTTTGACTAGCACCGGGTTAGCAAGCCACTCTGGGTGGTGGACCTCGCGGATGACCCCGGCACGAAGAAGCTTCGCGACCTCCGTTTTGGCCGCCTGCTGCCGATCCATTGACATGCGCCGAAGCCATTGCTTGACCGGCTTGGCGTCGGGGCAGACCGCCAAGCGATGCTCGATTACTGCTCGATCTACGCCCTTGATATCCTCCGGGGACCATGCGAAAATGTCAACGTTGTTCTGAAGCACTCGGAGCAGATCCCGTTCGACCCCCGGAGGGAGCCCCTCGCCGATGGACACAAACTGTCCCTCCGCTTGGAGTGGCACCTTCTTGACTCCGCCCTCAGGCCGAGGCTTGGGCGTCCATCCAGGGGCGGAGGGCCCGTCGCCGCGCGCACAGGAGAGAGCATGCACCGAGCGATGCGGAACGCGGCTGCCGACCTCAGCCCGTCTGGCCAGGTCCTGATCGCCGAAGACGGTGATAACGCCCTCCGGGCCCGGGAGCTTCACGCACAAAAACGCATAGTGTGGGATCGCCTCGAAAGAGTTGATGGCGGGCCGACCCAGTATGGCGTTGTAGGGATGCGAGATATCGACGACGTCGAAGATGACATGCTCGGTCCGGATGTTACCCTTGTTGCCCTCTTGACGAAAAGTGACCGGAAGGGACACGTGCCCCAAGGCCTGCAGCGGTTGACCCCCGAAACCTTGAAGTGGGGCTCCTGGCTGCTCTAGCCTGCTTCGTGGGATCCCCATACGGTCGAGGGCCTCTGCGAACAAGATATTCGCGGAGCTTCCCCCGTCAACATGGACGCGCCTGACGTCACAACGTGCTATATGGGCCTAGATGACTAGGGGGTCTTGGTGAGGGTACTCCACACCCCTGGCGTCGTTCAAGTCGAAGGTGATGTTGCGGGGCGACATCCATAGTTGCGGCTGCTCCCCGGGAGCTTTTAAGGAGGAGCCTCCGATGATGACGTTGACGGTGCGATGCTGCGCGCCCTCCATTGGGGGCGGGGCCCGAGACCCGGCCGTCACCCCCCGCAGCTCCATGACGGCAGCGCATGCCCTTGTGTAATGATTGCCGTAGCCGTGCACCTCGCACCACTTGCCATAGTGCAGGAACTCTTGTTCTGCCTGGGGTTGGCCGTCGTAATCGAGTCCGCCTTCCGACCCCCGGCCTCCCCTCCGTGAGGCGGGGTCGGGTCCTCGGCGGGTGCCCTCGGTGTCGCGGACATGACGGGCCGCCTGTGTCCTGCGCTGGCGGCGCCGAGGCTTACGCCCGCTCCTTGAAGAGCCTTCCTGTACCTCGGTGTCGCCGCCTCGGGGAGGGCCTCTGCGAGGTTCTCGGCCGCGACCCTGCTTCGAGGGGGGCCCACCCGCCCCCGCCTCACGCGGGGGGCGCTCCCCCTGGACGAGGTCGAGGGCGGTGATGCTGCGCCTTCGCGCATCCTCCTCCGCCCGCGCGTACTCATCCATTTTGTCGAAGAGTTTGACGACTGTCTTGATTGGCCTCCGCGCGTTGTACTCGGCCATCGGGCCCGGACGAAGGCCCTGTATGGCTGCATTAACGACGGTGGTTTCATTAATGTCTTTCACCTGGCATCGAATGTTGGCGAAGCGCTGGAAGTAGTCCCAGAGCTTCTCCGAGGGTCCTTGCTTCACAGCGAAGAGCTGGTCCGCATCGACTTGCTCGACGCAGTTTCCTTGGAAGCTGCTTTGAAGGCGGCCGCGAAGCTGCTCACACGCGTAGATGGAGCCCGGCTCTATGGTAAAAAACCAAGAGAGTGCCACTCCTTGCAGCGCGAGGGGGAGTCCCTTCGCCTTCGTGGTGTCATCTCCGCCCGCGGCCTCGATCGCGGTTTCGTACACGCGCACGAACTCGCGAGGATCCGTGTCGCCTTTGAACGGGTTGGTGATGCTAGGGAACTTGAAGTCTTCGGGCCACGCCGCCTGCTGCAGCCCCGCCGAAAACGGGGACTCCGGATCTACGCACCTCAACGGCACACGGCTGGACGTGGGGGCTTTGCGGCTGTCCGCCTTCTCCGGCGCGGGCTCGAGCGCGATTACTGGCGCGACCTGCTGGCTCCAAGCCTCTTGTATATCGTGGATGGCTCCGCGAAGGTCTCCTAGTTCCCGCTGGAACGCGTTGAGGGCTGCTAGTAGGGCGCTTTCCACCACAGGTGCTGGCGGGTCCGCCGGAACGCCCAGCGGACGGGTCGGTGCGGGGACCATCGCCTCGCGAACTCCAGATCCGCCGGATGGTTCGTTGCGGTTCCCCCCGGCCGTCTGATCCGCGCTACCGGCGAGGGTGGCGGGGGCTGTCGCCGCAGTACCCGCGACGGGGTTGGATGTCGTTGTAGCGGCGCCGGCGGGGTCGGTTGTTGCAGCGCGAGCGTCGATGCCTGCGACCACTGTGCCTACGCCGCCGCCGACTCCTTCGGCGGCCGGTGCCGAAGCCCTGGTATTCGCGCGCCGCTCCGGCCCAGCCGTCTTCTTTCCCTTTGCCGTTGCTGGTGAAGCTTTTTTCGGTGCCATCCTTCTTCTTCGGTCTTCAGGCTTGTCCTCGTCCTCCCCACGGACGGCGCCAACTGTTTTGGCTACAGACCAAACAGAGAGAGATGGTAGTGGAGAGTGATGAAGATGAATGTAATGGCCTGGTCCTTCCCATGGCTTACTCATACATATATATACACATGAGGAGTGCTTTTACAGCTATACCCTTACATCTGGTTATCCCCTCTGGGGGCAGTTATGTCATTACACATGGCCTATTCTGGGCCTTATAATCTCCTACCAGGCCTGCTGGGTTTAGGTGGGGGCCACCCCTACGACAAAATCAGTTCCAAATTTTGCTAGAACCTGATTAGTTGTATACTTGGGAAATAGGGAAAAAAAAGGTTACATCCATGCAAGAAGTAGAGCATGATATTGGTTCTCTACATGGCAACATCAAGATTTGCTTACGTTTGCTATGGATATTTTCGTCTTTCTCATATGCCTGCCGTAGAAGACATGCTAATGCTTGTGTCGTATGATGTTGTGTGAATTCTTAAATATGTGCAACTAAATAGGGATGAAGATTTATCTGTTTGGAGGCTCATTTCCAATGGTTTACACTATTAATAGTTATACTTTAGTTTTGGGGTATCATTATTCCAGATGTTTGAAATTACTTTCTCTCCTAAAATACATATATTCCTTTGGCTGATGTTAATAATAAATTTCTTAGACTGATATTTTTTGCTCAAAAAATAATAAATTGCTCAAGTGATAATGAAAATAAAAGTCGACATGTGGATGATCCTTGTTACATCTTATGTGGGGAACCTGAATATGTGTGATTGTGTATCGTTTTTTTCTGAGAATGTGCAGTAGCTAAATATGCTTGACAAAAATTTCAAGGATTTTTGAGAAACACATTGGTATGAGTATCAATAAGGAACATGGCAAACTATCCTAAAGGTAAGTGCCTTCCTTATTGATCTGGTTTTTGCATATGGACAACTCCGCTCTGACGAACTACTGCTACGAGCAATCTTAAAATACTTGCTGTGCGGGGAAAGGATAGATGCTTCAATTCTATTGGAATATTTACTAAAAATACCATCTATAAAGATGTTAGATGTCTTATATACTGTCGAATGATCTTTTGTTTGTATTCATGTTGGACAAGAAACATTTGTTCACATTTTGATTTATTTATTACTCCGATTGATTTTTATAGGGAGTAGTGAGATATGTTTCGCCTGATATGTGCGCGAACGAGAATTGATATTTATTGTTCTATCTACTGATATGCATCATCCTTTTTTGGATTTCATTACAACACATGGACACCCTACTAGTCTTCTACAAATGCTAGTTGTTGATTTGTTATCTGCTACTAGTCTTTCTACAAATGCTAGTTGTTGATTTGCTATCTGCTCTCCTATCTAGAACAGATAACAAGTTGTCATGTGCCTGGCATGTTGGCGTGCGGTGGAACAAGGGCCTCGCGCACCGCAGAAAAATAATGGGGCGTCCAGGCTGGCGTTACAGGCGGGCCGACCGGGGAATATGTATTCATCGGCAAGGATGAGGTGGATGGATCTGAATGGTAGCTGCATGCATGCGCGCCCAGCTCAGATGCCAGGCTACGGCACAAGAAAGAGGGCCTTTTTCTACGCCCATTTGCCAGATCCTTTTTTTTTTTGGAGATGGCCATTTGCCAGATCTTGGAACTCGCCTAGCCTCGCGCGTCTAGATTCCAATCGACCCATCCAACGTATTTAAATTATGCTACCACTGTTTTTTTAATATAACTAGTTACGTACCCGTGCGTTGTAACGGAACTCATTAAATATATAGAAAATTGTACTATAGAAAAGAGTTGCTCTGATCGGTTGGAAAATAGAGAATGATGAGAAGTTGAGTGAATAAAGTGATTGGAGAAGAATGGACGTACAACTATCAACTCATTCTTTTATAATAGTAATGATTTTTCTTCTTTCTCTCTGGACATGGTATTGCTGCGGAGTGCACACCTGTACCGGCTGTTGGATCGACGTGGTGACCTGAAGATCGAACGTCCAGATTGACCGCGGCGGTTGAAGGTTTTTCCTTGAGGAAATGCTAATGAGATACGCTCGTGCAGGTGAGATGCGTCCTGCTTGGGTTGTGTCCGGAGCAAGTTATGGTGTCACGGTCACATACATTACTACTAGTCAAGTGGGGACATGTTGGTGAACCGCGAAAGTAATGGATTAGCTGTTGGCCACTCGGCGCCGGCGGTGTGGACGTCGAACTGACACACGAGATAAACAGCCGGGGACGGTGGTCGATGAGTGACGATGACAGTTCATTTCAGCAGATGAAACCTTCTTGTCGTACAAAAGCAAACGAAGGAATCGTAAACGAAACATTTGCGGGGGGATTCCTCGCAGCGCACCGCAGCCACGTCGCCCCCTCGCTCCGTCCGCGCGCCGCGTGCCCCCCCGGTTTTTGGTACGGCTGGGGGAGGCAAATCCCTCCAGTTTTTTCGAAATTACGTAAAGGTCCTTTTTCCTCGCAAAAAGGTCCCTGCGCCCAGTTTTTTCCCAAAAAAAATTTGGATGGCGACCCGCGAGTTTCCAAAATTACGTATAGGTCCTTATTTACTTACTTACAGGTCCTTGCAGGTCCTCGGTTTTTTGCAAAAAAATCCTTTTGTTTTTCTGAAAACACGTACGGGTCCTCGATTTTTTTTTGGAAGCTCCCTGCGAATTGTCGTCTCTTTTGCTTCGGTTCACACGGTGGCTGGCGTGGCGTGGCGCCACGCCTGCGTGGCTAGTTAATTTAAACCTTGTCTGCCAGATTGTAAAGTGAGGCTAGGTTTTGCTGGGCCAACAGGCCCAATGAGAGCAGCTTCGAATGAAGTGTAAATACGACGATCCTGCAAATGCTGGCCTGAAATTGATCGGCAAACACAGCCTAGTAACATGAACGTACATGGGCTTGCTATCTAAAAAGAGAGTCCATCTCTAGCAACTGAAGAGGCCCATACACATGCAAGCTTTATATATTGCGCTGGAGGAAAGGGACTGGCGAGAGAGATAGCGGCCCATTTGGCCTACAATGTACAAGTAAGCTAAGGCACCGCTAGTTGTTCTGGTTTGCTCGGTCCCGTTCGTATCCCCGTTGAGAATCTGTGGTTGGCGAATCCAGAACAATTTTTCTTAAATAAGAGAGATAGATTAATTATAGAATAATATAAAAAAATATACGATTGAACATAGAGAGATAAGGGAACTGTTAGACCATGTGATGGTCGTGATTAATGTGATGATAAATAATTGATATTTAGATTGCTTTGGAATTTGCGTTTGCGAAAGTTTCATTCGATCGTAGTCATAGGTTTTGAATCTGAGTAGTTTCAGTCAGCTCCGAGTGGTTTTGGTTGCTCCGAGTGATTTCGATCAATTCTCAATCGGCTCCGAGTAGTTCTGAGTGGCTCCGAGTGGTTTTGATCTACTTCGGGTGGTTTTGTTCTGCTTCGAGTAGTTTTCGGTGTCTCCAAGCAGTTTTTCTCCGCTCCGAGTGGGTTTCATTGCCTCTGAGTGGTTTTGCTTCTCTCCGAGTGTCGCTGTCGGGTTCGAGTAGTTTCGGATCACTTCGAGTGATCGCTGACGGGTCCGAGTAGTTTCAGATCATTCTGAGTGCTGCAGTCAAGTGGTCGCTGTCGGGTCCGAGTAGTTTTGGATCACTCCGAGTGACACATCGGACGGCTTTCGAATAGCTGTGGAGGATCGGACAGCGTTCGAGTACCACCAGAGGATCGAATGGTGTTCGAGTGGCCCAGGAGAATCGAACGACGTTCGAGTACTCCCGGGCAATCGGACGGGCTTTGAGCGAAGTGATCAATGATTAGAGCACAGACCAGTCAAAGCTACAGGGTTTTCGTATGACCGAAGTTACAGTGATCTGGTCGAAACTGTACGGTCAAATGAATAGTGCCTAGAAGTGAACAGTGATTCGATTGATACTCAAAGAGTACTGTAGCAGTGGTCGGTACTCAGAAGAATATTGTAGCAAAGCACGGCTTGACGACCACGACAGGCTTTGACCACGGTAACTCGACTATGGCATTCTGACCATGACAAACTTTGACCACATCAGGCTTCGATCACGGCAACTCGACTATGGCATTGTAACCACGACGGACTTCGACCACGTTAGGCTTCGACGACGGTAACTCAACTATGGCATTCTGACCACATACGACTTTGACCACTAAAATTGGTCGTAAGCTACAGGGAACTGGATGGACGTCATAAGATCATCTGCTACAGGTAAGTGTTCATGGTTGTAGCTACAACACTTTCTCATGGTTGTGGCTACAGTTCTTTTTCATGGTCGTAGCAGTACTACTCGATAGTCGTAGACTTTACTAGTCATACTCGATAGTCATAGATTTTACTGGTCGATGGTCGTAGTCTTTGTGATCGATGGTCGTAGACTTTGTCATCGATAATCCTAGACTTTGTGGTCGATGGTTGTAGACTTTGCAGTCGATGGTCATAGACTTTATAAGCGATAGTTGTAGTCTTTGCAGTCTGTGGTCGTAGACTTCACAGACTACTGTCACTCATAGACTTGTGGACTGCTATCATTGGCTTCAATTTTCTGGTTGGTTGTTGTAGATTACACGATTGGTAGTCAAAAGCTTTGCGATCGGTTGCCATTGGCTTCACGGTCAGTACAAAGTGCTTTACTTCTTGTGATATTCGAGCACTCATGTTAGGCCAGTGGGATGACTGGCTAGTGCATGGTAATCAGGTGGTCATGGTACTTGGTAGTCAGGAAGGCTTGGTATTTGATGGTCGGTGAGAGGTAGTCATGGGTGTTGCAATTGATTGTCTGAGACTTGTGGTATGTGATCGGTACTCGGTTGTGGTACTCATTGGTTCTCTGGTCAGTAGCGGTGATGTTATTCTTGAGTGTTTTGAGTAAAGTGATGGTAATTCCCGAGTACTTGTGGTTTTCAAGTACTCATTGGGCTAGCGATTGTAATGTATTGTCTGAGGCTAAGTTTTGGAAAGTGGTGGTTTTAGCGATCGTAATGAGTGATCTGAGGCTGATTTATGAATTGCGATGAGGTGAGTGGTCATGGATGGCTTGGTTGGTGTTGATGGCTAATTGTGATGGCTGATTGAGGTTATGGTTATATGTGTGCGTGCTGATGACAGTCATGTTGGGAAGAACTTGTGTCAAAAAAAATATTTTTTTGGTCTGTGCATGTGCATATGAGCGTGGTTTAATCTATCATGCTAGAGATAGAAAAGTTTAGAGCTTCAAATTATTGTTTTCAAGACAGTATAAGTTATGGGTGCCTTAATATTAGTGTAATATAACCCAGTTTCAAATGAAGGAAGTCTTTCTAATACCATTTTTCTATTTGCTTCACGCTTTGTAATGAGCAGGTATTCCTTACCATACTCTTCTTCAATTTTAATGTGGAAACTATTAGCACGAATATCCTTGAAATTTAGAAGAGTTTTAGTCGATTCTAGGTACAATTAGACTTCTTGAATGACCAAAGTTATGCCCATTGAGAGTATAATTGTGGCTCTTCCTGAGACTATTATATAAGAATTGCTACCGACGATTGTTGTAAGGCTGCCAGCATTCTTGCTAATCGACTGAATTTTTTTTGTCTTTCTCAAGATGGTATTTATTGTGTCACTGTTAGCTAAGAACATTTTCTTCATAGGGCGCTACACGTGTTCTAATATAAAGTACTTTATTAATATGTAGTAGGAGGCAATCAACATATAAATAAAATACTATAAAAATGGAGAGTGGTATCTCCGAGCCGTTGCTGCCGTAAAGACATGCACGGGGCAGCAATAAGATTTCTGGACAGCGCATATCTGCGCAACCGCTCGCTTCGCTGCGGCATATACGTTCTGCACTGTATTGAGTCTGCGCTGCTTCCTATTTTTTCTCACACCCAACTATATCGACTTGTTTAAATTCTGTTTCTATATATATTTTGAAGTACAACGATTTGTCTATTATTAGCATTGATTTATGCATTATTAGTTATTTGTGATATTTGTCTTCTAGTAAATTCTAAAATTAAAATATTATTCATATTTCTAACAGTTTTTTCTCTGTAACTGTCTACTTCATGATTGTACCCCTCCTGCATAATGAAATACGAACTCCGTTTTCTCGCGTAAAAAAACGCACCGCTTGCATTTCAAGAGGTTTTATAGGTTATCTTGTCGGTTCGTTAGTAGGTTCGGGGATGTGACGTGATCTTCTTGGACTGTACATTGGGTTCTAGGAGTTGATGATGTGGCATTTTTCTTGCATTATATGTATTTTTGGTAAACATTTTGAGAAACTCGACATACTCTGAAAAGGAACGGTTTCACTGTTCGTACATTTGCATACGAATCTCTTGTGAACCAGGAGGTTCGATCGGGAGACCACGGAGCAGCGAACATCCCGTTCTTGACTTCTTGTTTTTACTTTTCACGTACATGCTGCTCACGTGCTGCCATTTAGCACCAGTCGCCTCACGATCTAGTCTAGAAAGAAAACGTCAGTATCCAAATTCCAATACTAAAATACTCATTCTAGGAGTAAAAGAGAAAAGAGAGCGACTAAAGCCTGAACTTTGACGCGCAGAAGACACATCTGGCCCCGTATCACACAGCGAAGCTCCAAGAGGCCACAACCTATTTAAAACGTTTTAATTTTTAACGTGATTTTATCTTATTTTTTATTTTATCTTTATATTATTTATAAAATATAACGATGTTTTTTATTTCTTTTTTGTTTTTGTTAGTTACATAACTTAGTAAAAGACACGTTACTTTAAAACAGGAGCCTAAAGACCGCGCCATGCCCTATCTCTGCTGCCTCTAACGAGGAGGCAACCCGAGCAGCATAATCTATATATAATAGTCTGTCTTGTAAAGGTATCTCTATAACTTTTATCTCATTTAAAGAGAGCATTAGAGACAACCTCTCTAATCGTAAATCATTGCTCTAACTATTTTATACTATTTTTATCATAACTTCTTGCCTCCCATGCTCTCACTATTTATATTGGTTTACAGGTTTAAATCGTCTCTTGTATAAAAACAACATATTATCTCTCATCGTATCTTATCTTATACGTAAAATTTTACCTATTTAATATAGCTAAGACAGCTAATATAATTATATAGCACTGATAAAAGCTGTCCAAGCAATGTTACACCGCGCACCCGCCGTGTTTACGCTACAGTATCCACACGCCGCTCCCACGTCGCCGACACGGCTGCTCTGACCGACTCCTCCCCAGCCACAGCAGAAAAGCGCAGAACAACGGAAAATGACGAGGAAAGTGAGGACAGAATCAGGGAACGCCGTCCACAGATCGAGAAGCTTCCGTTGGTACGTCACGAGCTGACAGTTTCTAGCTCACGTCGCCCTCGCCAAGGCCGGGGCTTTCTACGGTCACGACCCGAGTCGGAGTGTCGTGTTCTTAGTTCTTACTGGTGCTTTCGACGTCCACTGGGCCCCATAATGATAGACACGTACTGCCGCCTTGTGAACGAAGAAGAGGTGTTCAAAGCACCCATTATTCACACACGATGGTTACTCTTCTACTTTTGAGCGTATACTAGTTTACTAGCTGAATGAGCGCGGCGCACGTCGCGCTAGCCACCGTGTGAACCAAAGTAAAAGAGACGACAATTCGCTGGGAGTTTCATAAAAAAAAAATCAAGGACACGCACGTAATTTCGGTAAAATCGAAGGACTTTTTCGTTAAAAACTGAGGACTTGTAAGGATCTGTACGTAAGTAAATAAGGGCCTATACGTAATTTTGGAAACCCGCGGGGCGCCATCCAGAAATTTTTTAAAAAAAACTGGTCGCAGGGACCTTTTTGTGAGGAAAAAGGACCTTTACGTAATTTTCAAAAAATACAGAGAAAATCCCTCTGCTGGCCGTACCGAAAATCCCCCGCCACGCGCCGGCCGGAGCGCGCGGCGGGGTGACGTGGGCGCGCGGGCGGGCGCGCATTCCCCCTGGTATAATGAAGGGAGTATTCTATGCGTGTCCAACCCATCTTACATGCCCCTGCTTCGCACGAAGACTAGGCCAACTAGTAATGCCTAGGGCAACTAATCAATAAATATAGATTTCTTATTAATACTTGAATAATTCTTTTTGTTTTATCCATAACTTTTAACTGGCAGCTTCGATTCATGAACGGTTTTCACCAGTAGCTTACTGATGACGAGAAGAACATAATGATATAAGACTCGCTAATAAATAATAAATGCATATACGTTGTATTAAAAATTGAAGGAGCGCCAAAAGGGTGCAACAAAAGCACTAGGCATATCCCAACATAGTAAAACCTATCTGTGCGTCTACTGTGTCATCGCAATGGAATTACATTGATCTCTTTGAGTGTTTATTGCACCTCTATCGCATATTTACTAGGGATGGCAATCGGGCACGACGGGTATGGGTAGTGCTCGCCCATACCCGTACCCGCGACCCCGATTTATGCCCACGGGTATACCCACGAAGGACGACGGGTGAAAAACCTCACCCATACCCGTCACCCGCGGGTACCCGTTGCCCGTGGGCATACCCGTTTACCCGCGAACTGAGAGTCATCATCTGAAAGTTGAATTAATGAAAGGTACATATAAGCAATAGCTATTGCTAGAAAATATAATAGCTATCAAAAAAGTTTATAACAATCAATAGCAATTAGAGATATGAAAAAGTTTATAACAATCAATAGTAATTAGAGATATTGCTATGACTGCGCTACCTATCAATCTATATCGTGGGTAAACGGGCGGGGCGGGTACGGGTGGAGCTTACCCATACCCATGCCCGTTTACCCGATGGGTAGAGTGTCCAATAAATATATTGCAACCTCCTTCTGCACTTATAGCACCGTTACAAGATATTTACAATGACCTCATTGTGACTTTAATAAATATGTACAATATATTTGATGCGACTTTTTTGTGCTTTTACTATAGCACTACAAGAGATTTACTGTGACCTTCTTTTTTAGGAAATTACTACAATCTTTTTGTTCATTTACTACATCTTTACAAGAAAGACGCTATCATGCTTAGCATTACAGTACTCATTATACCTTTACTATGTTTTTATTCGAGATTTACTACCATGCTGAGCGTAGAGGGGCAGGTGGAGAGAGAAACGTGGGTTAATTGTAAACTTTAAACGACGATATCTCCTAGAACATTTATCCTATTTACAATTTGTTTGAAGCGTTTTGTTGAAAAAATATGCTTAACAAAAAGAGATTCATGATGAATATGTTTTAACTCTACATAAACAATTGCTGCACCGAATGTTTAGATTTACTAAACCTAAGTCGCAATTATTGCACCATCTGAACACGAAAAAGATGGGTAGAGAGCAACATAGGGGTTGACGGAGGTGGGAGGTGGTGGGTTTTCTTTGACCAAGGTGGGATGTGTATTTTGACTTATGAAAGGTGGTGAAGTGTACAATAACTTATTCTACACTCAGTTGTAAAATAGTGTGTGTGTGTGTGTATAGTGATGCGGGGTGCCCAGTTTTTTTAACGTAGAATCGTTGATAACTTGTGCAACTAAAAGAGAACGCCGTGTCCAATACGCTACCAATGCAACAACATCTGACGAATGAACTCACTAAACCACACAATTGATTGATTTCCACTTGACCACACGGAAGTGGAAGCAATGCTCTTGCAAATCAAAAAAGAAAAGCAAGAACAAAGGCAAGAGAGCATACAACTCTAGGCAAGTACTTAGCCGGCAGCTAAAATCCTAGAAGAATGCACAAATCAATCTATTTTCTTGAATAAACATGATCTAAGCCCAAAAAAAGCATGAATACATGGGTTTGTATAACCCTTAGGGTTAGGGTCGGCCACAATGTATCCAAACTGACTCTAACTCATCCTTATATGTATTGGACTCAAACTCACACAAAAAGAAAACCTAAATTTATAGTCGTCACACTGTTGCGGCCATAGCAGCATGACCACAAGGTTTCCAACAAGCACAAGAACACTCGAATCAGATTTTGTTTGTGAAAATTATGGTATTTTATTACGGGTGTTGTGGGCTGTCTCGAACCGAATCCGAATTAAGTTCTGAGTTGATTCTAAGTTTGAATTCGGTAGGACTTGTGGAAAATCTGAATAGGGCTTGGAAATCTTATGCAGAACTTGGGCTTTGGATTTTTGGCCTTCTCCTCTTTTCCTTTTTCCTTTTCCTCCTCTTCCACGTATGCTTCCTCTCTTCTCCTCTTGGTTGCACTACTCTTCTTGCTTCCATGTGCTCAGCCGCCTCCTCTTCTTCATGCTTGATACTTGGTAGCTTTTCTTGAGTTATTAGCATATGAAATCCATGCTCTTCCTCACTTGCATTGGACCCAGCCCCCTCACATCCCTCTTAATTTCAAATGCTTTCATTTTGTCAAACCTAAAAATATATAAAGTATTTGCATTAAGTAGTAACCAATTTTCATGTAAATCACAAGTAAATTCACTAAGAAACAAATTCACCTATTAGTTAAGTGATTGGCTCTATATCTTGCCATTGAACCCTAATGCAAATCATGATTAACATCTTGTAGACGTGAAGAGATAGATGATGCACTAGTGTTGGGGATGTCCTCATCAATGTGTATGTATAGAAAAAATGCATTTTACTCCCAGGTGTAGTTACTCCTTGTCGGAACCCGGAGCAACGACTCCTGGATCCTCTGTGTAAATTGCACTAGTCCAGGATCAGCTAGTGCACACAGCGTACAACAAAGATAAATATCAACCATAATGACATTTATTAACTGAATATGGGCATGAATGCCAAAGTTTACATCAACGGCACATAAGCCAAAATTAAGTAATAAGCAGCGGAAGAAAGACCCGTTGCGGCGGCTCGTATGGGGCTACCCCTTGGGTGCTCCACGTGGGCTCCGGCGGGGGGCCGAGGAGGCAGAGCTCGAGACCCGGCCGTCACCCTCCGCAGCTCCATAACTGCGGTGCATGCCCTTGTGTAATGATCACCGTAGCCGTGTACCTCGCACCACTTGCCATAGTGTAGGAGCTCTTGTTCCGCGTGGGGTTGGCCGCCGCAATCGAGTCCGCCTTCTGATCCCCGGTCCCCCCTCCATGAAGCGGGGTCGGGTCCTTGGCGGGCGCTCTCGGTGTCGAGGACATGGTGGGCCGCCTATGACCTGCGCTGGCGGCGCCGAGGTTTATGCCTGCTCCTTGAAGAGCCTTCCTGTACCCCGGTGTCGCTGCCTCGGGGAGGGCCTCCCCGAGGCTCTCGGCCGCGGCCCTGCTTCGAGGAGGGACCACCTGCCCCCACTTCGCGCGGGGAGCGCTCCCCATGGGCGAGGTCGAGGGCGGTAATGCTGCGTCTTCGCGCATCCTCCTCCGCCCGCGCATACTCGTCCATTTTGTCGAAGAGCTTGGCGACTGTCTTGATTGGCCTCCGCGCGTTGTACTCGGCCATCGGGCCCGGACGAAGGCTCTGTATGGCTGCATTAACGACGGTGGTTTCATTAACGTCTTTTACTTGGCATCGAATCTTGGCGAAGCGCTTGAAGTAGTCCCGGAGCTTCTCCGAGGGTCTTTGCTTCACAGCGAAGAGTTGGTCCGTGTCGACTCGCTCGACATAGTTTCCTTGGAAGTTGTTGTGAAGGCGGTCGCGGAGCTGCTCCCACGCGTAGATGGAGCCCGGCTCTATGGTAAAGAACCAAGAGAGCGCCACTCCTTGCAGCGCAAGGGGGAGTCCCTTCGCCTTCGTGGTGTCGTCTCCGCCCGCGGCCTCGATCGCGGTTTCGTACACGCGCACGAACTCCCGGGGGTCCGTGTCGCCTTTGTACGGATCGATGACGCTAGAAAACTTGAAGTCTTCGGGCCATGCCGCCTGCTGCAGCCCCGTCGAAAGCGGGGACTCCGGATCTACGCGTCGCAGCGGCACACGGCTAGACGCGGGGGCTTCGCGAGGGTCGGGCACGGTTACTGGCGCGGCCTGCTGGCTCCGAGCCTCTTGCATATCTCGGACAGCTCCGCGAAGGTCCCCTAGTTCCCGTTGGAACACGTCGAGGGCTGCTAGTAGGGCGCTTTCCACCGCGGGTGCTGTCGGGGCCGCCGGAACACCCAGCGAATGGGTCGGTGCAGGGACCATCGCCTCAAGATCTCCAGATCTGCTGGATGCTTCATTGCGGCTACCCCCGGCCGCCTGATCCGCGCTGCCGGCGAGGGTGGCGGGGGCTACGGCTGCAGTGCCAGCGACGGGGTTGGATGTTGTTGTAGCGGCGCTGGCAAGGTCGGTCGTTGTAGTGCGAGCGTCGACTGTTGTGGTTACAGACGGTCTTCTTCGGTCTTCAGGCCTGTCCTTATCCTCCCCACGGACGGCACCAACTGTTGTGGTTACAGACCAAACAGAGAGAGAGATGGTAGTGGAGAGATGGGAGTGTTCTGCCTCATCCTCCCCCTCATCCTGATATATATATTCACATGGAGTATGCTTTTACAGTTATGCCCTTACATCCGTACCTCCCTATTAGGGGCACTTATGTCATTACACATGGTACTCTGGTTCTTATAACCTCCTAACAGGCCTGCTGGGCTTAGGTGGGGGCCACCCCTACGACAATAATAATAGATTAAAATTGCTGAATTTAATACAGTAAACAATACTTGTAATAGAAAATAATACCATCAGTGCAGGCTCCGACCCAACACCAACCTATCCACGGGCATCCCACCCTGACCATCTTTTCCAAAAGCTCACGTATGGATTCCATCCATCCACACGCTTTCACTGCGTAACTCTGATGAATTCCATCCATCCATCAGGGTCCAATCTCTCACGGATTCCATCCATCCGCAAGGTTTTCATCTCTCGTGGATTCCATCCATCCACAAGGTTTTCAAAAATATTTTGAAAAACAAAGCCTAATCCATGAAAAACTTTTACTCAGCATGCCCATGACCGTGGGCACGGCTATCCAGGATAGATTATACACTCTGCAGAGGTTGTACAGCTTTACCCACAAGACACGATCATCCTTTTGTGCCACGCGAGTTACACACTTCCTTGGGTGTGCGGCAAGGAGTCGTGACAAGGCCTTTACAATGCAAAGTCTTCAACCTGGCCGAGCCAACTCTAAGGTTTCACCCCAGTAAGGAATCCACCAGACCGGGACCCCCTCTTGAGCCTAGACGAGACTTCTCATGGCTTAACCACGCTCGCCCAAGTGAGACTTCACATGGCACCAACCACGCTCACTTTCAACCTACGACTCGACTCAGATTGTGACTTCACAAATTATTCAGCCAGGGCTGTCCCATACCAGCCATATGGTAGTACGATTAGGGCTTTGCAACAGTAGCTCACAGACCGGTCCTTAATCTGACTTAGGCCCAACCACATACCCCCGTGCACGACAATCAACCACTGCGGCTCCAACCAACAGGGCATGCCTGCACCCACCACTCGAACCAATTGCCTAAGTCTAAACCAGGTTTGATATTTTTGTTTTCAAAATATCTCATAAACTTCCTTGACTCACCAAAGTTAGGAGTACATATCATTTTATGTAAAAAGGGTCATCATTTTATGTGAAAGATATCCCAAAACAAATATTATATCTAAGCAGTCTAAGCATTTGATATAAATTCCTCTAGCCAACACTAATGTATTAACTAGAGTTTGAATCTAGGGTGACAAGGTATTGAGGAATTCAAATTCAATGGAGGGATTAACAAGTAGGCAATAACTAAATTTAAAACTGAATTGAAATGCGCTGAATAAAAATATGCATGTAATATAATTTAAATCAACATAGTTTTATTTTAAAAACTGGGATCAACATGATCAAGGAGGGTGACTCGCCTTGCTCTTCAACTTGGCTTGAATCTTCGTCGAAGAAATTTCCCGAATCGTCGAAGTCTACACGTGAAAATAACCCACCAAATACAAATAAATTAAAAATAAATTCAAATTGAACTCAAATATTTGAATTGAGGCTGGAAATGGATAGAGGAGAATTTTTGATGAATTTAGAAATTTGAACGGGCCAAATCGGAGTTAGAACGAAGGAGAACGGGCTCCGGGAAGTTTGAAAAGAGAGAAAATGGAAAATCTGAATTTTTGGAATTATTTTCCTAAAGGAAAATCAGAATTATTGCGTCAGCAAGGATTTAAATTTCTGCCGATTTATTTTTCAACGGGAAAAGGGACTTATGACGCAAGCATGACGTCAGCCCGAGAGGGGCACCGGCTGACAGTGGGC
The DNA here is from genome assembly GCA_017311315.1 of Dendrocalamus latiflorus. NCBI lineage: Eukaryota > Viridiplantae > Streptophyta > Magnoliopsida > Poales > Poaceae > Dendrocalamus > Dendrocalamus latiflorus. Next base: position 59,769,232 of record CM029663.1, on the reverse strand, counting down.
CCATGGTCTATGGACTGGGTCCACGGAGGAGAGGGGGAGGTGAGGTGGCACGGGTGGCGGGGCCGGGCTGGCGTGGCGCCGACTGGGCAGGCGCGGCCGAGGTGGCGCCGACGTGGGGTGCCACGCAGACACGGGGCACGCTGACGAGGCCTGCCGGCCGGGGCGGCGCTCGGGCCCGGGGAGCTCGCCGACGCTCCGGCGGGTGACGGCCAGCGGCGAGTGGCGCATTCGGGAGAGCGGAGGACGGGGAACCCGAGGGTGGGCGAGGGGGTTACCGGAGGTGGCCGGAAGGCGGTCGGCGGCGAGGGAAGAGCGGCGGTGGCTCGGGCTTCACGCGGCGGCAGGGCTTCGGTGGCGCTCGAGCTGGACAGAGGGGCGAAGGACGTCGGCGGAGGCGCGAGGAAGTCCGGGGAGGGGTCGGCCGGGCGCGAGCGGCGTCGGGCCGAGCGCAATTGCTCGCCGGAGGGACTTCGACGGCCGAGATGGGGGCGCGAGTGGTGAGGGGCTCCGGGAGCTCGGGAGAGGGCGGGGGAGGGCGGAGCGGTGGTGTGAGGGGGAAGGAGGAGCTCGGGGGCCTCTTTATAGGGGGTGGAGGGGAGTGGGGGCGCGTGAATCGCTCGCCGGAGGCGGGCGGCCATGGCGGCGGTTACGGGGAAGGTGGGATCGTGCGCGGAGAAGGCGGGAGGAGGTGGCGCGTGGGGCGCGGGTCTTGCAGGGGAAGGTGGCGGCGCTCGCGGGAGAGAGGCGCGGCCGAGAGAGAGGGGTGGCGACCGGGTCAGGCGGAGGTGGGCGCAACGGCCAGGGCGGGCGGGCGCAAGGAGGACGAAGGCGGCGCGGGGAAGATGACCCTGACGACTGGGCCCCGGGGCGCAGAGAGACGACGGCGGGGGAGTGGCTGCCGGGTGGGGCCGGGAAGGAAGAGAGAGGAGAGCGGGGTGGCGGCGGATTGCGGGGGCGGGAGATCGGACGGCCGGGGGAGGTGCAAGGGTGAACGACTCGGATGGGGCGGCCAGCACACGTGGCGAGCGGGGAAGGGAGGAAGGCGGGATGGGGGTGGGTGGCCGGGATGGGGCGACGTGGCCAGATCTTGGCCGTCCACGTGGTGGCCGGAGGGGGATAAGGGGGATTTTGAATTTCTGAATTTGGTTTTTGATTTTGAGAAAACCCCAGAAAATCCATTAAGCCTCAGAAAAATACCAAATGACCTCCAAAAATTCCGAAAAAAATCCTAGAACATCCTGGAGACATTTTGGACTTAAAAACAATATTTCCAACTAATGTTGGTATTTAATTTTCATACTTTAAAATAATTTTTAATTTTGAAACTACATTTTTGAACTCCAGAAAATCCAGGAAACCAAGTAAAAGCCAAATAACTCCAAATAATTAATTTTAATTAGGATTTTTATAGGAAATCAAAATATCATTTTATATAATAATATTTTTAGGTTTTTCTGAAAATGCTTTTCAAATCCAGCTTTTTCAAAAGCAGAGATTCAGAGCAAAACCAAATTTAAACTTTAGGCACAAAAATACTTATTTTAATTTAATTTTTATTTACTTATTTAATATTTTGTTAGCAAAAATTCGGGATGTTACACTCCTACCCATGATATATCACCTAAACGAATTTAACATGCTCTCTTATCACCTTAGGTATATTTATATATTAATTCTAAGATACTTGAATGTCAACCACATGAAAAAATTGTAAGAGAGCTCATAATTTTTGACATATTTTGCTAATACATTCTCATTCATATGTAAAAAGGAGTATGTTAAAAAATTATACATACAACCTAAAAAATATAGATATACCACTCAAATGGTCTTATATACTTATATGCCACATATATATACCCTTTGTTACACGAGATACTCCCTATTTTTCTACTCCTGGATGTAATTGCTTTCTATGTTGTATCTTGCAAAATAGAGAGTATCTCGCTCAACGGAGGGTATGTATATGTGGTATATGAGTATATAAGACTATTTGAGTGGTATGCATATTTTGAAGGTGCATGTAGAATTTTTTTGAATATACTCCTTTTTACGTACGAATATGAAGGTATTAGCAAAATATGCCAAAAACTATATGCTCTCTTGTAATTTTTCACGTGGTTGGTGTTCGAATATCTTAGGAATTAGTATATGAGTATACCTAATGTGATAAAGGAGTATATTAAATTTATTTAGGTGGTATATTATGGGTGAAAGTGACTACACTTGGTAGTAGAATGTGTGTGTCTATATATATAGTATAAATAACGGGGAACCATAGTGCCCAGACTCCATGATTGAAACTTTCCATCCATGATTAATTCAGTATGCTAAATAAATAAATTCCTTTCCAAATCGATGTCTTTTTGAATTAACGAATGTTAATGGGTTTGCCTTTTATATATATGTGCCCGGGCACCATGATTTCAAATGCATTAATTCCATCTAAATTCGGGTATATTTTTTTTGAAAATATTAGTTTTAGGGTATATACTCATCTATAACAATTCAAATGAAACATATAAGTTTGAAAAAAAATACTCAAATTCAAAGTTTTGAACGAATTTAGATTACATACTTTGCTAGTTTATATATATAATCACATATACCTACAATTAAACTATCATAAAAAAGGCAACTAGTATATGTATATGTATATGTATATGTATATGTATATGTATATGTATATGTATATGTATATGTATATGTATTGTATGTATGTATGTATGTATGTATGTATGTATGTATGTATGTATGTATGTATGTATGTATGTATGTATGTATGTACTGACTGTTAGCTGCGCTTGTCAATTGTCATGCACCAGACGAATGGAATCAGAGTTGGGCCGGGCTGAATTGAATTCTGTTTGAACATGAATACAAAACACACATGCAGATGCATTCAAGCCGTAGCGTTGCGTATCGCTGCATGTGCGGGTACCGAGGTACGTGGTCGATAGCTGGACAAGCGAGCAGTGCCAGGCCTGTCGTTGCACGGTTGCGCCGGCCATCGTGGGAGCATGCCATCTGTGGGCGGGTCAACCGGCCCCTCCATATCCATTCGCAAAAAACGGCTTTGATCGGTAGGTTATGGTGGTATGTATCAGCCAGTCAGTGCATACTCTAGTGGAAAAATCGTGCATCATTTGTTGTTGACGTCCGGAACCTTCTGCCCACGCATCCTAAGCCATGACGTACTGCCGATCAGATCAGATCTTTTGCGCCTAGCTAGTGGCTAGATTTAGGAAGAACGGGTGGTAGAAATACCACAGCGATGTATGCACTACTACATAAAAACTACTACACAAAAGGGTATATTAGACATGTCATTGTAGACGGTTCAGCGGAACTGTCTGTATTGTGATTATCATAAATAGTTTTATAAATGTGACAGTCTATGTTACTAGCGATAGCTAGAACCGTCTGTGATACATAATTATCATAGACTATTCAGATTAAAAAAAACCATTTGTGATATCAGCAATTATCACAAATAGTTATTAACAAGAATCGTCTATGATATCTGCATATCATAGACGGTTTTTAATATAAACCATCTGTGATAATGCCCTGCCGCTTCATCGATCAGCGGCATCTTCCCCAGGATCCCGATCCCACCCATCTATTATCTCTGCATCGAATGGTAGGCACTGGGTCTCCTCTTCCACCTCTCTCTCCTTATTAATTTCTTATCCTTTCCTTCATTTTTACTCCAAGAACAAACACAACAGATATGTACCTGATCCTTCACCATGGCCGTAGAGTCCCCAACGAGCGCGGCCTCATCGTCTCCTCCCTGGTACAAATCCGTCCATCCGAGTAGCTATCTTTCTTTAATTTTCCTGTCCCAAGAATTGCAAATCTAATTCAGAGTTTTGATTGAGGCGACCTTTCTGGTGCTGGTAGGAGAGCGGCATGAAGCTGGAGTTCGGGCTGGCACTGCAAGGCGTCGAGCAGGTGCGCTCCGCCAACAAATCTCTTTGGAAGCTGGAAGGTATCGAAATCGAATTATTGTGTGTGTTTTCGCTGTTGTGTTAGTACCGTGGCTTTTTGGTTGGGGCCTGCAGTAGTGACTTAGGGAAGTGATTTTATGTGTGCAGGAGCTAAAGGAAAGAAACCCCCTGTGGCAAAGAAATTCCCTCATGGAACTTCAACCACGACTTTGATCATGACGCTTCAACCACAGAACTTCGACCACGGCACTTCGACCACGACATTTCGACCACAGCTTCGACCACGACGCTTCGACCATAGCGCTTCGACCACGACGCTTCGACTGCAACTAGATGGGTGTACTTCTGGAGCTAGGAAATGTATAGTGCTTGACAGAACTAATCAGACAATAAATCGCTCCTCTTTATAAATACCTCCAGTTTCCCACTAATCTGACAATAAATTGGATATCAACCACAGACTGAACTTGGTAGAACAAAACAAATAAATAATTACATGACAACCAAAAATAGAATCGCACGTTATGGCCACGTATCACAGATGGTTTTTGGTAGAAGCCGTCTGTGATGGTAGACTTTCACAAACAGTTTTTTATACAAACCGTTTGTGTTGTGACTTATCATAAATAGCTCATAAACCGTTTGTAATAACTGCCTATTATCACATATATATATAAATTTAGACGATTCAGAAAACTATCTGTGATAATAGTTTAGAACCGTATATGATAACCCTTTTTTAAGTAGCGATAGATCAGATAGAGATACACATCCTCTGCATGCCATACTAAGTTACTGTAGGTAGGCAGACCCGAAATTTGGACACTGTTGGACCCCTGCACATGAAAAATTCCGTTTTTGGCCCCCGTTGCAAAAAAATTCCGGTTTTGGACCCCTATTGAGCGCGGGATCGCCAAACGCCGCCACGTGGGCCTGCGTACGCGCCCGACCGCGCGATCTCACGGCCGAGCGCGCGACCGTCCGCCCCACCGCGCGATCACACGGCCGAGCGCGGGACCGTCCGGGCCACCGCGCGATCACACGACGGATGTGACACCATTTCTTTATGACATGTTGTACGCCTGTACAATGTAAAAACATGCTATATTATATGCTTGTTTTAGATGAATTTGGGTAGTGTTTTCTTGAGGTTGGTAACCTCTTGTTGCACCCACTTTTAGCCATTAATGCGTCGCTCCCAAATCGTAATAAACAATGAACAAGAGGCATTGAGACAAGTCCCGGACGGTCCCGCGCTCGGTCGTGTGATCGCGCGGTGGGGCGGACGGTCGCGCGCTCGGCCGTGAGATCGCGCGGTCGGGCGCGTACGCAGGCCCACGTGGCGGCGTTTGGCGATCCCGCGCTCAATAGGGGTCCAAAACCGGAATTTTTTTGCAACGGAGGCCAAAAACGGAATTTTTCATGTACAGGGGTCCAACAGTGACCAAATTTCGGCAGACCCTACTGTGCACCGATGGAGGCCGTACAGGTCGCCTCTACGGCGATCTATGCCAACTGCCATCGGACCCAAAGATGACCGCAACGGCGATACGGCACTCAACATCACAGGTGGTTGTTCGGAGGGTCACTAGACCAGAGATCTACGCCACATCCTGGTCGGCGTTGATCATTTCAAGATCCCCGGGGCGGCCTAGTCTTTCATGAACTACGTCAGCGGCAAGATGCCTTGTTCCAACAAGGCCATGATGAGCTTGTTTTTCTTTTACTTCAACGGGACTGAAATCCTTTTCTTTTTGAAGCGTGGGTAGTATCGAAGTCATCGAACAACCTGCCGTACTCTACTTGCCAATTCATTTGTACCAACGAAATATTTTATTTAAGCAGCAGCGTAATGCCACAGTTGCGAAGACGAATCATATGGATGGTCCAAGGCTTTTCTTTTAAAAAAACATAAAGGCGTCCGAGTTTCGATCCGAACTCCGACCGAAGTGGCTCTGAGCAGACAGAGACAGGCAGCCACGGACGCTGGAACGGGCTGAGTCTTTGTTTTAGGAAGCTACGGAGCTTTCATTCATTATCTAAAGACAAGTTACAGTCTGCATTAACATAGCACGCTGCTCGTTAGAAAACAGCCACTCACAGGCAGCCTTTGCACAAATATGCGCTACAACATTAGCATCCCCTGGAGTGAAGCAAAAAACAAAGTTTACAAAAGCCATAAGAAGCTTCCTAGCGTCTGGAATGATATCGGTAATCACAGACCTGTCATTGCTCTGTCGCTCTCAAGCTTTAGGGCCCGTATTTTTTTGCTACAGTGGTTGGCTTTCGACTGAAATAGATACTATAGTAATAGCTAGTTTTTAGTGAGACATTTAATTAAATAAAAAAGAGAGGAAATAAAAAATATTATATCTTCATAAATAATACAAAGAAAAAAAAGAAAAAAACCACGTTAAAAACCAACATATTCAAAACGGTTTTCAATTTCTAAAAACTAGAAGTCGAAAACCAAAAACCGTTTTAAATGGAGCACTAGCAGTTGATTTCCAAAATGACTTCGCTAAATCTGCATTGACGAGTAAGACTTAGGTCTTGTTCCTGTTGTCTTCTATTTAGAAAAGTCAAAATCTAATACGAACATCCGGTTTTTTGAAACAGCTTCTCCACTTCTCTTGCTATCGTCTCGCTCCGATGATAAGGCAGGGGCTATGGGTGCATCACACATCCCACTCCTCTCGCCCTCGTCACATGCACGTATCTAATTTTTACTTTTTTCAACGCTCGTTCTCTTATTTTAAAAGCCATTTTTTCGATCACTACTATTTATTTTCAACCAAAAACTATAAGATATAATTAAAAGCTATCAATAATAAAAGGCAATACGAACTCCCCTTATTCCGTCACGGCAAGCTAGAGCTTCAGCAATGAACGGGTCAGAGACTCCAGGGTGTCTTCTACATGCCGCTGCCACAAAACCTCTTCTATCATACCGAACAACTGCACCTACACCAGCAGCCGAGAAGGAAATATATTGATCTTCACTGTCTGCTCCGGCGGTGGTGTCCAGTATGCTTTATGTTTATCCAGATTAGCTAATGGAATTTTCTTAGGCTATTCTAAACATACCTAGAGTATCCCTGATGTAATCCATATATTTCCTTGGTGAATAACCGTCTTCATCATACGTCCATCTGTTTCTTGACGCCCAGATACTCCACATGATCGTTATGATTTTTGGAATATCTTCCTTTTTGTTTACCTCCCCATAAATAATATCCTTTTGGAATATCTTCGATCATCTTCCGCTTTGCAAATTTTACACACACTTTCAGACTCAATATGTCTTCTTTTCAGTTTGAGTCTTGTTGGAAGAAGTCTTGTAAGACTCTCCATCAGAAATTCTAAATTTGGGCACCACTTGCAATTTCCAAAGTGATCTCCATAAATCACCAGTGGAGGCTGACGAATTCTCTGCTTTATCCGGTGTCTGGTTTCTGAAACTTCAATTGCACTAGTCGCTTGTAAGCCGATCGCACCGTATATATACCTGTCTTTGCAAGCGACCAAGCAATGACATCTTCTCCCCCATTTCCAACCCGGTAAATGATGCCTACGTTCAGAGCTTCCTTTACTGCTACAATCGCCCACCAAGTAGTTGACGCTCTTCTAGGCACATTTGCCGACAACTCATGCTGTAAGTAGGCATGGCTTGCACCACTGATTCGAGTAGTACTTCGGGTCGGTTATTTTCAGCCACAGCTGACGGTTTTTAGTCATAGTATGAGCATTTATGTGGATAAATCAGATATCGATAAGGCATTTTGAAAATACTACCCCGACAAGCCCCTTCAAAAATGTAACACAGAAGTCATCATATTTGTTTATTCGGGAAAAATTATAAGTCGAAAAGAACCGAACCTTTCTTGTCAGCACATGATAAATTCTTCTCACTCCAGGCATTCATCTTGCTTCGAGCACGCTCTGCGATGCATTCAAAAGCCTCAGCTGTGAGTCTACCAATAGCTATAGGCAAACCACCAATAGCTATAGGCAAACCAAGGCATAAGCCTGTTCTTTTAGACTGCACCTTATGATTTTTAGTTACGGTTTATGGCTTTTAACTGTTCACGAGAGGGAGTACGGAGAGACTCATGTCCAATTTTGGCAAATATACATGAAGTTATTGTAGTTTCTACTATAATTAACTTGTAAATTCTATTTTAAAAGATCATATATTTGAAAACTAGTTATCGTAAAAAAACATTTTTTTAAAAAAAAGCATATAGGGCCTGTTCTTTTCGACCGAAACTAGCGACTTTTGGCTTTTGCTACAGTACCTAACTTTCAAACGGGATATTTTCTTAAGACGGAGTCTCTAAGTTAATTGTAGTACACGTTAAAAGCCTAACATCTGCATTAACCAAAATCGTAAACGAGTATCTCTCTCCATAATCCCTGTCGTAAACAGATAAAATTTAAAAATTTCAGTAAAAAACTATAAGCCGCAGCCGGACCAAACAGTCCAGTATATCTTTCATTGAAAGCCCGTCTATTGATGAACAGCTCCTGTTACACCATTTCCCTTGAAGCGCGAGCGGGCGCGAAGGAAGCAAGGCCACTGGCCCAGGGCGAGACGCGCGTACTTTTCGGACTCGTGTAGCACACCGGCCACGACCTCAAGTCGTCACGCCCACACGTCACGCGGCAGCAAGCCGTCTGCGCCTGGTCCCGTGGCCGTCAAAGGCGAGTGAAGCGGCCCCTCCAGACTCGCCGAAAGTGATCGCCCCGCGGGCACGCTGGCTCCTTCCCTTCCGTCGTTAAGCACGGGTCAATCGATTAATAGCTCGCTTAATTAGTTTAGTCCCAGCTCAACGTACGTACGCGCTGTATGGCTCTTTCGGGAGGCTGAAAGCTATGACCTGCATATGATAGTGCCGTGGGTTACCATTCAGGAAGGATTAAACGGGATACGGCATGGCACCAAAACTTGGAAACAATTTATGTCGTTCTCTCTGTTGATACGTTGTGAATGTATAGTTGGAAGATATGGCTAGCTAGCTGTTCTAACGTCTAGATGAGATCAACCATTAGGCCCTGTTTGGAATGCGGGAATTTTTCCCGATTCCTGCGGGAATTGAACTGTTTCCTGCAAAATTCCTGTAAAATTCCTGTGAAATTCCTCTGTTCCAAACAGGCCCTTAATGGGGAGATTATGGAGTTGCTTATTCGGATGTTGCTAAAGCTCAATCTTGTAGTATGACTCTTTGGGAGGCTAAGGACTCTCGACTTGCATGTAATAGTTAACGTCGTGGGTTACCATTCCAGAGGGAAGGCACCAATACTTAGAAACAGTGGCGGACCTAAGATTTTATCAAAGAGTATAACGTACCAAAATTTTCATATACAATTCGGTAAATAATTGTAAAATTTACACCGTAATTCGGTATACATGCACTAAATAATATGATAAGTCTTAAATTCATGGATTAAGTTGAAAACTTGCACAAATTACAATATAAATAGTTCAAACACCATACTAATAGTCTCAAATATACATAAAAGAGACTTACAATACTATTTGTCTAACTTTTTTGGCCTACGCTTTCTAAAGGACATGAAAGTCTCGATTATATCATCTTCATCCACTTCAAAGAAAATATCCTACTCAATGAATGTGACTAGACAATCATCCAAAACACTATCACCCATCTTATTTCTTAACTTTGTTTTCACTAAAACCATTGTAGAAAATACCCTTTCAACACTTGATGTTGCCACTGGTAGAGGCAAAACCAATTTAAGAAGCATGTAAACCATATCATACACTTTATCCCTCTTTGTTTCAACAAGCTTAACTGAGAGATCAACAAGCATGGTAATACATCAATGTTTGCAATGGTGTGGTCTTATCTCAACACAAGGCAGTAACCTAGGAGAGTAATATTTTTTTTGCCTTTTTGCTAGCAATAACCATTAATATTTATTACAAGGAAAAATCTGGACAAGTGTAAAATTAACTGTACCTTGCCGGGGGGAAATGCCCAAAGTAAAGTCACTGAATACTTGGACATCTGGGCGGGATGGGTACTTGAAGCTTACATGATTGAAATCTATTTTGCCATCAACTTTTTCTAGCTTTATGCCTTCATCACTAATTGAGTCAATTTTGGACTTCTGTCTATGATAGCTAGTATGGAAGCTGTGGATTCCTGGGCTTTTGTTGAATCTGATGCCATTGCATTTGTTTGGGAAATTCCAAAAGCTGTGAAAACCAAAGCAAAGAAAACCTGCAAAGTACCAGATTAATGTATTAAGTCATTAAATAAAACAACCTCACATTAATGATGTCAAATTTGTATCTCTTACTCTAAAGACGTCTTTAAAGGTTGATTTTCCCTCATGTACAAACTGTGCACCAACATAGAAACAAAGAGCATATGTGAGATACAACATTAAGTTTGAGAAGCTGAAACCAAGGCCTCCAACCATTCCACTCCTAATTCCTTGTTCCATTGAAGCTTGGCATTTTTGGCTGTACACTGTAATTACTCTCTTCTCTGCACAGAAAGATGCTACAGTCCGAATACTGCCAATTGCTTCAGTTACAACATGACTTGCATCTTCATACATCACCAGTAGCAATCATTAGTTGTAGGAGAAATTATTTTATAACACTTCGGAAGAACCACATTTTGTTGATGGTAAGCTTGAAATATATCAATAGTAAAAGGTAAATTGCACGATGTCTAAAAAAATGCACATTTTCATCTAATGTGAAAAGTATAAGGAATGTTTTCCTTTTTTTATAAAAACAAAAACGATTATGTTCAAAACAGGAACTTCTCTACTTTCACCTTAGCATCTTCACTGAACCCTTTCAAGAATTTCACTTGAATATAATTCTGTAAACCCACTAAAGGAATCACACAGATGATGATCAGCGTGAGCTTCCAGTCAGAAGCAAATGCTATGGCAAAGCCAGCAATAAGTGTTATTGTACACTGCACTAGTATGGCCAAGTTATCTCCTACAAGGCGCCGGATGTTCAAAGCATCAATATACAGCCTTGCACCAACAGGGTATGCTGGGCCCCAGGGTATGCCGTGGCCCACCCGGCATACCCTGTGGGTCCGCCCCTGCTTACAAACCATTTGCCATTCTCCATGCGTTATACCATATGTATTTCGAAGATGTGGTTAATTGTTCGTGATGAGATCAGCCATCAAAGGAAGAATTATGGAGTTGTTTATTTGTTTGCTACAAAGATTAATCACGTTTGCAAAAAGGTATATGTGTTAGCATAAAATAGTACAGTTCCAGAAGATATGCACTCAAAACAATTAACCGTGACACAGCATGCCACCAAATCTTGGAAATCATTTATTTCACCCTGTATACCATGTAGTTGGAAGATATGGTTATAACTTATGGTTTATAACTTCTCTCAAACAACAAACAGGACGATTTCTTCATCGTCGTTTCGAAACTGCTTATTGGGATAATTTTTTAGAATTGACTTATCAGCTTTTGGTTTATTCATACAAGCACTCAAACTAGGATCAAAAGCCATAAACCGTATCCTTAGCCGTAGCCTAAAAGATATTACTAATTGCTCCCACGGGCAGAGACACCGCTCGGGCTTGCCGCCAATGAGCCATGGACTTTGCATGGACGGAGAGCTAGGTGTTGTGTGGGCGTGAGCTAAAGAGCCGGGCGTCACGTGAGCTGGAGAGCCGGGCATTAGGTGGGTGCATGGGTGTGGGTGGTGTGTCCGGGGTTCAGAAAAATTCTGGCTCCGCCACTTATTGCTCCATCTCTAAATCAGATCAGACATTATAGATACACTGTATGTCGTGCATTATGTGCATCTCTAAACAATACCAAACAATATTAACAGAGAAATTATTGCCGCCAAGTTATTTTTCCCCTTTTTAAAAAAAATATATGCGCTATAGCAAAAAAAGGCAAAATGCTAGAACTTTAGCTAAGCGGCTTTCATTTTTGTACACAAAAAATAGACACAGTGGGGGCTATAAGTATTTTCCCTGATATTTTACTTTTCTTTACCATGCTCCAGATGTGTTTAGAAAAAAAAATAACAGCAGTGGTTTTAGATTTAAGGTGATCAAATGGCAAAAGTACAGGAATTGTGACTGATACAATCTCCTGTAGTTCTATTGTCAACGGAGTTCATATATCATTATTGTTTTGTATGCAATTAAGTTAGCACACATGGCATCGTGTTTTTTAATTATAGGAAATTGTATGCCAAGCTCAATATCTAGTGAAGCTGCCTTTTCTTCTAGAAATCAATTGAATATACTTTAAAGTCGGTTCTGTTTTAACTCATAATTAAGAACAACTTAACATTTCAACACATATGTAGTGCAATCAATTATGCTAGTTACGAAACCTCTTGTGCATCCATAGCTTGCTTAGGCAGCCTCTTCTACGACCACAGCTTCCGTATCACTACGTCAATTATAAAGCTTCCACGTAATAAATAGTTAAACATGAAGCCTCCCAACAGATACATCCATGTTATAATTATTAGCCTTAATTATAAAGTCAGTCGGATACACAAATTCATGTAGAGTTTTATTAGTATCGCACCTCGATGCAATGAATTACGCCAGTTAGAAATCATTTACGCATATATTACTGCATGCAGGAACCGTCAGTCAATCCATTTCCCATTTTTATCCCCAATAAACCGGTCAAAACAGCCGCCCATACCACGCAACATTTGAATAAACGTAGCCCCAACCCGTACGGGACCAAAAAAAGAGCATAGCAGAGCACATCACGCGGGTGTGTACATCGTCGGGTGACCCAAGCGACAGCGCCAGGCAGAGTCTTTTTTTTTTCTTTTCGTAAGAACCAATCCGACGCCACCGTTTGCCATGCCGGCCCCACCCCTCGCGTCGCCCCCAAACCGAGTAGAACTCGTCGGTATCACGCTGCCGCTGCTTACTAACCACCCAACCGACCAATCAAACCGGAAAAACATGGCGCGGATAGGGACGTGTTCTAGAGCTGGCCTCGCTCGCTTTCCCGTTCTCCCCAGCCGCGTGAGCCGCGGTTGCCTCGCCCGCCAGCGTCGTGCCACCCCGCGCGCGCCGGTCAGCCCCCCCCCCCCCCCCCTCTCCCGGCCCGCGATACACGCGTGGGCCCCGCCCCCTGCCCGTTACCTATATATTCACCCCTCCCGTCTCCTTCCCCTCCAACTCCAACGTCGCTAGCTTGATCCTACAGACACTCGGATCACACATCCTCCTCCTCGATCCATCCTCGTCGCAGGGATCCCTCGATCCTCCATTGATTCCATTCCACACGCACGCACGCTAGAAAGCAAGCAAGCTTGGAAGGCAGGCTCATGTTCGTTTGCCTAGCTAGATGAGCACCTCCTACGACACTGAGACGCAGCTCCATTCCATCTTCGACCTCCCCGCCGGCGAATACCTGTCGTGCCTCTTCTCCAACCTGAACGACGACGCGGCGGCGCCGTTTGAGGCCCCGCAGGCTATGGCGAACACGGGGAAGAGGGCGGCGGAGTGGCATCTTGGAGGGGAAGAGGGGGCGTCGGGGTCGGGGTCGGCCAAGAGGCAGCGGTCGCCGACGAGCTCGAGGGAGAACAGCGGCGGGGGCAATGAGGGGGACAACGAGCAGTCGTCTGAGGCTGTGCTGGCTGCGGCGGCGGGGGCGAGGGGTGGCGGGAGGCGGCTGTGGGTGAAGGAGCGGGACCGGGAGTGGTGGGACCGGGTGAGCAAACCGGACTACCCGGAGGCGGAGTTCAAGCGCGCGTTCCGCATGTCGCGGGCCACGTTCGAGGTGGTGTGCGAGGAGCTGGGCGCCGCCGTCGCCAAGGAGGACACCATGCTGCGCGCCGCCATCCCCGTGCGCCAGCGCGTCGCCGTCTGCATATGGCGCCTCGCCACGGGGGAGCCCCTGCGCCAGGTGTCCGAACGCTTCGGCCTCGGGATCTCCACTTGCCACAAGCTCGTGCTCGAGGTCTGCGCCGCCATCAAGGCGGTGCTCATGCCCAAGGCCGTGCAGTGGCCGGAGGAGCCGGCGGTCGCGGCGTCCGTCGCCGCCAAGTTCGAAGCCACGTCCGGGATCCCCGGCGTCCTTGGCGCCATGTACACCACCCACATCCCCATCATCGCGCCCAAGGCCAACGTCGCCGCATACTACAACCGCCGCCACACGGAGCGCAACCAGAAGACCTCCTACTCCATCACCGTGCAGGGCGTGGTGGACGCCGACGGCGCCTTCACCGACGTCTGCATCGGGTGGCCCGGCTCCATGACCGACGCCGACGTGCTCGAGAAGTCGGCGCTGTACGCGCAGCGTGGAGCGACCGGCCTGCTCCAGGGCCAGTGGCTGGTCGGCGGCGGCGGCTACCCGCTCATGGACTGGTTGCTGGTGCCCTACACCCACCAGAACCTGACGTGGGCGCAGCACCTGTTCAACGAGAAGGCGGCCGGCGTGCGCGCCGTGGCGCGCGACTCGTTCGAGCGGCTCAAGGCGCGCTGGGGCTGCCTCCAGAAGCGCACCGAGGTGAAGCTTCAGGACCTCCCCGTCGTGCTCGGCGCCTGCTGCGTACTCCACAACATCTGCGAGCGCAGCGGCGAGGCGATCGACCCGGAGACCAACTTCGAGCTCTTCGACGACGACATGGTGGCCGAGAACCCCGTGCGCTCGGCCGCGGCCGCGCAGGCCCGCGACGCCATCGCCCACAACCTCCTGCACCGTGGCTCCGGCGCCGGCGCGGCCTTCTTCTAGGAAGCAATCAGACAATCAAGCAGTTGAATTTCTTGTTCAAATCAGCGAAGAAAAAAAAGCTTAGCAAGATTCAGTTGATAGTTGTAGGAGTTGGTTCTTTTGTCGGAATGGCAACAGTGAACAATTTTTCGTTTGTAATGAGGGAAAGAAGGGTCCTAGGTTCGAAGATACAGTAGCTGTTTCTTGGTAGGATTTGCGATTGATTTTTTAGGTCTGGAAACAAGATTGTAAGGGCTAAGAGCCTAAGGCTGCGATCTCGGAAGCATAATCTTCGTGTTTTGGTGGGATTGTAACCTGCATAACCTTGTACAACCCAGATCACCATTAATTAGTTACACAGAAGATTTCATTTTGCCAACCAAGGATCAGATTCTCTCTTGTTCTTCATGTGTACTCTGCTAATTTTCTGACTTTGAATTGACCAAACAGTTAGAAAATTAGCAGCCCTGCTGTTCTTTGTTTAATATTAGCCGAGTGTTCGTACATTATTACGGAATATTATATGAATAAATTTTATTATGTTACATAATGTTCTGCGAAAATACGGTAAAAAAGGCTCAAGTCAATAAAGATTACATCCAATAAACGTGCCAATCCGACCATAACAGAGAATAATTGAAGAACTAAGCCGAACTTTTTTCTTGCCAAATGATGATATAGCACATTAGAAAATTTGAACTAAATATAGTAAAGGAGTGTGAGAACGATTATGGTTCTTTTCATACTTTCCCTGCTTTAGTAGATTAAAAAAATATTTAGATGTAAATAAGAGTATGCGGAATATATTGTAAATTGTAAGGTTTTTTCAATAGTCTCAGCTGGCCCAAAAAAATTCATTGGAATAGTAGGATGTGCAGCATAAGTATCAAATGTCAATTACAATGCACACCCACATAACTTATAACTTAGCTCATGGAAGAAATGTGCTAATTAATTTGGCCAAACGAGAAGAGATCGAGGAGGCCTTGTTTGAATTCCACAAGAGTTTCCATTTCGACTGTACTGTATGCAAAGGATTGCTGCCGCCACGCTTTTTTGAGTGTGCAGCTAGTTCCTTCGTTCCAGTTCAGCAGTAATGCCGCCGTATATAATGCAACGCTGTAAAAGTAAACGGCGAAGCAGTCTAATGGCAGCTTTGGATTACTGTGCCAACATGTAACTCAAGTACTCTTTATAACATGATAGGGACGTATTAGCGCATTGTCGTATCAAGAGATAGAATGTAACACGAAAAGTAATACTAGTAACACTATTAAGCATGAGTATCATGGGAGTAAATCTGAATGGGGACACGAACTGTAAAATCATGTGGATGCAACATACTCAATCTTAAGAAAAATCTACTGCCATATTTAGTCGTGGTTACCTTCTAAAGCATCCCTATCAACAACGAAGTCATCGATCGCTGCTGATTTCTCTTACGAAAGTTACTAGTTGATCTCAGTTCAGAATGGTTAGGTCAGTCTAGAGATGGCAACGGGCACAAACCCGCTGGGTTTTGCTATCCTAAACCCGTGCCCATGAAAGTTGGACGTGCCCGCTAAAAAACCTATGCTCGTGACGGGTGCAGATTTTTGCCCAGATCCATGCCCACTGGGTTAACGGGTACCCACGGGTCGCCCGTGGGGTCAGTAATGCGAGCTGCAACAATGGTTAATGAAGAGGAGGAAGAAGTTCACCGGCCATCTTCGTTGGAGCCGAAGGGCAGCGCCATGGCCAAGGGCCTACTGCTGCGATGCGCGTTGGCTGCGGCGTGGGGGCGGCGGGCTGAATTGGAAGGCGAGACGAGGGCGTGCGGGAGGATGAGCGTGCGGCGAGAGTGGCGGGAGCAGGAGTGGGAGCTGCGGGACGGGAGGGCGAGCGTGGAGACTGCCGGAGACCGAGCGCGGAGCGCCAGATGCGCCGCCGTTGCGGTGGCTGTTGAATTGGTGTGGGGACTGGGGAGGAGTGAGTAGTGACCGTGACCGAGTGTTAGCTAGGGTTAGCCGTATGGGTAATGGGGCATTGCCGCATTGGATTTGGGGGCTTGGGGCTAAATGGCTAGCTATGGGCTGGGCTGGTTTGCCTGGGAGGCTGGGAGCCTGGGTTTATAACTTCTATGGATCGGGTTTATATTACCCATGGGTTTACGGGTTTGGGTACTATAGGAATGTACCCGAACCCGGCAGACCCGATGGGTTGGACTTTTTGCCCATTAAGAGACCAATGAGTTAGGAAATTGACTCAGATCCATACCCTAATAGAATAAAAACCCACTGGGTATCAGGTTTCAAGTATCCATTGCCATCTCTAGGTCAGTCGTGCTGAAAAAAAGCACAATGCTTCCACAAGTTTGCCAGATCTGGCACGAGCATGCCACAGCTAAGGAGACCATACCGACAGACACTGCAGAATAATTTTAATCAACGGTATAAATATGGTACGAACTCATGATCATTTTGAACAAACTGGAAAGGCACGCCACGCTGACAACAAGCTATCTGAAACTCAGTAGCTCCTTTAAGTAAAGGATTAGGGAGTGTCTTAGGTATCATTGAGATGTTTTCTTCTTAGATATTATTTAGATGTTTTCTTTCTAATTATTATCCAAATTTATGACTCTTGGATTAGAGATCAAAGTGCTGCTTATTTTAAAAGGGAAAGATTTTTTTTAAAGGGAAGGAGGTAGAATTTAAGAGGGTGGGAGAGAATTTATGACCATTGAATTTCTAATCCAACGGTCCTAGGAAGAAAACATCCGGATGATATTTAACAAAACCCAAGGATTATCCAGGTACCTTTAAAATTGGGAGGATGCTATGGTTTAATTAGCAGCTAAAATGATGATAAAGCGTAATGTTCTACCAATCCAATGAAGCCTAAGAGAAGCCCAGCCAGGGACGGACCTATGACGAAAATTGAGTAGAGGCACAAATAGTTTTGACTTGAGTTTCTGCTTTCCTGGAGATGTAGTGATAGTACTCTTGTTAGGACCACTGGATCTTTACTGGTTCCGCCCTGAGCCCAGCATTACCCAATACTGCTGGTCAGTCAAAGTCCCAAAGATGTTGATGTATGCATAGAAAATATGCAAAATAACAGTTTAAACATTCAGAAGTACCAGCTTTGTCATGCGCAGTCAATGTTTCAGGTTTGGGCAGCACCATCAAGTGGATCGTCTTGAAACTGACCAGCAACCAAGCACCTCTACTCTGTATGTAAGCATGGAGTTCAGCAGCCTCATAGAATTCACATTCAGACCTGCTGCCTGTTCAATACATCACTTCTATTTTACAATCAGGGAGTGCAGATGTACGTCCTTGTAGAAGACCACCGATGTGTTGATATTTCCGGGAATAATTCCGCCTGGGTGGATGGAAGCTATGTTGCTGATGTGGCTGGGAATCGGAAGGGGAACGATGAGGGTAAGATCACCCTCTGCCCTTGCGGCGAGGCTCTGATCAAACCGGAAATTTGGACTGAGTAACTTCTTTATTGCCTTTCTCAATAGAATCGATCACCTTTATATATCAGGTGCTAGCCTAACAATCCTTGCTATAGGTAAACTAGATAGTTCCTAAACAGACTCAAATAACAATCCTTGCTGGTGATGGCCGAGCTGGGCAGAGAGCCACGGCTTGGCATGGCCGCCCAACTGGGAGCAACTGTCCGAACGGTACCCGACTTACTGTCGTCATCCTCGGTGATATCCAATCTCTTCTCTTATGCCCGGGCGAGACTCATGTCAGCCTCTAAGGTAGATGGATTTTGGAGCTCAACATCCGTACGCAATGGATTCCGAAGGCCACATGTAAAGATTTGTACTTGCTGTTTTTTCGTCATATCCTCGCAACGGCATAAGAGGGAAAGAAATATACTCATCAACCGTTCCCATACACTTGAGCTGAATCAGTTCTCCCAGAGGATTGCTAGCTTCTCTTGTTGTTTGGAGACGACCTGAAGGAGCTGAGCCATCTGCCTGCTGAGATCTGCAATCATCTTGTTGCTCTCCTCCATGGCAGCAGCGCGCAGGAAGTAGCAGGCGATTGGTAGGACGCCGGCGGACTGTAGGTCACAGGATGGGAGGGCTCTGATACCAAGTTGGTGTGGTTGGGAATCAGAAGGGGAATGATAAGGGTAAGATCGCCCTTTGCCCTTGCGGCGAGGCTCTGATCAAACCGGAAATTTGGACTGAGTAACTTCTTTATTGCCTTTCTCAATAGAATCGGTCACCTTTATATATCAGGTACCGGCCTAACAATCCTTGGAGTAAAGTCCATTACCGGTCCTTAAACTTTTTATACTATGTCATCCTGATCCATAGACTTTCAAATTATGTCATCTCGGTCCTTAAACTTTCAAAGTGTGGCAATTTCTTTTGAAAGTCTATGGATCGGGATGACACAGCATAAAAAGTTCACTGCTACAACTACATAGGATATTGCCACACTTTGAAAGTTTAAGGATCGGGATGACACACTTTGAAAGTCTATGGACCGGGATGACACAGCATAAAAAATTTAAGGACCGGTAATATACTTTACTCCAATCCTTGCTATAGATAAACTAGATAGTTCCTAAACAGACTCAAATACAAAAGGTAACTATCTCTAAGGAATAGTACTGCTTATCTCTTGCTGTATTTGACCCTGCCGCCTACAAGGAGTGGCTAGTTTGGGCAGAAGAGATGGTGGCCCCCGGAATTACTTCTGCTGGTGATGGCCGAGCTGGGCAGAGCGCCATGACTTGGCATGGCTGGCCGACTGGGACCACCTAAAATTCAAAAATTT
This sequence comes from Dendrocalamus latiflorus, assembly GCA_017311315.1. Lineage (NCBI taxonomy): Eukaryota > Viridiplantae > Streptophyta > Magnoliopsida > Poales > Poaceae > Dendrocalamus > Dendrocalamus latiflorus. Next base: position 59,749,764 of record CM029663.1, on the reverse strand, counting down.
TAAAAATCGCAAGCAAATATATCTCTTTGTAATCTCTGTTATAAATAGTCTAAAATTCAAAAATTTTAACAAAAAACTATAAGCTACAACCATAAAAAAAAACAGGCCAGAGCACTGTTATTGTGTTACAGACCCTTGCAACTGCCCAAGTGCTCAATTGGTGACGTGGTGCTCAATTGGTGAAGCGGAGACTGCTTCGATGGAGGGGTGTGTGTGCCATGGGCTGTAGTCTATGGGCCATGTTTGCCCGTTAGGATTTATGAGCCTTATTCTTCTACTCTTGCGGCCTTCCTTTCTTTTCTAGCCTTTGAGCCTACTTTGTTTTATGGTTTAATTCTTCGACCCTTTGCAGTTGTGTAGCTTCGTGCTTAGCGAAAGGGTGCCCACCTCGAAATGTTCAAGTGTAAAGCCCGGATCATTTTAAAAAAGGTTAATGGGCTTGGGGGTGCCTGGCTCTGACTGTTCACGCACTGTAGTTTTTTCTTTCAAATTTGATCTGAACACTTATTTTTATAAATCTAACCCTCTTCCCTGACTCGGTGGCCGCGTTAGGGGGCATGTGTTGCCTGTCATGCTACAGTATCTCAACAAGACCAGTGTCCTGCCGAGCCTCCACACATCGGCAGGCAGCAGAATAGTGCATGCTTAGCACTAACGATGCATGATTAGTATTAATTAGTATAATTAACAATAATTAATTACTAATTACTCGATAATTTAAATGGTGTGTAGCAGTCGATGTCCTGCCGAGTTCCCTAGCTCAGTAGGTACCTGCTGAGCTCAATGAGGAGGTTAAATTTGTAGAAATGGACGTTTGAGGGTTAAATTTGAAGAAAAATAACTATAGTACTATTTGTGTGAACAGTTCCTAGTTCTGTGAAGTGTTTTAAGATTTTTGTTCACATGCTACAATTGTCTGATTGTTGCTACAGCACAACGCCATGTTATGATGTTGAGGACTGATCAGAATGAGACACCTAGTGCTCATCATTCTATATTTGACTGGAGGAAGCATATATCAACTGAAGAAACATGTAGGATTCTCAAAATTGCATCGTCAGAGAAACTTAACATAGTCCCCCATGATAGTCTTCTTGTTCATCTCTACTATTTAAAAATGTGACTTAGTGGTAGTCGGTGCGTTCTTCTTTCAGCTCTCACAATCGTCCATTCTTCCTCAACTCTCCACAGCCACCCGATTTTAAGATGCTCCCTCCTACGCACGTAGGCTCCTCCCTAACCGCTTCCCCCGACTAGAAAACTGTCCCTATCCATCTCTACTCCCCTCTCCTCCTCTCTGTCATCATTCTCAGATCTCTCACCCTTTCTCTCTCTTAATCGCTCCTCCTCCTCCTACCTCTCTCCCTCCTCATCGCATTCCACCACCTGCCCCTCCCAGATCTCACCAACCCCCTCCCTACCAGCGTTCTTGCCTCTCCCAGTATCTGTGGTTCTTAAAGCGGCTGCTATCATCTCTGGTCGAGAGTGATCCGCGGTGGGAGCTGAATTCATCGGCTCCGTGGGGCGGGCTGCTGTGATGGGTGGTATCATTTCTTGATCTATCCAGACCTCAGATCTGCTGCAAAGGCGGTGCCTTTGTGGGGTTCTCAGTGCCATGGAGGACGGTTTGATGCGTTGGTCGTGAGGCGGGCATGTGGTGTTCTTGGGTTGGATTGCTCGGGGGAGACTTCGAGGAAGGGCGCGGGGCGGCGAGATGCCGAGGCGGGCACCGAAGTTTTAGCGCCAGTCATGGCAGCAACTGCTGGGATGGATCTGGTGGCTTGTCGGGATCTTTCTCATGGTCGGGCACCTAAATGCCTCCGTTGATCCTCCTACAGGTACAGACCATGCCCACTCGATCTATGCATCGAAGATTTCTCACAATCTCTTTGCTACTTGTGTGCTGCATTCCTGTGTAGTATCTCCTCTTTTTCTCCGCAGCCTTGATGTGACTGCAAGGCGAAGCCCCAAGCAGCAATGCTCCAAGGCCATTGCCCTTGCCCCTTCAAGTTTGGAACAGATGTCCGACGTATGCCTTCTCTTCTCATTCCTGCTGGTGTACCCTCGATTTCCATCGATATACTGCTGTCTACTCCTCTGATACACCTCATATGGCCAGCATTGTCGTAGCCACAGTGGTCGTAGCTACAGTGGCCGACGGTCGATTGTCGTAGCTACAGTCGACCTCGGTGCTAGAAGACCTGTGTGGTCGGAGATGCAGTCGAGGTGTTGTGATCGTAGCTAGTGGTCGAAGATAGTGATCGTAATCCATGGTCGAAGACTGTGGTCATAGCCAGTGGTTGAAGATTGTGGTCATAGTGAGTGGTCCAAGATTGTGGTCATATCCAGTGCTCGAAGACAGTGGTTGTAGCCTGTAGTCCTTGTCACTGGTCGTAGCCGGTGGTCATAGCGTGTGGTCGAACACTGTGGTCGTAGCTTGTGGTCGTAGCTTGTGGTCATAGCTCGTGGTCATAGCTTGTGGTCATAGCCCGAGGTCGTAGCTCGTAGTCGTAGCCCATGGTCGTAGCTCGTGATCGTAGCCCGTGGTCATAGCCTGTGGTTGTAGCCTGTGGTCAAAGATGGTGGTCGTAGCCTGAGGTTATATCCCATGGTCATAGCCAGACAGCCAGTGGTCGTAGATGGTGGTCGTAGCCCTGTGGTGGTAGCATGTGGTCAAAGATGGTGGTCGTAACTCGTGGTCATACCCAGTGGTCATAGCCCGTGGTGGTAGCCTATGGTCGAAGCCAATGGTCATAGCCGCAGTGGTTGTAGCCTGTGGTTATAGCCCGTGGTCGTAGCCAGTGGTTGAAGACGGGTTGTCGTAGCCAGTGATCGAAGACTGTGGTTATAGCTCGTGATCGTAGCCAGTGGTCGAAGATAGTGGTCGTAGCCAATGGTCGTAGCATGTGGTCGAACACTGCGGTCGTAGCGCGTGGTCGTAGCGCGTGGTCGTAGCCTGTGGTTGTAACCCATGGTCGTAGTCTGTGGTTGTATCCAATGGTCGAAGACGGTGGTCGTAGTCAGTGGTTGTAGCCAGTGGTCGTAGTTTATGGTTGAAGATGGTGGTCGTAGCCTGTGGTCGAAGCCAGTGGTCGAACACTGTGATCGAAGCCAGTGGTCGAACACTGTGGTCGTACCCAGTGGTCATATCCTATGGACGTAGCCTGTGGTCAAATCCAGTGGTCATAGCTACAGTGGCCGACGGTCGATTATCGTAGCTACAGTCGACCTCGATGTTAAAAGACCTGTGTGGTCGGAGATACAGTCGAGGTGCTGTGGTTGTAGCCAGTGGTCGAAGACTGTGGTCGTAGCCAGTGGTCGAAGGCTGTGGTTGTAGCGAGTAGTCGAAGACTGTGGTCGTAGCTAGTAGTCGAAGATAGTGGTCGTAGCCTGTGGTGGTAGCCAGTGGTCGTAGCCTATGGTCGTAGCTAGTGGTCGAACACTACAGTCGTAGCCAGTGGTCGTAGCTCATGGTCGTAACCCGTGGTTGTAGCCACACACAGAAACTGGAGGCTGCTGTGATGATTCTATCAAATTTTAGTACTTTTACAAGGACCGCCTCTCTCTCTCTCTCCATTGGTTTATGTGGGAGGTGATATACTGCTCTCACACATGCAAGCATATACACATACACTCAAGTACTTAGAATCTCAGTATTGGCAATGACAACTTCCTGTTAAGCGAATATTGCTACGTATGATGATGATATGATGTTTATTTGTATTATAATGTGCTGAGCACCTCCAATTTCATTGGCTCTTTTGCTGTCGCTGTTGTTGCTATCTATATTTGTTTTCTTTCTTCTGGAGTATGCTGTGAACTGACATATTCAGAGTAAGGCATACATGTTAAAACAGTCAGGATGAACAAACTGAAGTGATGACTTATCTATATCTTCTTTTAATAAAAAATTGGGAGGCTACAACAATGTTTTTTTGTTTCTTAAAAATCGGTCTATCATCAAATATTTTTTTGTTAATATCTTCTGAACTATCAGATATATGTTTTTCCTAAATATTTATGTCTATTGAATATTTTCATTCCGTAGCATACTCAACAGGCCTATGAAATTTGATAGCTCCGTCAAGCGGTCAAGCCTGCGCGTCGGCCGGATCGCGCCGGGCGCCACCTATTGGCCGCACACACTCGCCACACACGTACGCCCCTATCTACGCGGCTACGCGTCGTCTCGTGCCTCATCATACGTACGATACGCCGATTCAAGCATGCATGCTACGCACGCACGCGCCGGCTGCGCGCCGGTGGAAACCACGCACGCACGTCGCGCGACAGCCCTGGATGCGCACGTGGTCGCAGTCGGCCAACCGCCCCGACACGCGCGGGCCGCGCCTCGCCTTGCGCTCGATCGCCCGTGCATGCATGATTGCTACGCTGCGTAGCCGCCTCACACATACGCGACGATACACGAACATTCCTCGATCGGTGGCGCGCGGACGGCCGGTCGCCGCGCCTCACCGTGAGCCCGATCGCCCATGCGTGCATGATCGATCCGCAGCCACCTCACACGCCTCTAGGCTAGGTGTCGTTGGCGCGGGCCACGAGCTCACGTACGTACCACTCGATCGATGGTGTACCCAATCAAAGCAAATGTATACTACTGTTTTTATTGGAGTCATGTATTTATTGGTTGCTGGTCAGATTTTGGCAGCACCATCAAGTGGATCGTCTTGGAACTGATCAGCAACCAAGCACCTCAACTCTGTATGTAACCTGGGAGTTCAGCCGCGCAAAGTCCACCTTGAGACCCTGACTGATCAATCATCAATGCATCACCGCTATATTTTACAACCAGGGAGTGCAGATGTCCTTGTAGAAGGCCACCTATCTGCTGACACTTGCATACAGACAAGATCCTGCTGGAAGCTAAGTTGCTAACAATTCCATAGTAAGACTCTGCGTCAAACAACAGTACATCAGCTTAACAATTCCGTAGTAAGACTCCAAGTACTAACAACTACTAAGTAACCTTTTGACATTACGGAATCAACTGTTTTATCGAAGGAGAACTGTTACTGTTTTTACGGTTCTTGCCCCTTGCCACCGCCCAAGTGTTTGACTGGAAACCGGAGAGGAAGAAGAGGAGCGAGGAATCTATCTCGCCGTCGCCATGTTTTGTGGAGGCTCCGAGAGAGCTGCTTCGATGTGGGTGAGTGGGTGGTGGGGGGTGTATTTTGTTACCAATTTGGTTAGATTTCGTTTAAGCAATGCGAACTGATTAGAGATTGTGATTGGGATCATCTACATGTTTGTGATGAACTCTGTACTAATTTGCACCAGCCATGGTGTCTAAAGTTGTTTGCGCCGACTAGAGTTAGACGTGGTTATTTGAGCGCTTCCGATTATAACTCTTCAACCTTATCATTTGAGACTTTGAGTGGGGTGCTATTTTCGTCTTTTAGAATGCTATTGTTCTAGTTTTTGAGTAGGTCTCTGTTTTCATTGCCGACTAGGAGTCTGTTCCTTCCTCACCTAGAATTTTTCACGTTAAATCTTTGTCTTGTGCTCATGATTATTCTTGATTGTCGAGGGTTCGATCAAACTGGTCCGATCATCATCATCCTCCTCTTGAAAAGGAATCATTCTCGACTCTGATTCTTCTGATTCAAAGAATGGTGACAAATCAGCAACATTTAATGTAGAACTCATAGTATAATCATCACCCGAAAGTTCTATCTTGTATGCATTATCATTGATCTTTTCGTGTACTTTGAATGGACCATCTCCTCGAGGCATCAACTTGGACTTACTCTTATATGGAAAGTATTCTTTACGTAGATGCACCCAAACCAAGTCACTCGGTTCAAATAACATCTTTTTTCTTGACTTATTCACCTTCCCAGCATAGTAATGTGCCTTCTTTTCAATTGCTTCTTTAGTCTTGACATGAATCTTCTTCACATATTCGGCACGTTTGAACACCTCCATATTGGCATGTTCATGTAGTGGCAGTGGCAACAAATCAAGTGGCATGATTGGCTCAAACCCATACACCACCTCGAACGAGCACAATTGAGTAGTAGAATGTACTACCCTGTTGTATGCAAACTTCACATGTGGCAAATAATCTTCCCACTCACTGAGATTCTTCTTGATTATTGTTCGTAGTAGCATTGAAAGTGTTCTATTCACCACCTCCGTTTGTCCATCCGTTTGTGGGTGACAAGATGTTGAGAATAACAACTTTGTCCTGAGTTTGGCCCACAAGTCATCAAAAAATAGCTTATGAATTTGACATCACGGTCTGAAATAATTTCCCTTGGCATTCCATACAATCTTATGATTTCCCAAAAGAACAAGTTAGCTACATGCGACGCATCATCGCTTTTGTGACAGGGAATAAAATGTGTCATTTTAGACAACCTATCCACAACTATAAAAACTGAATCCCTTCCCCTCTTAGTTCTAGACAATCCTAAAACAAAGTCCATACTAATATCCTCCTAAGGTGCACTAGGAACAGGAATCTCAATTTTTCTATTGAGTCATAGGCAGTGTTCGAATGAAGAATTCCATTTGCTTTTATTGCAGAAATCTCATGCAGGTGAATTGATGGGACACTTTGGGAGAGAAAAGATATTCATGATGTTGAGCGATCACTTTTATTGGCCTAAAATGAGGAGTGATGTTGAAAGGTTTGTACAGCGATATGTGATATGCCACAAAGCGAAATCTAAACTCAATCCACATAGTTTGTATACTTCACTTCATGTTCCTGCAAAATTCTTTAGCCAATGCCTTCAATATTGACTGAATTTTGCTATATAATGTCCATTCTATACAATGCAAATGGATAATATTCTATATGTTGAACTCCACCTTGTCGACACGTTCAGCCTTAAGTTCTTTCCAACTTCCAAAGCAATGGATCAATAAATTTCTAAGAATTTGTATATACGGGATAAAGACTTCTTCATATACTTGACATATTCTCTAAATTTGCTTATAAAAAATTCCAATGGTGCCATGCCATCATTCACTGCCAAATTCACTATATGAAAACAACAACGAACATGAAAATATATAGGAATAAAGTTTTCTAATCCCCAAGCAATGAACTTGGCCATCAAATTCCTAGCAGCAACATCATTTGAGATGGCATTGTCAAGAGTAATTGTTATAATCTTGTCTTCTATTTTTCATGCAGTTATGCATTCAAATAGTGCCTAAGCTATCACATTCCCGATATGTGGAGGATCCAACTCAACAAAGTTCAACACACGGTATTGCATAGCCCAATTAGAATCAATGTAATGCGTGACTAAACTCATATAGCAAAGGTTTTAATTCGAAGTCCACAAATCATAAGTTAAACTTATGTTGTCCACACCTTTAAGACTCTTTCTAAGGTTTCCTTTTTTTGTTTGGTAAACCTTTATGCATTCAGCTCTTATAGCCTTCTTACCAATAAACCAGTGTGATACATTCAAATACTTCATTAACACATTAAATCAAATGTGCTCTACCATCTTAAATGAATACTCATGGACAATTACCATCTTAGCAAGTAATCTACGGGTTTCCTTATGATCATTTCAATAAGAGTAACAACAAGAGGTAAACTTGATCCCTCGGGACTATAGTTGGGTGTACCTTGAGCCTTTTGCCTTCCTACTTCGTTCAAACAGGAGGCCCACATTGAAATATGCCTTTTCATATGTGAAGTTTCTCCTGTAGATTGTAAGAAAATAGTTCGTGACAAACCGACACTTTGCCTTTGTATCAGTCACCCCTTTCTCCTTCTTAGATGGGACATTCACGACCTTGAAAAGATTCCAACAATCTGAACGCTTTCCTCTACTGTTCTTGGAAGGAGACACTGCAATGTACTTCTGCCTTTTTGCCCTTCTATTTGAACTTAAAGACTTGGCATTGTCATCTTCCAACACAACTGCTACCTCATCATCACTTGCAAAATTCAGCAAAACATGTGAACCTTCACTGTCACTAGAGAAATCAGGCGTGTCCGAGGCGACACGCTGCTCCAACTCCTTGCCCGGCAGCTGTAAAAATTAGTAATTATCAAAATCACATCTGAGAACCTGTAAAAAATAGTAACAACATTAGGGTCATTCGCAATTTATAAGGAGCAACATGAAAGTGTATGTTCAGAACTGGTGCACATCACGAGGCTAACAATAGTGAATGTCAAATCACAAACAAAAGAGAAACCAAGAGAAACATGGTCCCACAAAACGACCCACAATCCAAAGTGAACACCAATATATATTTGACTAAGAACATCACTAATCATATCAGATTCCAAATTCCCATAAAAAATCAGTCACTAACCAAAAAACCTAATGCAAACCTTTCTTGCTAAACTAAGCCCAAAACAACACCAAAGGGAAATTTTAACATCTAACAGTTCCAAGAAAAATGACCACCTACTAGTTATCCTATACACGTGGAGCATTGCGCCTCTTTGCATGTTCTCTGTGGCTTTTACGCGATGGTACCTCGATGGGAGGTTCTAACATTGACAACTTGATTCATGATGCTAAAGAGTCTATGACTAGATTTTTGGATGAGCTTGTTAAGAAACCAGTAAGATACTTTCTGTGTATGTTAAGCATGATTCTAGCGTAAGTCAATTGCAACGAGCCGAAGTCCAAAATATGTACACCAAAGGTGATGAGGATATCCCAAGGATACTTTCTTCTCCTGAGGTACCAACTAGACTGATTATATGAGCACGAGCTAAAAAGATTAATCAACAGGTGAATTCGCTCTTACTTATTTTTGTTTTAACTTACAAGAGAATTGGTTACTACCTCATACAAATATTTTGTGCATTCTTAGGTTCGAACATTGTGAAGCTTTTGGAGTTGAAACCATAGAGGAAAAGCTAATTTAGGAGAAACACATGGGAAACAAGCAAGGAAAGACATGTCTGAGCCTTTTCTACTATGTCGGTTTGGCCCCACGACAACTCGAGTTCACAAAATTCCCTCTGACCGATCGATCGAGTCCAATCGGCATCAAAGAAGACTTCCGGATCCGGCCAATGACTATGGATGCAGTCGGCATTGTTCGCTATCTGCCCCGCTCGACCACGGTGTCTATGACCACATCATCTACGACCATGGTATCGACAACCACGAATACATCGACCATATCTTAGACCATGACACCACCTATGACTTACAACCACTGCGTCGCTACGACTACGACTTATGACCACCCAATCCTCTTTGAAGCTCAGATGGCTATTGTCGAGACCCGGATATGCAAATCCGGACTCTCCTGTGTAACCCGCACTAGTCCAGGATCACGCTAGTGCACACAATATAAACAAAGATAAAAATATGAACCATGTCACAATTTACTAAGAAAAAACTTAAATATTATTAATAATTATTAGAGTACGACCTTATGGCCAAGCTTACAATTAATAACTTGAGAGGCTTAGAGAAACTAGCAGCAGAAAACAGAAATAGTGTAGTAGCCACTCGACATGCCCACAGGTAATCGACTGGGGAGCGAAGTCCTAATTTGCAAAGCCATCGAAGTATCCTCCTCCAGGTACCTCCTGCTAGTCTAGTCCTTCTTCCTCAACTGAGCAAATATGGACATAGCTGTGAGTACATAGAGTTCTTAGCAAGTCATTTATAACAAAGAATGCAATATAGTATGCAAGGCTTACCAATGGATGGCTGAAAAGTTAATTTGCGTAAGGCAATAATTTAAAGTAAATACAATAAATAGATTGAAAAGCGAACTTTGAAAATGATAGTAAATAAGTAGCCAAAGGAATTGAGACCAACAACAAGTGAACAGACCATTCACTCCAATGAATCACCCGTGAACCAAGATTCATGAAGTGAACCACCAGTGAACTAACTATTCACTCCCCAACTTAACCCAACCAGGTTTTTATGAAAACTCTACCCCTCGTGTGAAATCACCGAGCATTGTCCATGACCGAGGATACGGCTATTCGAATAGTTTTACACTCTGCAGAGGTTGCACAACTATACCCACATGATGTGATAGTCTTCACGTTAAAGAAAATCACAACAAGGCTTTTACAATGCTCCATCTCAACCTGACCTCACTCGCTAAGGTTACGCCGTTGAGTAGGCTACCACCCAGTCGATAATTGCCCCCTCTTGCGCCAAAACAACATCAGTAGTGAAATCAAAGTTGAGACTTCACAAATTATTATGCCAGGTCTATCCCAAACTAGACATGTGGTTTGCGTAGTAAGGCTTAGATCAATGGCGCATAAAGTTAAGTCTTTAGATTTATCCAGGCGAAATATCCGCATCCTAATGTGCAAATTGCACCTCCTTTGCTGCATGATCATTCGCCCAAGTGAAAATCATTTTTGTATAACCAACACCAATGACACCCCAATATCATGGCACACAAATTTTATCACTGTGGCTACCACCACGATTCAATACCTCATTAAGCAAAATTAATTATTTGATCACATGTGATGACAACCCAACGTTACTATGAACATGGCTAAGCAATTTAAGCGTACAACCCATGTGATAACTAGTATTGCATCACTAAATAATTTCTCATCCTATGGTAATAATAGAATCATGATAACCAAATTATCAAGGAGGGATTAAACAATTTGGACAATAACTACCAATACAAAGGTTTATAATAAAATAGCGATGCATGATAATTTAAAAGAAAATAATACATAATAGATTTGAAAACTAGGTTCAACATGATCAAAGGACGTGACTTGCCTTGGCTCTTGATCTTCAAGTCTTGCTTCAGCTCTGTCGAAAGCGTGATCTAACGAGAGAGAAAACAAAACGAAACACAAAATAAATTCAAATGAACTCTTAGAACTTCAAAACTAGAACCAAAAGATAGATGGGATTAGGGATAACTTCAATTTTCTTTGGTATTTCAACCCTCTCTGATGCATTGCGTGCAGGAATATGCGACTTGGTCATGCTCTTTAAAGCACTAAAGTGGTCAGACAGTTGGTTTGCTAATGCTTGCAAGTCAATGATGTTCTGGACTTCTCTATTTGCTTCACAAGTGAGCGGGTCATGTGCATGAATTCCCATGGCTTGGCATGTAATTTCCCAATATTTTTCATCAAGGGGTTAATTTCCTCCCTCTAATGTTGGGAAATTATCATCATCAAATAAACTATCAGTGAAATAGGCGATGTGCATATCTTTTGTCAATGGCTGTATAAGACAGCAAAAGTCTCCTTGGATGCGTTCCAGAAATGCAGGGACTTCGTCCTTCACTTTGAGAGCAGAAGGTCTAGTAATGAATTTTCCGGTGACACATGCGGGGCACACAAAATCTTCTTGATTCGGAAATTTTTTTTACATCAATATTATGTCCCTGTGAATTGTTAATTATATTTCTCATCATCCTAAGACCTAGGTGGCCTAGTCTATCATGCCAGAGACAAAAGAGTTTAAAGTTTCTAAATATTGTTTTCAGGGTAGTATAGGCTACGGGTGCCCGGTCTCAGATGAAGAAAGTCTTTTTAATACCCTTTTCTATTTGCTTCACGCTTCGTAATGAGCAGGTATTCCTTATCATACTCTTCTTCAGTCTCAACATGAAAACCGTTAGTACAAATATCCTTGAAACTTAGGAGAGTTCCAGTCGATTCTGGGTACAATAAGGCTTCTTGAATGATCAAAATTGTGCCCATTGGGAGTATAATTGTGGCTCTTTCTGAGTCTATTATACAAGCATCGCTATCGGCGATTGTTGTAAGGCTGACATCATTCTTGCTAATCAACTAAAAGAATTTTGTCTCTCTCAAGATGGTATTCATTGTGCCACTGTCACCTAAGCACACTTCATCTATAGAGCATCGCACAAGTTCTAATATAAAGTACTTTATTAATATGTAGTAGACGACAATCAACACATAAATAAAATACTTCAAATATCAGAACATATCATATCATTATTAATCGAATAAATGATTGAATTATTCAATATAATCCAACTATCACGAGAAAATAAATTGTTTAAGTACTGACAATGCTAAATCTAACGTATTCCTTCCACACATTAAATAAATGACAATTAAAGTCTAAATGCATTCTATGCATAGACTAATCTGCTAAAAAGCCATAGACTTCTGCTGCTAGCTTCTCAGAGGTGGGATGCTCTTCCTGGGAAATCATGGCGGCAGTAGCTGCAATGTCAAGAGGGGGTGCTGCTGCAGGAGTGGAGTCAACCTCCATCAGCGTAGGCAGCTGCTCAGAACTCTCCCCCTCAACGAAAGCAAAGTGGGTTTCATGTTGCCTTTTGCCACCCTTCTTCTTCTTGGTCTGAAAGGCATTGACGACGTATTGCAGCTCTTTACAGATCCGCAACCAGTACCTCCCCACTTGCCACACTTGTAGCAGATTTAGTCTTGCTGGCCATAGGGCTTGTCGTCCCTCTTTAGTTTGCTGGCCTTATTCTCATGTGGAGTATTTGACTTGCTTTTCTGGGCTGCGGCCTTTCCCTACCTTCCTCTTTTCTTCATTGTAGGCTTTCGCACCTTGTAGCTCTCAACGTTGGCCTCACGACCAGCAGAGCTCCTAGGTGGTTGTGCGACAAAGTTCTTGCAGAGAACTTCATGTTGAGCATCTACAACCTGCACAATATCAATTAATTCAGCATACTCCTTATAGCCGTCTTGATGATAATTGCGCGCATACTGTACTGCACTTGGGTGGAAGGTGGAGAGGGTCTTCTCAATCTTCTGCTCATCTGTGATCTGCCTGCCACAAAGTTGAAGATTGTTCCAAATTCTATGCAGAGCAGAGTTGTACTCTTCAACCGTCTTGAAGTCAGTAAACCTTAGTCGGATCTATTCTTGTTTTGCCTGAGGAAGAATGGTGTACTTTAGCTTTTCGAACCACTTCTTTAGTGCAGTCCATAATGGTAGCGTGCTCTTCTATGCCATGTGCTCATTATTGAGAGTGATATAGAGGTGATGGCTGAGAAAGTGAAGTGCCTGATCATTTTCCTCAGGTGTGGGTTTGGCATCTTGAGGCACACCAATCCGAATGGCAGCGCGGACCTTCTTAGCTCCAAGTATGATCTCGACATAAAAAACCCAAGTCAAGTAATTTTGGCTATGCTGGGGTAGCTCCTCGAACTCCTGGTTCGTAATGGCTGTCATCCACATGTGCATAAAAGGAAAATATAAATTTACTACAGGTAAATATGCATAAAATAAATTGTACAATGGAACAAAAGATTCTTGTAATGTTCCAGAATTTTCTATGCATTTTCTATAAATTTTACTGTTAATTTTAGTGATTAAAGGCAATTTAAATAATTAAAATTAATCAAAATAGTAAATAAATACAGGAAGGAATAGGAAGTAATAATAACAGGGCTAAACATGCTTCAAATATTAAAAATAATCCAAAATTTGAATTCTCGAGGCCCTTTTATGCTGGAATATGAATTTGCAATAAATTCTGCAATTTCCGATGGCTTATTCACTAATTTTCAGTTCTAAGAAAATTTTTTGCGTAATTTTCAAAAAACCAGAGGCCTATCCAAAAATTTGAACGACCCTCTCACAATTTTTGGATTTTGGAGGGTCTTTTTTACAAATCTTGGGCGCTGCCTGCCCCCCTTTTTTCTCTTTTTCTCCCGAACTGGGGCAAATTCCCGGCCCATTCAGCCCAAGCCAACCGGTTATGGGTGAAGGGGTAGGGGACCCTACCCCTATTCATACATGGTGGCAGTGGGTAGCCAATGCTCGTGCGGAGCGGGCGGCTAAGGCGGCGTGCTCGGCGGGCCCGACCATACTGGAGCGGGCAAGTGGCGCGACCATGAGGGGCGAAGCCGTAGCGGTCGAGCGACGTGGCGGGGTGACCGTGCGGGGCGAAGCCAAAGTAGTCGAGTGGCGCGGTGGAGCTTGGGCCGGCAGCGCTCAAGAGCGGCGCATCTAGCCAGCGATGCTTGGGAGCAGCGCATGCAGGCAGCAGCGCTCAAGCGACTGCGTTTAGGCGGCACGGATGGACAGCGCGACGGCTGACGGTGCGTTCGGCCATGTGCGGGCAGTTCGGACGAGCGGTGCAACGGCTCGGGTGACTGTGTGGGTGGCCGACCTGGTGCGAGCCGGTGCATGCAGGCGGCCGGCCGGCGGTTCATGTGACGCATATGGACAGTGCGCGTGTGTTCTTTTTTTTTCAATTTACAGTGCAATCAACATTTACTCTTTTGCAGAAATCTACCAGTCGGTTTGGTCGGCGACTCCAAGTCTGCTCACGGTGGATTTAGAGTGGATTTACACCATAGAAAATAATTTAGAAAGTAAATTTTGCAGAATTTAAAGCGATCTTGATATAGACAATTTAATCTATGAGTGCTTCGATGACTACCTTCGATCCAATAGAGCGATTCGTGCTGATAACGTATTGACGAACCGTCGCTAGTGAGTCTAGTCCGATGTTCCCTCTTATGCAAAAGAGATGATCAAATACAGGTAATGCAAATAATAGATTGAACGCATAGAAAGATAGGGGAGAACTCCTATCTTTCTTTATTGCTTTCTTCTTCACCAGTATAAATTTATAATGATTGAGATCCTTTATTTATAGATTAAATAAAAAAAATATTTACTAATAGACTAGATTTATGAACAGTTTACTCAAGATTGCCCCGAGCTGCAGGTACTCGGACAGGACGCGGAACGAGAGAGATTCCCTAATATCCTTGATCCATCTTCTGTCTGAAGCCCCTGCTCGACGGTGATGTGGGATGGTCTGACTCTGGCATAGGTAGACAGCGCGGGCGACACCTCACTGATTGCCTATTCCTCTCTTTTCTGGCCTTGTGGGCCTTTTAACTTTATGGGCTTATATTCGCTGTCCTTGTGAAGTTTCCTTATGCGGTTCTGTGGCTCGGTGCTTATCGGAATCAGGGGCGGATGCAAGTGGGGCGGGGGAGGGGGGGGGGCTCGAGCCCCCCTACTGCTACTGGACCCTTGGAGCCTCTCTGGAGCCTCCCAAAATTTTTAGCCATGGATGTATGGTGTAGGAGGAGCTGAGATCGACTGAAGGTAGGAGATGACCACAAAATAATTATATTAACAAAGCCCATAGAGAAGCTTTCAGCCAAGCCAAACTGCCAAAGCCCAAGGCCCACAACAACAATCAGAAACCCAAAGTCCCAAACCCTAGTATCTGGCCAGTGGCCACCCCAATTCGGCAATTCCCATCGGGGCATCGGGCGCAACTCTACAGCGGCGGCGGCTCGCGAGAACAGGGGCGGATCCAGCGGCAGCCGAGTAGCGGGCGGACGCTGGACGCGCCGACGCGGTCACGCGGCCACGCGACTCGCGAGCACCGGAGCACGCGGCGGCGGGCGGCCAGGCGCGGCGCGGCGCGGCGGCGCGCTGCAGGCAGGCGGTGGCCAGCCGGCCAGGCGAGGCCGCAGGCACCGGGCGGGGGCGGGTGCCGGGAGGGGGCGGGCGCCGGGCGGGGGCAGGCGCCCGGCGGGAACGGGGGCCTGGCTGGAAGGAGGCGGGCAGGCGGCCCCGTGGCGGAGCTGGCGAAGCGCTGAGGGAGGAGGCGAGGAGCCGACTGCCGACTGCCGAGGAGATTCGAGCGGGGGGTTGGGGGATTTAGGTTCGACTTCGACCGTTCAAGCGTGGCCTCTGGCCCTCTGCACTCTACAGACCACAGGTCCACAGGTGATTAGGTATTTAGGTGAACTCAAATTCTTATTTGTCTGTGATTGTCTGATTGAATTGAATATGTGATTGGCATGTCAGATTTCAGAATGTCGAAAAGAAATTTGCGCAATTACTTTTCAAGTTCTAGTGGTTCAACTCCACATATTTAGAAACATTGATAATGAAAAGATCAAAAAGCGGTTTCAAGAGATGAAAAAACGCCGTATGTTATTGCCTAAAAAATTAGTGGTACGCTCTATTCTCTTCTAAATTCATAATTTGGAGGTCCATATTTGTTTAACTAATCAATTATGTCTATTTGTGTAGATTGCTTCTCCGGATGAATAATGGGTGTCACCGTCACGCGTCGTCTATTAGTTTCGTAATTTGGCCTTTCGGTATGGATAAACTGCATCCTTTATTTTTCATAATGTATTTTGTGATTGTCATCATTCATCGATGTTTTGATATAAGACCACTTCAAACTATTATATTTGTCTTTTGTGGGGGGTCATAGTGGAGTTATGTCGCTGTAGCGCTTTTGTTCAGCCCCTCCAAAAAAAATTTCCTAGATCCGCCACTGATCGGAATAGAGGTTATTGGGTAGCGATTCATCTGTTTTTTTGTTCCTCTAAAAACTGTTTTTTTTTTTGCGAGGATCTGAATTTTTGTTGGGAAATGTCTCCAGAATTCATCTGAATTTTGTATTTTATGCAGAACTTTTAGCTAATTTTCACGGACATATTGGGTTTGTCAGCGAAAAGAAACGTGCTTGAGACTCGAAGGGATGGCAATTGTGTCTGTTTACCCGTACACCCGTGGGTAAACATCCTAATGAAGCCGGGTATAGGATATTTTCTTTACCCACGGGTATGAAAATAAAGGAACACTTTACATGTCGGGTAAACAGGCACGAGTATGGGTAAGCTCTACCCGTACCTGCCCCGCCCGTTTACCCACGATATAAGTTGACAAGTGGCGTAGTCATAGTAATATCTCTAATTACTATTGTTGTTATAAACTTTTGCATATCTCTAATTGTTATGATTGTTATAAATTTTTTGATAGCTATTATATTTCCTAGCAACAGCTGTTGCTTATATGTACCTGTCATTAGTTCAACTCTCAGATAGTGAGTCTCAGTTCGTGGGTAAACGGGTATGCTCACGAGCGATGGGTATCTGCGGGCGACGGGAATGAGCGAGGGTTTTCACCCGTTGTCCTTCGCGGGTATACCCGCAAGCGTAAATCGAGATCACAGGTACGAGTATAGACGAGCACTATTCGTACTCGCCGCACCTAATTACCATCTCTAGACTTGATAGTGGCCCTGCCTCCACCACGGCTGCTGTCTCTTCTGGTCGCTCCACGGGACCACGTCCTTGTCTGAATCGATAGTTGAGTTCCCTCGCGCCTGCGCGCCGGCCGGATCGCACCGCGCGCGCGCCACCCAGACTGCAAACAAACGCACGTCCCGATCTACGCCTCGTGTCGTGCCTCGCGCGTACGTACCCCACGCCGACTCGACCATGCTACGCGCGCGCAGACGCAGGCAGCACGAACGCCCCGCGGCTAGACAGACCAGGCATCAGGTGCTCCACGCCTTGCCGTGCGCTCCATCGCCCGCGTTCGCTACGCTGAGCAGCCACCTCGTACATATACACGCATACTCATCGGCCGTCGGCTCCACGCGCGGCGCCTCCAGGAGTCGTTCGCGCGCGCGCCGCGCGGCCTCGACCACACGAGACCATGCACGTACGACTCGATCGATCAGATGGTGCATGCCTACGAGCGCCTGCGCCGTGCGGAGGACGTGCCTCCGGCCGGCCAGTGAAGACCTAGCTAGCAACGCATCGATTACCCTTACCCCCCAAATTAGGCAGATGTGTAGTCTCTGTTTTTACTGGAGTCCAGTTCCATCATGCTAAGTCGACAGGCCACCGAAGTACTACTACAGTATAGGAGTAACTTAATTGGCTGGTATTAAATTTGCGGAGCCGGCTGCAGTGTTTATGCGCTCCAGATCAAAACTTCACTACTATTTCATAAGCAATGTTGGGAATCTTTGTTCGGCTGTGATGCGCATCATCTAGACAACACATGCATGTAAGTAGATGTGTTTCGCACTTTTCACAGAAGTCAGAAGTAAGGATGAAAACGGATTAGATAGTTTGTAATCGATTTGGATAATTTTTAAATATAGATTCTGTCGATGCGGATATTTATTGGATAGTACCGGATCGAAAATAAATATGAATTCGGTAGCTCACTATCTATATTCAAGGTGGATTATCCAGATATTCAAGGGCTAGATATGCACAGCCTACATCCTTTATTTCAACCTAATTTATTTATATGATAATTTAGTAGCCCATCATACATTAACATATACATCAATACATAGAGTTAAGGAAGGAGCATTTGCCTATACGAATAATTTATGAATATTCTTCAGGAATGTTTAGATAACATAAACTAGTTATGTTTTTGTTCATTTTGCGCATACAATTAAAGGTTTTCATATTCCGAGAAATATTCGTGACCATATTCGATTTGATTCGCATTGGCTCTGTATTTATATTTATATTCATATCTGAGTAAAAATATAAAAATAAATATAACAGAACCATTATCCGTCTGTATTCTCTCCTTTTTCACGCCTAACTAGAAGTTGTCTTTAGCCAAATAAATGCCACCGTTAACTAATCACCGGGGAATCATATCACAAGGAATAGATGCAAGAGTGCCACTCTTAGCTCAGCATGCACACTCGCCATGGTTCCATCGATCCATCCACTCGAATTACTAGCTAGTGCACTTCTGGCTCCAGCGACATCAAGTGCAAAGATTCCAATTATTCAGCCCCTTTCGCAAAAGAAGATATAAGCTGTAGCTTTTCCATGTATAAACAATGGCAAAGATATGGGGAAAATCTACCTCTCCCAATGGCTAGACGACAGAGTGGAGGAACACTGGCCTTTAATCTGTTGGTCTACAAATGGTATCTGGTCCCCTTGTGCATTTCGTTAATGAACGCACTTATTCGTCTAGTTAAGGCGATGAGGAGCTCTGTATTCATGTTCCCTTGTACCTTTTGTCTGTTTCCAATAACAAAATTAACCATGTAGAGGAGTTTGCCCCATTTTGGAAAAGGGAGACCCCGAAGTTTTCAAATACGGTACGTCCCATTTCCACTTAGAACTGCCTATATTCATTTTTACAATTCTTCTCATCCATTTCTTGATTTTCTCAAGCATTCAGTCACCTTTTGCATAATTTTGATCCATGGAAGAAGAAACTCAGCATGTGCGTATATATGAGAACGGTTGGGCAAAATTGATAATGCTTGCATGGACCCAAAATTAGTATTTTTGTTAGGCGTATATTCAGATGATTTAAATATGAAAAATGCAACGCCTATAATTGCAGAAAAGCATAATTGTACCATTGAGTTGCTCAGGAATAATTCACTCATCCACTCGCACATCGATCTTACGGCAAACGGTTGGCCAAACCTGTAAAAAATTTGCGAGAATATGATTGTTTGAAAATCAACCATTTTATTAAAATTTTACTGGCAGTATATTAGTGATCGTAAAGTGGATTCTCTAAACGCACTACACTAGATAATTTAACCCTCTGCGTATATATTATCCGGCCGTGACAAGGTGACGCCAATTAGTTGGTAGTTCGTTCGACGGCAGCATTTGGGATTTGGTAGTACTGCGAATTTTGGTATTGTGACCTGGTAAATAAATCTTACTGTCCCATGCACACTAGGGCAAGTTGCGTGGATTCTGGTAAAATTCAACCTATGACATTACTAAAGAGAAATTCATCACATGGCCGTTTCTGTTTAGGTGACAGTGGCTTCTCGTGGTGGTCAAATGTCACTATGTTATGCAGCCGGTTCTTCCTATTAGGATTGTTCATATTAATTTCTACTTAGAAAAACTAAAAACCAATATAAACATATAGTTTTTTAAAAGCGGTTTCTCACTTTTCTCACTCTGAGGCTAAGGCAGGGGTCGCGGGTGCATCACATACCCCACTTCTCTCGCTCCCGTCACACGTATGTATCTTTCCCTCACTTTTTCTACTGATCGCCCTCTCATTTTAAAAGTTACTACTTTCAGCCACTACTATTTATTTTAAGCTAAAATCCATAAATTATAGCCAAAAGTTATTAGTAAAAGCCAATTGTGTATTCTCCTCTAATTCTCAGCATCCTCAGAAGGCGATCGCCCTCAAGCGGTAGTCCATCTCCACGAGCCGATTATGTACTCTCCTCTGATCGTTTTGTCAAGATCCGAATATGCAAATTCAGACTTTCCTGTGTATTCTACACTAGTTCAGGATCACGCTAGTGTGTACAGTGGAAACATAGATAAAATATCGACCATGATCATGATTAACTAAGAAAGACACAAATAATATTAATTATCAGAGTACCGACATTATAGCCAAGCTTACAAGTAATAGCCTGAAGTGCTTCGCAAAATCTAGCAGTAGAAAATAAAGATAAACTTATTGACCATTCAACATGCATACAGATAATCGATTGGAAAGCGAAGTCCTAATCCGAGAAGTCGTCGAAGAATCCTCCTTCAAGTACCTTTGGTTGATATGATTCTTCTTTATCGACTAAGTAACAATACATATAGCCATAAGTACATAAAGTACTCAATAAGTCATTTGTAATAAGATGCAATATAAAACTATGCAAAGCTTATCAAAGGATGGCTGATAGTTAATTTTGTAGAAAACAACACTTTATAGTAAATACAATAAATAGATTGAAAGCGCACTTTGAAAATGAGTAAGTAAATAAATAAGTCAAAGGAATTGAATAAACCACTAGTGAACTGCCCATTCACTTCCCATCCAAACATAACCAAGGTTTTATAAAATTCTACCAGTTGTGTGAAATCACCGAGTGTTGTCTATAACCGAGGATATGGCTATTCGAATAATTTTACACTCCGCAGAGATTGCATAACTTTACCCACATGATATGATCAACTTGTAATGTCTGCACAATAACTTGCTTCCATAGGCGTGACGACCAAGAAGATCATAATAAGGCCTTTACAATGCTCAACCTCAACCTAATTCCGTCCACCAAGATTTCGCTACCGAGTAGGCTTTGACCTAGTTGGTAAAAGCATCCTCTTATGTCAATGTGAGACAATGGCTGTAACCACACACACATTCATCTCAATGGTGGAATCAAAGTTGAAACATCACAAATTAATCAAGAAGGTTTATCCTATACTAGATATGTGGTTGTACAATAAGGCTCAAATTAATGGCATATAAAGTTAATTCTTTAATCATTACCCAAGCGTCACATCTACATCCTAATGTGCTAATAGCACCCTTTAATTGTGTCTACAACTACGATTCAATATCTTATTAAGTCAAAATTATTTAACTGGTCAACATATGATGATGAGTCCAACGTACTAATAAGCATGGTTAAGTATACTAGACGTACAACCCAAGTAGATACTAATATTACATCATTAGATAACTAATCATTGTATGGTGATAATAGAATCATATCATTCAAATAATAAAGGAGAGATTAATCAAAATTAGTTAATAACTACCAATTACAAAGGTTTTTAATAAATTAGCAATGCATAATAACTTAAAACAAAATAATAATGCTTAGTTTTGAAAAAATAGGTTCAATATGATCAAATGTTATGACTTGCCTTGACTTTGCTTAGTTACTAATTCTTGAACTTCATGTCATGCTTTTGCTCCTTTAAAGACGCTATCTAACGAGAGAGAAAGCAAATGAAATACAAGTAATTTAAATAAAATCCAAAAATAACAAAATTATAACCAATATATATATATATATATATATATATATATATATATATATATATTAGATGAATTTAGAAAGAAGAATCGGGTCAATCAGAGTTCGGATGGAGAAGAACGGGCTCTCGGAAGGTTGATTGGTTGAGAAAATACTAGAAAAAGAAAGTGGAGAGAGAAAACCTATGACTGATAGGTGGGCCTTGATTATTGGAGTTTCCAAAATAAAAATTATTCTGAAAAAAGGCTTAGAGACTAACAAGTGGGCCATTGGTCCATAGACCATGTCCACGGTTGGTTTAGGTCTATGGTAGACTCGGTGCACTAGGGTTAGGGCTAAGGCTGACGTGGCAGTAGGGTTGACGTGTCATACCACATGGCTTGACATGTAGGCAAGAGAGGTGAGGTGGTGCCAATTTGGCCGACACATGGATGATGACATGGTTGGATGATGTGGCAAGACGCTTTGGAGGGTGAGGTGGTGACCGGATTTTGCGTGGCGCTACGTGGCTGCCATGCTAGCTCTTTGAACTAATGTGGTAGTAAGGTGGCTGCTGACAAGGCACCGACGGATGATGGTGCACTCCGGTGAACTTTCGGTGAGATGCTCGGTGGTAAACGGCGCATGCTCTAGCGACAGAGTCACGTGGATTTGGATCGGTTCAAGACGGCAAACTCGATGGTAGGGCATGATTCACGAAGGCCAAAGCATGGAGGAGTTGGTTAGCGATGAGCATATGGTGGCAGTAGAGTCAGGTTCACAGTGAGCTAGGTGTTCCGACGAGATACGAAAGGAGGAGGGCAGAGCATGGATAACTTATGGAGAGGATGGCAACAACTTGGAGCAACAACTCGGTGGTAGCTTTGGCTCCAAATCCTGACGAGATTAGAGCTTGGGCTTGTGGCAGCTTAGGGTGGAGAGGGCAGAGGGGAGGGGTGCTATTTAAAGCCAGGGCGAGGCGGACTTCATGGCATGCATTTCAAGGCGACAGTGGTATCCATGGCGAACACGGTGAGAAGATTGGGTTGGTCATGTGAGGAAGAGGAATAGGGCTCTCTGATAGGTGGGACTGGGCTACGGTGAGAGAAAAAGTGGGGTGGCTGGTAGGTTGACATGTGGCGTGAGTGATGCACTGGCCGGGCGAACTGGGCCACGCGCAAGAAGAACTAGGCCAATGCGGAGCTATGGGCCAAGCGGAGAAGAAGAATGGGCCACATGGAAGTTGGCTAGGCCAAGCCGGAAGAATAGGGGATTCAGCCCAAAGGTTTTTCCAGATTTTCCAAGGAATTCTAAATTTTTGAAATTGAGATAATACAAATTGAGCTCCAATAAATTGCAAATAAACTCCAAAAAATCCAAAAAAATTCCTTGCAACACAAGGAGCACAACAAAAAAAGGTTTTAATGTATTGATGTTTATTTTATCCATATTAAATCTTTTTAATTTCTAAAAATTTTGATTAAGCTTTTAATTCATTTAAGAAAATTCTAAATAGTTATTTTTATTTTAAAAGCTTTAAAAATGCACTAAAAACCAGGATGTTACACATCCCGATTAGCATCGTAGTCGTAGCAGTGTCTCTATCGAAGCCTACACATCCGGGGATAGAACACCATGAGCTGGTGTGCAAGCACCAACGTGCAGTATTACAAATGTAGGAAACTATACTGATATCAGGTACAAGGATTATACATCATCATTGCTTGAGACCAATTGATGACACATAAAACATAATAATCTCAGTAGTGTCTCAACATAGGTCAATCTAAAACTATATTCTTTAACATGTGTACATTATTGATGTTCTATCTCTATACCTATGACTAGTGAAACATGGTCATCAATCAATACATGTGTTGATCTATAAGTCACTATTGTCCTAATCAGTGATATCCGACCAGAGATATTTTAACATGATATTATACAACAAATAATGAGCTTCACCAATAAGCCACATACTTGATAACATTTATAAATGATAATCCATTCAAATAATATAATAACATTCATTCAAAAGATCATAAGCATATAAGTGATACAATTATCCCTGTGATTGCCTCTAGGGCATATCATTAACAATCTCCCATATGCACTAGAGTCAATCATACAAGTATCTAATACCCATAGCTTTTGTGTACGCCTCATGTTTTGGTTGTGGGAGAGGTTTGATCAACAGATCAACAATACTTAAATTCATTTGCACTTTGCATATCTTCACATCACCTCTATCAACAATACCGCGAATGAGGTGAAAACGTCAAAGTATGTGTTTAGACTTTTGATGCGATCTAGGCTCCTTGGCTTAAGTAATGGCTCTAATATTATCACAATAGAGATCCATTGGACAAGAAGTACTAGAGACGACACCCAGCTCAGAAATGAACTTCCTTATCCAAACAATCAAAGAAGTTGCAATATACTCAACGTCAATTGTAGAATTAGTAATTGTCTCTTGCTTTGAACTTGTCTAGCGCACTACTCCTCCATTAAGACAAAACACAACTCATACTGCAATAAAAAATCATCTTTATCAGTTTGGAAGATAGCATCGGTGTAACCATTTACGACTAGCATTTCCTCACCTCTGTAAATAAGGAATGCATCCCTAATCCTTCTCAAGTATCCAAAGACATTCACCTGGATTTGACTGGTATCTGCTTGTAACACTCAGAGCATATGACATATTTAGTCATGTACAAAGCATGACATACATGATAGACCCAATGGCAGAAGCATATAGAAGCATATAGAATCTTACTTATCCAGTCTCGCTCATCAGGTGTCATAGACACTGAGTCTTGCTAAGACAAATGCCATGTGATATAGGCAAGAAACCCTTCTTAGAATCCTACATGTTGAACAGCTTTAACACATTATCAATGTATGTATCTTGGTTTAATCCAATTAGTTTTTTAGTTCTATATCTATAGATCTTTACACCCAAAATATACGCTACTTCTTCTAAGTCTTTCATAGAGAAACTATCTCTTAATGAAGACATGATAGATTCAGTCATAGGAATATTATTTTCGATCAGTAATATATCATCCATATATAAGATTAGAAAAACAAGTGCGCTCACACTAGCCCTTTTATAAACACAAAGTTCTTCTTCATTCTTGGTGAAACCAAACACTTTGACTACATCAAAATGAATGTTCTAACTTCGAGATGCTTGCTTCAATCCATAGATAGATCTTTGAAGTTTACATACCTTTTTAGCATTTTGTGGATCAACAAAACTTTCAGGTTACGTCATGTACACATCCTCACTTATGCTTCCATTTAGGAAAGTTGTTTTGACATCCAGATAGACTTTAGCACAGTGATGGGCAAGAAAATTTCATCATAGTTAACGCCTTTAATTTGTTTTGAAATCCTTCACCACCAATCATACCTTATGGATATGAACATTTTCATCTATGTCTATCTTTTTTTTCTTAAAAACCCACTTGCACTCAATGGTTTTAACACCATCAAGCGGATTAACCAGGTTCCAAACTTGGTTGTCATATATGGATTATATTTTGGATATCATGGCTCCAAGCCATTTCTCGGAGTCTGGGCCCATCATTGCTTTATCATAAGTCTTAGGCTCACTATTGTCTAAAAATAAAATGTCATGCCAATACTTCATAGGCAGTTGACATGGCCTTTCATATCTACACGAGATTGGAGCCTCTTTCATAGGTTCTACAACATCGTGTACATACTATGAAGGTTTAGTAGAGGATGAAATATTTTCTAATGGTTCTCGAATTTCTTTGAGTCACACAGTTCTCCCTCTAATTCATTTTGAAAGAAGCTCTTTATCCAAAAAGACACTATTTCGGGCAACAAACACTTTCTTCTCATCCTTTTTATAAAAGTAATATTCTTTAGTTTCCTTAGGATACCCTGCAAAGAAGCATTTATCTAATTTGGGCGTGAACTTATCAGATGTCAAACATTTTATATGTGCCACACATCTCCATATTTTGAGAAAAGACATTCCAAGATGTTTCCCAATCCATATCTCACAAGGTGCCTTCTCTATGACTTTTGATGAAGCCCTATTTAATGTGAATGTGTCTATTTCTAGAGCATACCACCAAAAAGATAATAATAGATTAGATTTGCTTATCATGGACCCCAATCATGTCTAACAAAGTTCGGATCCATCATTTAGACACCCCCATTCCATTGAGGTGTTCCCATCAGAATTAGCTGTTGAACAATTCTACATTGCTTCAGACGATCACCAAACTCATGGCTCAAGTATTCACCTCTATGATCTGATCGTTGGACTTTAATTATCTTGCCAAGTTGATTATGTACATCGTTATGAAATTCCTTGAACTTTTCAAAGGATACAGACTTGTTCCTCATTTAAACTTGTTGGTGAAGTCCTGGGTCCTCTTCTTGCTGTGGGGGTCATCCTTGTCATCCTCCATCTCCGAGTCTGTATTGATCATGTCGACGTTCTCAAGAGCGGCAAGTACCCAGTTGATGAACTTGCAATAGTTGGGATTCTTGGATTTCACGTCACAAGCTTGAAGACGCCTTCAGAAGTCCTTCTCCTCCTTGTCCTTCAGCTTAGGGTACTTGGCCCGAATGTGTTTCAGCTCACCACACTCAAAGCAAGTGATAGGAACACTCTTTCTCCTGTTTCTCACCTTGTTGTATGCTTTTGTGAATTTTGAGGATAGAAAAGCTAAGCCATCCTCAAGAAGTTTATCTAGTTGCTCATCACTTAGATAATGCAAAGCTGGCAATAGAAATCCAGAAGAACAACAATGCAAGAAAAATAGAAGAGCTACTTTGAGTAGGGTTAATCATAAGTGCCATCAACTCTGTCTTAGAAAGACAAGAGATGAAGTCAATTCATGTGTCTTCAACCTCGAGTAGACCTTATCTATGTAAGCTCACTCACGACAGTATTATCATTGATGAAAGTGCTCTTCATTCCCCCAAACCTTCACATGAAATGAACCCAACATTTGGTGTGCATTCTCAGAATCAAAAAATGTCAAACAAACAGAACATAAGTCATGAATGATCTTAGTAACCTTTCCCACAACTCATCCAAGGATTCACTGGGCTTTTGCTTGATCTTTGAGTATTCTTTCTTCAGATGATTCTATCTCACTTTCTTGATTACGATAGAGCCCTTATAGTAGCCACTGAGGGTCTTTCAGATCTCATGAGTAAACCACATATAAGCAACTTGCTCAAAATCAGATCGACTAAGCCCTCGAATCAGACAATTGTGAGCCTTATTGTTTATCTCTACATATGTGTAACTTGATCATCAGTCAGCATAACATAAGGATTCTTGACTTTGATTCGAATTGCTTGCCATTGAGCATCGATGTAGGATTACATACAAGCCTTCCAACAAGGTAAATCAACTCCATTAAAAATGGGTGGCTTGGTTGAATATATGTCTGGTGCCATAGCTACTAAGACCAGTTAAGATCTATAAAAAAAGCTAAACAGGCTCAGGTACCACTTATAGGACCGGTATGGTAACAGAGGGGATGAATGGTGCCTTCAAAATTCCCCCCAAGTATTCAATGATTATTCACTCTAATATCTACCAAGCTATGAAGATCAAGATTGGAAATCAACACCAAAGCAATCATCAAAAGAAACTGAAATCCCAAAAATTTAGTGCTCAGGCGGTTAGACCGGCTACCAGGGGTGGTCTAATCGGAGATTGGCGATCTGACTACCAGCTACACATCATTATGATCGACCACAAATAGTCTGACCTAAGGAAGGGTGGACTAACTGCACCCCTATCCCAGAACTGAAAAATTCAACCCAAGCCGATGCAACTTTTGGTGCAACTCCAAAAATCCATGTCCAAATGATATGAAATTTTATACACACCTTACATAAGATCTCAGAAAGTTATCCCAACTAAGAATTGCATGAATCCGTGTTAAAGTTCAAACATTTCTTAAGAACAAGCAAGATTGCACCAAGATTGAGCAAAAACCAAAAATGACGAATACAACTTGCTCATAGGTGGAGGAAGGCCAAGATGGCTCTAAATGTATTCCCACAAGTTACAACAAGCAAGAACTCTAGAGGATTTGAAGCAAAAACACTTGGATCAAGAAAACTCATGATGAGACCAAATCCAAGGAAAACCAAGCAACTTCAAGAACTTGTAAAACCTAGTGTCTAAATGGATAGGGAGTGATATCCATAAGTCAACTCCATCACTTACACATCCTTAGCACAATAAGATCAAGAAGGAGAGAGAGAAAACAAAAACCAACAAGATCAAGAATAAATCGATCAACACAAAAGGATTTCATGAGAGATGCATAAGATTGATGCATTGTTACTTAAAGATAAAAGTTTTATAGTCACTCCATCTGGAGGATAAGGGAGCACACCACAATACTCACTCTTTTCAAACTCTAACCCTATAACTCTTGGCTAGCATGAAGAGATGTTGGATGGTTAACTAGCAAGTTTCTATTCCAACTCGTTAAATACATGAGGCAACTAACTCACATCTAATCCTAATAGATACCACCTAATAGAACTTATAGGAGAAACCCATTAACACCACAACATGGATTTTACTCACACAATACACTCACGCATTCTTTTCAAAGCACATGAGCCCAAATTTGCTAAATCCTTGGCCTTTGATCCAACTTGATCTTCTCAACTTCTCCTTGACCTAAACCGCTTTTCCAAATGCCATTCAAGTGTCGTGATTTTGATCTAAGGTAGTTTTTAGTATTTTAATCAATTTACTAAAATACCCTTTCTTGACTCAATCTTCATCTTCCCTTGCAAGCAATTGCTATGCTTGCCACGTGTGGATGCACCACTAGTATGCCATGCACCAGCAAGTCTCTCTTGTTGTGGTTCCACTGGACCATGTCTCACTTAGATTAACCAAACCATATGGTGCAACCCATCGCTTAAACTTCCCTTCAAAATTTTCCGCCTTACTCATAACATACTTGAGTTCAGTCATCTCACCTTGCACCCTTGATTGTTCTAAGCCTCGACTCCTCTATGAGCACTGACCATGGTGGACTACAAGCATCTCCACACATCTCAAGACCAAGAAATCATTTTCGGACATAAGTTCTACATACCTTTATCCATTTTAGTAAAAACATGCTTCATACAACACATATGCACATACCTAGGTCAAACCAAAACACACCATGACTTAATTTCCCAAATCCACCTATTTTTGTTGTACCAACACAGGCCAGTTGGTTAGACTACTCCCCAGCCAATCTGACTGCTGGCCACACTCGGTCAGACCGCTATTGGAGGCCGATCTAACCGCCGCCTCTGGTTGGTCATACCACCCAGTCCGTACCAAAGTTATGAAAAAGGAATTTTTGCAAATTTAAAAACCTATCACCTCTAAAATGGCAATGGTTCATCACAACAAAATCCTAGACCTTCTCGCATAGTCCTCCATAGGAATATAATAACAATTATTTAATTTCAAAAGTAATCCTGAAGGTAAAGATAATTATAAATTGCTAATACCCAATGCAAGAACTTTTGCTCCATTGCCCATGCGAAGGTCAACCTCGCCTCTTACCAAACACCAACTTATCAGCCTTGTATTGAATTCCAAATATGAGCAACTGATCCAGTATCAAATACCCAAAAACTAATATGAGAAATAGCAATATTTATTTCTATAACATTTATGCCTGAAGTAGAAGTCTTACTTCCCTATTTTTCTAGATCTGCCGAGTACTTTTTTATTATTTTTGTTCCAATGTCAAGTCCTCTGACAATGGTAGCAAATGGTGTTAGGTACAGTGCCAATCTTGAGCTACTGAAGCTCATATTTGAATCTCAACTTAAGTTTTGCATGTGCCCTTTCTTTTTCCCAAAATCTTAGCCTTCTTATTTTTGAAGTTAGTAGTCTTATGAGCCATCGTCATATGATTAGAGCTTTTATTGATGCTCTCCTCTACTGACTTGAGCATCCCATGCAATTCGGTCATTGGCTTCTCCATGCCATTCATATACAAGTTCAAAATAACTAGCTCAAAACTCGGTGGAAGCGACTGAAGAATCACATCAGTAGCCAATTCTTAGCATAGGGGAAATAAGCTTTTTCAAGCTCTCAGTGTAACCAATCATTTTGATTACATGATGGCTGACTGAACTTCCTTTAGCTAACTTTCATGCAAACAATGACTTAGAGGTATTATACCTCTCAACCCTTGCTTGGTTCTTAAACATACCCTTAAGACTCACAATCACATTGTAAGCATTCGTATTCTCATATTACTCTTGAAGCTCAGAGTTCATGGTAGCAAGCATGAGATAGCTAACATCAAGCGAGTTATTTTAATGTTTCTCATAATTATTATGTTCAGCATGAGTGGTATTTTCAGCTGGTTCACCAGGATATAGAACATCTAGAATATATTCCTTCTTTTCTTACTTGAGAACAATTCTCAAGTTGCGATACCAGTCAATAAAATTTATTCCACTTAATTTTTATTTCTCAAGAATAGATCACAAGTTAAAACTGGGTGCAGTGGAACTCGGTGATGGCATGGTCTATAACATAAAAATATATATGCAAAATTTTAGCACTAAAAAATCTTTCATTAAACAATTTAACAAAATATTCTTCCACTATATGTTTAAAAAATAATGTTCCCTCTAATGACATATAGTGAGTCAATATTCATATTTTACCAAGCATTAGTGAGCTTTGGCATCACTGCTAGAAACCTAATAACGTATGTAAGCAACACCTTACTAATTACATCACATGTAACCCTTATTTGTTGAGTAACATCCATACGTCCCGACCTCAACACCATGCCCTAAGGCCTAAAATCATTTTGATAGCCTAATCAAGTTAAACCAATATTATGCATGAAATGTCCAACACTTACCCGGTCTTATTAAGATAATTAATGGCATCCTACTTTGGTATACTTACCAATTTAATGATCAAAATCTTATAGATGCAACAAATGGAAAGGCATCAAATTTTACTTAATTTTTGTAGAGGGATACTATTATATCATGTTAAAAACACCCAAGACAATAATAACATAAACAATAGTATAGCAGGAACATAAAAATATTCACAGATAATCATATTAAACCGTGAAATAGTATGACCCTTAGCAGGGCAATCTCCATCATCACACATCTTGTTCACCGATCCATCATGCTTGAAGTCATCATATGCATCTACCAAGCTACTACTCCTAACAGCTAGTAACGAATTACATCTGAGAATATCAAGCATCACAAGTCAACACATAGGCTATTATACAGTTATATATAGCCCATGGTTATAATCAACATGACAAGCAGGCCATGAAAAACTCATACATACATTGCATACAGAATAGGCTATATTATTCACATCAATCCCTACAAAAACAAGTTATGTAAAGAATCCAATTCTATCATGCAATATGAACACATAATACTTACAACATGCCAACAATTACCTAGTATAATGGTCTCTTGGAAAATTTTTCGGGACACAAATCCTATTCATGAAATCACCCTTAAAAAATTCATTGGATTAATCCTATTAACCTAATTTCGAGTCAATCGGATCGACCTGATTTTCCATTGATCAATTGCACTGGTCGGCGATAGTGATAAAACTGATCAGTTGGCCCCATACGGTTGTGCATCACGGCTTACCCCGGTGGCACAATCCTGACCGATAGGGGTAACATGTGATATGACCAAGAATAGGCACAACTTAAACCAATTGATCTCTTGTGAACCTGTCTTCTAACACCAAAGCCAACTGATGTCACCAATCGGCACCCAAACTAGTCCATCCATATGAACTGATCAGGTTATCGTACCAGACCAGTAATAGATTGAATCAACTACTACCACATATCTATCATATACGACCAATCTAAATCAAAAACTGTACAGGATGGCTCTGATACCACTGCTAGGTTGTAGGTAGGCTACACTAGCGCAAAATAAAATTTCTACCATGTAAACTTGGAAGCCATGCGAGTAAGACATCATAGATTGTTACCACTAGACATGTAGTATAGCGGGAGAAGAGTTGAAGTAACCTGGTTCAACGTAGCAAGTGTCGGTGTAGTGATAGTAGTCGATCATCCAACATTCCAATCAGCGTCCTCAGAAGGCGATCATCCTCAAGCAGTTGTCAATCTCCACAGTCGATTATGCCTTCTCCATTGATCATCCTGATCAGCAGTGCTATCATAGCTGCACCTCTACCGAGGCACACACGTCCAGGGATGAAGCGCTATGCGTCGATATCTAGCACCAATGTGCACAATAGGGCCTTCTGAAGGAGGTGACTAGGTTTCAGTGGGTGGTACAATGTCTCTCTCTTTTGTAACCCAGTACACCCCCTTTATATAGAGTATAACACCCCCACATTTTTAATTAACCTTAAGCGATAAATTATGGAGTTATACAAAAATAAATAATTAATAATTAAATAAATTACAAGATAAATTAAGTTTTTTCATGCCTCAAACCAAATTGAAACATAAGAATAGTGAATAAATAAAATACATTCACAATCTCATTCCAATGAAATAATACACTATAAGCAGAACATCACATTAGTCAAGCTATAATTGAAATTCTTCTCCAAATCAAGTAAAAATATAACCGTCCATATTACATCAGTTAATCAATTATGGCTTGATTACATCAATTTACAAGTTGCAATCTCAATCAAGATGAACCTCTCTAGAACATAAATAAATACACTACAATTTAAAAAATTAGGCAATATTTGCTAAGTTGTAGTTTCTGATGCCCTTTTCTGTAAGAAAAACACCTATATGTGGAAAAGAGAAAAGCAAGAAGAACGAATCGTCGTTAGACCCGTTAGTCTATATCTTCCCATAGGGTTCGCTCATTGAGATACCAGGACTGTTTGGGGATGGTCGGCACCTCTCACTAATCAGGTATCATCATCAGGAGTAAAAACAAACCTGGAATCAATTCAGAGCATATTTTCACCGCAATCCAACCCCAGTAAAAACCAGTTTACCGGAGTGCACAGCAACACACTGGCAACTATGAGTCATAGCCCAACCCCTATGGCACACCAGTAGAAGAGATAATGACCAGCAAGGCACCGAGAGAGAGAGAGAGAGAGCACATTCCAGTCCATGGCCAACATAGAGAGGAGACTGAGTAAGCCATCTCCATCTCCATGCTCATTCCCATCACCACATCCTTGTGCCAAAGTCAACAATGTTGAAGCTAAGGACTAAGAGGAGGGATCACTAAGCCTCACCATGCCCAGATCAGCAAAGAAGCAGGGGAACAAAGCCGAGACCAAAGGCATCCAAGAAGAAGGCAAACCAAACCCCGGGAGAGCATGTGAGGGAACCACAACCATCAGCACCAACATCAACATCCTCACCAGATCACCCAACAAGGGACCATATCGAGCAAGGTACCCCCACATGCATCCCATTTCCATTACTAGCATCACAATCCACATCCCCACACTAGGACCATGGGTAGGCATCTAGGGACTAGAACCGAGTATAAGGGAGGGAGTAGAAGCTTACCTGAGTCGGCTAGAGCTGCAATACGCATGAGATGTGGCATCACTAGCTCACAGCAGTGAGGCCACGCCGCGGTCGACTGACTGTGCGCACCCAGCAGCCTCCGCCATGCTCCCCAGTGCATGGGGAGACCCTAAGCCCTACCATGGCATGCCCACCTTAAGCACGAACTCAACCCAAGAATCACAAACAAATAAAATAAATAAATCCTCAAATCAAAATCTAAACCAAAGAAAATGAAGATTAAGAAAGTAGATCTAGACAATAGAGAGGGATTTAATAGGGAAGGATTCAAATCCCAATGGCCAATGATGAAATCCACTATTGGTTTGGGCGGACCCAGTTAGTGGAGAGTCAAGCAGCAGCCCTAGGAGCAGCGATAACTGGCAAGGCCAGTGGTGGCCAATCCTGACAACGACACTATAGGCGACCACGGCAGGGATGGCATGGTGGAGATACGAAGGGGAGAGAGCACTCAGGCGGTGGTGATACTCCACCAAGGAGGCCAACAGCCAGTTGGCTGGAGGCCAAAGAGGGGGATCAGGCCAAGGAGAGAAGGAGGCAGCAGCATTGTCAGCAAGTGAAGTGAGAAAGTTGGAGAGACAGAGAGATAGAGGGAGAAATGAGTGGTCAGGTGCACCGGTAGAGACAGAAGGGATGGGGGGAGAGAGGGTTGGGGAATGAAATCAACATGTTATACATGTATAAATATATGCACACAGACATAAAAGTATATAGGGATATATGTAAATATATTCACATAAATACATGTATATAGATGCATGCACAAAACAATACATAGCCAACAACAATAAAATGTCAATTACACTCAATTGAAAAGCCCACATATTTTAACATCAGTCAAAATGATAACAAACAATGACTACAGTATAAAATCCAAATTTAAACTTGATAATTAGCTTTAATTGATGGGAGATTTGTCACTAAGCCACCCCAGCATAGCATACATAATCCACATATTAACTGCAAGAGACGAACTAAGTCAAGGGGAAGGACTTCACCTGAACATACCCAAAACTGGGAACTGCTATCAAATCCTAGGCAAGCATGCCTTTGATCATTATACTAGAGTAATTTTGCATAAAAATTATTTTTAGGCTAGAATAATATCATTCTCCGCATAAAACAAACTTTGGAAGGAATCATGTGCTTGATAATAATGATGATGAATATGTTCTTGGTGTTAACAATAATTAATATGGAATGGTAGGTAGTTGAAAGAGACACTGTCCTACAAATAATAGGTGGGTAGAGGGTACCAGGAAAGGAAAGAGAGTGGCAGAGGTGGGGTCCTCTACATATGGGTATGATATAAGGATAAACCAACTTTCACTCATGTAATGAGCCATATTGATCGTATCGACCATGGTCCTGTTGAAGATAGGCATACCTCAATTTTCTTATTAAGTTACTATACACTATATATGGGTAAGGAGTATATGATTGTGAGGTTGGGTAAGGCCAAAGAGAGAAAAACCCATGTGTCTATAAGTAGCGCGGTGGAGTGTCAGATGAAGGCGAGACCGACCTGGCACGTAGGCTAGGGATATACAGAAATACGGGAACTGGCGTTGAACGTTGACTTGAGCATTGCATCTAAGAAAATACGAATGAACCTGTTGTAGTTAAAGTCAGGGTTGCTATGGGTAAAGGGATACAAGCCTTCACAATTCTAAATAAATCGTGAATTCATGCATGTTTTCTAGACTGGAGGCTACGAAAACCTACAGGTGGTCTTTTCTCTGAGTACGAGTGACTAGTAGCTTTACAAATTAAAAATCTGATAATTTAGTAACTTAAAAAACTTATTTTAAGAATGATGATGAGAGGAGATATGAATTTTGATCTGGTGGTTGTCATTCATAATATTGCATATTTGCTATTAATGTTTACTGAGTTCTTTGTACTCACGCTTGCTATTAATCCTCTTTGTTAGAGGTGAGTCAGTATGAAGATTTACCCGAGTATGATGAGGTCTATATGGAGGACAACTATTCAAAGGGAAACGAGATTGGCCTAGAGTACAATGTGTACGAGACAGATGGCCCATATGGAGGTTGGGAGGAGTAGGCGGCGGCTGGTAGCTGTTTACGTGATCTCAAGTATTTTAGTGTTTCACTATTTAGTAGCTTCGGTACTTGTATAATTATTAGTTGGTACCACTTCCAATTCCAAGTGTTGTAATATTTGGGCAAAACTTGTTAGGCCCTACTAAAGACTAAAGCCATGCATGGCAATGGTATTGTAACAATATTGTACCGTCTCTAACTATTGTTCTTGTGCAACACTCTAATGTGGCTACTATTAGATAAAACAGCAATTTATTCTATTTTGTTGGGTAATAACCACAGAATGGTGCCATTATCTAAGATAGTGATGGCACAGGTCACCACATAGAGCCTCTGACTGGATCCTTATCCATCATAGTAGAGATCATATCCTACTTAGAGAGCCTCTGATCGAATCCTTATCCAACACGAGTAGAGATCGCATCCCACTCAAAGAGCCTCCAACCGGATCCTTACCCAATATGAGTAGAGATCGTATCCCACTCGGAGTCTATTATCCGGACCCTTATTGATTCAACCCATTAAGTGTGTGACCCTATAGGTTCGTGTATACTTGGTTATAACCTGGAAACACCTTTTCAATTACTAGCTGGTAGCGGTCCTTAGCAGGACATATCGACCCCAAAATATACGCAAAGATCAAAGTGAACGATTCTTATGCAATATGATCTACAACCAGGTCTTAGTCACTCATGATCAGTTCATAACTCCTTACGACCAGTTCATATTTGGTTACAATCAGTTTGTATCCCCATACAACTAATTCATGATATGTTCAACCAGTTCATGACTAGTCAGTATACACACACGACCAGTTCATATCTAGCTAGACTAAAAGACATGTGTGTGCATTCTCCTTTTATCTCACGATACATATCGAACTCCAGGTGAGAAATGTGTCATCCATGAACTGTTCAATATTTTTCCGATCTAATGATGGATAACTTCGTATGGCCGATTCTTCGATCACTCGTGGCATGGGAATGCACTTCCTTTATCCGACTACATCGAGGGGCCCAAAGATATCTCTCATGTTATGTAGGAGGGGCAATCCATATCTAATCAGTTATATTCCTTCACATGTTTCATAGCATACCCAAAACTGCCTTTATAACTACAGAGTTACGAAGTAGTGTTTGGCAATCTCTAAGTGTACTATTACACATGTAGAAAACTATGATGATCTTAGGTACAAGGATCATACATCAACATTGTTTGAAACCAATTGATGACACATAAAAACATAAAAATCTCAACCGTGTCTTAAGGTGAGGCCAAGCCAACATTATGTTCTCTAATATATGTCCACATTATTGATTTAATATCCCTATATCCATGATCTGTGAAATATGATCAATCAATATATGATGATTTATAAATTATAATTATACCATATAATGATATAAAATCAAGGATAATTTAGAATAACATCAAAACATGAATAAAAAGTTTTATGAACAAGTCACATACTTGTTGGTCAATACAAAATATTTATTCAAGGGAAAAATAACATATTATTCAAAACATCATAAACATAGAAGTGGTATAACTATCTTCATAATTGTCTCCAAGGCATATCACTAACATAGAGCCTATCGGCGACTAGCTTCCCCGGGTGCTGTGCACCATCACCGTTGCCATGCTAACGCTGACCACCTCCGCCTCAATCACCACCCCATTCACATCGCCCTTACTCCGCTAGAGCTCGTGTGTGTGCCAATTGTACCTCTCTGACACCAAAGTCGCCACTGGCAAACTCCCCTACCTCCATGTTGTGCGTGCACACTGCAGACGCCTTCTTCCTATCTTGTTATCTCTGGCTCATGCGACTACTAGCAACAACATGGGATAGACAATCTAGCTTCTTTGCCATGAGAGCAAGGGTATCAAAACACGCCAAGGGAAAACTATTGTGCAAGCCTAGGCACTGCATTTGGAAAAAGATAATCTTTGAACATACGGCGATGTGGCATGTGGTCGACATGAGTAGAACAAGGATGATTCCATGACTAGTCAATGCTCCACTCAGAAATAGCGAATGTGCACAGTGCATCTTAGCTGAGGTTGTGAGCGAGGCGATTGGGTGTGTGATTTGGGCAATTGGCCGCGATGAGTAGCGCACAGGTAGTGTGCATGTAAGCAGTGTGAGTGACAGTTTCGACCACTCAACATGTACTTGTAAGCTTCAACCAGTTTTCAAGTACTCGTATACATCAACTGATTTGCACATACTCACATGCTTCAACCGGTTTGCACGTACTCATGTGCTTCGACCGGTTTGCATGTACTCATGTGCTTCGAACGGTTTGCACATACTCGTGAACCTTGACAGCTACTGAGAACAAGCCTCTGCTTGTCTTCTCCCTCTGCAATTACTAGTGCCTACAAAGATTTAGCGACATTGCCATACTATGAACAGTAACAAAAAAACAGATTTGGGCAGAAGTTTGCGGTGCCAAAACAGCGCACCCTTTTCTGGGTTTTCTTCATTATTTATACTTAACTTTACAGCTTAGAGATAGATAATACTCCTACCAAAATCAAACACAAACTCAACTAGAGATAGAATTAAAACTCGAAAATTAAACTCTGAGACCAACTCTACTTTAAACTGAACTTTCACAACTAGAGATAGACTATACGACTCAAACAACAAAAGAAACTTCGGAGATAACCAACAGCAGGATTATCTCCAACATACTCCCCCCTAATCTTGATGCATATTAGCGACTTCCACAACACCGATTAAATCTTGCATCCTGCTAAAATTCACATGGGCCAAAGTCTTTCGTTAAGATGTTTGCTTTCTGCGACTCTGAAGCTATATGATGCACTCTGATCGATCCCTCCTCGACACATTCTCTTATAAAATGGAACTATATGTCTACTCCACCCGTGAAACACCAGGTTTTTCATTAGTGCTAGGGCTAACTTATTATCAACATACAGCCCAACCGGCCCATCATCCTTGCATTCCAATTCTTGAAGCAGTCTTTTTAGCCAAATTCCCTGACTTGCCACCGAGGTCGTAGCCATGAATTTGGCTTCACAGGTGGAGAGCGCCACTGATTTTTTGCTTTTGAGAACACCATGTCACCACGTTGCCATACACATAGAACACAATCCAGTTGTACTTTTTTGGTCATCAGGATCTCCAGCAAAGTTACTGTCACTATATCCTACTATCATTGGCACCTCCTTCTTCCTGGAATACACTAGTCCATAGTCAATTGAACCAACAACATATCTCATAATATGTTTCAATAGCTGCTAATGTGTCTTAGTCAGCCTTTCCATGAACCAACTTGCAACTCCAACTGCAAAGGAGAGGTATGGCTGTGTATGTAGTAGATAACGCAAACATCCAATCAAGCATCTGTACATGGTTGCATTGCTAACTCAGCCCCATCATCTTTCGTAAAACCTACTCTGGGCTCCATCGGGTATTTGCATGCATTGCAATCCACCAATCCTGCCTTGTCAAGAAATTTTCTTAGCATAAGCCGACTGCTCAATATTGAGATGCAGCGACCTTGCTGATTGACTTCCAACCCGAGATAGAAACTGAGAAGCCCCAAATCGCTCATCTCAAATTCTTGCATCATCTACTTCTTGAACACCTGGATTTTGTCACCAGTGGTCCCTATGACAATCAAATCATCCATGTAGACTCCAACTAAGATTGTGTCACCATCTTCCTGCTTCTTGTATAGATCCTACTCTTGTTTGCATTTTTCAAAGCTGAGTCTCCTTAAGCCCTCATCCAGCTTGCGATTCCAAGCTCTGGGTGCTTGTTTTAACCCGTACAATGCCTTCGACAGTTTGTATGCCCTCGCTTCTTGTCCTTTCACAACAAATCCCTCAAGTTGGCTGACATATATATATACTTCCTTGGTGAGCCCTCCATTCAAGAAGGCTAATTTGACATCTAAGTGAAGAATTACTCTCACTGTTTCAAGCCTTGTTACATGTGCAAAGACCTCTTTGTAATTGATGCCATGTTTCTGAACATACCTCTTCGCGACTAATCTAGCCTTGTAGCGCATAACATTTCTTTCAGTATCTCTTTTCAGTTTATAAACCCACTTCAACCCGATGGGTTTGTGGCCATGTGGGAGAGTTGTTAGTTTCTAGGTGCTTCTAGTTCATGCCTCATTGCACTCCTCCAATGCTCCTCCTTAGATGCCTTGCTAAAATTAATAGGTTCTTTGGCAGCCACATATAAAGTTGTCCCTCAGCATCAATAGGCTCGGTTTCCTCATAAATATCTCTCAAGCTCTTGTATTTTGGTGTAATGCTCTCAAGAGTGGACACTTCTAAACCTCCACTACTCATATTCTCTACCTTAGCATCTGAATTATCCTCTTGAGGGCTATGATTCGGTGTTGCAGCATTGCTTGGTAGCAGTGGTATAATTGGCGTATCAGGTTCTCCTTCTCCCTCAATAGAAAAGGTCACCCAATTTCCCATCTCCTGACATACTTCTTGACTATTTTTCCACTGCCATACTTCATCTTCTTGGAAAACAACATATCTAGACACATGAATTTTGCCGGCAATAGGGTCAAACAGTCGGTGTGCTTTGCTGCCTGACTCAACTCCCAAGTACACCATAGCTCTACTCCTGTTGTTGAGTTTCTTTAGATGTGTATTTACTTTGGCATATGCTACACATCCGAACACCCTTAAATGTTCTAGATTTGGCTTCCTTCCACTCCATGCTTCATATGGCGTGATGCCATCCAATGCTTTTGTCTCCACATGACTAACAATATATACAACGTGTCTTACTGTCTCAGCCCAGAATTTATTTGGCATAAACTTGCTTTTTAACAAACTCCACGCCATATTCATCACCATTCTATTCCTCCTTTCCACCACCTTATTTTACTGTGGGCTATACGGAGCAATCAGGAACCGAGTGATTCCTCTTTCTTCACAAATTGCCTCAAATTCACTAGATAGAAATTTGCCACCACGATTCAATCTAATGCCCTTCAACTTCTGATTAGTCTGTGTCTTAGTGAGAATAACAAATTTCTTGAATGCTTCTTTGGCTTATCCCTTCCTCTTAAGCATATACACCCACATCACTCTTGAGAACTCATCCACTATCAGAAGAAAATATCTGTTTCCAGCATCAGTACTAGGATTAATCGGCCCACACAAATCAACACGGACCAACTCCAAATGTCGTGTGGCTCTATAACGCATGTGTGCTAGAAATAGAGTCCTTGTTTGTTTTGAAAAAAGATAAGCTTCACAACTTGAGTGGGATGATCAATATGTGGTAACCCCAGAACCATCTTCTTGTCAGACATCTGTTTCAAGGACAAAAAATTCACATGCGCCAATCTCACATGCCACAACCATGCTGGGTTCAACAGTGTAGCACTCAGGCAAATAGGCTTGCATGTATTCAGCTACACCTTGTATAATCTATTTGGTGTTCGTAGGACTCCCGTCAACAAACTGCCAGATCGGTCATACAAGAACAAGTGAGACCCTTTCAGTGCTACTTCACACCCATCTTTTGTCAATTGACCAAGGCTGATAATGTTATTATAAAGTCTAGGTATGTAATAGATATCTAAAAATGATCTCTGTTCACCACTCTTACATTAGAGAAAAACTGAACCTTTGCCTTGTATATGGACAACAGACCCATCACCAAATTTCACCTACCCATGATACTTCTAATTCAGTTCTCTGAACTTCCTCTTTTGGCCAAACATGTGGTTCAAGGCTCCATTATCAAGGTACCATATATGTGAGTCAACCATCTCCTCCCCAATATTCAGTAGCTTTGGGTGCAAGCTCTTTTCTTCAAGCATGACCAGACCACAGTCCTTTTGACATTGGACAGAAGTAATGCCGATTCATCCTCCTCCTGAGTCCGTGTGAGATTGACCTCATCCTTCTTCTTCTTGTTATAACAATCAGAGGTATAATGAACATACTTGTGACACTCATGACACTTGATATGGCTGCGGCATTTTGAAGCATAATTGCCAAATTTGTCACAATCAAAACACTTCACCTTTGACTTATCTCGGACGAAGCCATTGTTTCCATGTTCAAACTTCTCCCCGTGACCAGTGTTGCCTCCTTGGCCATGGCCGCGGGCACGAGCACCTCCGCCATGCCATGTTGCAGATCTGCGCCCCACATGGTACTGAGGGTGATCCCTGCGAACCTGCTTGATCTCAGCCTTCATATTGGTTTTTGTAAGAAGCGCTTGATCATTCCTTGCCTTATAGCCTTTTAGGAGCCCCTCGTGTGTTTTGAGAGACCCAGTCACTTCCTCAACCTTCATCTTTAGGAGGTTGCTTGAGTACATCAACGCCGTGAACACCAGGAGGAACTTCTCTAGAAGGATCCGCAAGTACTTCTT
Organism: Dendrocalamus latiflorus; assembly: GCA_017311315.1. Lineage (NCBI taxonomy): Eukaryota > Viridiplantae > Streptophyta > Magnoliopsida > Poales > Poaceae > Dendrocalamus > Dendrocalamus latiflorus. The sequence goes on along the minus strand of CM029663.1, from coordinate 59,708,246 downwards.
CATGATTGTGCTTTCCTCCAATTTGTCACCGAGAGACCCAAGCTCACTCACAATTGCGTGAGTTTTGTAGCACACTCATCTACAAATTGGTTCTCACCCATCTACATATTCTCATACTCTCTCTGCAAAGCCTGCAAGTGAACTTCCTTGACACAATCCATGCCTTCATTCATGACATGAAGCGCTTCCCAAGCCTCACATGCCATTTCTTTCCCAACCAGCTGACTCATCATTGAATCGGGAACTACCTAGTAGATGATTACCAATGCCATTTGATCAAGGTTGTCGTCAACCACCTCCTTCGCCTTGGGATCAACAGTGCCCAATCATCATTGACTCACCATTGAATCGGGAACTACCTAGTAGATGATTACCAATGCCATTTGATCAAGTTTGTCGTCGACCACCTCCTTCGCCTGGGGATCAACAGTGCCCCAGACGCCCTGGGCGTGCATATTTACTTTCATCTTCATTACCCACACGGGATAAATCTCAGAGCTAAGGACCGGATACTGGAGCGACACCGATCCTTCCTTCGCCATCTTGATCTTCGGTAGCCCAATCTCTGATATGGGGCTCTGGTACCATATGATAGTTTCAACCGCTCAACGCGTACTCATAAGCTTCGAACAGTTTGCAAGTACTCATATGCTTCGACTGGCTTGCATGCACTCATATGCTTCGATCGGTTTGCACGTACTCGTGTGCTTTGACTGGTTTGCACGTACTCATGAACTTTGACTGCTACTAAGAACAAGCCTCTGCTTGTCTTCTCCCTCTGCAATCACCAGCGCCTGCAAAGATTCAGTGACATTTCCATACGGTGAACAATAACGAAAAAACAGATATGGGCAAAAGTTTGCAGTGTCAAAACAACACACCCTTTTCTGGGTTTTCTTCATTATTTATACTCAACTTTACATGTTAGAGATAGATAATACTCCTACCAAAATCAAACACAAACTCAACTAGAGATAGAATTAAAGCTCAGAAATTAAACTCCGAGACCAACTCTGCTTTAAACTGAACTCTCACAACTAGAGATAGAATCTACGACTCAAACAACAACAGAAACTTCAGAGATAACCAACAGTAGGATTATCTCCATTAGTGATGACAGGGACATGAGGTTGTCTACAGGGTGGGACATGGGCACGAGGGCACCGCCGCTGACAGTGTGAAGGAATGAAGGAGGGAGAGAGAGTAGAGAAGAGTAAGGCCATAGAGACAAAATTGTCATTTATGAGTTTTTCTCTCATCTACATAGACGTCAAAGAAGCCTATGGATGAAAACCTAGCGGCGATGGGACTTTCCAGATTTTTTGGCTTTCGTGGTGGTATTTTTGAAGTGAGATACATCCGATTACATGGTATTTTTTTAGCTGCACAATGATTGAAATGGCAAAGAGCAAATTTACTCTTCCAACAATCAAGCTTTTTGGACTTGTCCAGCATACCTGGAAAGAAAAGATTCTGGAAGTGACAGAGCATAAAAACACTGCTCTTCAAATTCACGATGAACTGTTGAGTTTATAAAATAATCCTGTTCTTTTCTCTATAAACCATACGTTTTCTATGTAAAAGCAGAAAATAATAATGCATTTTTTTTGTAAAGTTGTTGGTTGGACTTATCCAAGGAAAGCACATCTCGTTCATGGTATGTTTGTCCCACATAGGAAGAGATCAAGATGGAACAGAAGCTAGCTATAGGGTAGCCACTAATAGGTGGTGCTAAGAAAATATAAAATTCATCACTGTTGCTACATCAAGCGGCCAATGTAGGCATCTTCCCATTTGTTCCATTGAAACGGAAACGCAGCTCAAGTACCCATCCTTTCCCTCTCCTATAAATACTGTACAACCCCCTTCACAACTCGGATGCTACATCTAGTAGGTGTACCAGATGTCCCAATAGATTAACTACCACGGATGCCAAAGAAAGAGAGAGAAGAACTGATCAGTTCTTCAGAAGAGTCTTCAGAAGAGGATTCTTCTTGCTGTCTGCCTGTCTGGTTTGTTTGGTTTGTATGTATTGAAGTTCTGAGGAGGAAGGGAGCGCGACGGGGGCTGACAGAAGAGAGTGAGCACACATGGTGCCTTTCTTGCATGCTGAATGAGAATTCATGCTTGAAGCTATGTGTGCTCACTTCTCTGTCTGTCAGTCATTAGAACTCTCTCTCTCCCCCTCCCTCCCCGTGTGTGTGTTTTCTTTTGCTTGATCCAAATTAAGCTATGTGCATATGAGAGATGGTTCTAAGTAGAAGTTGACAGAAGGGAGTGAGCACCCATGGGTGGTTTCTTTGCATCAAGGGGCATGCATGGGAGCTATGTGTGCTCACTTCTCTTTCTGTCAGCCACTGATCAGACCCCACTTCTTGCATGCAATCACGTCACAAAGCTGTAAGCTGTTCATGTAATCTTAGGGTTTTTGCAGTTTGCCTAGAGAGGTAGGCAGGGGGGAGATGGGTTTTGGAGGTTTGACAGGATAGTGAGTACACACGGTGGCCAGCATGCGAGCGCCGTGCTGGGAGCTGTGCGTGCTCTACTCATCATGCTCATCTCTTCTTTCTGTTAATCGGGCACTTGAGATTAACTTCTGGGCCAGATCTCTAGTATCACATATATAGACGTATATGCATATATTTATGCATGTGTTTCCTAAAAAAAATCATTTGGAATTATATACATCTTTGCGGATATATGCGTACATATTTTCCTCCTGATTCATGGTCTCTTTTCATTATTTGCAGGGCAATCTGGAGTAATACATCTACAAGGTTGTTCTGACTCAGCGTTTGATATAGGAGTGTACCTGTGCGTTAGTTCTTGGTTGCCGTATTCTGAATGATTAATTGTCCAGTGTAAACCTGACCATGGAACTGTTCACTAATATATGGCCTGTAGCTTTTTTTCAAAAATAGCCCCTGAATGCCCATATTTGCAAAAATACCCCTCTCGAGCTCAATGGGTGCGGCAGGTGACATATGGCAACTACCACGCCCCCTTACTCTGCAGGACAGAGCAGGCGTGGCATCACGCACGAGCGTGGCAACTTGGTGCATGGCGCGGTAGGTCAGATGTGGCAGCGCAGTAGGCTGGCGGAGCGCGTAGCAGGCAAGGCTGCCAAGCCCCCTTACTCGGCATCAACTACTGAGCTGCCCTGGCTCGGCAGCTCTGTTGCTTGGTTGGCCACACGGGTGCTATGCGACGCAACGCGCTCGACATTGATTTCTATGCCTCTCGACTGAACACAACTGCATGCCCGCATGCGCCCACGTGGCATTGTCTCCTCGCACACATAAAATGACATGTCTCCCTCTACGCTAGCTCATTCAAAGTGACGCAACTAAATATCTTTCCTTCTGAGCAAAAGAGAGTCGAGGGAGAAGAAAGAAAGAGAGAGTACAAGAGAGTTTGAACTAGTTTTTTGAGGTGATTTTTCTGTGGTTTAGGGGATTTTGCAGTTGCAATTAGTGTGGTTCCGGTGGAAACCTTCACGAAGAGGTATGTTTAATTCGCCTGCGAGAAATGTGCTTAATATGTCATTAACATTTTGTTAGCTTAATGATTATTATTTGTGCACTATTATTATTTATACACTATTATTATTTATGCATTGTTATCATTTGTGCACTATTATTATTTATGCATTGTTATTATTTGCCTAACAATTTTTATTTGTGCACTATTTTCATTTGTACGCTGTTATTCTATATGCGCTATTTTTATTTATACACGGTTATTATTCGCTTAATGGTTATTACTTGTCACTACCACACAGAGGGTCATCATAGATGATTCTAAACACTCATCATAGATAGTTTTTCAACCGTCTGGTTTATTGTGTCTATGATAACATGTGATTATCACAGATGATTTTTGAGCCGTCTATGGTAAGTCATATCACAGATGGTTCATATAAAGAACCGTCTATGAAAATCAACTATCACAGATGGCTTTGACGATGAAGTCGTCTGTGATATATCGAACATCACAGACGATTTTGTTTACCAACCGTCTGTGATGTGCTACATATCACAAAAGGTTGATTCATAGAACTGTCTGTGATAGTAGGCGTTCATAGATGGTTTATACCACAAAACCATCTGTGGTAATGCTCTATATGTAGAATTTTTTTTGTTTTTTGGTTAGTCTCAGGAAATGCTAACCATGCTCTCTGAAAATAATATGTAGATAACATATACAAGCAAATATACAAATACATAGATATATTACAGATATACATATATATCACAGATAAACAAATTTAAAGATTGATTATAGATGAATTGTCATATTGTTTTTACAACATGTTTACAGATACAACAAGAAAACATTGTTTGCCATAAAAATTTTAGTCAACCTCTGGCGTGTAAAACTCTCCTTTTGGGTTAATGACCTCTGCCATTAAGAAGGTGGTGAGCCGTCCTCGAATTTCAGAGAGTTCATTCATTTGGGTTGTACTTAAAGCGATGTTAATGCCCTGTTGCTAGGAAGAGTAAAGTCGTAAGCATTTACATATATATTAATCGATAAGTAGAAAATAATTATTGTGAGATTGACAAACCTCTGGATCCTTGGGGCCTACTACCCCTGATTTCTTGCATATGGCGGCAAAAATAGAATCCACATTCGTTGCCCTGTAACTGTTGGTGGCACTGCAAAAAATAGAATTACATACATATGTTTATTCAGCTTGAGAGGCATCGTTAATTGCGAAGTGTGATATAGAATTATTGTGTACTAGAAGGTACCAAAAATGTTGTCACATGTTGCAGTGTGGTGTTCCCTTCCACGTGTCTCCTTCCTTTGGCAATGTACGTGGCAAACAAGTTACGCGATACAAAAAAGGTAGCCTCTACCATTGCAAATAAAGGATACATAGAGTTATTTATGGATGAAATAAGTTTACCTATCGATTAATTATCGCACAAGTGTGAAGTCGTGCTTGTTCTTGATTAGGAAATCAAGATATATTATCTTATTCTGCTTTGATATGATGACAATTAGAATCCAGTGCCACCTATACATGTATGCTGTCATAATCCTTAAAACTAAGTTCATGTTGCATGTGAAGTATAAATCAATGAGTATAGCAATGAGTGAAGCACTTACCGCTGGTTGTACGTTAAAAGTATGTACTCCTCCTCATTGTGAGAAAATAGCCCTGTTGTTACATAATTCTCAACGTAGGATGCATTTTCGTTGATGCATTGCTTAGAGATCAAGTATAGGTCGAGAAAACTGATCAGTTCTTTTCTTCATTTGGCTTCTAGCATCACGTGTCTATACATAAGCAAGGAGTTATGGCATTTATTGGTATTACATGAATGTACATCGTAATTGTATACACTTATAGTGTCCAACATCTTAAAAGTGAGGCGTCAAGGGCATCGAGGTTGAAGAGGTCAAACAAGTCGTCAAAGCCCACCACGAAGTAGCTGGGCTCATGGAGAAAATGCCCCATCGAGTACTTGACGGTGCAACCCGTAGGGCATTGTGTCCTCGTCTAGTTGGTCTTTCCCATTTACCACGTATGCAAAGAAGCGTCACCCATTCCAAGGTTAGCACATAGAGTGAAGTTCCCTCCTTTGTTGACACTCCATACATTTACCCTTTCATTCCACAGTGTGACAAGATCTTTCAGTAATGGTTCTTGGTACAAATCAATATCGTTTCTAGGTTGCTTCGACCCTAGATAAGTAACGACATCAAAATATACTTCTGCTTCATACACAGCTAAGGAGAAAGGTTGTACATACATAGACTCACGGGCCAGATGCTATGTTGGCTGCTCATATTGCCGAAATGATTCATTCCATCTGTACTCAACACAAACTTTATATTCCTCAGTTTTGCACCAAAATCTTTGAAGTTCCTATCGAAGTTTCTACATTGGGTAGAATCAGTAAGGTGTCTTAGCTTTCCATCTTTCCTATGCTCATTCGAGTGCCAACACAGCAATCTTGCCTCCTTTCAATTCACAAATAAATGATTCAAATAGGGAATTACAAACATATACCATAGTACCTTAGCAGGAGGTTCTTGTTCCATCTCAATTCCCTTGCCATTATCGAAGTGATTCTTACGCTTGTATCAGGATATTTTGCATGTCAGACATGCGCATGTTTGCATACTCTTTACGGTAGAGGATACAATCGTTCGGACATACATGTATTTTTTTGTTTCCATTTCCAATAGACAACGAACCTTATTGGCTTGGTAGGTGGTTCTAGGCAACACGTTTCCCTCCAGAAGGATGTTCGCTAGGAGACCTAACAACGCCGTGAAACTCTTATCGGATCAACCATTGCTTGCCTTCAATTTCAATAGTTTAAGCATGGATGACAACCTTGTGTATTCCAGCTTGCAGTTTGAGAACAAAGGTTTCTCCGAGTTATTATTTGTGCACTGTTATTATTTGCACACTGTTTTTATTTGTACATTGTTATTAGTTGTACACTACTTATATTTGTAAGCTATTATTATTTATCCACTGTTATTATTTGTACGCTGTTACTATTTGTACACTATTACTATTTGTACACTATAGGTAACTGTTGTTTGATATGCAACACTTGTTCGTGTTCTACGGGGAGGGAATTGTATGTGACAAGCCATACGGGGCGGACCTTGAAAATTGTGAAAGGACCATAATCTAGGTTCTGAGGCTTAAGGAGATGAGTCTTCCTGAGCTCAAGAGGTGCGTGTGGTGTGCATTTGACATGGAGTTGGTAGGAAGAAGCTCATCATCGAGACAGTGATAGCCACGGTGGTTGAAGATTCGAGGGACTATTTCTAGGAGCTGAAGAAGGTAGTTAGCAACATCACCTGGTGACAGTATATAGAGATTGCTAACAATCTGGCTGTGACGATATATATAGGAGGCCAATGGTGTATGTACAATTTGTGAATAGGGTAGAGACATCAAGTAAGGGTGAGGGCGACGAGAGTGGCAGCGTGGAAGTACCGCGGTTGATTGGTGGTGACAGTGTGGAGCATCGTGTTGCTAGGGATAGTGGCAGCGAAGTGGAACTTGGTGGTGCGGTGGAAGATGGTGTCGATCGGGATGATGGACGACAATCCAGGTTAGCTCATAACTTTCAGCCAATAGAAGATGCAGGGAGATACTGGGCAGCACGTATTGACTGCCATAAATATTTGCATGGCATGTTGGATGGAAGCCATTCCGACAAGGAGGGTGATGTCGACACAACCAGTAGTTGAGATGAGGCTGGTGCAGGCGAAGGTGGGGGCAGTGCATCCGGTATCATTGTGTGCACGAATATTGAGTATATGTCCTAAAGATTGGATGCTGCCACCTTAGCCTCCCTAGTTCTGCTATCTGACAATGGGTCTGAATGGTCCTTTGATGAAGACACACTCGTTGAAGGGCGACGCTTCCCCCAACAAGGGTGTTGTCCTCATAAGCCCTATGTATCGGGTGCACAGGTCAAACCCAGATATGTATGTGGTGAAGTATCTGAATGGATCTTATTCTAGGAAGCTCGGTGTGCAGAGATTTAGAGGTAGAGCAATGAACTTCTAAATGACAGTGATCAAGGACCACACTTGTGAGCTTACAGAGCCACTACACGGGAACTGCAATGTGACCTCGTCACTCATCGCTTGCTTAATAAGTCACCTTGTAGTTGCGAACATCACAGTTGCACCGAAGCTGTTAATGACCGATGTTGTGAACCTGGTTGGTTTCCCGGTAAGCTATGGTAAGGTGTGGCGGGTGAGGAGGAAGGGCATACATGGGACGTATGGCATGTATGAGGAGGCCTACGACTTCATACCTAGAATACTATATTAGATTACCGAAGCCAATCCTAGGATATATGTAAACAAGATGGAGAGGGCGCACCCAACCAAGGGCCCCAATTATTTCATCCTTGATCGGATGTTTTGGGCATTTTGGTAGGAAATCGAGGGGTTCAAGTACTACCGTCCAGTGCTCACAATAGACGATACGTTCCTCTTTGATAGGTACAAGGGCACAGTGTTGATGACGGTGGTTGTCAACACAAATAACCAGTTACTCCTAGTGGCCTATGCAATTGTGGAGAATGAGAATACTAATAACTGCCTATGGTTTCTAGCCAATGTGAAGCAAGTGGTAGTCCAAGACCGGTTTAATGTCTGCCTTATCATGGACCGCAACACTGGGCTACTATCGACGCTGACTACAATGCAACAAGGGACTCAATGGCCCTTCTAGTGGAATGACGTGAGACCCCACTGGTGCATGAGGCATCTAGTGGTGAACTTTCACACCTATTTTTGCAACAAGGAGTTGATAAAGAAGTCCAAGAAGCTATGCATGCAGAACCAGAGGCACAAGTTCAACGCAATATAGTGCGAGCTTGATGAGGAGACCTCCAGGCATGTGAGGGAGTCGCAGGGAGCAGAACTATCCGTAGCTCAGGCTGTTACCATAGCAATGGACGAGTTCACCTAATGGATCAACTTGCATGCCCTAAACAATACGACCAACATATTGGAGGTGTACAACTATGTGCTGAAGGGTGTACGCTCCCTCCCGATCACCGCAATCATGGATGAGAGTTAGAACCACACCCTTGGCTACTTCATTAATAGAGCTATGATCACAAAGAAACACCTGGATGAAAGGAGGCAACTCTCAGAAGTCATACAGGCGTACGTGGAGCAGAAAATGGCGAAGGTTCGTTTGCACATTGCTTGGACCATGGATGGCGTGAGGAAGAAGTTCGAGGTCTATTTGAGGGAGAAGTACATCCGGGCCATGCAAGAGGTGATCACAAGCATGCATACACCATCGGCAAAGTTGTGACTTGCACGTGCAACAAGACGATGCTCCTTCACAACCTTGCTCCCATATGTCCACTGTGTGCGCTGCGTGGTGGCAATCCTCTAGGCAGTACATTTTGTAGTACTACTACATCCACCATTTGTGTGGGACTTGGAGTGATGAGTTCAACTCCTACGAGGTGGACATGTATTACAAGGGCCTTTGGTGGGGGGAAGTGAAGTGGGTGCCGAAACACGCACAGAAGTAGCCTGAAAGCGGAAGACATTAGTCTCGTCGCATCCGTAACGACATGGATGACAGTCAATATGGCCAACAGCAAAGGCCACATAAGTGCAGGCTATACAAGACAGTAGGCCACTCCATGACAAACTGCCTGAATAGGCCTACTTCATCGGCCACCTTGTAGACCTATTGATTTATACCACCTGTGTACCCATTCATTCTTTATAACATCGACATTTCCTAGAATGTAACTTGCAACAAATTAATATTCAGCAATGCAAAGTGTGTGTGTTTTAAATTAAGTTCAATCCTACTATTGCCTCATTCCTTTCCGTAACTTTTAATGCGAATTTTGTACAGACACTGATAGTACGAACACTCAAATATCCTTTTTCTATCTTGTAGAGAATCATACTACGCCAATAAAAGCATGGCGAACAAGGTTAGAAGCTCAAGGCATGGGAGGGGACGGTGGGCACGGGCTGGGTTTCGAGGTCGTGACCCTTACCTTGAAGACACGAGCTTCTATGGTCTCCTCAACCCTGACCCCCAAACCCTGATCTACCACTTGAAACCAAGAATCGTATGCTCCTAGAAATCCCCTTCGCAACTACCCACACATCCCTGAGTCTTGGCCGCAATGCAAGCATAACCTCGATGCAGTGGTGTAGCTTTTTGATGACCATGTGCACTCAGGACATTTAGGCCCTGTTCTTTTCAGCTTTTAAAAGCTGCTTTTCGGCTTTTCTACAGTAACTAGCTTTTAAACGGAGTATTTTTTCAAGATAGGGTCTACTAGTTAATTGTAGTACATACTTTACTGACTTCATTTATATCGGCCAAAACCGCACGTGAGTTTCTGTTACTCTGTAATCTCTTGTACAAACAGCCCAAAAGGCACAAGCCGCAGCCAAAAGCCGTAGCTAAAAAGAACAGGCCCTTATTCTTTTGCTGCCCTTTGTTCATAGTAGGTGATTCATTACCTATGTATACTTGCATGCATAGAACGCTTGTACTAACCTCATCTTGCTTGCAAACCATGAATTGCAAGTTCACCGAGTGGTGGATCCATCGTATCCTATACCCATCAAGGTTTACATCCACAAACTGCACATCCGCCAAGAGGAGTTGCAGGAGGAGCTCCAGACCGAGAGGACCAACAACAATGAGCGTCACAGGCAGATGATCAGGGAGAGGAACAACAAGGAGGTTGTGTACCTCTGCAGTGACTACCACCTGTATTGGTACTACGCCATGCAGAATTACAATTGCGTCTACCACTACCATGACAACCAGCCACATCCACGCTATGCAAATGACTGCCATGTCATATGAGTGTCGTACGATTCCATATTTTTCCCTAAGACTTTTGTAATTCGCACATTTGTTGCAAAGTGCTATATCATGCTAAACGTGGTCCATTCTATAATTTTTTTTGGCTAATGTATCTGGACAATGTTTCTATACAACCTACTTTCCTCTCCTTAATTACTTGCTGAACTTAGAGTAAATCATATTTTACTCTAGATTTTTTGTCCAAGCTTCACCAAGTTTGGCTTACTTAAATTTCCGCCTAACAACACGTAGTGCAAACACACAAACCTGCAAATATAGAAGGCTAAACCAGGTGACTAGGGCAGAGCTGCTGAGCCAGGGGCTGGGCAGCCTTGCCTGCCATGCCATGCGCCAAGCTGTCGCACCTATCCCGTCTTGTCGAGCAAGGGGGCGTAGTAGGTGTCACGTGTCGCCTGATGTACTCACTGAGCTCAGAGAGCAGACCATTTTTGTAAAAACAAACGTCTAAGGCCATTTTGAAAAATAAAATTTGCTACAGGGCTATATTAGTAACCAGTTCCCCAAGCACGTGTAGTTAGAGGTAGGGCTGTAAACAAGCCGAGCTCGAGCGAGCTTGTCATTCCAGGCTCGAGCTCAATAGAAGCTCGAGCCGAACTCAAGTTAGGGTCCGAGCCTGGACTTGTGTTCGAGCTCGACTCGGCCTAAGCTCGGTAGGCTTGAGCTCAGCTTGTTGAAGCTCGACAATAATTAAAATAATTTATTATGCACTATTTTTCAATAATAAGACAATTTTGAGTTTGAGCTCAGTTCTAGTAAGCTCGATAACAATCAAAATAATTCAAACATACACTAATTTTCAACAATAAAAAAGCTCGAACTCGAGTTCGGCTCGAGTAAGCTCGGTAAGAGTTAATATGTATCACTATTTACGCTCGAATCGAGCCTCGCGAACTATTCGAGCTCGACTCGGTGAAGCTGGCGAGCTCAAGATCAAGTTTGAGTTCGGCTCGTTTAAAGTTTGAGCTGAGCTCGAATCGAGCCTAGAACGGATCGAACTCGAGTAGCTCGCAAGCTTCGAGCTTTTTTACGGCAAGGTTCCTTAGCGCGCGCTCTCTCTCTCTCTCTCAAAGAAGATCACGTGTCTCCTTCCCTGAATCTGTCCATTAATTCTCTGAACAATTGTACTCCTTGCCGTTATTTCATGTACACAATTGTGGGACTTTAATTTGATAGCATTAATTCTTGCCATGTTTCATAAAAAAAAAGAGGTCTTGCCATAATCTGTGGTTTTAAGTTTCTTGTACGTAGGTATATAAAAGGATATATAGACTCTTCAGTTTCTTTACGTTCTTGTAAGTAAAAATTTTAGGCCTTCAGTTCCTTGTAAGAGTAAAGATGTATGATGTTCGGTATGTACATATATGCATTCACCAAACTAATTAAACATAGTTGAGAAGCTAGGTTGATTAATAAAGCTAATTTATACATGTGAAATTATTTCTGCTCTTAATTCCCGCATACTGAAGTAATTGCTTCTTCAGGTTTGTTAATATTTTCATCACAACTTAGTGTAATTAATATACATGCTCGTTAGATAAGATCTTCGGTGCAGTGATGCTCTAGCTTGTGTGAACATCGCACTACAAGTCTGCAACCATTGAAGGAAACCAATCACCTAGCTAGCTAGTATAGTAGACTAGTAGTATATGGAGGTACTATCAGTGCAGTCTAAACAAGTTAATCGAGGGGTTAATTAGTGTCAAATAAGCCCTTGTCAGCTTCCATTCTTCCTATCTTATTTACTCATGGCACTCTTTTCTACTTCCATGGTGATCCAAAGCCCAAACATGTGCTGATATGCACATGCTCTGGCGACTGACAAAGAATGACACTTGTACGTTGCTCTTCGCGTCGTCCAGCTTCTCTCGATCAGCAAACAAGTGTGGGCATTGTATTTGCATATCTCTATGGATAAAGATCATCAAGTTTGTTGCATGCAGCTACTGCCAGGTGCAGTGTTGAACGATGGCGCGTGGCATCCATCCCAAACAAGCTGTGTAGTCTGCATGCCCTTACGTACGTATTTAAACTGTCCAATTAAAGTAAATGGACATCGACTGATTATCGTTTTGTTGCCGCTCAAAAAATAGCGAAGGAAAACAAAATAATTATGGCCAAATTAGCAGTGTGTAAAAGGCAATCGGATTTAAACTGCTATTCGATCCGGTGAATGTCCAACGTAAAGGTTGTAGTGTTCATCATATACAGCGCTACATCCAGATGGATTGTGTGTAGCGTATACGCATTGAGAAGGGATAACTGGATAAGAGATGATAAAGAGATAGGAAGGCCAACGTGTACGTACCCTCATCTATCTTTAGCAGCAGCAGCAGGAATTCTAGCCGCATTCGCGTCAGTGTTCGGCTACTCGAATAATCTTCTCCTTCACCGCGTACTCGAATAATCTTCCAATTATTTCAGTGTTTTGCTTCTAGCTTGGAATATATACGCTTGCTTTTGCAGATGCCGGCCGGGCAAAACATACATATATAGCTTGGGATATGCTAATTCTTTAGTAGCTACGTGTCCGTTCATGCACGCGTAACTTTTGCACTAGCTAGTGTGCTTTAATCTGGAGGAGACGTCAACAACCGGATGGCTAATACTAATCATATATGTATAAGATGCATGAGCGAATAAAGTGCCTACTTAGCATTATATGCTTCGCTTAATTAAAAGGGCAGGTCTCGCTACTGGTTAGATTACTGTTATACTTAATTTGCCCGCAAAGCTGGTTCGATCGATCACCTGTTCTGAACAAAAAATTAACGAATGAAACCTACCTTGCAAGTCGGCTGTTCTCGAAAGGAATCAAGCACAAAATCCAAGTTGATCCAGCAGGGGATTTATTTTTATTTTTTTTTTTGAGAGGGAAGCAGGGGATAATTAGCAAAGAAAACCTAAGTAGCACAATGGATGGGAAGGGAATCATTAACATTTGAGCCCAGCCAAAAGAGTTGGGCCGAAATTAATCTGCCACTAACATGCACTGCTGATATATGTCCGTGTGGCCTCAATATTTCCAGGCTCCCGCAGCACATGGGCTGAGCCAACATCTCCGTACATGGGCCTCTAATGAACTATTGCATTATTCCATCTTAAGCGTTTTGCGTGTAGGTAAAACTGGTGTGAGCAGTTGGCCTATTCTTCTGCACTTTTAGCTTTTTATTTTTAGGTGGTTGACTCATAGTATTCACATAAGTGTTTATGGTTCTGTTCTTTTCAGCTTCTAAAAACTGCTTTTCGGCTTTTCTACAGTAACTAACTTTTAAACGAAGTAATTTTTCAAGATAGGGTCTACTAGTTAATTGTAGTACATACTTTATTGACTTCATTTATATTGGCAAAAACCGCATGTGAGTTTATGTTACTCTATAATCCCTCGTACAAACAGCCTAAAAGCCACAAGCCGCAGCCAAAAGTCACAAGTCATAGCCAAAAAGAACAGGCCCACATGAACGAACCAAATACCGATAAGTCGTTCTGAAATGATTGTTCTAACAAACTATTTAAAAAAAGCATCTCATTTGTTTGTTCGTGAGGAAACTATAAATTAAAAAGAATAAGGTTTTTGGTTTATCTGAAAGTTAAAATAAATGTGATGGTTTTTTTGAAGTGGATTATCTAAATGGCTTCTTTGAGCTAGAAACCATGTACGTTATCCATATCAACATTTTCCATGTCACTGCCATATTAAAAAACACAAACAAAAATCATCAAACCAAAAGAATATGCCCGTTGCTTGCCGAAAAGCTACGTGGTTATTACTTCTCCGGAGAAAGATGGCAAGTCTCTCTCTGACTGAGAAAGATGACAATTCCATGGATTTCTCAGATTCATTTCCCCTCCCCTTGATGTTCAACTGGCTCCTACGAGTTACGCTGTTTTTTTTAATCTGAAAACAACGTCAAGGACAATGACATGAGACGGGAAAAACTCTGTTCTTGAGATAAATTTGTGTGGCTTGTCGTCCCTCGTTTCGCTGCCTATCTTCATCCGAATCGCATCTGACTTTTCTGTTTTGTCAGCCTAAACATTGAAGGCTAAAGACAAATATAACGGATTCGGACTTTCCTTTTTTTTCTTTTGTTAATTCCGCTTGTCTGTGTGATCTTGACGTCTTCAATTTCAATCCCCTACACACTCCTACAACCTCATCTAGGAAATTCCTCATCCAATTTGTCTACTATTCATCGACGCAACGCCTAATGGATCTGTGAATTTTAATTTAACCAGCCAATAATGGATTAAATTCAACTCTGAATACGACTACTAGAGTATATTCTAGGGCAGGGAATTGCCCACCCATAGATATTCATACGTATTATCCATTGTTTTTCCCGGCGATCTTCCAAGATCACGCAGAAGTGTATATCTCCCATCAATTCCCGGTTCTTTTCTTGGTCCCTTTCACAGAACGTCCATCCCTTTGTCATCCTGGCCGAAAGGGCGACCGACCGACTGACTGACCTCCTCGCCAAGAAAACACTCGGATGGAGAAAGGACGTCGGATTTGACCTGCAGAAAACGAAACCAGAAGGAGAACGTACTTGTTCCGATGGTGTCAATGTGAGATCTGCCTTTCTCTTGCCGATGATGATCCCTCATCTACAGGCTCGATCAGGGTGCGTGAGATTCTCGATCTCCTGGCCTGTTGAGAAGAAAAGAAAAGTGCCTTTCTTTGATGGACGGTAAAGGTCTGACAGTTTTGAGGTGGCTTTTGATTTCGATTTTTCCACAAGCCGAAACAAATAGATGGATTTCTTGAAGCGGTTTTTTTAAATGGTTTTTCGAGCTTGCCGACTTGTGCGTCGTCTGCGTAGTGCCTTCGTCATCTACCACCATTTTGAAAAGAAAAGGCTAAAAATCATCCGTGGCAGCTAAAAGCAATCAACCACATTTCAAAAAAATAAGTCAAGGGTGGGTATTTTTGAGATGTGGCTTATGGCTTAAATCTTTGAATTTTAGCTGTTCACAAGAAACAGTACATCAAGGATAATAGTCGTATGCGATTTTGACCGGTACAGCTGAATTCAGTATATTTTTTACTATAATTTTCTTGTTGATCTTATCTTAAAAAATATATTATTTGAAAGCAGTTACTATAATATAAACTATAAGCATACAGTGGCAGTGCTTCTGTGCTTCTCGGGTTGAAATCTTAATGGTACTTGAGGAGACAGGATCATGCAAAGGCTCCTAGTGAGATCTTGATGGGAGTCATCGAGGGATTCGTGTCCACTGATAACGATGATGATGTGCAGTGTAACTGTTTAGGCGATCAGGCTATCCAATCGCGACCAAACGTCCTGGGAAAAGATTCTAAGGTGTTGGGAATCTCTAGCCGAAGGGCGAAAATATGGGCCGCGGGTCCATTTTGGTCAAAGCATACCGTCCCGTCCAAAATAATAATACTAAATTTGCATGAGAGGTGTCTTGGGTCATGGAACAATGTTCTGTGCTGTTTAGACCTACCGCCTACGTGTCGTTTCCGGATTCAATCTAGCACGCTGTTAGCACGACTTTTTCAGTGACGTGATGCAGCTAATAGCACCATTACCATGACATATAGAGGCATGATGCAGCCATTAACCACCATTGTCATGACAAAAGTGCCTAATTTACTCCCAACTTGTGGTTGACCAGGTGAGGCTTACCATGACACGTTGGATTTGTTAATCTCGCTTAAAGCCGACCTTAACTGCTTCTAAATGCAAATAAATAAGCTCGATGGAGATTGTGACATCCCCAGCCATCCCTGCAAGCTCCAATCCAAGAAAAGAAGAACAACCACATCCATAGTTCCAAACGAGCTCAAATTTATGGTCGTCTCACCTTCCTCTGTCCATTGAAAAATATGGTGCATCATTTCGGCACTTCAATAACGTCAAATAAGCACTCAAAATTGCTTAAATAAATGCTAGATGGAACGAACTTGTTAAACTAGCACAATGCCTGGACTAGCAATACTATCTATGTTCAACTTGGTCCCACCAACCACACACATATGCTTAGCTATTAATTTAATATTGTTATGTTGCTATCTTTTTCATGAACCATTATTTTATTATATATATTTTAAAATGATAAATATTACTGCACAACTGTAAGAAGAAAACGTGAACATTTCAACTTTTTTTTGGTCTTCTTTTTTTTCTTAGTGATACTTTTTTTTGTTCTTCTTTTAGGACGATAAAAAAAAACCTTTGTTGGAGTATCAAAAAAGTGAACTGAAAAATTCAATAAGCTCCTGTCATGCCTGCATCACTACTCGGCATACACAGTCCGTTTTGTTGCATCACAAAAAAAAGGAAAAGAAGCATCGTTTACTTCTTCGGCCCACCAATTTCTCCCAAAATACGTCTCCCACTGTATGTAGTTCCTTCTACATGAAGAGACCCACAGTTTCGGATATCTTCACACTCTCATTGGTCATCACGCTACTGTTACTTCGTCTTTTCAAGAATCTACCCAAAAAAGTAAAAAAAATAGCATTTCCTTTCTTAACTTCTAAAAACTGTTTCTGACTTTTCTATAATAACTAACTTTTAAACAAAGTGTCTTTTTAAGCTAATGTTTACAAGTTGATTGTAGTACATACTGCAGTTACTTCATTTATATCGGTCAAAACCACACGTGAGTTTCTATTATTCTGTACTATCTTTCACGAACAGTCTAAAAGTCATAAACTGTAACCAAAAGCCAATATGAATATCCGGTTTCCTGAAGCAGCTTCCTCACTCATCTTGCATCACGTCTCACGTATATGTCTCTTCATCACTTTCACACTGTTCGTTCTCTCCTTCTAAAAGCCACTTATTCAGTCACTACTATTTATTTTCAACTAAAAGTTATCAGCTGCAACCAATATAAACTGACCTAAGTGATGTAACATATGTCAATTGTGCTATACCCAACATCACTTACTTTCTTATTAGGGCATACTAGTGTTTTGGTAATATTTTTTCTTCTTACAAATGTCTATTTTTCTTTCAAGAAATCTTCGTTAGGAAGTATTTCTTTTGGAAGTATGTGCGTAGTAGCATCCCTCAATCTTCCATGTTAGGTGCCGCTCTAACCGACTGTTGGCTATGACTTTCAGTTGCGGTTCCTAGCTGTTGGCTGAAATTATACTGTAGAGACTGTTAGTTTTTCTAAATAATTCAATTAAAGAAAAAATAAAAAAAATAAAAACACTATCTCTACGGACAATATAAAGGGGAAAACAAAAGCAAAAAAGCTAAAAAAAGACAAAAAAAAACAAAAAGTAGAAATTAATGTGTTTCAAGTGATTTCTGGCTAAAAAACAGAAGCTAGAAAAAAGACAAAAGCAAATGCTATTTGGAGCAGGACCTTAATGGATTTTTTTTTGTACGGATAATCCTTTTTTTATTCAAAATTACAGAAATATACCCGCGGAAAATTTTTTTACAAAAATAGGCTCCAGTCGCCTAATGGTTGGGCGACTGGAGCCTTTCGCCCAACCAGACTGCGACACAATATCTGTCGCCGTACGCTGGAGCAATTGCATCTAGTCGCGATTCCGTACGGCGACTTGCATGCAGTCGCCAACCCATTAGGCGACTGGCATGCAGTCGCCATCCCATTAGGCGACTGCATGTCCCCCGTGATTTTTGTAAATTTTGTAGTTTTAAAGTGGTAAAAAATGCGGTAGAGTTGTAATAAAAGTTTATGTTTATTGTATATTGTAGGTGCATAAAAATTTTTAGAAACTTTTTTTATTAAAGATTAACGGGAAAAATGATCGATACATACATTGTTAAGTGACATACGATGATAATTCGTGTGCGGAGAACCGGTATGTTTATGATTGAATGCGAAAAGAAGAGATGATAGACATGTTTGAATTTAAATAAACTTCATAATATAAGTGTGAGTAACATGTCACGTATTTTTTCATTACATAATATAGCATCCCTCACTCGCCACCCTGGTGTGCCCCGTCACCGCGCCCGCGTCCTCCCATACGGCCCCGCTTGGCCATCCTCCGGTGCAACGGGTTACGAGGCTCCGAAAAAGTAAAACGAGCAGGAGGGTGTCTATCCCGCCCCTGCGCTGGTGGAGTCAACTACACCTTTGGCTGTGTGCCCTCCGGTGCACCGGGGAGGGCACTGCCAGAGAGAACCTCCGGTACTGCGTCGGAGAACTGCCCGGGCCACTCCGCAAAAAACTGGTCCATATCGTCCGGGCCCGGGGAGACGCCGTGCTGCTGGTAAGTACCTGCAATAGTAATATCGTTATTTCGTTGCATGTCGTCTTGGGATAAAAACGAGATCGGACGATGCGTACCCGTAGCTGGCGCCATCGAGGTAGGAGGAGGAGGAGGGGCATACACCCCTTGCGTGTGGAAGCTGGAGATGTGCGGAGGAGGCATGAAGCTCGGTGGTGTAGGAGGCCGTGCCCAGGCTGAACCCCCTAGCTGCTCCGGGTGAGGTGGTGTAGGACGTGTCCACGTACTACCTCCGGAGTAGTGCCACGCTGGTCGGGGTGGCACTGGTGGACGAGCAGTCGGAGCGCTGGGCATGGAGATCGCCGGTAGACTCGTGCAGGACAGCAGGCTAACAATACGTCTACACCCGGCCTCCACCCGACGCACAAAGCTGACGCCCTCCTCGTGGGTCAGCTCCGCACCAGTGGCGACCCTCTGCAGTAGTGAGGCGGAGACGTTCCATAGGGCAGCACCGACGTCAGCCTGGACACAAAGACATAAAATGGTCGATCATCAAAACGACATTTGGGAATGTAAACTGCATGCATACCAAAATGGCCATTTGGGAATATTTGAAATTACATATAACATACTGCGATGTGAGCGTCGCGCGCGAGTTGCGCGGGGTACGTGTCTGTCGGAGCGGCGACCTGTGTGGCAGGCGGGTCTACGACATATACGAGCCTGGTACGTGTCCGCCCCTGGTACCAGCGCAGGTACTCCGCGTAGTCCCTGCTGCCGTATGGCTGGTCCTCCTCCACGCGGTCGTCGAGCGCACCCTCCCACTGCTCGACCCAGGGCTGCATCTTCGTCGACCAGTCCGTGCCTCTTATAACTCCCTTCGCGTTGTGCCTACGTATAGAACCATTACGTAATGTGCGATACTTACGAACGCAGTAGTAAGTATATACATATTTAGCACAAACGATCACTCACCCGTGCACGTTCCGCGGAAGCGATGGTCCGACTGGTACAGGAAGGGCCTGCTGTAGCCCGAACTGCCGCATGACTCGCTGGGGTGCGTAGTCCTCCACGTAGATATGGTACACGAGCTTTCGGCGGGTGAGCCAGAAAGCCCGATCATGGAAGCAAAGTGCGGACAGCCCGCCAGGAGCACGGGCCTGCACTGCCATATCTGCGTACGGCTCCCAGCGCACGTCGTCGGCTGTGATGCGGTCGAACTGCTCCACAAAGGGCAGGTACGCCCGCGTGACCTGCACGTGCGCGAACTATACCTGCAAGCAAGACAAGTTGCTAGTACAACGATCGTCAATAAGAAAGAAATAATTGACTGTGATAATACTTACTCGATGAAGGCACCAGAGAGAACCCATCGTCGGCCGGTCGACGTCTCCCCCTGGATACATCTCGGGCCCGTACGGACCCATGTCGTCTAGCACAGGTCGTCCGATGCTCAACCGCTCGAACGACCACAACTGCAGCAGCAGGGGACAGCCCGTGAGGACCGAGTTCGCCCTGGTCCTCGTGCACGCATCGCACAGCGTGCGGTACGTCGCGGCAAGTGTGGCCAATCCCCAGCTGACCTGGGGGGCTCGCCATCAGCGATCGCCCTCACATAAGCGATAAGGCGCGCATCCACCGAGTTGCCATGGCTGGTGATGAAAAGCACCCAACCAAACAGCCACAGCACGTACGCCTCCAAGTGGCGCGAAACCTGGTGATCGTCTGCTTGCGGATCCATGCGCTCCACCTGAATACAAACAAGTTGTTATTAGTACGTAATACAACAAATAAGAGCTTCCAATACACGATCAATTCTAAATACTACATACCCGATACTGTGCGAGCCACCTCAGCGTCGGCCCATGGGTCTGATCCTCGTCGAAGATGTGGTGGTGATCGCCCGGTGGAACGACCCCGTCGAATCTGCCGAGCAGGTCAGCACGCCAGTCGGCCGGGGCCTCCGGTAGGAAGGCAGCGTCTCCCGCGATTGGAAGGCCAAGGAGCAGGGGCACATCTTGCAGGGCCGGCGTCATCTCTCCGAATGGGAGGTGGAAAGTGTGCGTCTCGGGCCGCCAACGGTCCACCAAAGCCATCAACAGGGAACGGTCGAACGGGAAGCGTCGTGATCGCTCCCCGCCCGCCTCGTCCCCGCCCGCGGCCAAGGCGGCTCCATCCTCCTCCGTGGCCTCCACCATCCGGGCAAGAGGGAGTAGCCCGGCATCCCGCAGCCTGCAAACAAAGTGAAGATCAGCACGGAACGTTCTTACGGTCGGGTTAAACGTTGGCGTAGTGCAAACCTGACAGTCCAACGGGGGTCGAGTCCCCAGGCCATGCGAGGTGTGCGTGTCCGGACCACTCCCAGCTCAGGCGGCTCGTCCGTGCTCCCTGGTGGCGCCGCACGACGGGAAGCGCGATGCACGCGGTCCACATGCTCGTCCAACAGCGCGTACCGCCACTCGGAGTCACGTCCAGCACGAGTCATACCTACAAAATTTGTACAATAATTTCAACATTAAATTTTGTACATCTAAATTTCTACACTAAATTTTCTATAATAATACATCAAAAATACTATACAAAATTTGTACACTCAATTTTCTACATCTAAATTTGTACACTACATTTTCTACAATAATACATACAAAAAAATTTCTACATCTACATTTGAATACTATATTTTCTACAATAATGCATTAAAAATGGTATACAAAATTTCTAAACTAAATTTCTAAACTTAATTTTAAACTATATTTTCTGAACAAAATTTGAAAACTAAATTTCTAAATTAAATTTCTAAACTACATTTTCTAAACTAAATTTCTAAACTATATTTTCTAAATTAAATTTGTAAACTGTATTTTCTAAACTAAATTTCTAAACTACATTTTCTAAATTAAATTTCTAAACTACATTTTCTAAACTAAATTTCTAAACTGTATTTCTAAACTATATTTTCTAAACTAAATTTGTAAACTATATTTTCTAACCTAAAATTTCAAAACTAATTTTTTTAAACTTAATTTCTAAACAAAATTTGAAAACTAAATTTTCTAAACTAAATTTCTAAAATATATTTTCTAAACTAATTTTATAATCTAAATTTTCTAAAAAAATTGAAAACTAAATTTCTAAACTAAATTTATAAACTACAATTTCTAAACTAAATTTTCTAAACTAAATTTGTAAACTAAATTTCTAAAGTAAAATTTCTAAACAAAATTTCTAAACTATATTTTCTAAACTAAATTTCTAAACTACATTTTCTAAACTAAATTTTCTAAACTAAATTTTTAAACTATTTTTCTAACACTAACAAAAAATAACACAAAAAAATACCTGAAAATCGCGCTCTCCCTCTCCTTCTCTCCCCTCCTCTTCTCCTCCTCTCCCTCTCCTTCTCTCCCCCTTCTCTTCTTCCCTCTTCCTCTCTTCTTCTACTCTTCGCGCGGCCGAACGAGAAAACAGTGCAACGGCCGGCGCTCGGCCGAGTGGTCTTATATCGCCCCCAGTCGCCCAACCGCTCGGCGACTAGATTGCAATCGCCCAACGGTTCGGCGACTGGATTGCAGTCGCCCAACGGTGGGGCGACTGCAATTAATCGCCGAACGGTTGGTATATTCATTAACTGTCGCAGTCTGGTTGGGCGAAAGGCTCCAGTCGCCCAACCATTAGGCGACTGGAGCCTATTTTTGTAAAAAAATTTCCCGTGGGTATATTTCTGTAATTTCGAATAAAAAAAGGATTATCCGTACAAAAAATTCGACCTTAATGGCAAGAGCCTATGCTAAAAGATTTCATTTTATTGCAGTTCCAGTAGATGCTCTTACAGTTAGTAACGAGAAAAAGGCATATTTTGCACTAGAAACAAAAGGCAAATCCAGTTTCTACACGTCAAATAAATGGTGACAAAATCCAGAAATTGATTCTACATCTCTCTCCCAAAAGACAAGGAGAGAAATGGATAAGCCGGGGACCTCACAGCAAAAGAGGGGTGTATTTGCAAAACACGATGATTTTCTGCTATCTGGATGCCTTCCTCGATAAGGTTCCAGATAAGCCCAATATCTTCTAACCTTTTCTTTTCTTTCTTTTGAAAAGCCCACCTATGCACTTTCGTCAAGCTAATTATGGTGGTGATCGGTTCGGCTGAAAAGCTCATGGCTTATGACTGAAAACACTGTAGCTGGCTGAAAAAAGCATTGTAGCTGACAGAGACTTATTTAGCATAATTAAATTTAAAAAAATTTAAAAATATGTTAGCCCATTACGTATAATACAAACAAATATGGATAGTGAAAAAGTTCAGAAAAAGACGAAACTTATGAATAGTAAAAAATAAACCAGAAGTCAGAAACCGAAGCCGAGTTGATCAGGGCGTATACGTCCTTTTAACTTACTACCAAACTGTTCTCAGCGCTCTGTGCAGAAGCAAAAAGTAGATACTGTTGTTCAAGTAGATCTCATATACACAATAGGTAATAGTTTTTTTGTTAAAAAAATAGATTACAAAATGCTTCTTAGACAAGTAGGTTAATGAAGGCAAACCAATTTGCAAGAATAAAAAAGATAATGAAAAAACTGAGCTAGTTAAAGATATTGGACTGACTTTTTTTGAGATATTAAAGGACTAAAATACATAATCTAGTAAAATCTAATACATTCCCAAAACGGTAAACAAAGCAACGAAAAAAGAAAGCAAAAAAGACAAGTGAAAAAAAAACCGGCGGCTTCTGCTCCACTTGTCTGTACCGCAGTCCACACACACACAGCGGAAACCCCACCTACTCTCCTGAATCTCAAAGCGCATCCGACGCCGCGCCTGCCTCCTCCCCTCCACTCTCTTCCACCTCCCAGTCCCATCCATTAAACCGAAAGAGGAAACTGGAAAGAAAAAGAGGAGGGGAGAGAGAAACTAAACCCAAATAGGCGCACGCACCAAACCCAACCCCAGAACACACGCCGCCGCCGCCATCGCCGGCGACCGCGGCGACCACCACGGCCAAACCCTAGGGCTGGAACTAACCTCTTAGCGCCTGGACTCTGATGCGTCCCGGCCCATGGCCTCCCACCTCCGCCTCCTCTTTCTGGTCGTCGGTGTTGCCCTCGGGAGCGCCGGACCAGGCTGGGTCCGCGGGGCGGAGGCGTCAGATTGGGCGGAGCTGGACCCGTACTCGATCCTGACGTGGCACGACTACTCGCCGCCGTCGCCGCCGCCGCCGCCCCCGGCTCCGGTGGCGCCGGCGGAGACCTGCGCCGGGGACCTCCACGGGGTGGGGGATTTCGGCACGCGCTGCGAGGTCTCGGAAGAGGTCGAGCTGGATGGGGACGTCTACATCACCGGCAGCGGCAGCCTCGTGCTCCTCGCCGGCGCGGCCCTGACCTGCGAGAAGCCCGGGTGCGTCATATCGGCCAACCTCTCCGGCGAGGTGCGCCTCGACCGCGGCGTGCGGATTGTAGCCGGGAGGGTCTCGCTTGCGGCCACCAACGTCACAATCGCCGACACGGTCGTTGTGAACACCACCGCGCTCGCCGGCGATCCGCCTGAGCGCACCAGCGGCGTCCCAACGGGAACGCACGGTGACGGCGGGGGGCACGGCGGCCGCGGTGCCAGCTGCTACGTCAAGGATGGGCAGACGCAGGAGGACTCATGGGGCGGCGACGCCTACGCGTGGTCGGACCTTGAGCACCCGTTTAGCTACGGAAGCAAAGGGGGGTCTACCAGCGTTGAGAAGGACTACGGCGGCGCCGGCGGTGGCATCGTGTGGCTGTTTGCGGAGGACCTTGTAATGAATGGTACAGTGCTCGCCGATGGTGGGGATAGCGACGAGAAGGGCGGGGGTGGCTCTGGGGGGAGCATCTATGTAAAGGCTGCGACTATGTGAGTGTTTTTTTGGAATGTTTTTTATTTCCATCCTACTTCCTTTCTACTAATTGAACCGACATATCAGCATTTAAGCTATTTGATAAATTAACGTGAAGATTAGAAAACAGTTTCCCAAATTGGAGACTGCGATGATGAATTTTTAGGTCCTGTTGTTTAGGAACTAGTTGGGATTTAATATTTAAGAGATGAAGATTACCCTTCGCCATTGTTTCCATTGATAGATGCATTACACACACAGTAGATCGTATTTTGATGAACTGAAAGAACATAAATGAATACTCAGATTTCAAAAAGTGCAGTCTGGTTGGAATTAGCGTTGAAGGTATGCTGCTGAGATGCTAATAAACTGAACTTTAGTTTGGTTGAACATGTAATCAGAATCACAGGCTTGACTACATTCCTCGATCAAGTGGATTTGAGGATTATATTTTGCTCTAAGATCACACATGGATGAATGAGCAATAGCTAAATAACGCATAGAGTTAACTGTGTATGAATTTAGCAAGTAGCAAGGATTTCATTGTATTGGTAATAAGCTTCACAGTAACGTAAATATACATATTAGGCTTGGCAAAACCTGCTAGACACTAGAACACCACAATAGCAGTGAAGAACAACTTGCCGATCTATTGCTGTGCACCTAGCTGGTTTTGCCAGTGGAGTTGAAGAATCTCTTGTGTCTTGTAGTTTGTTAGCTTGACTATAATGTTATTTTGCTTTGTTGTAAATCTGTTGACTATGTACTTCAGTATTTCAGTTAACCCTTGCATGTTTTGATTGTTTTCCCTCTCTGATCTTTTGTTGGTGACAGGCATGGTGCTGGCAAGATAAGTGCTTCTGGAGGCAATGGTTTGGCTGGGGCAGGTGGAGGACGGGTTTCTATTAACGTTTTCAGTAGGCACGATGATGCCCAGATTTTCACTCACGGTAACTTGCTTGATCTTATGGACATTGATCTTTTTGTGCTTACTTAATCACTTAATTATTAACATTGTTAAATTTTTTCTCTTTTGCAAGAGTTGCTATTACAAAGTTGCAGCCTATATGCTATTACAACCTTGTTGACCTGATACACACATATATACTCATAATTTTACCTTATTGTTCTGTTTCTATGTTGCCCGTTCTGTTATTGTAGTTTTTGCGCTATATGAAGTTGCCTTTTTCTAAACCCTGCCGTATTTGTACGATCCATAGAGAATTGATCTTTACTTTTCCTTCTTTCTTGTATTCCTGGAATTTAGGTTAGCGACTCTATATTTGCAGGAGACCTGAATGTACTGCATTGTTTGTCTCACTCAAAAGTCAAAACATAATATTTGTGTATTCAACTATAGAAGCATTCTACTGCTCCTTTTGTAAACTGAGGGCATGTTTGATTGCTTTCTATGTTTTGCCACAATTTTGCACCAAAAGTGTGATACGCCAGAACTTTTGTGGTGAGCAAATAGTTGACCACAAGTGTGGCAATATTTGGCAAATTTTCTTTGTCTATGAGATTTGGAGTATAATGCTAAGGAAGTGTGGTGTGCCATAAGTTTGACAAAGTACCAAAACACTAGCCTAACAAAGTTAAACATGCCAAACTCATGTGTGGCAACTTGTGGCAACAACCACACACCCCCTTACTTTTAGGCCTCAATGTGTTATGAATTTTTTTGGTTGGATTAGTCTGATTAACTTTCTATTGATATATGGACGGAGCTATTGTCTAGACATGTCAACTTCATTGATTTATTTGTGTTTACAATTAAAGTGCGACAACTTTGTCAGGTGGAAGGAGTTCGGGCTGTCCGGATAATGCAGGAGCTGCTGGAACTCTTTATGAAGCTGTACCTAAGAGTCTTACCGTTAGCAACAATAACTTGAGTACACAAACTGACACTCTTCTTTTGGAGTTCCCAAATCAGCCATTATGGACAAATGTTTTTGTGAGGAATCATGCCAAAGTCGCTGTTCCCTTGCTCTGGAGTCGTGTTCAGGTACGAGGCTTTGCAATGATATCCTGATTAATGCTCTACCAATACGGTGTCTTTAGTACAGCACTTGCCTATTTATTTTCTTTTTCTGACATGAACTCATTTAGTGCTATAATCATATACATCCATGTGCTTCAATTCATCTTTAAATTATCTATCCTGTATACTTTCTAGAAACGCAGAATGCGCATCTGATTTTGGTATTTGTAATCATATGATGTACGATCACGAATACACTACAGCTGGGCACACTAGTTTACAATCAAAAGCACTAAGGTCTACTTGTGTCTTTCTCCTCTGAGTGAATATAATGTGAAACAGTACTTCAAAATTTGAAAATTCAAGAATGTGATGGCTATCTTGAAGTAGTGCTGGTGTACCATGGGAAATTTGTTTGCACTGTTGCAATTAAAATTCTTAACATTTCCACAACTTTGTGTTATATTTCCTTTATGCACATAATGCAGTTGCAGTTCCCTGATAATAAGACAATATCAGTTGATCTTCTTATTTTGTCTTTAATTGACTCCATGCTTTATTTGGAAAGTATTTGAAAATAGTCTGCAACCAATTATTTACAATTTTCAGGTCCAAGGGCAACTTAGCCTTCTATCTGGTGCCGTTCTAACTTTTGGGTTAACCCGTTATCCATACTCGGAGTTTGAACTGATGGCTGAGGAGCTTCTTATGAGTGACTCAACAATCAAGGTGATTTTTTTTCTGTTAGTTCTTGCTGTTTGCTGTCTTCTTGGTGCATCTGTTTTACAGGTTTCAAATCCTATACACTAATTTGCACTGTTTTTCAGGTGTTTGGTGCTCTGAGAATGTCTGTCAAGATGCTCCTTATGTGGAACTCCAGAATGTTAATTGATGGTGGTAGAGATTCAATAGTTGCAACATCTTTACTGGATGCTAGCAATTTGATAGTTCTGAAGGTGCATTGTTGGTCCACTTTTAATGACTGTTGTTCTCTTTTGCTGGTTTAACTTAATGCATAACAAATTTGCTCATATATTTTCAGGAATCATCTGTGATACATTCTAATGCTAATCTTGGAGTTCGCGGTCAAGGTCTTCTGAATTTAGCTGGAGATGGAGACACAATTGAGGCACAACGCCTTATTTTATCACTGTTCTACAGCATACAAGTATGATAGATATCCTTTAGCTAACATTTTTTGTTTTCTTTATCCACAACTTTGCTGAAATTTATTTGTTTCTAGCTGCTATAAGAAGAGGAGGAATGCAAATGTGAATGGTTAGTTGTATTGCACAGCCTAAAGGGGCGTGGATTCTTTTGGGCTGTGCCTTATGGCTTTTGGCTTATGACTTTTGAATTCTAGCTGTTCGTGAGAGAGAGTACGAAGAAAGACAGTTATATGCGATTTTGGCCGGTATAGCTGAAGTCGGTACAGTGTCTACTACAATCGACTTGTAGACCCCACCTTGAAAAGACACACCGTTAGAAAGCTAGTTACTATAACAAAAGTTAAAAATCATAAACAGCAAGCCCAAAAGAACCCAACCATATAGTACAAGACTTAAGGGGCACAAAACTAAACTCTAGGACAATAGGAAATACCACAAATACCCTTAACACTAGCTACATGTTATTTTGCATGTTCATTTTTTTAGCACATCACTGCTGGTTTATTTGTACTCAAAAGACTCTAATTGTTTTTTTATGTTTCTACTTCTGTCAAAGTGCCAAATATCTGGTCATGACATTCAACTGCAGGTGGAAACTTGTCTTTGATGCAATTTACATTTTTGCAATATTATTTATCCTGCATAGTGTTTTCCTCCTTTATTCAACCCAAGATGCTGGATTTAAATAGGTGGCATTTATATAGATGTCCTGATTAAGATGGCTCATATTTCTCCACTCATGCAAGTTGAATAAGAGAATCAATTCTACTTTCGTGATGAGTGGTCTTCTGCCTTTGTATGTGTGCGTTTTTTTTATACTTGTAATTCTAATTTCTAACTACTCCAGTTGAATGTTGCGTAAGTAACTACATGAGGTACCCATGTTCTGTTTTGTCCTTTTGTAAACTACTGCAAGAAATAATTATCGTAATTATTCTTTTGTAGGTCGGACCTGGCTCCATTTTACGGGGTCCACTTGTAAATGGAAATAGTGATGATGTGTAAATACTTCCTCCTTGAACTATTGCATTAAGAAGTTCTTTTGCCATATTTCCAGTGTTGGAATTTTTTTGCTCGTTAATGAGCTGCTGTGCATCTATTAGGGCCCCAAAGTTGAACTGTGAAGACGAGAGCTGTCCTGTGGAAATAATTCATCCACCGGAAGATTGCAATCTGAATTCTTCATTGTCATTTACTCTTCAGGTACACTTTTTTTAAAAACTTTCCCTGTGGTGCTTCTCTGGTTACTTTGCTGGTAAGATGCAAATTATGACCACTTTTCCCTTTAGGTATGTCGTGTTGAAGATATTGATGTCTGGGGTCTTGTAAAAGGAACTGTAATTCATTTCAATAGGGCAAGAAGTGTCACTGTGCACACATCTGGGACCATCAGCGCCACAGGCTTGGGTAATGTGCTATCTTTCTGTTGTTTGCCAGAATGTGTTGTTGCCTTGTGGATCCTTTGAGTACTTCAGCTTGTGTAGATCAGCCATATGCTTGAAAAATACTGTACAGATTTGCAGTGTTGCTTGGCTGCTAAGTGTAAAGAGAGTTTATGCTTCTGAACTTGGGGTCTCTGTTAGTGGATACAGTGGGCACATATTTTATAATCTTAAAACTCAGTAATCTTCAAGATATCTCAATACTAACATCTAACGTTCACCTAGTGTCAGGGATGTAGGCCTTGGGCTCAAGGCCCATTCAATGTATTATTAATTAAAGATTGGTTTCCATTTGAGTTAGAGATTACTTTCCTTGTATTAGAGATAGAGTTAGAGATATGATATGAGTTAGAGATATAATTGGGATTAGATTCCATCTGTTAGGGGGAGCCGTCTATATAAGAGGGCTACCGCATGCTATTGTAATCAAGCAGAATAATATCAAAGTCTTCCTAGTCTATAGTCTCTCCTCTCTCCCTACGCCGACGCCATCCGGCTATCTTCTTGGTGGTGTTTACCCCGGTTCATGACAACTTGGTATCAGAGCAGTCGATCCCCTCCCACGACTTCTGCTACCATGGCTAACGGCTGGAGCGACGCGATCGCGCTCTGCAAGGAGATCCGCGAGCAGTTGAAGGAAATCAAGGAATCGAATGAGAATACGATGAAGAAGCTACAAGAGATAATGCAGTCGCGTCATCATTCAACACCAGATCCCCAAATCACCATATCACCAGATCTACAACAACAACAAGAACCATCTATTCATCTACTGCCAGCTCCCAGCGCCACAGCATCTCCGTCCAGTCCCTCCACAGTCGCAGTGTCTTCTCCGCCTTCCTCGCCGCTCCGTTGGCCGCCGGCCGCCCGCTCCGCTGGTCGTCCTTGGCGGCCCCGAGGCCGCTCGCTCCTCCGGCCGCTCCGTCGACCGCCGACCCTTGCCGTGGGTCGCAGCCCCCTGCCGCCTGCGCTGGCACGATCTCTGCGCCGTCGTCGCTGCGCCGCCCTCA
Source organism: Dendrocalamus latiflorus (assembly GCA_017311315.1). NCBI lineage: Eukaryota > Viridiplantae > Streptophyta > Magnoliopsida > Poales > Poaceae > Dendrocalamus > Dendrocalamus latiflorus. The sequence continues at coordinate 59,678,214 of CM029663.1, read as the reverse complement.
TCTTCCTCTGCCGTCGGCCGCAGCCCCGGATCCGAGCCGTCGTCGTCGTCGCAAGGCCCCCCTGGCGCCCGAAGCCGCCCCCCACGCGCCTCACACCCGCCCGAGTCGCCGTCCGGGCCGCTTCCGCCCGCTCGGGCCGCCGGCCGGTCCGCCTCCGCCCGGGTCGCCTCTGCTCGCGCATCGCCGCCGCCAGATCTGGCTGTTGCCAGAGCCGCCGCCGCCGCCGAGAGCGCTGTCGCCCAGGCCGTCGTCGCCGCATCCGCTGCCGGGGCCGCCTCTGGCCGTGCCGCCGCCACCGCGGGCCGCCTCCGGCTCGAAGACGCCGACCGCCGCCGCGAGGCCCCCTGGCGCCCGAAGCTGCGCCGCTGTATCCGCGTCGCCGCCGCCGCTCGCCGATGCTGCCCGGGCTACCTCTGCCCGCGCGCCGCCGCCACCGCTCGGCCGTTGCCCGATCTAGCCGCCGCTACGCCGGCCGTCTGGAGCCACTGCCGCCGGCTCGCACAGGTCGACGCTCCTTCAGCCGCAGCTCCGCCGGCCGTCCGGAGCCGCCGCCGCCGACCGCACCGGCCGACGCTCCTCCAGTCGCCACCAACCCAAATCGTTTGGGCTTGTGAGGAGCGGTGGCCTGGTTGGTCTCGGTCGGTTTTTAACCGACCGGTGGATGAGTTAAGGCAAAAAATAAACAAAAACAAAAAAAAACAAATAATAATAATAATTAAAAAAATTAGAAAAATAATTAAAAATAAAAAATTATTTTGCAGGCATTAAATAACCGAAGGCGCTACTCTTCGTCTAGCCTTGTTCCGTTTGGATTTGGTCGGTCGTCTCCCTCCGCTGCAGCACCCCGCCACCGTTCGTCTTCGACATCGGCGTCGAATGTCTTCCATTGGCCGCCGTCTAGTAGCTCGAGGGCGAGCTGCATGTCCGAGAGGGGTGTAGTGTCAGGGATGTAGGCCTTGGGCTCAAGGCCCAGTCAATGTATTATTAATTAGAGATTGGTTTTCATTTGGGTTAGAGATTACTTTCCTTGTATTAGAGATAGAGTTAGAGATATGATATGAGTTAGAGATATAATTGGGATTAGATTCCATCTGTTAGGGGGAGCCGTCTATATAAGAGGGCTACCGCATGCTATTGTAATCAAGCAGAATAATATCAAAGTCTTCCTAGTCTATAGTCTCTCCTCTCTCCCTACGCCGACGCTATCCGGCTATCTTCTTGGTGGTGTTTACCCCGGTTCATGACACCTAGCAACATATGTTTCAAACTACTCTTTCACATTGAGTTATGTCATGTCCGGTGACATGCCTTCTGCAACTTATTCTAGAGCTTAAATTTCATTTCTTCTGATTTCAGGCTGCCGAAGTGGAATAGGACAAGGAAGAATGATAAGTAGTGGTCTAAGCGGTGGTGGTGGACATGGTGGTAAAGGGGGGGATGGTTTTTCTGATGGAAGCCGTGCTGAGGGTGGACCCACATATGGTAATGCTGATTTGCCTTGTGAGCTTGGCAGTGGCAGTGGTAATGACACCACAGGGTTTTCCACAGCTGGTGGTGGTATAATAGGTAACACATATGATCCATGTTTGACCCATATTTATTAGTCATAGTCTCATAGACGCATACTAGATCTTAAAAACATGTCTCTTATCGTTGCTGTAACTGCACTCCAGTGTTGGGCTCATGGGAGTATTCTCTGCCAAATCTCACGCTCTATGGTACAGTGGAATCAAATGGTGGCAGTTCCACTGGTGTCATAACTAATGCCACCATTGGACCTGGTGGTGGTTCTGGGGGCACAATTCTTCTATTTGTGCACACTTTATCCCTAGCGAAGAGCTCCATCCTTTCGAGTGTTGGTGGCTTTGGAACAGCTGGCAGTGGTGGGGGTGGAGGGGGAAGGATTCATTTCCATTGGTCTAACATCCCTACTGGAGATGAGTATGTTCCTGTTGCAGCTGTTAAAGGATCAATACTTGCAAGGTCTGATTTGATCCTTTCTCTAATATTACTAGTATTCTGGTTTTCTGGATGAATTTGCAAGGCGAAGTTACTTTAAATATGTATTATTGTTGGCGATTTAGGGCATAACATGTGGTGTTAATAATATTGTGAAATTTCTCTATTTTCAGTTCTTGAAATTTAATCTTGCAGTTCGTGGAACGTTTCTTTTACTATTCATGTCTAGTCTAATTTAATAATGATGACATTAAAGGATGTTGTGGCCAGGAAAAAGCTGAATTACTAATTTGTACTGTATGTTTTGATATTTTGGACCTTTAATCAGTAGCAGTGCCAGCCCTATCATCAAGTTTGTAGATAGTGTCATTTTTTTTGTAGTTTTTTTTTACCTTATGAATGTTGAGACTTGGGACTCCCTGCATCTTTCAGAGTTGAACAATATGGAGTATGGATGGCTCTTGTATTAGATTTCTTATTTTACTTAAATATCGTTGTATAGATATTTCAGAAGGAAGAATTTGCAGAGAAGATGCTATTAATTACAGAACTATGTTTAGTCCTACATCTAACATTCTGAAAAGAACTTTTTGGTGCTTGAGATGCGGTGCTAGTTGACACATTTCGAGCTTTCTCAACTTGGAAGCAGCTTAGCAGGATGATATCTTGTTTTTATTTGGTTGGCTGGTCACCTCATATTATATACCCACTTTCGTATGGTTTTACAGCCCTTAACAGCAATGATGCCTTTGTGATGATAACATGTTGTTATTTCACAGCCCTTAACAGCAATGACGCCTTTGTGATGATAACATGATGTTACTTCATTATATGGAAGCTCTTCCTTTGTGGAATTCTCAATTTCCCATCATAGTATGCAATATCTGAAAACAAGCATTCTTGTTGGTCTGAAGGCAATATAATATACTAAAAAACATCGTTACTTAAAAGGTTGATTTGAGGATTTGCCACTGCAAAACATGTGCGTCCTTAAATGTGCATCTTTATAGTGGCAAATCCTCAATTATTCCTACTTAAAATAGGGAAGTATTGGAATTTGATTCCACCAAATTCGAGACATCCATTATGATCAAATTTGAACGTGTTAAAATAAAATTTATGTCTTTAAGTACTATGAGTTTATGGAACGCTGATGTGGAAATGAGTTGTATTTTATTTTATGCATGTTGTGATCAAAATCTGAAAATCATGACTGAGTTGTGATTTGCATGATGCAGTTTAATTTGAATTATGTACATTTTCCTTTCTTCACCAGTACATTATTGGTATGCTGACTGTATATTCATGTACAGTGGAGGAATCAGCGAAGAGCAAGGATTTTCTGGTGAGAATGGAACAGTTACAGGCAGAGCTTGTCCAAAGGGTCTTTATGGTACATTTTGCAAGGTAACTTATTTATATGTCATAAATGTGATCCCTGTGTTATTATTTATAACTTGTTGACCAGTAAAAGTTGGTTGGTTCAATTACACATGACAACCTACTCAAGTGTTCTGTATCATGATAGTGTTTAATATGTCAGTCCATCACTCCATCTAGCAAGAAAACTGAACGATCACATTTCTACTGTAATGTTGTTGCTAGTTGCTACTTAATGTGGTGGTATTTCTGTGGAAAATGCAGGAATGTCCTTTGGGAACATACAAGAATGTTACTGGATCTTCAAAATCTCTGTGCTTTCCATGCCCTCCAGATGAACTCCCCCACCGTGCTTTATACACAAGTGTCCGAGGTGATTCTTTCTATATATTTTCTCGGTGTGATATGTAGTGGAAGTGCAACCTAAGCACATTTGTTAACTTCTTTTCTACATATCTCAGCATCTAGGTATTAGAGTCTGTTGTATTTGGATTTATCTTTTTTCTTGGTAATGTGCAATTTCTTTGTTTTCTTTTTGGTGTTACCCTAGATTGCTTTGAATATTTTTCAGCTCCAAGTTGTTTTAAGGATAAGAGGATTCTGTTAGTTTGCTTGAATATTCTAAGCATAGCTTATGGTTCACAGGAGGTGCTGCTGAAACTCCATGCCCATACGAATGTGTGTCTGATAGATATCGCATGCCTCACTGTTATACTGCTCTGGAAGAGTTAATATACGCTTTCGGGGGGCCTTGGCTATTTGGCCTACTTCTTTCAGGCCTTCTTGTTTTGTTAGCTCTTGTTTTAAGTGTTGCTCGGATGAAATTTGTTGGTACTGATGAGTTACCTGGGCCAGCACCAACTCAACAAGGCTCCCAAATCGATCACTCCTTTCCTTTCCTAGAATCACTAAATGAGGTACTTTATACATTGTGCATTTGTGCTGTTCCAACTCATATTTAAGTACCATATGAACATCCTGAATTTTGATAGAAGTTTTTACTATTGTTGCAGGTCTTGGAAACAAATAGGGCTGAAGAATCACATGGCCATGTACACAGGATGTATTTCATGGGTCCGAACACCTTCAGTGAACCTTGGCATCTCCCACACACCCCACCAGAACAGATTACAGAGATTGTGTATGTATGCTTGTCCTCAAGTAGATCTAGCCACTGCTTCAACAGATTCACCTTTCTGGTTCTTTTGTTTAGTAGTCCTCCCATGCTTTGTTGATTTGCTGTTATGATTCAAATATACTCTTGTATGTTAAAAGCTCTATTAAAATTACACAATTGATGTTCTATTTGTGCCGTCTCTACATTGTCAGGTATGAGGATGCATTTAATCAATTTGTCGATGAGATAAATACCCTTGCAGCTTATCAGTGGTGGGAAGGATCAATTTACAGTATCCTCTGTATACTTGCATACCCCTTAGCTTGGTCGTGGCAACAGTGGCGTAGAAGAAAGAAATTACAAAGGCTTCGTGAATTTGTTCGCTCTGAGTATGATCATTCATGCTTACGGTCTTGCCGTTCACGTGCACTTTATGAAGGGCTCAAGGTCTGTAACTCTGTATTTCACTATTTCTAAACAGTAAGCACTAGATGCTTGTGGGATGATACTGTAAGCTTATCTTCAATCTGTTGCTTCACTAGTCTTAAGAACTGTACCATCATCATGGTTTTTCTCAGAAAATTGAAATGTTTTTTAAGTTTCATTCTGAAACTTATTGTTCTGCTTGTAACTGATAAAATATTATCAGAGGGTAGGCATACTAAACTACCAGTAATAAAAGTTGTACTCTTCAAGATGTTACGTTGAGTAAATAGCAAGAGTTGTTGTCTTAAACATTGGTGTTGGTATTATCTATAAACCAGAAACATTGTGCATTACATTTAGTAATATCAACCAGGGTTAAATTCAAGTTTTAGATATACCATTTGTGAGTGAATTCTATAAATTTTTAGCATCCTTCACTAGTTTGGACAATTGTAAACTGATTACTCATTTTCTCCTTTCTAAAACTTGAGTTTATCTTTGGGAGTAAAGGGAAAGGGTTATGTGTGGCAGTCTTGTCATGTTTGGAATTAATATATCACCTGTCTTCCCAATCTACAGTTGACTGCAACTCCAGATCTTATGCTGGGATATTTGGATTTCTTCCTAGGGGGAGATGAGAAAAGGCCTGATCTTCCACCTCGTCTTCGTCAAAGGTTTCCAATGTCCTTGATCTTTGGTGGTGATGGAAGTTACATGACTCCATTTTCACTTCATAGTGACAGTGTGCTCACTAGTCTTATGAGCCAGGTATGATCTTAAGATATTTCAAACTAAAATATTGTATTGTTCATGTTATGAAGTTTCTCCTTAGAGCCTCATGTTATATCCATTACAGGCTGTTCCCTCATCGATATGGCACCGTCTTGTAGCTGGATTGAACGCCCAGTTGCGTTTGGTTCGACGTGGAAATCTCAAAGTAACATTTCTTCCAGTCCTCAGCTGGCTTGAAACTCATGCAAATCCTGCTTTGGGCGTGAATGGTGTCCGTGTTGATCTTGCCTGGTTCCAAGCTACAGCATTGGGGTATTGCCAACTTGGTCTTGTCGTTTATGCTGTTGAAGGAGAACCAGTGGCTGCTGAACTTGATGGTAGCCCTAGAATTAAAATAGAGCAACATTCACTGTGAGTGATTATTTGTGTTGGTCCTGAGCATTTGTCATTTGCTTGTTAATCATCATGTATTCCTAATGATTTATTGCATCATGCAGGGCGCAGAACATGCTTGCTAATACTCAACTAGACCACTCAAGGATTAAGGATGCTCTTATGCGCAAAAGGATTACTGGTGGAATTCTCGACAGTAATAGCTTAAGGACACTCAAAGACATGAGAGATCTGTTTTACCCGTTCTCTCTTATATTGCACAACACTAAACCAGTTGGGCATCAGGTTTTTCTCTGCCCTCATTTGAACTTATAGAATGATTATGATTGAATTTATGACATTTTGCACTTATCATAGTTTTGTTGTTCTTAACTTGCAGGATCTTGTTGGCTTAGTAATCTCAATGTTGCTTCTTGCAGATTTCAGCTTAGTGTTGCTTATTTTTCTCCTGCTATATTCATACTCAATGGCTGATGTTCTCTTAGTTTTGTTTGTTCTTCCTCTTGGGATACTGTTGCCTTTTCCTGCTGGAATAAATGCTCTTTTTAGCCATGGACCACGGCGGTCAGCAGGCCTTGCTCGTGTATATGCATTGTGGAACATTACTTCACTGGTCAATGTTGTAAGTATGCTTTGCTCACCTGCATTTCATCGTTACATGTTTATTTGTCTGCAATCATGGAGAACTCTGTAGTTAGCATTGGCCACTACTATTAATGTCTGCAATGGTGCCTGTATATATTAACTTTTTACTTTCATTTTCTTCGTATCCTTCTTACCATAATTTTCAGGTTGTGGCTTTCGTATGTGGTCTTGTACATTATAAGTCGTCAACCAAAAGACATCCAAGCACGCAACCATGGAGCCTGGGAACGTAAGCATCATTCTCCCTGCCAGTCCGCAAGCATTTTTTTGAACTCTATGCAATTAGGCTGTCACACATCTTTTTGCCTGCCTCGTTTTCATCCCCTTTCTTTTTTTGCACATGTCGAAACTCTATGCAGGGATGAAAGTGGTTGGTGGCTCTTCCCAACTGGACTCGTGTTGAAATGCATCCAAGCAAGGCTTGTTGATTGGCACGTCGCTAATTTAGAGATTCAAGACCGCGCAGTATATAGTAATAACCCAAACATATTTTGGCAGTCATGACATTCGGTGAACTGGGGTGCTTTTGGGAGCTTTTTACAACTCGATTTTTTGGGAGTTGATAAAAGGGAAGTGGGGGACAGCACGGCCTCTATTGACCAGGCCAAAGAAGGAACTGCGGTGGTTATAGATGCGTACTTCCGCGACCCTCGTCAATCATGTGCAGTCACATCCTGTGTTTTGTTGTATATATAAAGGTGTACTTGATCCATTCTTTGTAGGATTTAGACACCATTGAGTTATAAACAATAGCTAAGCTAACTAAAGAGACTGGGGGAGATGTGATTTTGTTGCTGCTGCTGCTGTTCTCTTACTGCTATGTATGTCCTTGCCTGTTGATGTTGAGCTGGGCAAGGCATCAAAAGTGAAACTTTTCTTTGTATCTGTCTGGACAACACAAGAACTAACGCCTCATGGTTTTCATTAACACATAGGAAGGTTGATACTATCATGTTGTGACATGATGCTGTGAATTGTGATGCGCTTATGGATGTTTTAAGTTGCTTTGATTCGATACCTCGCGTAGTCGCGTTCCCCAGGCTGTGTATTTCCTGTGCTGTCTCGTGACGTTTTTTTTCAGAGAGCGCTGATTATAAGTGGATTTGCAGCACATACACTCCGCATATGCCAAAACCATACCCACGCTTGGCATACGGATAAATTGAAATGTAGGAATTGAACTGTTTAGTTTTGAAATTCTTGCGGAGGAATCGAATCCACAACATTCCTTCCTAATGCGTGTGTACGCTCGCACTGTTTGGATGTATATTTCGGATCTTATCCATATCGTAGGATCCTACTGTCGTATCAGATCATTCTATTTTCTAAAATGTTTTAGACTTTTTTCAAAAGTAATTTGCATAATTTTTAAAGTAAAATTAAATAGTAATTAGTGATTAGTTACTTTGTATGGTTTGAGGTTAGTATCATTCTTATTAGAGTAGAAAGTATAACAGCACTACTCATTATTTCATGATTTTTGATTGCACAATTGATTCTACAATCTCATCCTAGAAGCTGATCTTTCAAAAGAACAAGTAATTCATGTAGTTCGGCTCCGCTCTAAACAATTTCATCTCCGCTCTAAACAATTTCAGCTTCTGACTTCTTGTAGCCACTTAGAACACGTCGATTTCTTATTTTTGTTTTATGGCTTTTTTGTTTTGTTTTTCTTTTTTTCATATTATTCTAAAAGATATAGCAATGTTTTTCGATTTTTTAATTAAAAAACTAATCGTTCCTGTAGCAGAAAGCAAAAGGCATGCTGTTGCCTGCTAGCTCTATTGCTTATGTAAGCTAGCTTGCTGAGATCCGATTGCAATCAGTCTGGTAAACGCCACGCGGCCAGGACGACGGCTCGATTACGTTACGTCGCGCCGCCACGGAGATTGGGTACATCGCAACCGCCTCGGCGCCACCTCTCACCTCCCGATACATACACCTCGCCCCTCCCACGCTCGCGATCACCGCCTCCTCGCACGCCGAAAACCTAGCGCCGCCTCGCCCTCGCCGCGCTTCCGCGATACCGGAGCCCGGCATGCCGATCTCCTCCTCACTCGCCGCGCGCCTCGGCTCCGGTCCCGCTCCCACGCCCTTGCCCGCGCGGTGGAGCCCTTACGCCCGCCCCTCTGAACCCCGCGGCGGCGGAGCCAAGGCCTGCCGCCCTCCCCTCCGCCTCGACCCCGTGACGGCGAGGCTCCTCGGCCCCGCGCGGAAGGCAGCAGCCTCCAGATCGAGTTGCCGTGCGGAGACCGCCGCGTCCGATGTTGCAGCCCCTACACCACGGCGGCGTGGAGACGAGAAGCCGAAGCCAAACCCCGCGGAGAGAGACGAGGAGCCGCCCGTCGAGGAGAGCCGTGGCGGCGGCGGTTTCGCCTCCCTCTGCGCCCTAGCTGGACACACGGAGGTGCGTGTTTCCCTTGCCCTCTGCAAACTCGCACTATCGTAACGCACCCGCGGTTCGAATTGAACACTGTGTTGTGGGAGATCTGATACACGTTACATCGTTATTACGAGGAATTGGCTTGAATAATTGTGATGTGCTCTTACGGTGATCCTCGAATTCCGCAGGCTATCAGCGGGATATCTCTGCCGATGGGGTCTGACAAGCTCTACTCCGGCAGCGCCGACGGCTCCGTTCGCGTGTGGGACTGCAATTCTGGCAAGGTAGCTGGGCTCTCCGCTCTCGGCACTCCCCTCGGACTCCTTATGCACAATTGAACTTCGGGTTGCATCTGCGTCAATTTCTCCGTTGCCTGTGGTGGTTGATGTACTGCCTGTGTAATTAATGGGGGAGTTCTTCTGATTGTTCCTGGTGGTCGATGCATTGGCGGGTTCAAATCAGGTTGTTATTTGCACGTCTGCGGTTATCAGCATGTTCGACGTTCAAATCCTGTTGGTATTTGCACGTCTGCGGTTATCGACATGTTGGATTGATTTTTCTCGGAGGCTCTTCGCCTGTGTGTGGTGATCAATGTGCCCAGGATCAGTTTGAGAGGCCATCAGACTGGTTGGCTGACAAGCAAGGGGCTCTCAGGGATTACACTTGTTGTCTCATTGGCAGATGATCATACGTTTTTGTAAGAAAATTTATAGTGAGAAAAAAGGACAAAGTAAACAAAAGGGGGAAAAAGAGAGAGATAGAGAGAGGAGCATTTCTTGAAAGAGATGATTAGAGAGAGAGAGAGAGAGAGAGAGAGAGAGAGAGAGAGAGAGAGGAGGAGGAGGAAATCAGAGAAAAGATTGTTGTCTAGCAGACAAAAAAAACACAATTCTAATCTGTTACCATATTGCCTTTTTGTTCTTAATGTTTCTGCAATAGTGCGTTGATGTCATCAAGATGGGAGGCAAGGTTGGCTGCATGATTACTCACGGACCGTGGGTATTTTTTGGAATCCCAAAGTCCGTGGAGGTAATATTCTGATTTCCTTGATTTTAATGGGAGTATATTTCCATTTGATGTTATATATGGTGGTGTTAATATTGATTGTTGAACTGTTTCTTGATTGGTGCAATGACTTGTAGGCGTGGAACACACAGACAATGGCAAAACTAAGTCTTCAGGGGCCTTTTGGGCTGGTTTGTTCCATGACTATCAAGAATGAGATGCTGTTTGCTGGCATGGGGGATGGTCGCATCATGGCTTGGAATTTTCCTGCCAAGGAGAACGACTTTGAACCAGTGGCAATCCTCAGTGGCCATGAGCGTCCTGTGATTTCACTTTCTGTCTCAGCAACAAGGCTTTACTCTGGCTCACTTGACAAAACCATCAAAGTACGAAAATGCTCCAAGACTTCTGCTTATTTATTAACTACTAAATATTATGTTTATATGTGATATATTCTTGTCTATCAGGTATGGGACCTTAAAACTCTAAAGTGTGTCCAAACACTATCTGAGCATAAAGCTGCTGTAACATCTGTGCTTTGTTGGGATCAAAAGTTACTATCTTGTTCTCTGGACAAGACCGTAAAGGTCTGGGCTGCTTCGAAGTCTGGAAACCTTCAAGTGATATATACCCATGCTGAGGAGCATGTAAGTTCTGCACTCTTGCTTCCTCTGCACCAGTAATTCCACTATTGTTATTTCCTCAAAACTTCATTGCAACTTCAAACATGAATGCTTATATTAGCTACAAATTTGTTTATTTATCTTGTGTTGAATGCTATTACGATAATATACACATTTTGTTTGGTTGAACACTATAAGGGCCTGTTTGGAACACAGGAATGGAAAACAGAGGAACAAAGGAAAACCAGGAATGTAGTGGCAAAATATAGGAATAGAAAACACATGAAAAATATAGGAATAGGTGCTTGCCACGTAGGAATGGACCACACAGGAATCACAAAATATAGGAATGTTATAAAAACATTAGCACTAAATTTTCTGATGGGCTAAATAAATTTGGGTCCCACCAATCAGGTGTCGTTCTTATCCCAAATCTCCGGTCGTTCTCTATCCTCTCCCCTGTTCGCTCTCATACTCTCTCCACACGGGCTTGGGCAGCGATGGCAAGGAGGGCTCCGCAAGCTCGAGTGGCGGCGAGCCGGCGAGGAGGGCTCCGTGGTCTGGGGCGGCAAGGATGGCAGGCCGGCGAGGAAGGCTCGAGTTGGCAGGCCGGCAAGGAAGGCTCTACGAGCTCGAGCGGTGGCGGCAAGCTCGAGCAACAGCAACAATGGCACCCGGCGGTGGAACCACACAACAGCATAAGAACCAGAGTAAATTTTCCATCGGTTTGTAGCTCTTTTTTGTTTTCCTGTGAAAGTACGGGTGACAAAATGTAGTACCCCACATAACCATACGGAATACTACCATGAAACGTCATCGTTAAAGTGAAGAATAAATAAGAACAACAAAAGAAATTACAAAGAGTTTAAAATTTTATTAACACTTTAATAAAGAACCAACGGAGGCTGGAATAAATATTTAAAACATAGGACCGGTTTACTTCTAACCAAATAAAAAACGAATGAAACAACAAAATAGTGGCAAATCACGGTGCTGAAAATTCGAGTGCTCCCACCCATGCATGATGCTATCACTCCACTAACCTTTTACCTGAGACTGAAAAGAGCAAGCGTGAGATTTAGAAATCTCAGCAAGTACCCAACAACGATCGCAACACAAGAGTAAAGACAAGTAATACAACAATGTGAAATAAAGGACAAGCATAACAAGTAAACAACGGGTACAAGATAAAAGCAACGCACAACTGATATCGGAGATACTGTCATAAATGGGAGATGGATATCATGGAGACTGTGTATTAAAGATAGTTGTTATGTGACAAGTTATAACAAGGGTGCCGGCGACCTCATCCCACATACCCAGTTATACGAGAATAGCCAGGCACAACTTTGTCCTCGACTGTATAACCGCAGATGGGGTGTAATATCCTGTGTAACGAGAATATACGGCCCCCCGTACGTTACCAGGTTGGGTGGAAATAACCCCTATATGTGGGTAGTCCCAGCGTGATAACTCTTAGTTCTTTATTTAGCGGATGATCCATGATATAGTTAGTGAGTCATGAATGATTTAAGGTAAAATTACGAGGGTACTGATTTAATACAATGAGATCGAAGAGATGGGATTGGTGATAAGGTAACTGATACATCATGGACAGATCATAAAGTATGAATTTGAGGGAACTAAGAGATGGCGAGGATAAGACTATGATAAAGTTATGAGAAGTGGAAAGAGGTGCTAAGGTTGAAAATAGAGTCATAGTCTCTGATATGAGGGCGATGTGGGATAATGATAAGGTGATAGTGATATATGGATTAACCTAAAGAGGTATTATAATATAGCTCACACAAGGTTATCAACCAATCAAGTTTTATTATGTGATAAGTGATTATCAGTCAGCTTAACGGATTTAATACATATATCATTCATGGCTCAAATACAACATCAAACAATTATTGGAACATAATATTCGAACTAAAACATAGCAGCCATAATATCAAGAGTGTCAATAATTTAATCCTAAGTCAAAGCATGTTCGTATGCTACCCCCATTAACAATTTAAGCACAGATTCTAACATACTAATTAAAAGCATGAACTTTAGAACATTTACTAATTAAAAGCATGAACTTTAGAACATTTAATTGAACATCCTAATTACAGAGTAGCAGGTGAACTAAAATATCCTAGAACATCATGGCATGCATACAATATTAAACGTCTATAAACCAGCAAACATGAACGATGTGATAATAACCTGACAACATTAGTGATATGATAGTGACCAGATAAGCTTTAGTGATACACTAGTAGCCAGAGAATTTTAGCGATATAAAATTGGCCAGGTAACTTTAGTAAAGTGATTTTAGCGATATAATATTGGTCAGGTAACCTCAGTGATGTGATTTTAGCGATATAATATTGGTCAGGTAAGATATTAGCCAAGCAGTATGATGTGAGCCACGTAATGGTAGCGATATGATGTTAGCTAAGCGGTATGGTATGAGCCAGGTGACCTTAACGATATGATTTTTGCAATATGATGTTAGTCAAGCAAGCATAAATGATATGATAATTATACTCAATGACAAGGTGACAAGTAAACTGGAAACATGTAATTTGCGACACGGAAAGGTCACGGCCACAAGGTACTTGCCTTACGTACGCTCGATGGACACGCTGTACGATGGATCTGAAATACGCAACTGCCCAGCTGCTCCCTCAACAGCTACGTGCGAACCTGCCAAGATCGGCGGACCCACTGCACGGTGGATCAGAAATGCGACGGTGTCCAGAGTTCCCTTCTATTCCCATGTGTGAACCTACAAGCAAGGCAATGTAATCATCCGCTATACGGTGCCGGGGAGCCGATTTCCCTGAACTTTCCGGAAATTACGTAAAGGTCCTTTTTCCTCGCGAAAAGGTCCCTGCCAATTTTTTTTACCCCTCCACTTTGCAGGATAGCGCCCCGCGGTTTTCTAAATTACGTACGGGTCCTCGTTTATTTACGTACATGCCCTTTTATTTACGTACAGGCCCTCAATTTTTTACGGAAAAAACCTTAAACTTTTTCGAAAATACACATGTGCCCTCGATTTTTTTTAAAAAAACTCCTCACGAATTATCGCCTCTTTTACTTCGGTACACACGGTGGCTGGCGCGGCGTGTCGCCGCGCCTACGAGGCTAGTTAGATATAGAGTTAAGGGAATGGGTGGATTAGGAGCAAGAACCGGCCATGCAGTTCATTCATATGGCTTCCTGCATGCAGCTGCTAGCCATGCATGCAAACAGGACGCCAGCAGTCCACCTCGCCTGAGCGCACGAACGTGCAGCGCTGCGAGGGCCAACAGTAGCGCACGGCATGCAGCATGCAAGGTCATATGAGGGCAATCAGCAGCGCACGGCATGTGGCATGTGGGCGTACGTGCGGGTGCGCGCCGCCGCCGCCATGCCGTGGTGTGCGCGTGCGGCCGCAGCGCTGCCGCTGCTCACTGGCCGGCCGCCGTCTCGGCTTCCACCACCGGCGACCTGACCTGCGTCGCCATCGTCCTGGCCGGCGCCGCCATCTTGACGCCATGGCCACCTTCGACCGGTCATGCCGTGTCGCCCGGACTTGTGCCGCTGCCTGCGCCGCTCTGTCGATCGCCTCGCTTGGCCTCGCGCCGCCACCTGCGTCGCTCAGCCATCGCTCGCACCGGCCATGCCGAGCCGCGCCGCCGCCCGCACCGAGCCACGCCGCAGCGGCGCCGCCGCTCGCAGGAAAACACGAGAGAGATGGGAAGGAAAAGGTAGTTGGGAGAGAGAGATAGAAGAGGAAGGCTACGTGAGAGAGATATACGGGGAGGTTAGATGTGTTTATGGGGGTAGGAGAGAGAGGCTAGTTAGTTAGGGTTAGTTTTTTTCTTTTGAGGGTGCTACACAAAACCTTTCCAATGGAATGCTGAACTACGATTCCTTGGATCCAAACGATGAAAGTGAACACAATTCCTTTGGAATGGGTTTCCTTTGTTTTTCCTATGGTTTTCCTCCTATCCAAACGGGGCTAAACAGTTTCTGTTAAATGTCTATGGCATCTGTATTTCTTTTGGTGTGGCAACAACTAACTAAATGATATTATGGCTAATAATTAGGGCGCAACCTTTGCTGTTTGCTAAATGTAGTGTTAGATTAAGGTAATTATTATATCCTGGTGGATGTGAGTACTGGCTAAACTTCCAGCAAAAAAGGCATAATAATGTGTAAAATCATTTATTGAGTTTGTTATGCTGATCACTGAACTTTCTATATATAGTACACTGTTTGTTACTTCGCTTGTCCTTTCTTTTATTCATAAAATTTTGCTTGATATGTGCTACTGCATTGAGAAGCTTCTGTCTGTTCTCAAGTGATGGCACAATCAGTGGCGGACCCAGAGAATTTGACGAGCCTGGGCGAAGAACAGAGTCTAAATAACAAGCGCAGCTGGTTCTGGGGATTGATATGTGCTACCAACAGATGAAAATTTTACCAAACGGTAGACTTACAAAATTCATAGCTTGAAATCAATTCATCCGATTAACATGAATAAAGCAAGATATCAGAACTTCAAACTTTTTGTAGCATAGACACATGGTGTGTCACGTCTATCAGTTTTAATGTGATCATCGTTCATTAGTTGGATCAGCATATAAAGACCTTCCCTCCCTGAGAGGCTAAGAGGTTAAAAGGTTCCAACTTCAGGAGCAAATACAATGAATGAAAAAAAAGGATCAGCCTATCGTGATGTTGATCACACAAAGCTTGGTATGGAAAGGAGCCTACAAATGTCACGGAACAGAGCTTGCATATCTAATAAATTCGGATGAAGCTGACATCACATGCAAATTCATAGAAAGCAAATTAAAGAGCTAGTTGATCAAAGTATCCAACCCTACCAACATGACGCAAAATGGCCCCATAATGTTAACTGTGCAATCATCAAATTACTCAGGCAACCCAAACAAGATCAACCAATTCAGGGATAAAACAGGGTCATCCCAACACAAGCAGTACCAGATATCAGGAAAACAAAAGGAAGAAAAATCAGGTCACCTCATTTAACTTATCCAGAGTGGCCAACGCATTTGCATTGGCGTGCTCCTTGGGCTTCCCAAATATCCTGTTGAACATGGCTGCCCTTCCAATAATATTCTCTCAAAACCTGCGAGGTGAAAGAACAGCACAAATCGTCATTCACAGGCCAATCAAAAAACTCAGAAACATCCAGAGCAGCAGCAGTGTAAATAGCCAAGAAACAACCACAGGATAACACGAACTTGCCACTCCCGAAACCGGCATCCGGATACAAGCAGACAGTTCAAATATGCAGCCAAGAATCAATGACCCACCTAGATATTACGCTGGCGATGGGAGCCCGGGCAGGGGCCCAGGGTCGCCGGGCCCTGGGTCCGCCAGTGGGCACAATGCTTCCCTAGTCACAATTACTTCTCTAAAATCAAGTGGAAGATCTTTACTCAAGAGTTGTTTACTTGCCACCAAGGTTCAAAATACCGCTACCGGGGTAAATCCTGCCGGGGGCCGGTACCGGTTACCGGCCGGTAACCGGAAAAAACCGGTCAAATTTCACGCGTCAAAATTTGAATTTGAAATCGGTAACCGGAAAAACTGGCCGGTAACCGCCCAAAAAACTGGAGAAAACCTACTAAAACCTGGTTTTTCAAATTTAAAATTGGAAATTCTTAACACATTCATGGCAAAAAGTATGAAGTTAAGCACGGGAGATGCATGGACCTTCCTAATACATCCTATTAGTATTAAACAATGTAAATATCATTCGGGAAACTAACTTTTACATTCAAAATTTGAAAATTCCTAATACATTCATAGCAAAAAGTATAAAGTCAAGCACGGAAAGTGCATGCATATTTTTAATACATTCTATTAGTATTAAACAATGTAAATATCATTAGAGAAACCAATTTTTACATTCAAAAGTTTAAATTTGAATTAAATAAAAAATCGGATGGTTTTTTTCCTCCCAGTCGGCACCGGTAAAACCGGTTACCGGTGGTAACCGGCCGGTTACCGCTGGTATTTGGAACCCTGCTTGCCACAATTAGTATTCTTATGTTATTGCTGTCAATTCATGAAGGCCTTCATTGTTGGTAGTTGGAATTCCATCTGCATTCAGTCAAGCAATATAGTTCATACACACGGTCTTTGAATAAGGTGTAGCATCGACATGCTGGAACCTCTCCATGTGCTGTTGTCCCTAGGCCCTGTTATCAACTGGTAACTGTATTGTATGGGTGGTGGTCGGTGTTGTTGGTCTGCTGGGAGTTTATTTTATCTGGTGAACAGTGAACTTCAGTAATGATGAACCTGATAGAAAAGTAGTAGAGTGAGGGAGTACCGTAGAATTGAGAAAACAACTGATGGAAGTGTATCATCAACAACGGAAGGGTTAACACAATCTGCACATTGCAAGAACTAACGACATTGCCCCAGAATAATCTGTTCTTCCAAATTCCGGACATCGTTCTGGATTTTTTGTCCAGTATTGTGCTGAACTGTCTACACCTGCATGTATGTCCATGTATTGTTCCATTGTACTATATTTTTTGGTGGTACTCTAGATTCACGACTTTGTACATTCACTTACAAGTTCTGTTGAGCTCTTTCGCACGATTAGTCAAAAAACCTGGTGTTGCTTGGTTATGTAAACCATACGAGTTCAATGAATGTGTCCAATTTTTTTCCACCTAGTTAAATTTTCCTTGCACGAGAATGGTTTTTTTTTTCTTCTGAACTTCTCCTTCCAAGAGTTTTCTGTTGTCTTCCTGTTGCTAAACCTGCAGTTGCCTTCTGTTGCAGGGATTACGCACGCTATTCGGCATGCACCGTGTTGGAAAGACGCCAGTTCTGTTCTGTTCCCTCCACAACAGCAATTGCATCCGCATGTTCGACCTGCCATCGTAAGTGCAGAAAAAATCTGTCAGTTACACTACGTGAACCAACAACCACTTGCTGATCTGCAGGCGTTGGGGGCACCGCTTCCTTACTGGAAAGAGTTTCACTTTCGGTTGGCCTTGGTCTTTCTTCAGGTTCGTCGAGATCGGCATGGTTTCGTCCAAGAAGGAAGTGAGGACCATCGAGCTCGCGGCCGGCGGGCTGCTCTTCACCGGAGACGGCGCCGGCGAGCTGAAGGTGTGGAGGTGGGCGCCCCAGGACCAGGAACCCCGGATCCTGCATAAACATCAACGCAGTGTCGTCGAAGCATGACTGTTCCCGTCATGCATGAGCTCCATCACTGTAGTTATTGTAAATTATGGCATCTCTAAAATGCTAATGTAAACAATTCGCCATTTCCGAGGCCTGACGAGCAGTCCTGATCCATGTTGCTGCCGCTTGGGTTGCGTGCCATGCCATCAAATAGATGTGTAACCATGGCGTCCAAATAAGCGACTACATATGCGTAGGTATGTACGTCAAAACGGTTTGGCTAGATGGATCTACATTACCAAGCGTGTAGCTTTCGAAAAGCCCCCAACAATGCCGTGTAGCATCACTGCCTTACTCCCATTGACCCTTGTTAGGGCCTGTTTCGGCTTTTAAAAGCTGTTTTTTTAAATTTTTTATAGTATCCATTTTATTGAACGGAATATCTTTTTAAGATAAGGTCTACAAGTTGATTGTAATACACACTACAATGACTTTATTTATATCGGTCAAAATCGTATGTGAGTTTCTGTTACTCCATATTTTCTCCTACAAACAATCTAAAAGTCATAAACTGCAGTTATAAGCTGAAACAAAAAAGAATATGCCCTTAATCTGATTTCTGACGCAACGGAATAAACACGCCCATGCTAATTTTATTTATCCAGTGACGTGATCCTGTTGTTCAATTAAAAAGAAGGCAAATAGATGACTTTGATGTTTACCTTCTTTCTTTTGTTTGTTTGGTCAAGATGTTGTCGCTAGTTTATTTCTGCAAAAAGAATATTGCGGATGTTAATTCGTGCAATCAAATGATAGGTTCTAGCCAGGGATTGCGTATATTTGATGGTAACTAATAATCTATGACCGCCTTTAATTAGGTCAGCTATGTTGCGGAGCTTTGCTTGAATGAATTTCTCTACAAATGTGCAGCCGACTTAATTACAAATGACCCATTACCTGACCTATCCTGTTATTAGTGCCAGCGCCATCTAAAGAAACATGTCCAGATCTGTCCCAAAACTACACACAAAAAAAAAAGGAGAAACAATTTCAGTTTAATAGAAAACGAAACGTCTATTACAAGCGACGATATCTTTTTACGAATAAAGGAACATGCGATGTGATTTCCCCTTAATTGTTTCGATGGCATCATTTCTTACTTTAATATGCAGGAGGAGCTGTACATCTTTATTTTTAAGAAGTATATACATATATGGGGATTCGAACCCGAATACATGATTAGAAATTATTAACTGCTATACTTATTTTTGCGATGAAAAATAAACTGCTATACAACTCCACATTAATCCAAGAGAGCACATATTTATATGAGTTACTAGCAATTAGTTGAAGATGTCTTGGCCAGGGGAAAGCAGCTTCTTGGGGTCGTACTTGTTCTTCATCTCCACGAACCGATCCCACTTGCCGCCGAAGTGCCGGACCCAATCGCCGCGGCTCGTGTAATGCGGCAGGTACTCCTTGTACTCGATCCCGGCTAGGTCACAGAACCGCAGTATCCTCCGGTTCTGATCCTCCAGCCGCTTCAGGTCGTTCGCCACCGACGAGAAGAGCAGCGACACCACGTAGAACACGTCCTCCGTGGGCGTCACCGTCGACATGCCGTCGTCCCACCTGAACCGAGTCACGGAGCGAATCGAGACGAGTCAAGTACGGTCTGATACAACGAGTCACTCGATACATGCATGCTCATATCTACCATTCTACCTAGAGAGAGAGAGAGTTAAATTGCAAGTATGCGTGCGTACTTGGATTTGTTCACTGGGTACACGATGAGAGGCCCGGCGATGTCCGTGCCCTGGAGGATGCCCCTGAAGACGCCGCGGTCGAAGTCGGCGATGCGCGACCGCGGCACGAACATGTTGAGCCAGGGGTGCGGGACTCGCCATAGCCCGACCTTGTCCAGCGCCATCTCCTGGCTGTGAACCCGGTCGAGGAACTCCACGTAGGACGCGTCGCGCACGAACGCGAAGCCCTTATCGATATTCAGCTCGTCGAGCACCGACTTGAGCTCCTGATCCACCGACACAGCCGTGGTATCGTCGTAGTTCAGGGTTGCCTCGATGGTGTACACGGCGGTGGCGTTCCTCTGCGCGGCGAGCGCGACAATCCTCGCGACGTCAGCGTCGGAGAAGAACCCCGCGCTCTTCAGCCCGGCGGCGAGGCTGTGGTTCACGTACACCGACCCCTCGACGTAGCTCATCGGCCCGAACGCGCCGTCCGGCCGTTGGGCGACGAGCCGCTCCTGGTCGGCCGTGAAGACAGCGAAGTCGGTGTAGACTAGCAGCACCCAGCGCGCCCTCCCCGGCGCCGTCTCGAGCGCGATCCGCGCGCGGGTGATGACGCCGAACTGGCCCAGCCCGCCCAGGATGGCGTCGAACAGGTCCGAGTTGAGCGCCTTGGAGCACGTCACCATCTCCCCATAGCCTGCACGGACGGGCGTTGCACCGAGTCAACGCAAATACACATCGTAAAGTAGTACTATGAGAGCAGAGTAATTAACTGCGGGAAATGTCAAAGTCAGCGCATTATTGTTTGCTGCGAGCCAGGGCATCTCCAACTATCATCTCAGCTGTTGTATATTAAATGAAGTAAAATGCTATGTAGAGAAGGGAGAAAATAAGAAAAGATAGTATGCTGTATTTTATACAAGAAACGACTAGATTAATTGCAGTTGCGAGTTACACCTGGACAAGCGAGCGAGCGATTGCAGTGATGCAGTGTGGTATACGCAATCGGAAGCGTTGCTTGCTAGCGTGGTGCATGGATAGAGTGTGTGTGTGTGATGAACGTACCAGTGATGACGTCAAGCTCGTACACGTTGGATATCTGGGGGCCGTAACGGAACGCCTGGCCGCTGACGCCGGCGTTGGAGAGCGTGCCGCCGACGGTGAGGTGGAGGTAGTCCGTCCACGAGCGCGGCGCCACGCCGTGCTCCAGCGTGGCTCTCAGCACGTCGATCCACAGCTGCTCGCCGCCGGCATCCACGTACCGGCCGTCCGCAGACACGTTGATTCGCGCGCCTGACGACGACAGGGACGGCATGTGGACGACCACGCCGCCGGGGGCGAAGGCCTGCCCCATGACGGAGTGGCCGCGGCCGCGGAACGAGACGGTGAACGGCCAACCGGGCATGGAGTACGCGGCGCGCAGGAGCGCGGCCACATCCCCCGGGGACGACGGGAAAAGCACCGCCGCCGGGAGCGCCGTCGTGATGTTGCCGTAGTCCGTCGAGGCCGGCACGGTGGCGTTGGGGTCGGTCCGGAGCTTGCCGTCCGCGGCGAGCGCGGCAAGTTCGCCAGGGAGGCGGGAGGGCGCCGGCCACGTGTGACCACTACCATACGCGCCGTGTGCATGAGACGAGGTGATCATCAGCGCAACGAACAACACGTAAACCACCGCCATTCGCAACGCGTTTAAGCGCGTTAATCCGCGAGAAAGATGTCGTGTTGGTAACTAGCTTGTGGTGTTTTTACTCTGCACTTGCACCCATATATATAGAGGAGATCGTTCGAGCAACACATACGTTTGTGCTTCTGCCCATGAGGATGCAGTTACAATTAAAGCGTAGCACGAAACTTGACGTAGGCAGTGCAGTTTCATTTTCTATTATTTGACCAGAGAAAATTAAATAAATACGTGTTTGTTTCTGTGGTTACGTATAATTGTACTTACGTACGTGTAGATATACGTAGCTGTGTGTATAATGTAGTGATCAGCGATCAGCTGATCATATTGGGTCTTTTTGTGGTCTAGTTACTGCCGGGCGGCTGTCCTAACATTTGCCGACCAGGGACAGGATGGTCTTTGTATTTGGGTGCTGCATTGCATATATGATATGGAGTAAGTTAATCCTTTGACCAAGCAGGGAATAGAAATAGTAGATTACAATAATATTTAGCACTGGAATTTCTTAGCTTTCATGTCACTTTTTATCTCATCTTGACATTCATAAACAGCGTTGGAGAAAATGACAACAACTTGGCAACAATTCCAGTTGATGTGACACACTGATCAATAATTGCCTCATTTACCCGAGACAATGGGCTAATCTGTACAGTGAGGTGGCTGCTGTCAAGTTTTCAGAGGCAAAGCGATGTGCACCTAACAGTATTATGTTTAACGGGTTGGCTATATTCTCGGGCAACTGAGATTTTAATTTCAATCACCTTTCCTCACCTTTAGATCTCCTCGTGATTCGTATGGATCATCCTCTCCAACGATGGTGTCGGCATCCTCTCCGGCGACGGCGGACGGTGGTGGCGACGGCCGGCCAATTAGGATGCGAGCTCACCCGTTTAGCATTCGGATTCACCGATGTCTTCCGGGCTTAGAGGGAGGCCAGAGATGTGGTGGCGCTGCCAGACGCAGGCGGGGGCTGTTGTAAAACTTGCGATATAAGCGTATTTTCAATTTTAATTCCAGCAATAACAATCAAAATCCAAGCATGACAAATATGGCATATAAATGACTTAGCCAACATATTGACATATGACTCATTTAAGTTATTGCAAAAGAAACATATACTCAACATAAATGTCATATATGAGTTCAAAATTAGCATGACATCAAGTATACATGTGTATCTACCGCTGCCCAAGAAACAGCACCACCGCCGGTCTCCTCCCTCCCTCCTCTCTCCTCCCCTTCCGCTGCCCGAGCTCGCCGGCGGGTGTCCGCGCGGGGGCGATGAAGGTGGCGGAGGGGCACTACACCCTACTCTCTTTAATTTCCCTGGTGTGCTCCTCCCTCATCGTTGAGCTGCTGGTCACCTTGGCCGGCGATGATGCGGCCGTGTGAGTTGGGAGTTGATCCGTGTGAGGGATGGGCAGATCCGTGCTCCGCCTCTATGGATCTTTACATTCTTCGCTCGTCTGCGGTTCTCCGGTGCATGCTCGGTCGGGCACGCGGGCACGTCGTCATTGGCGCCTCCTGCGACATGTGCGGCTGCAGCGCTGCCTCATGATGGCGGCCTTGGCCGGGACGCCGCCGAATCGGAGTGGGGGATCAGGGCCAGCAGCGGCCGCGCGGAGCAGCCGCGCAGTGCGGCGTGGATCCAGTGCCAAGGGCGGTAGCGCGACTTGTTTGTTGGCTCGGCGGCCGCGCGTGAAGTCGCGTCGGTGCTGCGCGGTTCCGCGGCACAGGTGGCGGCGCGGCGTCCGCGTGTAGTGGTTGGTGCGTACCCGATCGTGAAGGCCCGGCGTGATGGCGGTGTTGCGCGTATCTATCGGGTTGCTGGCTGCTGCGGGGGACAGTGCTGTGTAGTGGTTGGAGCCTCTTGTTCGGAGGTGGCTTTCCCGCGGTGGCCGGCAAAGGCTAGGATAGCGGCGGTCCTCGTTGACCGCCGCGGCAGTGGCTAGTTCTGCATGGCAGTGCTGGTCAGGTGCTGCAGTGACGGCTGGACAGAGGCGGCTCTCTGCGGTCGTGGCCACGGTTAGTGGCGAAGGAAGAAAGGAAGAAGGTACCATGTTCACGGCGAGGAGGAAGATCCAGTAGGTCAAGGGCCTCGTGCCCTCGGAGTTTGAGGACTCCATTGCGCGGGCGTTCTTTGACTTAGAAATTGGCAACCAGGAGCTCAAGAGCGTCCTCAAGGACCTCTACATCAACTCCGCCTTCCAGATGGATGTGGCTGGGAGCAAGAAGGCAGTGGTGTTCCGCGTGCCGTGCAGGCTCCGTAAGGTGTTCAGGAAGATTCGCGCCAGGCTCTTCCGTTGTATTGCTGTAGGCTTGATCCGTGGCTCATGTCCCTGGATCTGCTCAGTGGTGGCGCTTGAGCGTCGCATAGTGGTTTCTACAGTGGCGAAAATTGCAGGAAGCGGCTCATCGTGGAGTTCAAGGGTGGCTATGCCATGGCCTTGAGGCGTGCAGGACCCCGGTGTGTTGGTGACGGTCTTTTTTGTGTGTGGGTAGTGCGTGGGGTGTTGTGGAGGTGCTGGCGAAAGTCTTGCCGGTGATCTTACCGGTCTCGACAGCAATGACGCCTTCGGGTGCTATTATCCTTCCTGGAGGTGTTGTCGTGGCACTCCATAGCTCTCATGTTACTAATCTCCAGGTGAAAACCTTGCCTCAGTGAGGCGGGCGGCGTCGGCGACTCTAGTCGCCTCCTTGGAGACGTCGCCTCGGAGGTCCATCTTCACGCAAAGCAGACCGTAGTTTGGATGGCACAGTCGGATGAGGATAGGGACTTGTTGAAAGCAAGGACGAAGAAAAATGCTGAAGCTTAGTCTTTCTAGTTTTTTCATAGTCCTTAGGCTATCTTTTCTGTTGTTTTGTGCCCCTCAGTTTTGAGGCTTTGAGCCTAAGAGCTCGTGTAACTTGTGGCTGTATATATCCCACGTGGATATAGAGGCCGGATTTTATATCCTTTATCTAAAAAAAATGTGTATCTACATGCTAATATCATTGACAACTTAACACATATAATCAGATCCAAATATGTTCAACAAATTGAATTGTTTTAAGTGCTCTCAGAAGACGAGTTGCATAAGATTTAATTTTGGCCATCTCTGCTATGACAAAATCTAATCTTGATTATATATGACAGTTATAGATTAGATCTTGAGCTAAAATTAAATCTTGCTACTACCAAAAATCCACAGATCAAGTAAAGGGTTTGCTGGATAGAACTGAACAACTCCTAAAATCAATCTTCCAAACATTCACAAAGAATGCTACTGATTTCAGCAGGTTAACATGGTTCGGCAGAGGTCAGAAAAGACAAAATCAAACCAACAAACAGACCTCACACAGGATAAACTAAGCACGAACAGCAAGCAGGTTTAATGACCAGTGAAGAATAATATAGCAGATTCAATTGAATGCTCAAGATCAATCTACCCTCACATCTATATATAATCTCAGCAATATGTCATTTCATCACAGAGCTAATATCCCACAGAATTGATCTTTTCAAATTACCTTCTAAAGAGACTCACTGATATATGAAGTATATCACCAAATTACAAAGAACTAATAATCGGAATACTCACAGCAGTGGTGATATTCGAAATCACCGAGAAGATTCTGAAAAGGGGCAAGGCACGCTCATGGCGCTGATCCAGAAAACCTAGCACCCCCTTGTGCCGCTCGCAGTAGTGGAGCGAGGTAGACGGAGATACAATGCCCACTCCGACCTCGGTTGCCGAAGCCGGAGACGAAGGTTAGGGTTGATGCCGCACAAGAACACCGAGAACTCCATCCAAGAGCGCTCATGAACAACAAGAACAGATTACAAATCTCCCACAAATACAGTATAAGTACAAGCCAAATCAATCTCTAGGGTTATCCCAACCTTTCCTCAAGATCAAAACCCGGCCGGCGGCTTGTGGGACTCAAGATCAAAGGATCACAGTGAGAGATTTGAGATCGGAGAGGGGAAGACTTACTCTTGCATTCGGTCACCAAAGAGAGGAGAGGCGGCATAAATAGGGGAGTGGAGCGGATGCCAACGGGCTGCAACCACGGCTGGTGCAGAAGCGCCCGAGCCGGTGGCGCCTCCTTCGCCGCTGCCGCCGTCGCCGGACCCAGTCACTCGCACGACGTGGTCGCGCCACTCGGAGAGAAGACGAAGCGAACGCGAGAGGCGAACCGTCACAGAGCTAGACCCGGGAGGAGACTACGTCTCCTCCCCTTATCGCCTCCGTTGGCCCACCGACAGGTGGGCCCCACCTGTCATCTCTCTCTTTATTTTCTTTTTTAATTGGGAAATTACCGAAATGCCCTCACAGTAATAAGACAGAAGTGGTTAGGAGATGGTGACAAATCCAACATCAGTAGCCGTCGGAGAGGAGGAAAAAGGCGGCAAGGGGCACCTCGCCATAGAGAAGAAAGAAGGCGGTGGTGGGGAGAGGCGGGGTGGAGTAGACAGGGAGCAGGGGAGGAGCTCCCCGGTACTCGTGAGGCTGTGGGAGGCGGCGGCAGCGGCTCGGGGTGGAAGGAGGAATGAGTTAGAGTTTGTAGGGGTAGTTTACATATGAGATGAGGAGGGAGATACGAATGATTGAATCTTGATTCAAAGGCTAAAAAAGGTGACTGAGATTTTCTAAAATTTCAGGCAACTAAGAAATATACAACCCTGTGTTTAATGTATTTGCAAAGGATGTTTCCTTAGCTGTGTAAGCTATCGAGGTGTCTGCGTCTGCACGACAAAATTTATCCTGTTATTATAATAACAGTAAACAATATTGAAGATTTGGGCGTAGAATTGACGTCCAGTTTGACGCTTCTGTTGTTTTCTCCCAGTAAAAGACAAACCTAGGCGCTGTAAGACGAAGGAAATACCTCAGCAGACACGTGTTAATCAACCAACGTACAAAGTAATCTCTGTTTCTTCACAGGCATTTTATACTCTAGACTTTGACAAACGTTCAGTGACTTCACTACAAACTCTACCACTTAACTAAGAATACACGGTTTCATTTAGTTTCAAGAGAGCACAGAAACACTGCTCGGACTCTGGAGCTTCTAGACAAACAGAAGGGATCAACGCCTGAATTAGACCTTTGGACAGTTAATTTGGCACCTTGTAATGGGGGGGGGGGGGGGGGGGGGAGATGTATTTCTCGATCGATTCAGAACACTGGTATGCGGCAGAGCTAGCTTACAACAAAACACATCCAGAGCACACTATACATATTATCTAATACTACTAGGCCTTCAGTTATGCATTACGTAGCAGTCTGACGGATCGTATCATTGACCGTTTTAAAGCATACCGGTGCACATACGTGTAGGGAGCGACCTTGGAAACATACCTCTCACACGCACCGAAGCAAAGCAGCAGTAGCGTGTCAGGCTTCCAAAGTCTAGACGATATTGCTAGCTCCATGATATGTACATGCATCTCGGCCAGACTGCATGCTATCCTAGCCACTGTAGCACACATGTAATTAGTTGTCTTCTGCCTAACGTACGTGTCCTGCAAGACGATCATGTGACTTTTAGCGACTCGCGAATACAATCCTGGAATAGTCGTCAAAAATCCGTCCGTGATGACCTCATATCATTACTGATCTATAAATTTAGACGGCTCATAAAATCGTCTGTGATAATGTTTCTGAACTGTCTGTAATATAGTTTTCTATAGTAGTGGAAATCCCTGTTTGGCCTACCGTTTAAATTCGTCTAAATTGGTCCCTTCTCTGTGCTCACGTTCGAGAGTGTGTTACTTCACGTTTGTCTCTCCATACATCATCTCATAATAACGATAATAAAATGTGTATAGGGCATATACGCACAATCCTAACTGGTTTTGAGGTGAAGAATGAACTATATATGTGTGTGTGTTTTGCATGGCTTAATTTGCATTTTTGCAAGAGGGAGTCGATCGAAAGCAATTGCGTAACGAAATGTGAAAAGGAACGTGACGTACGTCTACTGCTGCACATTAATTTAGGCACATGTGCTGGAAGAAATTGGCGCTTCCATTCTACCTAGGTAAGGTACACTGTCCTAGATGATCTTTCTAAGAGATCTTGCTAGATCTTCGCCGAGATCTTGCTGGATCATATGAATCGAAGACCGGGCATGCCGCATGGATGCAAGACTTGGACGAAGTCCTAGATGACCGTCTGTTGCTTGGTTACGCGTACGTGCATACGTCCCTAATTTGGTTTTGTATGGACTTGATTTGGTTTGAACCAAATTTTAATAGCGCTGATCGAATTCTGCATGCATTTTTTGTTTGATATATATCAGAATTTCGATAAGTTTTCGTTTTGATTGTTGTTTGGCATGTTCTTTTTGGCTGCGGCTTATGGCTTTTGGCTGAAATTTTTGAATTTTAGCTGTTTGCGACAGAGATTACAGAGAGAGATACTCGCTTGTAATTTTGGTTGATACAGATATTGGACTTTTAACGCGTACTATAATTAACTTGTAGACTCTGTCTTGAGAAAATACTCCATTTAAAAGTTAAGTACTATAGCAAAAACCAAAAACCGCTTTTAGAAGCCGTCAAGAATAGAGCCATAGGTTTTTCAAGGGTACAACAAAGACGCGCATACAGCCCACACACGCTACACATGCACACCCCAGAGGTTCAGAGGCCTTCAGAGCGTTGGAATATGTTGTCTCACTTAATACGTATGTGTGCACGTAAAAATTATTTAGGTGAACACATGTGCCAAGCGGACTCGGATACGGGCGGGCTGAGAGCGACACCACGCTCCTAGCCAACTGACGCTCAATTCTCAGCTGTTGTTTTAGTTTTACTTGCCCAAATTTTGGTCAATTTGTAGGTGACAAGGACGAATTCCATAACCAAATTTTGGCATTTATTGGTAGGGTGTATTTTGGCATGGACCAGACAAAACCCACATGCATGGCATGTGACTTCTATATTAAACGCACGCCACAAGTTTGTCAAAGATTCAAACACTGCCTAACAAAGTTAAACATACCTAGCTCATGTGTGTCAACAAATTAACCAAATACTCCCCAAGGTGTTGCCCGCGGGTGGCTAGTTAAACTGGTATGTCATCTATGTTTTATGGCTAATGTCTATAGTTTTTTCTTTTTCTCGAATCTAATGTCTATGATTTAAGTCCCACTAACTACATATTACGCGAGTTCATTTGTAGATTTTTAATAAGATGTTTGTTTCGCTTGGTTTTATTTATTATAATTATTTTGACGACATTTGTTCTTGTGCTCATGGAGAATATACGTAGCCATCAAGGTCGTCATTTTCGAGATTCGGTGAGGTATCGAGCGAACTCTTGACTGACGCAAAAGATCTGCTAGATTTTGCATCTCCCATGATCTCCAAGTACTGAGAGATAAGCTAGCTAATCAGGGTTTAAATGAGAGCTAGTAAGAGCGTCAGGTAAAAGAGAAAATGACAGAGTAATCACTCAACGGTTGAGCGACTTGCTCACGTCGTTCAACCGTGGGGTGACTAGAGGAGTAATCGCCCACCATTGGGTGACGTAGTTATGTTGTCTAACTGTTGGGTGATTTGGCCATGTGTCGCCCAACCGTTGGGCGACTATACTAAGTTGCCTAACGTTTGAGCGACATGAGGTTAAAAGTGCAAAAAATTAAATTGCAGGTATATTTTTGTAATTCTGAATAAAAAAATATCATTTTAAAAAGTCTACTATATTATGATGTTCATATAGTATGTGGTTATCACAGGGTTAGAAGCGTTATTTGTCACTCGTCTTACCATTGATTTCGAGCTATCAAGATATGTAGAAGACCTGGTAAACATTGTTGATTTTTCAGGCATTCGAGGACTGGCGGTGACCAGCTGGGTATTGTTTCAAAAGTCAAAACTAGGGATAATCATCTAATATTTTGAACCTATGGTCCGAAATACGGTAATTTTTTCCGATTTCAGCAGAAATTGAATTGTTTTCTATAAAATACTTGTGTTTCAAATAGGGTCTAAATATGCAGTTTATAATGTACAATTCTTACTATCGATATTTTCCCCCCAAAGATCATACTATCTTTTTATATCAATATGTTAGTAAAAATTATTTTAAAAATAATATTGTGAAAATATGTTTGATTATCGATGTGTCAAATCTATTTTTTTTCATATGTCAGTGGTCAAAATCTAAGAATTTTGACTATATTATATATTGTACACTTTTTTGTCCGACAGAATAGTTACTTTTTAAAAAAACTCCCAAAACTCTTCTAGTGGTTCCAAATTCCAAATGGTATTTTTTTAGGAATTAGTTTTGACTGCTGAGTTGATAGTAGAGGTTGATGGTCAAAATTTTAAAAGTTTAACTATATTTTTCTATTATAAAAGATATTTGTTTAGGGATGTCTTATTTTCCAAAAATAAATCTTCCAAAACTCTTCTACCAACTAATTGGTGCCTTTTTTTTTAACTTAACCAACTGGTGGGTGGTTAGTTATAGTGTGCATGTCTTATGTCTAATAGCCACGATTCAAGTCCCACTAACTACATATTATGTGGATTTAATTGTGGATGTTCCGGATATGGTCATGTAACCTCTAGATTGTGAGCTTTAGGCCCCATTCGAAATATAGGTCTTTCAAAGAATATATATAGTGTCCAGACTCTATGATTAAGGTTTTTCATCTGTAATTAAGACTTTTCATCTATGATTGATTCAACATGCTAAATCAATAACTTCCTTTACAAATCGATGCTTTTTCGAATTAATAAATGTTAACGGATTTGCCTGATATATTATACATCATTGCACTTGTATACATCTAAAAGCAATCTAGATGCAGAGAAGATTGATGTCCAGACATCATAGTTCCCTATTTCAACATCTTTTATATATATATATATATATATATATATATATATATATATATATATATATATATATATATATATATATATATATATATATATATATATATAATCCCTGCAAAATACGATAACCAAAAACATCCTAAAAATACTCTTATACTAGTTCCAATCGGAAAATCGGGTAGGAATCGGTGTCGAGCTGCCAGCAGGGAGTGATGGAGCAACAGGGATGAGAACCCCGACGACAACGACGACTCATTCACAAATTTTCAAGTGGGAAAATCAGTTTACATGGTGGACTTATTAGAGATTCATTACGATATCGTGGCTAAGAAACTCCGTGCAAGTCACACCGATATCGAAGGTCGTGATCAATCTGAGGATCAAACATAAACTCAAGATCTCATTAGGTATCAAGGATCATGCATGACACCGATCGACGAACCATTAAAACTTGCTTGCTTGACTCGGGCATCGATCTTTTAACTCCTCCGGATCTACCAAAAATTGACAATCATATATAATCGTGTGCAGATCTCTATGTTGACGAACTCATTTCGTCTGTCATATTTTAGGACGATTTCGACGAACTGTAATGTCGCCATCCTCTGGATGCCACCAGATTTCAGTTCAGATCAGATCGAATCGTGCATGATGACGGTGAGAAATATTGTGCTTGACATGCATGGCGGTCCGGGCACAAGTTTCTTCCGTATTTATGACCACTGGTAGAAAACATTGACTAGGAATTAACGAAGACATTAGTACACGTTTTTCTGGTTAGGAACAATGGCACTACGACATACTGTAGTACTATAGTAGCATCAATGTAGTACATTATGCTACTATAATAAAAATCCTCTACTGTAGTACTATAGTAGTGTTAGACCATGTGGATGATCATGAGTTTAGCGATGATGAATAATTGATAATTGATTTGCTTTGAAATTTGCGTTTATAAAAGTTTTGGTCGATCACAGTTGAAGGTTTCGAGTCCGAGTGGTTTTGGTCTGCTTCGAGAAGTTTCGGATCAGTCTGATTAGGTTCGAGTGGCATCAGATGGTTGTCGAGTAGTAACGAAGTATCGGACGATGCTAGAGTGGAATTGGAGTATCGGACGGTGTCCGAGTAGTTTCAGAGGATTGAATGGCTTTGTGCTGTGTGGTCCAAACAACTTTGTTCGATTAGCAGACTTCGATCACGTCCAGCTTCGACCACGTTGACTTCGACCACAACTTCGACCATATCCGACTACGACCACGTTCGGCTTTGACTATGTCCTTTTCGACCAAGCCAGGTAATCGGTAAGCTTCAATATCGACCAGTGAACTGGTCGTAGCTACAATACTTTTCTATGGTCTAGCTACAGCTTTTGTCTATGATTGTAGCTACAGTAACCGGTCAATAGTCATCGATTTTACTGGTCGTACTCGATAGTCGTAGATTTTACTGGTTGGTAGTTGTAGACTTTACTGGTCAGTGGTCTTAGACTTTGTGATCAGTAGTCGTAGACTTTGCGGTCAGAAGTCGAAGACTTTATGCTCGATTATCGTAGGCTTCATGGTCAGTACGAGTGCTTTAATTCTTGCTATCTTCGAGTACCTCGAGTACTCATGTTTGGCCAACGATATGACTAGCTGGGGCAGTTGATCATAGTACTTGGCAATAAGAAGGACTCGGTACTTGATGGACGTGGTTTTCGTGATCATGGTCGCGATGGGTATCGGAGATTTGTGGTTGGTGCGTTGGTACTGTAGTATGTGCGGTACTCAGTGATCGATGGTGCAACGAATGGCTGGAGATTGGTAGTCGTGGACTTAGCAATCTAGTACTTTAGCGATAACGATCGGTACTTAATAGTCGGTACTCGGTGGCTCTGTGTCGGTAGCGATGCGGATGTTTTCCTGAATATTTTGAACGGAGCAATGGTAATTCCCGAGTACTTGTTATTTTTTAAGTACTCGTTGAGCTAGCTGTTGTAATGTGTAGTCTTAGGTTGATTACCGGATAGCGATAGGATGTATGATTGTGGATGACCTAGTTGATGGTTGTGGAAGATTTAGTTCTTGTCTATGGATAGACGAGGGTGTGCTTCGAGTGTGTGTGCTGATGTCAGTCAAGTTGTGAAGAATTGTGCCCGTGGAAAATGCCCTTTGATCTTTGCATGTGCATGTGGGCGTGGAAGCGATCATGAACGGTGACAAGGAGAACCGGGAATAGGATGGGGAAGTCTGAGGTTCAGACGGTCGAGGATGTCATGAGGTGGTCGAGCTCAAGTTGGAGCACAAAGAGATCAAAAGGTGATGATTCGTGAAGAACCTATGGGCGGTGCGGTCCAGGAGGCTTCGACACGGAGGTTAATGATAATGTGATGAAGATACAGGATGTGCGTTCCTGGAGCCTTCTTCACGTGGTGAGATTGGAAACGTTATAGAAGGAGTCCGTAATGGGAAGAATTAGATATTGGTCAAAGCTCATGTTTGGGAGGGTTTTGGATCCCTTGATTTTTTAGAAGAGATAGAGTTTGGTGTTCATATTTTAGGCAGACACGGTTTGGATATTAGCCTATAAAAGCAAGGGAAGCTAAAGGCTAATATGTAGCTTTTGAAGAAGTTTTTGGTGCAGTTCTGGTAGGGGCTTTCATCAAGAAGGTTTTTAGGGGTTCTTGTGAGGGCACTTTATAAATCCACAAAATTCCAGTAATAAAGTTAGTCTTGAATTCATCTGGTTCTTGATTTGCATAAAGTACGTTGGTGATTGCTGGTGGTTTGAATTATATGACGACGAGAAAAGCGATCGAGTGAAGCGGTCGAACAGATCAATCGATTGAGTGTAGAGGTTGAATAGATCAGTAGGTCAAGTGGTCGTACACTAGGCATTTGATCAGGCGATTGGTTTTCAAGTAGTCAAAAACATCATCAATCGTCTGGAAACTTCAAAAAGGTGGCAACAATCATTGACCCCCTCTGATTACAGTAATTGATCCTACAAGAGGTATCAGAGCAGGTAGCGATGGAATCAGAGAGGTTTTTGAATCGTCTTCCATGCTAGATGGTACTGATTTTGCTTTTTGGATGTGTCGCAAGCAAGTTAACATTGAGGCTCAAGGTAATGATGTGTTGAAAAAGGTTTCCCAAATTTATGTGGTTCCTGCTGATGTTACTGCAAAAAATAAAACATATGTAGATTGAATGCACGTGCTCATGACTTGCTTTTTCAAAGAATTTCTCGCAAAGAATTTGATCATGTAGCTCACATTGCTTCTACTTACTTAATTTGGAAAACTCTTTGTAATTATCATGAGGGAACGACTAAGATTAAGAAAGTATGTAAGAATCTTTATCAAAAGGAGTACTTGGATTTTGCGATGAAACTCGGAGAACCTATTGATGACCTTTTTGCTCATTTTGAGAAGATTTTGAGTAACCTACGTGGAGTTAGTGTTATACCTGCTAATGGAGATAATGTAACTAAAATTTTGAGCTCTTTAGGCTCAGAGTGGTTGATGGTTGTCATGACTATTAATCAAGCAATTGATCTAGATACTCTAACTATGGATGATCTGTACTTTAGATTGAAAACCCATGAGATGGAAGCTTTGCCATCTAAGACTGATAAATCTTCATCTTTAATACTTGTGACTAACCCCGTGTAGGCTTCTTCGAGTACGTTGTTGTGTATTTCCTTGTCTGCTTTGTCTTCTTTTTTAAAGATCAATTTGAGCAGCTCCCTGAAGAGGACTTAGTATTAATCTCCTATTGATCATACAAGGTTCTCAACAATTTGAGGATGAGGAAGATAGGGGGTGTTCCAGGTCCGATCAGATACTTTGAGTGTGGTGAGCCAAGCCACATCAAGATGGATTGACCCAAGCTCAAAGGGAAAGCGGTCAAGGAAGACAGGACTTATTGTCGTCGACCATTTAAGAGTAACACCAAGGGTGGATCATTCCATTAGAAGGTTCTAGCAGGTATCAAGCACTGCGATTTGAACGATGAGGACTTTAAGAGTTGCGATGATGATGACCACGATGACGATAATGTCAAAGGTAAGAAGAAGAGCACCGACAACTTCACAGGCATGTGCTTCATGGCAAACAGCAACAACAATGATAATGACTACAATGATCCCGATGAGGTAAGACCGTCATACGATCAGCTTGCAAATGGTCTAGTTAAACTTGCCCTTGAATTGAAAAATACTAAAAGGAAATTGAAATAAAACAATCTGGTAGTTGAAAGCTTGAATTCTAAGATTAATAGACTTAGGGCATCTATTCCTAAAGATGATTCTTGTGAAGCATGTCAAGTCTTACACTCTGAGTTGGAAACTGCTAGATCTGTTAATGCAACAAGCCAAGTGCAACTTAGAGATGCAACTGATAGATTTGATCAACTAAGATTACTACGTGACTCCTATGATGAAAAACTTAAACTTGCTAATGATGAAATTAAAAAGAAGTCTAGCTCTTCTAAAGCATGTTCTAAGTGTGATTTACTGCAAGCTAGAGTTAACTCTTCTCAGGAATCAATTCAACAGATGCTTTATCATTAGACTCTCTTGCTCTACTTATCCAAAACTTAACACTAAAATAGAAGATTTGACTAGACAACTTAATGATTTTACTGAAAAGGAGAAATTGGCTAGGTCTAGTGCTTCAAAGGTCTAGCTCATGGATCTGTTAGGGGCTCATCGTGTTGCTCTCTGTTCAAAGAAAACAAGTACCTTAAAAACACTTTAGAGAGGTTTTCCTTTGGTAAAAAGAATTTGAATATGATTCTAGATCAATCAAAAACAAGTGTGAGGAAACATGGTCTAGGATTTAACTTTTTGAGCATGCACTCATTGTGGTAAAGATAGTCATTTGGTTAAATTCTGCTTTAGAAAAGCAAAGAAAGAGAAAAAGGACAGGATTAGAAAATATTTTTGACCAGCTGCTTCCCGTGGTGGAACAAGTGAGGCTGGATCAGAGATTCGACCAGCTGTTACCCTTAGTCGGACCAGAGTGGTCAAACGAGATTTTTGATCGGCTATTTCCCGCGGTCGAACCGGCTTTGCTAGATATTTACGACCAGTGTTTCTTGCTCAGATGGGAGTCAGACTAGCTTTATTAAAGAGATCAAATCAGTTTCAACTAGCTTTTACTGCTCGCTTAGATCGGTCGGCAGTCAGATCAACTTCGCTGAGGAGGTCATACAGCCGTGTGGTCGAACCTGTGTCTTGTCGACTGTCTGGTCGAAATGTGTCAAATGCTACACTTAAATCTTTATCAGTGCATGCTTTTTCTCTTGTTCATCGAGTATCTCAGTACTGGATATCTAAATCCTTATTGTCTATCCCAGTAATAAGGAATCAACGATTATTTGTGCTCTATAGGCTCGTTGTAAGAGGAAGAAGAACATATGGTTCATTGACTTCGGTTGCACTCGTCACATGACCAGAGACTCACGATGGTTCTCCTCCCTCACTTGTGCCTCCAGTGATGAGATTATCACTTTTAGGGACAACCCTCAAGGATGAATTCTTGCTAAAGGTACTGTGCGTATCAACGACAAGTTCATCTTGAAGGACGTCGCTCTCGTTAGTAAGTTGAGCTATAACTTGCTTTCAGTTTCACAATTGGTAAACGATAACCTTGAAGTGAACTTTAAAAAGTATTCATGTTGTATTTTAGATTCAACTGGTGATCTGGTTTGCAAAATTAGTCGAGTTGGTTGTTTGTTTAAGGGTGACTTTTCGTATTCAACATCTTTTGATCTTAAGTGTCTTATTTCTTTAGATTCTAAGGATTTATTCTTTTAGCACTGTAGATTAGATTATATTGGTTTTAATCATTTTGCTAGGCTTAGTAACATTAATCTGGCGAGAGAAATTCCTAGTCTTAAGATCGATAGTCTTCACACCCTCTACTCACTCTAGCTTGTCTTGACTGACTCCCGTGGTCAATTGTTGCATATAGACATAGTAGATCCTTCTAGGGTTCAGTCGGCTGGAGGTAAATGGTATGTTCTTGTTATAGTCAGTGATTACTCTAGATACTTATGGGTGTATTGCATGGCCTCTAAGGATGAAGCCTTTGTTCACTTTCGAGAGCTAGCCCTTAAAATTGCTAATGAACTTCCAGGAGCACTTAGAGCAATTAGAAGTGATAATAGAACTAAATTCAAGAACACTTCATTTGCTTCCTTTTGTACTAAAAAGGGTTTAAACCATCATTTCTCATTTGCTCGAGTGCCTCAACAAAACGGTGTAGTCGAACGCAAGAATAGAACCTTTGCCAAAATGGCTAGAACTATATTAGATGAACATGCAACTCCTAGGAAGTATTGGGTAGAAGCTATTTTGACTGCTTGCTACATTACTAATGAAGTTTTCTGGTGAGCAAGACCTCTTAAGACTTCATACAAACTTAGGTTTGGTCGTTCTCCTAGTGTTTCTCATTTGAGATTGTTGGATGTCGATGTTTCATACTTAAACATGACAATCTTGATAAATTTGAATCCAGATCATCAGATGGCCTGCATCTCTCTTGGTTATGTAGTTCACACTCGAGGCTATCGTGTACTCAACTTAGAGACTAACAAAACTGTTGAGACCTGTGAGATCACTTTTGATGAGACTAGTCCTGGTACTAGACTTGACAATGTAGGTATACAGATCTCTAATGAACTCAAAGACATCTTCTATGACTCTGACAATGACAACAGAGAGGTCATATGTCACTCTATGACACCTACGACCACTCCCACGGCCTTTCCATTAGAAGTAACTCCTACGACCACTCATGAGCCTGAGATTGCTACGACCACAATGTCCTTGTTGATTACTTCTATGACCACTCTTGCAACTACTTCACAGGCACCTCTACACATTCAACGGAGACATCCTCCAGAACAAGTAATCGACGAGTTAAACGAAAGAGTTCTGCGCAGCAGGTATAACTCTAATGCCTCGTATGCTCATTCTACTTTTGTATCCTCTTTTGAACCCCAAGATATAAGTCACGCTTTATCTGATGAGTCTTGAATTAATGCCATGCATGAGGAATTAGAGAACTTTGAGTGTAATAAAGTCTAGACTTTGGTTTTACCCCCTCATGGTCATAATGTTATAGGAACTAAATGTGTTTTTAAGAACATACGAATTGAGGATGGTGTTGTTGTTCGAAATAAGGCTAGACTTATGGCTTAAAGATTCACCCAGATAGAAGGTCTTGATTTTTGGTGAAACATTTGCTCATGTTGCTTGTTTAGAAGCCATTAGAATTTTGTTAGTATTTGCTGCATCAAAAGGCTTTAGACTATATCAAATGGATATGAAAAGTGATTTTTCTTAATGGCTATATTGAGGAGGAGGTGTATGTTAGACAACCACTGGTTTTGAGAATCCTAAGTTTTCTAATCATGTTTTCAAGTTATCCAAAACTTTATATGGTCTAAAATAAGCACCTAGAGTATGATATGATAGGCTTAAATTATATTTAAATAATTTTCAAATGGGCAAGATAGATAAGACTTTGTTTACTCTCAAGTATGGCAATCATCTTTTACTCGTACGAATATATGTGGATGATAGCATCTTCGGTGGTTTCTCTCATATTCTTGTTTTCAAGTTTTCAGATACTATGAGCAGGGAATTCAAGATGAGCATAATGGGTGAGCTCACATTCTTTCTAGGCTTTCAGGTCAAGCAATCAACGTTGGGTACTTTTATTCATCAAATTAAGTACACCAAGAATCTACTTCGTTGGTTTGACATAGGAACAGTCAAACCCATTTCCATATCCATGGGGTCTACTGTTGTATTGGATCCTGATGAAGATGGAGAATCTGTCGATCAAAAGGAATATAGAAGTATAATTGGTTCACTTTTGTATCTCACCGCTTCGAGGCCAGACATGCATTTTGCTGTGTATTTGTGTGCTCACTTTCAAGCCTCCCCATGGGCCTTACATCGTCAAGCGGTAAAATAAATTTTCATGTATCTTCAGTCAACTTTGGAATTTGGCTTATGGTACTCTTCTTCCTCTTATTTTACCCTTAGAGCTTATTCAAATGCGGATTTTGAGGGTTGTCGAATTGATAGGAATAATACTTCTGGAACATGTCACTTTTTAGGCACATCTCTTGTTTCATGGGCTTCTAGGAAACAGGTGTCTGTTGCACTTTCCACTGCTGAGGCTGAATATGTAGCTGTTGCCTCTTATTACTCTTAATTGCTCTGTGATAACACTAGTGTGATTAGTATTGCTAAAAATCCTACGCTTTCTAGCTTTGGTCATGACTGGTTTTAAGAAATTTACTACATTTGAATTAAAGCATGATATGGCGGAATATTTTGACTAGATTCATTATAGATAGTACTTTGCGATGTTCATCTAAAAGGATTACCTAGATTATAAGTCTTATCTTAAATCGTGGCTATGAGGCTAGTCTACTTCATATTGCAATCTTTTTATTATTACTCAATTGACATGTTATTATAAAAAAGGTAAATGAAAAGAAGTATGCTTCAAGCATGTCATGGTTAAACAAAAAGAAAAAGGTACAAAAGGGTGCATAAATAAAAAGAAGTATGTTTCAAGCATACCACCATTTAATAAAAAATGCTACAAAGATGGCATTATTATAAGAAGTATGCTACAAGCATACCATATGCTAAAAGATTTGAGTATGGAACAACAGGTTGCTATACGAGACTACTAGCTCGTCTAGATTTAAGATTTTTTTTCACTTTTAGGCTTTGACTTTTTGTTGTGATATCTCATTGTGCTCTCTGTAATTGGTTTGGTCAATATTGAGATGCCTGTTATTAATCTAATTTGCTTAATCATGTTAAAGATTA
This sequence comes from Dendrocalamus latiflorus, assembly GCA_017311315.1. Classification (NCBI taxonomy): domain Eukaryota; kingdom Viridiplantae; phylum Streptophyta; class Magnoliopsida; order Poales; family Poaceae; genus Dendrocalamus; species Dendrocalamus latiflorus. The sequence goes on along the minus strand of CM029663.1, from coordinate 59,639,284 downwards.
GGTTTTGACATACTATATGATATATGACTTCATGATCTAGGGAGCTCTACTCAAAAAGATGACTTGGACACATTCTTAAATCAATGCAAAGTAACTTGGATAATCTTTAAAGTTTCTAGATGTTTATTATCTTTTGCTCCTTTTCAGAATTATTCTCTCTCTGCAGCTCTTAATGATTTCATTGCCAAATGGGGAGAGATTAGAAGAAAGGGGGAGAATTGAGAATTTTGAGTTTAGAAAATTTTGGCTTTAATTGGCTTCTCTTGTATTGAGAGGGAGTTTGTCTGAGCTTTTGAGTACTTTTTGAGTGCTTCAAGTGATTTCAAGTTTGTCTGAGCTTTCTTCGAGTGGTCTCTGCAGTTTTGAAACTTTCTTTTTGCAAATTTTCCTTTTCATTCAAAACTCAACTCATTCGAGTAATTTTCGAGGTGTTATCAATGTATTTATCAAGGAGGAGATTATTAGACCATGTGGATGGTTGTGAGTTTAGTGATGATGAATAATTGACATTTGGTTTGCTTTGAAATTTTCGTTTATGAAATTTTTGGTCGACCACAGTTGAAGGTTTCGAATCCGAGTGGTTTTGGTATGCTTCGAGTAGTTTCGGACCAGTCTGATCGGGTCCGAGTGGCATCGGACGGCTATTGAGTAGCAACGGAGTATCAGACAATGCTCGAGTGGAATTGGAGTATCAGACAGTGTCCGAGTAGCATTGGAGGATCGAACGGCTTTGTGCTAGGTGGTTCGAATGGCTTTGTCCGATCAGCAGACTTCAACCATGTCTAGTCTGACCATGTTGACTTCGACCATGGCCGGTTTGACTATGGTCTTTTCGAGCATGACAAGTAATCGGTAAACTTTGATCTCGACTAGCGAACTGGTCATATACAATACTTTTTCATGGTCGTAGCTACAGTTCCTTGTCTATAGTCGTAACTACAGTAACTGGTCGATAGTCGTCAACTTTACTGGTTGTACTCGATAGTCATAGATTTTACTGCTCGATAGTCAAAGACTTTACTGGTCAGTAGTCTTAAACTTTGTGATTGGTAATCGTAGACTTTGCGGTCGGAAGTCAAAGACTTTGTGCTCGATTGCCGTAGGCTTCACGGTCTGTACTCATAGACTTTATGGTCGGTACGAGTGCTTTAATTCTTGCTATCTTTGAGTACCTCAAGTACTCATGTTTGGTCAGCGGTATGACTGGTTGGGGCAGTTGATCACAGTACTTGGTAGTAGGAAGGATTCAGTACTTGATAGATGTGGTTTTCGCGATCGTGGTCAGCAATCGTGTGTTACAGATTTGTGCGGTACTCGGTGATCGATGGTGCAGCGAATGGTTGGAGATTGGTAGTCGTGGACTTAGCGATCTAGTGCTTTAGCGATGGCGATCAATACCGATAGTCGGTACTCGGTGGCTCTGTGGTCAGTAGCGATGCAGATGATTTCCCAAGTATTTTGAGCAGGGCAATGGTAATTCCTGAATACTTGTTGTTTTTCGAGTACTCGTTGAGGTAGCAGTCGTAATGTGTGGTCTAAGGTTGATTACTGGATAGCGATAGGATGTATGATCATGGATGACATGGTTGATGGTCGTGGAAGATTTGGTTCTTGTCTATGGATAGACGAGGGTATGCTTTGAGTGTGTGTGAGCTAATGTCAATCAAGTTGTGAAGAATTGTGCTAGTAGAAAACGCTCTTTGGTATTTGCATGTGCAGTGGGCGTGGAGGCGATCATGGTTGGTGACGAGGAGAACCGAGACTAGGATGGGGAAGTCTGAGGTCCAGGCGGTTGAGGATGTCACGCGAGGTGGTCGGGCTCTTGCTGGAGTACATGGAGATCAGAAGGTGATAATTCGTGAAGAACCTACAGGTGGTGCGGTCCAGGAGGCTTCGACACAGAGGTTGATGGTGAATGGTGATGTGATGAAAATACATGAGGTGTGTTCCTAGAGGCTTCGTCACGTGGTGAGATTAGAAACGTTATGGAAGGAGTCTGTAACGAGAAGGATTAGAGATTGGTTAAAACATGTGTTTCGAAGGGTTTCGGACCCCTTGATTTTTGGAAGAGATAGAGTTTGATGTTCGTGTTTGAGGCGGACATGGTTTGGATATTAGCCTATAAAAAGCAAGGGAGGCTGAGGGCTAATGTGTGGCTTTTGAGGAAGTTTTTGGTGCAGTTCTGGTAGGGCTTTCGTTGAAAAGGTTTTTAGGAGTGTTTATGAGGGCACTTTGTAAATGCACAAAATTTCATCAATAAAGTTAGTCTTGAATCCATCTGGCTCTTGATTTGCGTAAAGTACGTTGGTTGTTGCTGATGGTTTAGATCATACGACGACGAGCAAAGCGATCGGGTGAAGTGGTCGAACAGATCAATCGATTGAGCGAAGAGGTCAAATAGATCGATTGATCAAGTGGTTGTACGCTGGACATCTGATCAGGCGATTAGTTTCCGAGTAGTCGATAATATCATTAATCGTTTGGAAACTTCGAAAAGATGGCAACAATCATTCACTCTCTCTCTGATTGCAGTAATCGATCTTACAAGTAGTATCAATGTAGAACATTGCTAAGACTGCATTTTATTCGTGGAAAGAAGGAAGAATGTCAATGTCTTCGCAACTGGCAAGATATCTTGAATTGATCGTCAACCTGACAATTGTTACCTTGATTATCTTCTTCCATGAACTGGTATGCCCGTGTGTCATTTTTCCGGCCACTGCCTGCACGCGAAGTTGAAAGATCAAAGATGTATTATATGTCTGTACTTGCAGCTCTTGGTGCGCACTAGCTTAAGGAACATAATAATGGAGAACATGCGCTTTCAACAAATCAAAAACTCCGGAGGATTAGTTCGGCTAAAATAAATTAGCTTATAGCTTATTTTTGCACCATAACTGACTTATTTTACACTGTAACTGCTGGTGATTTTTTTGGCGTAATTAAATTTAAAATTTTGAAATAAAAAACAGTCTAGTCCATCACAGACAATGCAAACGAATACAAAGAAAAAAAGCAAAAAAAACCCAAAAAAGTTAAAAAGCTAGAAAAGGACGAAATTTAGGAATAGTGAACTAGAAGCCAAAAGTTGAAGACTAAAAATTTTAAGTTCCATGTCTGCACAATTTTATATGTGCGACCACCAGTTTATGCCCTAATAATTAGTCAACTCATCATTTGCCAAAAAGTCAACTCGTCAGGAGACATTTATACAGGTAACATATATACTGCAATAAGGAATAAACTACAGGGAATGTTTGTGTACCGAAATTGTAAATTAGCAGCAGCAGCAAAAACAATATATTAATAATCATAGTCAACCACTGAGCATCAACATGGTGATTGGCTCAACAAAAAAAATTGTAACTGCATATTTCCAAAATGGACGATCAAATTTAATCGCAAGAAGCAGAATTTAATGGAACTCCCAAATTAATTTGTTTAATTTATAAGACATTGACTCCAACTATTCAACTCCATTTCTTGAGAAAACAACTCTTCAACTACTAATTCAAGTGAGATGTACCACATCCACAAGTTGGAGACTAGGAGTTAATTAATATATCCCCAAAATTTCATCACATCCTCAGATATTCAAGTACACATCATAATATTGGATAACACGTTCCTTTAGTTGAAACTACATTACATTTATATTTGAAAATAATATAATAGACTTTGAATTCAATCAATCATTGTGGGGGAAACAAGAAGAAAGAAATCAGGTAATCAACCTATATCCCAAGATTTCGCTGACATACCATGAACAAACCAATCAAAGATAAAGTAAAGAGAAGTATTTTTCTTTGTTATTTTTATTTATTTGTTTTTCCGTTGAAGAGCACCAACATGTATAGCAGCCGTAGGAAATTCGTAGTCAACAAGTGAACATCTGACAAAATTTTGTGGATTATACTTTGTTAATCTCCAGCACTTTGACCATCCTTTGCCTTCAGGTTCTAATAAGAATAGCCTCCAAATTCATAATCATGATCTGTTTCTACAGAGGATATCGTCTGTTTGAACGAATCAAATTATTTATCCGAGTTTAAATGAAGGGAAACTTTTGTATTGGAGTTGAAAGGATCAGAGGTGCGGAACTCCAGGTATATTTATGGTTCAGTCATGCTACTAGTAAGAGCATTAGACATATTTATCATAGAATTGCATTTGATACTGTTCTGTTCTTAGTTACAATATTAGGATTATTTTGGACAACAGTTCATCAGATCCATTCCCTCGTCTTGCTTGAATTCACCACATGTCACACTTGTCACACCAACTGACTCAACCATATGGTAGCCAGTAATTTAGCCATCTTGTAGGCCAGCAAGCAGGTAAGATCAGCAACTGAGGAGAGGGCACTGTTACCTGAAAATAAGCCTCTAACTTGTGTATCACAGCGGCATGGTGCCATCTTCTGCAGTGACCTGTGGCATCCGAACGAACATGGAATGGAACGAGAGTAAGCTCATTGCATGAGAATGAAAAAGAGAGAGGGAGTACGAGAGAAACCCTTCAGGAATCCAGATTCTTGCTATTGCAGTAAACAAGAGAAGTATTCAGCAGATAACACCTTAACAATACCATTTCACATAAACAGTGGCTCTATACATTTCATATTCTGTAAATAGGTTCCTAAGAGGATCATGTCAAGTCAAACCCACAATATTCGCATTCACATAATTATGATTTTATATGCTTCAACTTGGGAAAACTTGCAAGATTGTAAAAAGAGTAGACAGATGTGATGAACCATATTTTTCGAAGAAAAAAATGTGACGAACCAACCTGCTGCTTATCTTGCAGAAAAGGCTAACAACGATGGTTGGATCTAAAACACAACCATCCATCAGATATACGAAGCAGGCACCCAAACTGAAAAGGAGAGCAGATAAATAATGACATATTAACAACACTGAAGAAACCTTTCTACTAGCTACCTCGCATTGTTTTTTCTTTTGTTTCTATTCTATTGTTCAGGGGCTGTTAGAAATAATCTTGACTTAGAGTTCAAGATGTAGTAGAGTCCATCTCCATGTGTAATTTAAGTTGAAGTTATGTCCAACTTGAAGTCCGAATACGTATGCTAGTAGAGAGTATTAGCCTATATATTGAGAAGGCTTATAACTAGTTTTGAAAGAAGAGAAAAGAAAAGGGGAGCAAATAAGAGAATAGAGAAATTCAGAAATTCTCTTGTATTCTCTCAATTTATTTGCAATGTGTGCTTTTTCTTATGGAATAAAGTTAACAAATAGTATCAGAGCTTAAGCGAGAAGCGAGTCGCTAAAAAAATCGTTCGACGATTCCATTTCGACCTCGTCTCGAGCGGCGCTCCCGAGGCCTCCGCGTGCACGTCGTACAGCTGGAGAAGCAAAAGTCAGTGCCGAGAGAAGCAAAGCAACACAGCTGTCCCGAAGCAACGTAGCAAGGCAGAGGAGATGTGTCACCGTTCTGTGTCAAGTATAAGTTTAGTAAGTCGTAGTTGAGACCGATTGCCTCAATGTTTTAGAATCTTTGCATTTAGATGGACCCATACCAGTTGAGTTGAGTTCTTACATGTAGATTGCATGTAGAACGCTTCATGTGGAGACGTGACTGGTAGTTCATAATGTATTGAGACTAAAACTAGAGTATGTCAAGATTAAGGGGGGAAATTATTAGAAATAATCTTGACTTAGAGTTCAAGACGTAGTAGAGTCCATCTCCGTGTGTAACTCAAGTTGAAGTTATGTCCAACTTGAAGTCCGAATACGTATACTAGTAGAGAGTATTAGTCTATATATTGAGAAGGCTTGTAACCAGTTTTGAAAGAAGAGAAAAGAAAAGGGGGAGCAAATAAGAGAATAGAGAAATTCAGAAATTCTTTTGTGTTTTCTTAATTTATTTGCAATGTGTGCGTTTTCTCCTGGATCAAGTTTTAACAGGGGCGTCCACTGCTTCTATTAAAGAATGAGTCTACTTAACTGGGGCAATGATGAACTTCTTCTTTCTATAACTACTATATAGGCTGTTATAAAATGCATGGCAAAAGTAGATGATCAAAAAAGCAGGAGACACGAATTTAACGTCAAAAACCATTGCAGGAAAAACCATGGATGCACAAAAGCATAAATCACTATATGAGAAGAAATTATAAGTATGGGAAACTTTGGTGCATCTCAACCGTATGACTACAATGGTACATATATAGACTAAGAAACAAGAGTTCTAGGAGATTATGAAACCAAGACGAGGTCGACATATGTGCCCACTTGGACACGTATACAAATTCGTATCAATACTTTAACAACCTCCAACTTAAGTTAAATTTAGATCACACACTCAATAAATCTCCAACTTGAGTTGAATTCACTCCTATAGGATGAATTCTCTCCTATAGCAAAAACAAACCAAATCTACTCAAATCATAATTCACCGTCAATGATCCTTGTGTGTTTAAAGTCTATAGAACTAATCAATGAGTAAGACTTGATCATTTTTCGTCATATGTTTTTCCTGTCGCGCTGGATAACTATAATAAAGAATTCATCTCATGGACTTTTTACATGCTTCACCTGGAACACGTAATTCGGCAAATAATATCCATTAAAGAGCAACTTGCACGTGTGACCATCACATACATCAAACTACCAACTGTAAAAGTAATTGAATTCCATGACATAGTTGAAAATTGCTCCTATAAAATAACATCTAGATGAAAGTAACTCTTGTGTTGTTAATGGAGCAGAAACAATCTCTGCAATAGACCCCTCATATTGAGTTGTGACAACTAGAATGTATTGCACCTACAATACCATATGTTATAATATCTATGCAGATTGTTAACTCCTTGCACTTTAAATCCTTCATCTCGAACTTATATTTGGAGCATAACCTTTACTAATAAATAAGAAACTCTGGAAAGTATTATATAGCTGCCATCAGGATGTTATCAAATGGTGAATCAATTGTCCCTGCAACTGACATTGATTCTTTCTTTAAAGTCTCCTCAATCAAGCGTAGCCCAAATTATGTTGAAAACCTGCAACTCCACCTTTGATTTTTTATGAGCGGATCTTGCCTCAGTAACCCATATAAGATGGATCATCGAAGAAATACTTTTATCAGATCAGAAAAAATAAAATAAAAAGGGAGGGCCTACTAATCAACCTCTTTCTCCTATTTCCTCTTCTCAAAATCGTCCGCATCACATCGTATTCAAGAACCTCCCCCCACATCCCCAAATTAATGAGTTTCATTCTGACAACTGCACATAATCGAAACTCTTCTTCTCCAATGCTATCAAGCTTCTCCGCCGTGGTTCATTGTGATTGGTGAGAATCAGTCTGATTCCTTCGTACATGAGCATCATTTATTCCTCACCTATCTTTTTGACATGTTCATTTTTGCCTCTTACAACGTAGCATTGTCGCCTCCATGACCTGACCATCACCATCGCCTGCCACCATTGACTACCCAACACAGCGTGCCTCTACCCAAACCACCATCAACGTAAGGTTCCTTATATCGTGAGCATTTCGTTTTGCCCTTGTTCGTACCTCTCTACCACCCCATGACTAGTTCCATGCCTAGCACGCCACCTACTGGAGCTCTCCATCCATGTCTTCCTCATTTCAAAACCACTTATGAAATCTAGGGTTGAAAAATGAACAGTTTTAATAGTTCAAAAGTGGAAAATAAACCGTTTTGAAGTTAGATGTTGAAAATCGGACCAATGTCAAAAGTTAAGGGTCGTAAAGTGAACTTGTTCCCTTATGAAACCAATCTATGGTTGAAAAATGAACTGTTTTATTAGTTAAAGGATAAAAAGTAAACGATTTTGAAGTTGTAGGTTGAAAATCAGATCAAGGTTATAGTTGAAAGTTGTAAAGTGGACATGTTCCTTAACATTGATAAACCCACCTATCTAGGGATAGAAACGGATTAGATATAATCGAATAGTCTAAAATACAAATACAAATCCATATTTTTAAAACGAATACGAATTCGAATATTCTCGAATACAAATACAAATCGAATGTCGTAACAAATACGAATTTGAATCGAATATGTACTTAGTGCAGTCGAATACGAATATCCTCCTACAACTTCTATAACAACTTAATTCGGTCGAATACGAATACAAATGTCGTTGGGCTTGGCTGCTGGGCTGACCAGCCGGTATAGAAAATGGATCGAATACGAATCAAATCTCGAATACGAATATGAATGTTCTCGAATGTGAATACGAATATAAACATTCTCAAATACGGATACAAATATTACCAAATACGAATACGAACATTTTCGAATACGGATTTTGCTTACCACATTCGCGTTTTCTCGGATACAAATATCGAATAAAACGGATTATCCGTTACCGTTTCCCACCCCTACACCTATCTATAAATTTGTAATAAGAAAGACATCATATGTCTAATTTTAAAAACATTTGTGTCAAAACCTACAAATCATTTTCTCCAAAGCATGGAAGATGTATCCGAAAAGGTATATGCATATAGCATCCCAACAGGCAACAATTAAGTCTTGAGATTAATGGCAGGCAAATGATAGGGTACTTTCATTGACATATGTATCTCTACTTTTATCAATGACAAAGAACATGAGATGGTGATACATTTAACTGAGAAGCTGTTACAGAAGTACATGCTCAGGAGCTTAAGCAACATATAGGGTATTGGGACCATTAATACAATCTGCAAGACTTGACCAAGCATACCTATTCCATTATTCCTCAAACTGCATGAATTGGACTGTTGTTTCTCTTACTTAGGTCAGGTCTAGTCATTGGTGGGTTCACATGAAAAGCTGATTGCCTTGTATTTGTGGACCCGGTAAGCTGAAAAGAAAGAGCAGAGGGTTCCATGGAGCCAGAACTACCTTCACCAATACTGAGCTTGGACATACCGTCAACCTCGTCAGCCCTAATCACCTCCTTTCCATTCACAGGAGTGGGCTTTAGGATTTCATGGGCTGTGCCTGCTTCCTCCACGTTAGCAACATTTGGAGGCCAAAGACTTAGTGGAACAGGGATCAATGCTGGGTAGAATGCTGGCACTGTCGGGACAGTTGTGGCCTTGAATGATACAGCGGGGTTCATCTCCAAATTTGAACTTGTAGCTTCATCTTGAGTACTGCGAGTAAGTTGTTCAGCGACAACTGGCGGCTCATCCATTGGCTGCAGGTTGAAGAGGAAAGCACAAAGATCAGGATGCAGTTTAACATCTGTGGAGAAGACTGACCATCCCTATTATGACATAGAGCATTACAAGTAAGAATTGCATACCATTTCCGGGACCATGTCAAACAAGCTTGACCTCCTCTTCCGTCTTGATGAGTTTGTTTGTCTAATAAAGTACTTTTGAGCATGGCTGGCCACCTGAGTTGGGGTCCTGGAAACAACGAAGTTACGCGATATCCCGCGCCAGTCTCCTTTACCAAGCTTCTGCAGACCCATCAGAAACATTCTATGCTCTTCTTCAGTCCAAGGTGTACCTGAAGCACAAAAGCAGTCCTTGAATTGAAACTGGACCGAGCATACCAGATTGCTCTGAGGGGAAAAAAAGAAAGAAAACCCCCATTTAGTAGCCTATATTCATTTCAACAAAGAAAATCATCAATCATTCCCTTTGTACTTGACCGAAATCACAAGGTTTGGGCTTTCAGGCATGGTAACCAACATGCTTGATGCTATTGAAGATGCCTTAGGCAGTTCGCTCTGGTGATGTATTTGTCTTTCTTTTCTTTTCTTTTCTTTTTTTGAGAATCCTGTGCAGTGTTGGTGCCAATTTGCTCTATTGGAAGCTCCAGTTAAGTAGGTGCACTACATTTATGAACTGTTGTACTACTAATGTTTCTTTAAGAGCAGCTGTATTAAGTTCAAAATGTCTTTAAATAGATAAACTGGCTTGGAAATTCTTCAGGACCTGAAGGACTTTTAGCTTCTGAGCATTTAAAGTTGTATAAGGTAAACTCCTGGATGAATCTATTAGGAAGATGTGACTGCCGTATATTTCAAGTTATTTGAGATGAGATGAAAGAGAACAGGAAGGCTATCAGATAGAAGAGTATCTGCACATGAAGCTGAAAATATGCTTGTGAAGCAGGCAGCTGCATTGAAAGTGACACACTATGATCTTAAACTTCTGTGTTGTTGTTACCTGTTTTTGGATTTTTGGGAAATAATTCTGTGTTGGCCCGTAGGATCTCACGCCCTTTATTTATAATGCCAATATTACAATCTGACTCTAATACAACTCACGACTCGCATACGACTCGGACTCTTATTAAACTCTTATTAGACCATAATTCTAACTCGCACCAATACTCCCCCTCAAGATAGGCATGAGATATAATCATGGCTATCTTGCTACATAAAGCAATACTTTCACTAAAATCTAATAATTTACTAAATCTATCGCCAACTCCATGGCGAATACCACCACCATGACATCCACATATACCAAAGTTGCCTTGGATGCCATGATCGACACCACCTCCAAGACCGTCATCCTTGCCGTTCACACCACCTACACCATGTCCAACACCGCCACACAGACGACGTGGCCGTGGCGGACCACGTGTGATGGGATGACGACGGCGGCCAACAGATCGACTGAACACTAACAATGACGGCGGTGGTTCTAAGGTGTGGGTTTTGCTCAGGCTAGGGTTTGAGATGGAATGGCTCTGATACTATGTAGAATAATTTGTGTGTCAGTGACAATGCTACAATCCGACTCTAGTACAACTTATGATTGGCACACGACTTGGACCCTTATTAAACTTTTATTGGACCCTAATTCTAACTCACACCAGCACCTGTTTTTCACCTCCACTAACATAATGTGAAAATAGGGCATGGAACAGTACTTTACCTGATGCATACTATTGTTCTCACAAAAAAGTGAGATTATCTTTTCCTAAAAATTGAGATTGTCTTATTGAATCTCTATCCTGCGTCCCACCACAATTCTCTCTTTTCTATTCCGAAGAATATCCAGCATCGAGTTGCATCTTTCAACACAGGATGCAACCCCTGAAAGTGTCAATACTGAACTCCTAAAAAACCATGCTGCAGGTACCACCATGGCAAGCATAGATATAGGCAACGAGTACAACATACCACTTGGATTGGACACCCAAGGTTCGAGACCTTCCAAATTTAATAGCCATGAAAATAGAATGGTCCAGCAACATGATAAAGAAGTCAATTGGCAAAGTCATAAGCATCAAGTTTTACAGCAGAAGTACATGATGTTGTCATGTAAGTGATAGGCATTCTTATTTTAAACTTGGATTGGGCACCCAAGGTTCGAGACCTTCCAAATTTAATAGCCATGAAAATAGAATGGTCCAACAACATGATAAAGAAGTCAATTGGCGAAGTCATAAGCATCAAGTTTTACTGCAGAATTGTATGATGTTGTCATGTAAGTGATAGGCATTCTTATTTTAATTAAGATGCTGCCCATACAAGGGAACTCCATTGAAAATGCCTCCCTTTTGGTCTTAATTTTTGTAGCAAGATAGTTTACTTCATTTCATAACCATTAGCGCAGCTGATTCAACACCAAATACAATATCAAAGAAAAACAAGCGATGTAACAGACTCTACCTTAATCTATAAGCAAACTAGAAAGGCACTTGGCCCCTGCAGTCTCTTTGAAGCCAAGTGCCAATAACAAACTCTCTTTTACAATCGTACCAATAAAATAACATATCACTACGAACATAAAATACATAAAAAAAGTACATGGTGCACACCTATGACTCGTCAAAACAACTGGAATTAATATAGCTAGATGCTTTTAGGATCAGGTAATTAAGGGTGCCTTTGGTTGAGCTTTTGGGAGCTACTTTGTTTCTAAAAAGCCAAAAGCCAATCAAAGGGGTGGAAACCAGAAGCTGCTTTTTCAGAAGCAGCTACTTTTGGGTAGTACAGTTTTGAAAGCACCTTGGACCCTGCTTTTGGCTTTGGCTTTCTGCTTTTTGAAATGGTGAAAATAGAGAGCTGTTTCACAGTTGTTTCAAGGAAAATAGAGATAGGAGGTAAGTTTTATACTTATTTGAACCAAACAGCTTACAGCTTTTCCACAGCCCATAACCTACAGCAGATTTTCCACAGCTCACAGCAGCTTTTTCAGAAGCCACAGCTCAACCAAAACACACCCTAAATTAAAGGTCAAAGAGACATGAGGGAGCACTTGTGGGGCTCCTTAGTCGTGGCCAGTCGCTGGCTCTCGCGGAATGTGGTCTATACAGGCTTGTGATGTGGCCAGTCGCTGCTCTCGTGGGATGTGGTCTATACAGGTCTTGTGATGCACATGTGCATGTAACTTAATCAGGTGGGAAAAGATATTTAGCTAAGTTGATTTGCGTCGGCCATCCTGGACGGTTCCTAAAAATTGCATCCTCAACAATTATAGCGGCAACACCTTGAGTCTAGCAAATAAAATAAAAGAAGCGTGGTTCTTAAAGCATGCCATCCAAAATATTGATATCCATTACAAGATAGTTCTTTATTAAGAAAATATCATGTCGAGCGCGGGACTTAGAACCCTTTGATATCAATTATACATCCTTTTTTTAGTTTTGAGGTTTATTTATCTTTAGTATAACCATTTTGGTTGTATATGAAAAAAAGTAGGGAATTGAAGCTATCGACCCCCCCCCCCCCCCCAAAAGGGGGGGCTGTCAAAAAAACGTATTTTTTTTCTTCTCCTGTTAGCAGAAAATTAAAATCTATCTATTCCTACCGCGTGCTCCGTGAGGCGGTAGGTACATGGAACGTGATGAGGTAACCAGAAGCAAACATATATACAAAAAAAAAGGAGTGCAAATGGCAGGAAAACGCCACCTTTCTCGCTCGCTCATGGAGGCAATTCACCAAGGAGATGAACAACGTTTTTCAAAACAAAAAAAAAACAAGAGGAAGAACAATCAAGAGAGGAAAAGGTCTACCGCATTTTATTGAGCAACATAAGCAAGATACAAGCAAAGCAAATGAAGCGAGTGAGACGAAGAAAAAATCTACCTTTCTTGCGCTCGGAACGGCCATTCGTCGAGCAGGAGGCGCGCGTAGGGTCGTCGGACACGTACCCCGCCCCGCCCTCTCCCCCTCCCCTGACTCCACCTCCTCCTCCTCCCGCCGCCGGCGATGAGCCCCCGGACCCGCCCCCGAGGGACGACGCGATGCAGCTCATGCTCGCGCTCTTCTTCATCGCCGCCTCCAGCGGCGACGTGAGCCGCACGCCGAACAGCCTCACACCTCCGCCTCCTCCGCCACCGCCGCCGGCGCGGCCGGGGCAGGTGCGCGCGTTGTGGCCGTTGTTGCTGCAGTGCGAGCACCGCCTCGTCATCTCGGCCGTCGGCGTGCGTGTGGTGGCGGCTCTCGCACGTGCGGCTGTGCGCTCGTTCGTTCTTGGGTGCGAGCGAGTGAACCAAATTTGTCGCCGTGTGCTCTAGTTTTTGGCCGTCTTTCTCTTTTCTTTCCGAGGAGGTGATATTTTGGGGTAGTATTTAAAAGGATGCGTTGGCACGAAATGACAAGAAAGGCCATGACCTTCGTTAACGGGTGGCGGTAAACTCCAATTGCACGCAACCACTCAACTCAACCAGCAGTATCCCAGGATCTCTCAAGTGCTTGAAGATACACGCCAGCTCATGCTCTCGTAATTTTTTTTTTTGTCTTGATTTTACATTCTTTCCTTTCAAACACACAAAAAAATTTTGCACGTCGTCAGAGGAAGAAAGTCAGTCGTAGAGGGAACCGTAATAATACCAATACTAAACCCGGGGGGATTCACGGCCCCCGGGCGTGTCCACGTCACCCCCGCCCGCGCGTCCGGCCGGCGCGTGGCGGGGGGTTTCCCGTACGGCCAGAGGAGGAGTTTTCCTCCGGTTTTTCGGAAATTACGTATAGGTCCTTTTTTCTCGCAAAAAGGTCCCTGCAAGTTTTTTTCCCAAAAAAAATTTTTGATTGCGCCCCGCAGATTCCCGAAATTACGTATAGGCCCTTATTTACTTACGTACAGGTCCTTACAAGTCCTCGATTTTTTCCGAAAAAACCCTTTAGCTTTCTCGAAAATACGTATGTGCCCTCGATTTTTTTTTAAAACTCCTCACGAATTATCGCCTCTTTTACTTCGGTACACACGGTGGCTGGCGCGGCGTGTCGCCGCGCCTATGAGGCTAGTAGGTTCGACAATACAGTAACTCCTCAAATCATCCGCAAAAGAAGAAAAAACACTCCACACAACAGCCAACCACAACTGCTACCAAACTATGATTAGACGGCCCGTTCTACTTCAAACAGTTTTAGGGCCTGTTTGTTTCAGCTGTAGATTCTGAGAAGTAGCTGGTGAGTATCCAGCTAGTCAGAATCTGGAGAAGCTGGATAACCCCAGATTCTGGTTACTAGTTCATTTTCTGGATTCTGTAACTTCTGGCTACTTAGAATCTGGATGAAAATCTGGACTGTTTGGGGGAGCTGCAAATTCTGGGAGTAGCTGCAGCTGCCAGAAGCTGAAACAAACAGGCCCTTAGTTTCTAGCTTTTTTAGCTTTTAACTTGCTTAAGCCAGAAACCACTTGAAAGCATCAGTTTTTAATTTCGATTTATTTTGGCTTTTTTGACTTTTTTTTGTCTTTTTGTTTTTCCTTTTTCCCATTATTATTTTTGCATTGTCCGTGAAGATATAATATTTTTCAATTTTTCTTAACTTTTTCAATTTTTTCTTATTTTTTTAAGAAAAAGTTAATAGCCGCTATGAGCAATTTCAGCCAAAAATCACCGTCATAAGTTTAAGCCATAAGCTAGTTGAAGCACCACCTAAAGCAACTAGACGAGGTGTGCTAGAACTACATAAGGTGGTTTATGATTAGCAAAAAACTAGAGAAATACAACTACTCTCTTCGGTTCACAAAAACAAATCTCTTTAGAAATCGATACGATCCTCAAAACATAACATTTGGTCACTAAAATATATTATAATACATTTATAAAACCCAATAAAATTATAATGTTATGAAAGAATTTTTCAAAACAAATCTACACATATAATTTTTCATGTATCGAATCTAAATATTTAAAAAGATATTAATAGCCAAAGTTTCAAAAGTTAAATCGCACGTATCCTAAAACTGACTTGTTTTTTTGAATAGAGGGAGTGTAAATTTGCTCCAAATACAATTTTTATACAAATGCTCTTTAGGGGACATGGCTTAGCTGACCACTTAGCTAGTGTTGTTGGGATTGTTTTTTTTTTTTTTTGCTTATGTCTTATGATTTATGCTACAGTAACTAACTTTCAAACGGAGCGTCTTTTTAATGCGGGGTCTACAAGTCGGTTGCAGTAGACACTGTATAGATTTTAACTATATTGGCCAAAATCACACGTGAGTCTCTCTCTCCGTACTCTCTTGCGAATAGCTAGAGTTCAAAATTTTCATCTATAAGTCACATTCCAAACGAACAACCCATTGTCGTTAGCCGAATTCATCGCCTACACATCTCAATGCTATTGGGTACACCCTTGCATGCTCTTGTAGCACTACATTCATCCAAGTCTAAAGGGTTATGGTTGTACGTGGGACCACACATAACAACACGTACTGTACGACGTTGCTATTCTCTTCGTCTATTTTGTTAATCTAAAGGACCATATGAAAAGATCCAGAGTTTTGTTGTGATAAATCATTACTATTTGAGAGAAGTGGAAATCCTATAAAACTGCAAATTTGTAACATTCAAATTTCCACTGATCAGACCGGCCATCTCCAGTAGTCTACCAGTGGTCAGACCGGCCAGAGCTGATGATCTAACCGGCACAGCAGGGTTCTTCAGTGAAATTTGAGTTTTTGCAAATTTGTGTCGTGTGTATTTTGTTTTGACCTAGGTAAGCGCATATGATTTGCATGATGCATGTTTCAGCTAATGTGAGTCAAGTTGTAAAGAACTTGTGCTCAAAAATTATTTCTTTATCTTTAATGTGCAGGGAGGCTTGGAGCTAATCATGGCCAATGGCGAGGATTAGAGCTACGCTCATGAAAGAGCTGAGGCACAGAATGATTAAGGATTCCGGGTAATATGGCTGAGCTCAAGCATGGCACAAGGAAAGCGGGAAATATTGAAGAAACGTTCAAACGACAGGTTGCACTGTGTGGCTTGGCCGATCCAAGTGAGACGTGGTCCAGTGGAATCGAAATGGGAGATACTTGCCAACATATGGTAAGCCATTGGTGTACCTACACGTAGCAAGAATGATGATTGCTTGTAAAAAAATATGAAGATCAGATCAAGGAATGGTATTTGGTAAGTTAACCAAAATACTAGAAACTATCTTAGATCAAAACTGAAGTGCTTGAGCAGCGTTTGGAAAAATAATTTAGGTCAAAGAGAAGCTGAGAAGATCAAATACTAAGGGCTTAGCATATTCAGCTCATATGCTTTGAAAAGCGTGTGTGAGTGTAGAGTGTGAGTAAAACCCATGTTGTATGAGATTAATGGGTTTTCTCTATTTGTGCTAAGTGGATAGTATCTATTAAAGTTAAATGAGGTTAGTTGTCTTTTCTATTTAATGGATTGAGATAAAGACTTGCTAGTTAACCATCCTAACTTTACTCATTTAAGCCAAGTGTTCTAGAGCTAGGATTTGAGAAGTGTGAGTGTTGTAATGTGTTCTCTTGTCCTCTAGGTGAAGTGGTTGTAAAACATTTATCCTCAAGTAGCAATACATCAACTTTGTTTATCTCTCATAAATTCCTCTTATTTTTATTTATTTACTCTTGATTTGGTTAGTTTTAAACTTCTCTCTCCTTCTTGATCTTGCTGGATACCAAAAATGAGTAAGTAATGGAGATATCTTATGAAAATCAATCCTATCCATCTAAGAATTAGGTTTTGCCAAGTTCTTGAAGTTGCCTAATTTTACTTGGATTTGACTTCATCTTGAGTTTTATTGATTCAAGTGTTGTTGCCTCGAATTCTTGGGAGTTCTTGCTTGTTGTGATATGTGAGAATACATCTAGAGCTATCTTGGTCATCATTTACCCACGAACAAGTCATATTTCTCATTTTTAGTTTTTTCTCGTTTTGATGCAATCATGCTTATTCTTAAGAAAGGTTTGAACTTTACCATAGATTCTTACGATTCTTAGATGGAATATGTTTTTAAGATCTTAAGCAAGGTGTGTGTAAAATTTCATATAATTTGAACTTGAATTTTTGGAGTTACACCAAAAGTTGCATTGACACGGCTGGATTTTTCAGTTCTGAAATAGAGGAGACCGGTCAGACTGCACCCCCTTTGGTCCAACTGCCTGAGGCTGGTCAGACCGTCTTGTTACTGGTGGTCATACTGCCAGGCCCGATCAGACTGCCCCTGGTAGCCGGTTTGACCGTCTGAGAGCTGATTTCTTCGGATTTTGGTTTCTTGAACTGATTGCTTTGGAATTGGACTTCCAATCCTAATCTTCATAGCTCAGTAGCTATTGGAGTGAAATATTGATGAATATTTAGAAAAATTATTGAAAACACCATTTACCCTATTTGTTGCCATACTGACCCTAGGTACTCAAACGCACGTATGCATATTACTTGTGTGACTAGATATCTCCATAAACACAAAGCTATGTGGTGTGGTTTTTGTTGGGCACTTCAGTAATTTACTTCAATTTTCGGTTAAAGAAAATTGGAAAGAAAAAGAAAAATCCGTCGAGCCCACCTGTAAGGAAAGGGAGAGGAAAGGATAATGTCATCGCCCTTGACCTCATCGCACGGGTGTGGATCAGCTGATCCCCTTTCTTCTCCCTTCTCATTTTGACTGGTAAGAGAGAGCGACGGCTTGGCGACTCTGACTTCTTCGAATCTGCTCGCACCATGCGCTTGAGGTGCTCAGGCCGTTGGGCGATGCTGCTTCCTCCTCCCGACCCCCTACTACCTTTCCCCTTTAAATCCAGACCTGCGAGCCAGTGAATGGAGCAGAGGAAATCAAAGGTGAGTCCTGGTGGATCCAAGGTCTGTGAGTAGCGGCTTGATTCACTCCTGATCTGGGACTTGGGGCTGGTTCGAAGTGGTCTCGCCGGGGCTTGCTGCTCTTGATTTTCACTGTTATTGTGGGCAGTCGCTGTCCTTGTGTGCAGCTTGCAGCCGGTTTTGGTTTTCCAAGGGGTTGGCATCTCCTTGTGAGACTTGTGCACGCAACGAGTTCTTACTTCCTGTTGGTCTTGTGCGGCATTACTAGCGCTTCGGCTTTGGGAACTTGGTGTATTCCAAGTCTCTAGAGCTGGGCATTGTATCTCCAGAACTCATCGGTACCATGGCACACAACGATTGGTTTTCTGGGACAACGTCTCTACGATGTGCCTTGCCTAGTCAGTCTTCCCAGTGGCTTTAAGTGCTGTCGCACAATGAGCTTTGCTTTACCTTCTTTACCTCTATTATGCATAAGTTAGTCATGCTGGTGTGATATATGTTTATCATCTCTATATTTGTGATTGTGACTAGCATTGGGAGGACTTTTTGTATGATAGATTGTGGGCTTTGTGATTGCTTGCTGAGGAATTTAGTCGTTTATGAGATTACAGTGGCACTCTAGAAGTATTCTGCTAGTTTGAGTTATCAATTGTTAATTTCTTATTTTGGTTCTGCACTGAATCTTGTTGATCTCATTTATCTCTACTATAGCACATGTAATTACTTGTTTCTGATACTGCTGTAGCTCTGTTGATTACATTCCAGTAGCTATTTTTGGTTCCAGTTAGTGATTTACAAGAGTATTTGAGTCTGTCATTTATTTGAGGTGATGTTAAGATTTTTAAACCATCATAATAGAGATTGTCACATTAATTGATGATATGTAGACTAGAGTTAAGAAGGCCAAGTATTTAGAACTTAAGCAACTCCTCACCTGAGAGCAAAGATATATAAAAGTATATGTGCATCATGCAGATCACAAATGCTCTTTTTTTACAGTTTGACATACTGTCCTAGTTCTGATTAAATGACTTGAATTCATTATCCTTGTTGAGTGATAATTGTTTATACTTCATATCATTTTTATGTTTTTGGATGGTAGTCTTTCTATTCATGCTTAAATTTAGAATTAATTTAAAAAATTTGCAAAAACTACTTAATTTTCAATAGATTTTGCCAAACCTTCATGGTACTAGAGCAGGCTCCATCTTGAGCACACTACCATCTGTCTCTACTGCCACCTATCCGACATTTCTCCTACCTCTACCCATAAGCAACAAATCCCCCATCAACCATTTGCCCAAACTATCAACGAAATATTCCTTTTAGTCTTTCCGAGTTTACTAACTATTTATTGTCTGTGTTTTCTAGTATAATCTTTTCATATTTTAGTTCAATATAGGGCCTGTTCTTTTTAGCTGAAGCTTATGGCTTTTACTGCGGTTTGTAGTTTTTGGGTTGTTAATGCGAGAGATTACAGAGTAATAGAAACTCATGTGCGGTTTTTATCAATACAGTATGTACTATAACTAATTAGTAGATTCTATCTTGAAAAGATATTTTATTTAAAAATTAGCTACTATAAAAAATCGAAAAATAGTTTTTAGTAGTCGAGACGGACAAAGATAAGAACTAAGAACCATTGGGCATGAACCATTTCATGAAGGAATTGAGTGGAAGTTTCTACCGGACCGTGAGAGGATGCACCATCGATCCGCCTCCACTCTCTCTTCCTTTCAGGGACTCTGAAACCGAGGCAGAGATAGACAAAGAGGCGGGGGCATTTCGGGAAGCGGCAGCTTTGGGCAGGAAATCACGAGGACGCCATCGCCCGTCGCCACGCCGGCCGGATGGGACTCCGGGGCGGTGCTAAAAATTTAGCGGTTCGAAGGCGATAAGGGAGGCAGAGGCCAACACGTCAAAGCTCCGCGACCACCTGCTCGGAGCATCGCGCTGGTTGACCTGGCGCGCGGCTAGCGGTCGTTGCCGCCTACTCTCGTCTCGTCTAAAGGACTAGCCTTCTAGGCGCGGCGCCACGTCACACCAGCCACCGTGTGTACCGAAGTAAAAGAGGTGATAATTCGTAAGGAGTTTTATAAAAAAAAATCAAGGGCACATGTGTATTTTCGAAAGAGTTAAAGGTTTTTCCGTAAAAAATTGAGGGCCTGTACGTAAATAAACGGACCTGTACGTAAATAAACGAGGATTGAAGTAAAAGAGGCGATAATTCGTAAGGAGTTTTATAAAAAAATCGAGGGCACATGTGTATTTTCGAAAAAGTTAAAGGTTTTTTCCGTAAAAAATTGAGGGCCTGTACGTAAATAAACGGACCTGTACGTAAATAAACGAGGACCCGTACGCATTTTAGGAAAACGCGGTGTGCTATCCTGCAAAGTGGAGGGGTAAAACAAACTGGCAGGGACCTTTTCGCGAGGAAAAAGGACATTTACGTAATTTTCGGAAAGTACAGGGAAATGACCTCCCCGGCCGTACGAAGATTCGGCGGCCACGCGCCGGCGCGAGCACGCGCAGGGGCGACGTGGCCGCCCTCTCCTACGCGGAATCCCCCCGCTCATGTATACTCACTAGCCTCATAGGCGCGGCGCCACGCCGCGCCAGCCACCGTGTTTACCGAAGTGAAAGATGCGATAATTCGTGAGGAGTTTTTTAAAAAAATTTAAAAAAAATCGAGGGCACATGTGTAATTTCGAAAAAGTCGAACGTCTTTTTCGTAAAAAACCGAGGGCCTGTACGTAATAAACGAGGACCCGTACGTAATTTAGAAACCGCGGGCGCTATCCTGCAAAGTGGAGGGGCTTGAAAAACTGGTAGGGACCTTTTTGCGAGAACTAAGGACCTTTACGTAATTTCGGAAAACACACGGGGACTTTTTCGCAAAATTGCTCCCCCGACCGTACGCAAATTCTGCCGCCACGCGACGGCCAAGGGAGCGCTGGGGGCAACGTGGCCTCACCCTGGGCGTTCGGTACTACCGAACCGATCGGTTCGGTTCCTCGGTACCCATGCAAATTCGGTTCCTGAGAATCTCGGTACCGTTCGGTTCCTGAAAAGACTCGGTACCGAAGAAATTCGGTATCGGTTCTTTCGGTTCGGTTCTAGTATTTACCGAAATTACCGAACAGGGTACAGCAGCATGTAACATCAAGTTCAATAGCCAATTTTGACAGAAATGCAACATGATTTCATATAGAATAAGTACCAAATCATACAGAGAAAAAGCCACAAATACATTGGTTGTGCCTTGGTGGGTTGCTGCTGGGCCAACTTACGTTACGTAGTTAGGTACTTAGGTGGGCTGCTGCTTGTAGTTCGGTATTTTGGTAAACCGAGGCACCGAACCGAATTTCCTCGGTAAATTCGGTTCCTGAGAACCTGGAACCGAACCTGGAACCAAAATTTTCGGTTTCGGTACTTTCGGTTCGGTTCTCGGTAAATTCGGTTCGGTACTCGGTTTTCGGTTTTTCGTGCCCAGGGTTAACGTGGCCGCCCTCCCCTCGCGCGAATCCTTCCGGGTTTAATACAGGTATGATTCCCGATGTACGGTGATCGAAGACGCGTGCACCGTTATTTGTAGGGCTCATATGGGCCCTGTTCCAGACAGCCGTGACGGGTGTCTTTTATCATTTTGTCTTTTGTTTTTATTGAAATAATAATATAGCGACAGTTAGTTTTTTATAAAAATAAAAAATGTCTTTATATCTCACGGATAATAAAAAGGCACATTAAGAAACTAATGTGTTCTAAATAACTTTTCCCTTCTGAAAGGTATTAAACAGAAACTAAAATTTGTTTGTAGCAGAGACATTGCGGTGCTCCGGCTTCAATTTATAGCTGCTACTGAAATTTTAAGTCCTCACTTTGTATTGAGAAATGAGAAGTCTAAGCCTGTTCTTTTGGGCTACGTCTTATGTCTTTCGGCTATATGATTTATTAGCCTTTTGGCTATGGTTGTATTGATAACGGTTTTGGGCTCCAACAGACGAAGCCAGAGCTTTTAAACCGGTTGAAGCAGTCTAACTAAACGAGATGAGATAGTTAATGATTTTGTCAAGCCGATCTTCTGTCCCAAATTCAGTCGGGGTCTGACGGGGATCTAGCATTTCCATGTTAGAGCAACTGCTGCTCTCCCCGAATAGCATCATGCGCTGTGTCAGCAGAAAGCCATGATCCAATTACTCTTCAAATCAAGTTTCTCGTCACTGGTAGATGTTGCCGTTCCCACGTCGCATTGGGAAATGGGAATCTGGGATGGAGGCATGGATCCCAGACTGTTGGCAGCCATGTTCATTGCCCAAAATGAGGGCCACAGAGACTGTTGGCAGCCATGTTCATTGCCCAAAATGAGGGCCATCAGAGATATGTTGGCAGTGTTTGGTTCGAGGGACAGGGACATCCCAGGTAGGATATCCCATCTTGGGGTGGTGTTTGCTTCTGGGACAAGCAGAGTCAAGGACATCCCATTAGGAATATTCCTTGTAAATCCGGGACCAGGCAATCCTCTTTTTTTCATGGGACAGAGTCATCTCACGTGGGATAGAGTCATCCCACCTCTTTGTTTTTTAAGTACTATTTTGTTTAAATTTTTTTTAAAAAAAACTCAAAGGCTTTTGTGTACAAACATATCAACACTAGCCTTCAAAAATTTTTTAAAAAAAACTCAAAGGCCACACATGTCCCACCTTCATCCTTCCATCCAAACAAAGGATGTGACCATTCCATCCCACTTTATCCTTCCAACCAAACAAAAAACAGGGATGACTCTATCTCCCTAACCAAACAAAAAATAGGATCATCCCATCCCAAAACCAGGGACAGGATCATCCCATCCCACCTTCTCTCTAAACCAAACACAATTGGAAAGATCAACCAAAGAAAAAACTGGAAAACGAAGCCGACAAAGGCGCATGCATGGTTCCCTTTCACACCATACATCTACACTCCCTTTTCGTACAACGATCAAAAGCTAGACGCATCTCTTGACTTCCCAGCATGCTTCGATCCATCCATGGCATCTTGTGCTTTTGGATGCATGCTTCTTCTCTCTTGCCATGCACCTACTTGCATCTTCCTCACAGTTTCGTAGCAAACTCCACGAATAACAACGGAATGTTCCAAGACGTACGTAGGTATATATCGGTGACAAATACCACGTATGTTCGTGGAAAATTGCACGAACTTTTGCAGTCAACTGTAAATATATCGTCGTTGCATGAGGGGAGCACACAGTACGACCATTTAACTTTTGAGTTAGAATGGACTTATGGTTGACGTCAATTGCTAGTTAGGTTCAAGTCGGTTTATTTGCAGTAAACGACCTGACTTGGTTCTACGCACCCTAAATTTTCAGGGAAAGTAGTGATACGGGATCGTCCGATCTTCTCAATGTAAAATTAGATACTCGTGAAAGTCTTGATGAGTTGTAGTGATTCTCTAATACCAGTGCAAAGGGCGAACACTCTTTAATCTGCCAAAACACACTCGCATCGATTTCGCCGATCACTAAGCGAAGATCTATCGTGCACCCAATTCCCAGCGAAAAGGCTGAACGATCTTGATCGAAGAAACTCCTTAATTCCCCATAGAAATTCTGCAGCAAAGGAAGAACTCAAGCACGAACAATAGTAGATTGATTTTTATCAAAAGGTGGTCTGCCTCCTAAGGGGCGACGACTGTCTTTTTAAAGGGGTGCGCACCCCCACCACCACCTCCCGTGCAACACACTCGGTCTACGCCCTTACACATGGGCTTTAGGGTTCCCACACGCACACACTAGGCCTAAGGCCTTATTCGGCTTGTTTGGCCCAATCGTTTCCATATTGGGCTGAATTTACGAAACGAAAAATATGATTTCATAAAATTATAAACATTTGCATTTATCTCATATTAGCTACGGGCTGGCTGCAGTAAGCTTGGGCTTGTTTCTCCTTTGGATGTACATGGCTTGTGTGGTTTGTGCCAGTCGAATGGGCCTTCTTCTCCTAAACTTTGGCCGCATGGATCTCCTTTCTTGTGGCCGCATGGCCCTCTTTCCCCTTGGCTTTAACCGGTTGGTCCTTGTCTTCTTGCTCTTCCATTGCTTCAAATCTGAGAACACACAACGTATTTGCATAAGGTAGAATATCATTCTCATCTAAAGTAACAGGACACTCTCTAAGCAACAAAAACACATGTTGTTGGAGTAACTTAGCTCTTACTCTTATCATAGGACCTTTGTCATGCACACTTGGAGTGGAAAGATGAATGTGTAGTAGAGATGTCCTCATCAAACAGTCTACTCTGTATAGCAGAGTACTGTAGTACTAAATTCCCAATGTTACACCAAGAATAAATGGCAAATGCCACATGACATCCACGAACTACACCACCAGAAAGTGACCTCGAGGAATCGATCCCTAGCCCTATCGAATCAAGGCTAAGAGTATAATTGGTTAGTGGGGTGGAAGGTGGATGGGATGATTCCATCCAATTTTTAAAGTTGTCCCTGTGTTTGGTTGGTGGGATGGGATCAAATCATTCCAGACGAACTCATCCACTAAGAGTGAATATTCGGTACAGATGCTGGATGGCGTGGTGCAGCAAAATTCGTTGGATGAGTTCATCCACCGTTCCACTCACTACTACGCATACGCAAGAAAACCCTGCCCTCTCTGCGCCATCCCCAGCCTCGGCAACATCAGTGTCAACTCGCCACGGCCGCCTCATGGCTCCAGCGGCTATCGCATTCGCAATGACCCCACGCTTCCTGTCGCAGTGTGTGGTGCGCGCGATGGCCGGGGATGCCGAGGACGAGTGGGGGAAGGAGCTGGTAGATCAAGGCGGTGTCATGTCGCCAGTGGCGGAGGCGCCGGTGGCGAGCGAGGTGGTAGAGATGAAGGCGAATCTGAAGGAGGCGTTGTACTCTCATCCACCCAATCAAACGCACTCTAAAAAGGAAGAAAATTTTGGTACCTGAAAGAGTATAAATAAATAAACATGATCGTTGGTCATATGCCAAATTAACTCAATTCCTTCGCCGAATTAATGTCCACTTCTAATCAGAAGGGTTTAACTGAAGCATGCAATCCCATGATAATCAGAGCCGATCTTTTCTTTATCTATGTACAGGGTAACAAAGCAAAGCTTCCAAGTCGATTAGTAGCAGTTGTCTAAAGTAAAAGGATATGACTATGGTGCGCCTGGGTGTGCATTAGTATTAACGCACCCTAACACACACCTAGCCCCTGTTAGGAATAGTCCCATATGGATTGTGAGAGAGGAGTAAGCACAACTTATAATTGTGAGGAAGCCCCCACCCATTGGACTAGTCTTTTGGGGGGAGAAGGTCCAATACCACTTATAAGGTTGTTACTCTGTTGCTCCGTGGGCTTAATTGTGTTCAGCCCATTTAGACCTATGGCCCGGAATGTAACAAGTGGTATCAGAGCTCAGGTGCCTAACATCTCCTTGGACCCAATCCATGTGTGAGGGGGAGATTGTTAGGAATAGTCCCACATGAGTTGTGGAGAGAGGAGCAAGCACAACTTATAAGTGTGAGGGAGCCTTCACCCATTGGACTAGTCTTTTGGGGGAAGAAGATCCAATACCATTTATAAAGTTGTTGCTCCGTTGCTCCGTGGGCTTAGTTGTGTTTAGCCCATTTAGACCTGTGGCCCAGAATGTAACAAGTGGTATCAGAGCCCAGGTGCCTAACATCTCCTTAGACCTCATGGTTGCAGAAGTGCCCAATCCATGTGTGAGAGGGAGATTGTTAGGAATAGTCCCATATGGATTGTGGGAGATGAGCAAGCACAACTTATAAGTGTGAGGGAGCCCTCACCCATTGGACTAGTCTTTTGGGGGGAGAAGGCACAATACCATTTATAAGGTTGTTGCTCCGTGGGCTTATTTGTGTTCAGCTCAGTTAAACCTGTGGTCCAAGATGTAACAAGTAGTAGCCCCGATTCACATTTTCCATATGCCAGTTGCCTCCTGTCTTTGGCTAGTTTATTTTTTAAATCCCCTTCGCTAATCACCTGCACCCCATGATTTTTTCGTCGTCTAGCTGGAGCGAGAGCGACTGGTTGCCTGATAGATTTCCATCTGAAAAGAAGGGGCGACAAATTTGTTTTCTTCAGAACAAGTAACTACATGAATTGACCTCCTGACAACAGAAAACTTATCTATTGAAGGTCACAACAAAATCACCAGTAAAAAGAATACAAGATTAAATTCCCATTTCCTCTCTCTCCATATACATAGAGTTTTACCCCCTAATCCTAGGTTCATCTCTACCTATTTGTTCATGAAAACATGTCATCTGCTGACAACGTCCATCTAGCGGATGGTGTATCCATTCTCCTAGTCGTCCAGCACCAGGTAGAGGTGGCGCTTGGCCGTCGACATAATTTGGCTGACCTGCCATGTCGTCGTCGTCCATCTCTATAGATAGGCTGAGACTGGGAGGCATGCACCTGCCGTCTCGTCTGTGCATGAGTCGAGTCGGAACTAAATATTGCAACTCGTGTGCGAAGTGGATTCCAAGAGCGTGGTCCTAATCCGATTCGGGCTCGATCTGGACTGGACTGCGCATCGTTGGTCGGGCCCGCGTGATGGATTTGAGTAGGCCGAGCTTATCAAGTGCTTCATTGCCAAACTCAAGTTGCTAAATCCATCGTAAGGCGAGGTTGAGCGCGGACGGCCGCGAGCGCGCGCTCGATCGTGGTATGCCTATCGCGCCGCACACCCTTCCTGGCGGGCCGTGGCCTCTCACGTTCCATATTAAGATCCTGTTCTTTTATACTGTGATTGATTAATTTTTAACTGCTATTATTAGATCTGACTGGTAGGAGCCGAAGCAAAAAAAAAAACAAGCTAAAAATCGAAAAGAACAGGGACTAATCTAGATGGCCGTCCGAGCGACTCTTCTTACTTAGCGCGGGCCTTCTTCCTTGTGCTGTCCGCGCGGGCCAATCGCGCAACAGCAACTTGCGTGGGGCTGTGATGCTTAGGCCGTCCATGTTAGCAGCTCGGCATTCAATATGTTTTTTTTTATTAAGAGTACCTAGTGAACGGTATACCATTAGAAGTACTTTTAACGGTATAGAAAGGTGCCTCGTCGCCGGCTGCCATCACTGCACCGCCTCGGGCAGCTCCACACGCCTCATCTACCGTCCTCGCGGCCAACGGCACCGTCGCCGCCTTGTCGCGCAACCCCCGATCCCTCCCCGTCGTGCCGCACTGCCTAACTTAACTGTCACAGCTGCCATTGTCACCGCCCTCCTACCCCGCCCATCGCCCTCGTGGCCGCCCACCGCCGAGCCGTCATCTCTCCCCAACCTCCTATGCGGGGGGGGGGGTGAACTTGTAGCGAGGGAGCCGGATTTCCCTCCTCCAACGCCAGATCCAGTGGTGGTGCCCCTCTAGACCGTCGGATCCGGTGGCGGGGAAGAGTGAGGGAATGACAGTGGCAAGGAGGAAGGGAGACGAGAGGGAGCGGGGAGAAATCAATGTTGCGTTGTTGTTGGGAGAGAGAGAGAGGAGAAGGTGGTGAGAGTGAATAGTTGTGCCGTTGGAAATGCATGGAATGGTATAGCGTTTTGTAGATTTTCTCTTTTTTATTTGCAATCTGGAAATTTTAGTGATTGTATCTTTTAAACTGAGCGTTCAATTCATGATCTTTTTGAAACATCAGGTTTCTTGCAACAAGATCTTCAAACACAAGACCCCTTTGTATATATTTAGACTTGGTAAATAATATCATTACATACATAGGTATTGTCAATTGTATAGACATTATAACAAAGTGTGATATAGGATTGTTGTGTTGTAGCGGGTACCGAAAATACAAAGTGTGATATAGGATTTTCGCAGCGTGTTACTAGATTCCTTGTGTCTCCCTCCCAGGGCAACATAAATGGTAAACGACCTACATGATTCCAAAAAAATTAGTCTCGACCATTGCAAACGAAAGAAAGATTACAACAGAGTTATGTATGGAGGAAATGAATTTACCTGTTAATTACTTCTTGCACATGAGTAAAGTCGTGGTTGCTCCTAAGTAGGGAATCAAGGTATGTTACCTTGCTCCACTTTGGTACAATCACAATCAAAATCCAGTGAGACCTAAGCATATGTCTCACCATAGTGATTAATCCTAAATTTATGTTGCATATAAAGTACAAATAAAACTTGTATGTCAACTAGAGAAGCACTTACCCTTGATTGAAGGGTACCATGCTGTACTCCTTGTCACTGTGACCAATCAATCCCCTCGTTTTGTAATCTTAGACGAAGGATGCATTTTCGTTGATGGATTGCTCAGACACCAAATGTGGGTTGAGGAAACCCACCGGTTGTCGCCGTCGCCGGACTTGTTGGATCATATATTTATACATAAGAGTAATGACATTTATCGGTATGACGTGAATGTAGAATTTCATTGTACAGTACACTTACAGTGTCCAACATCATAGAAGTGAGGTGTCGAGTTCGTCGAGGTTGAATAGTAAGAATAAGTTTTCGAATGTCACAACAAAGTAGCCCGAATCATGGAGAACATGCGCCTCTGTGTATCTCACAGTGAATCCACTGCCGGTTTGGCTTCATGTTGGACCTCTGTATGTACCAAGTATGCAATGTATTGCAAACCAGACCAAACAGGGGTAATTGTGACTTAGGGACCAACGACACTCTGAGAATGAACTTCCATGGCTCGAGATGCGTCTTAATTTTCTTCGATTGGGTCTTAGAGCCTCGCTTATGATACATTTTCGGCAGCGTCTTCACGGGAGCCGATGCAACAGGCTTCAGAACCAGAGCCGATGTGACAGATCCAGGGCGATGTCGCTCTAGGGTCACTGGATGTGGAGACCATGGTACGGATGAGTCAAAGGTGATGTCCCTCTTGGGCCACTGGATGAATGTGTGGACGGCATCCCGTAATGTCGTAATCTCTTTGTTGAGGGCTTGTTAAGAAGGACGGTCTTGAAAACATCTCATTTAAATTTGTAATCTAATTTTCATATCTTATTTATGCTATTGATAACATAAACTACTTAAGTTTTTTTCCCTCTTTCGATTATGACGAATTTAAGCCAATCCGGCCATACAGAAGTTGATTTTTATCGTCGTATTTTCCTTTCTTGGAACAGATCGCCTACTTCATGGAACCAAGCCACGACTGCGTAGTCGAGTGCCTGCTAACCTGCAAAGCAAGTTTTAGCTCCTTCTGATGGCTAAAGTTGATCATGTGCAGTCTTCTATCCATCTCATCAGGCCGGCATATGAAGCCTAAATGTTTGCAATTTCATTATCTGATCAGGTTCCCTCCAGTAAATTGCTCCGCATACCTATCCTAGCGGTACGAGGACACACATGCAGATCTGAGCTCCTAGAGCAATACAAAGGCCTAAAAGATGCCTACCTTTTGCACTCTTCAGTTCTGTCCTTTCATCTATCCAGTATGACATGTAACTTGCAATAAAACGGTAGGATGAAGGATGGTAATGTGCTAATAGCCTAATAATATCAGTATAACCATAGTTTTACAGATGTCATTGTTCATGAAGAGAAGAATGGCCTTCTTTGTGTATGTGTAGAAGTTTCAGAGTTTATGTTCTTCGCTATCGAGTTCCCTTTGCTTTCGGCAGTAGATTATGCTTTTCGCTATCGAGTTCCCTTTGCTTTCGGCAATAAGATTTCGACTGGGATGCAGTAAGCATCTGGATAATTCTGGCGTCTGCATCTGTTTGATACACCACCGGTGCCGTTTGTTGTGGTGGAAATTTGCCCCGCCCACGTGGCGCGTCATGCGCCAAAACTTTGCGAAATGCGTGATGTCACGTTACCGCGAACGTCGCAACCTGGTTAGGAATCTGCTGCTGTCCGATAATTCCATGTGGCACCATGTATGGCGACGTTTCTCTCGAAAAAAAGTGCGTACACAATCGCCACGAAAGTAGTAAGTTGAATATATATAATTGTGGTATTGAATACATATGTTTATATGATTTGAGAACCTAGCCGGCATCTCATTGTATGTCACGTGCATGTTCATTTGCAGCTTAATGCTGCAGAAGACTTCATACTAATGATCATCCGGATTTCCTTAAGGTTCGCGGCTAGCGTGCTTTGCATACTGATTTGCTGAGTTTTCAGATGTAGTTTAGTCCCTTAAATTAAGCTAGAAGGCGAGGAGCACTGCCAATTACTGTGAATAACTAGGAACTATGTGTGCTTATTGCACTCGCCATAACCGAGCGAAAAGAATAAAAAATAACGTTGGTACACAAGACGGTTGCTTAACTTGCTTCCGTAACATTACAACACACACGACATATGTATAGACAGATAAGATGTCCAGCAGCAGCAGCGACAACATGGCAGCATCCTGCTTTAGGTAGGTTTTATTACTGCAAAATTGGTCTCCGCATCCTTACCGGTAGCTGCGGTAGACGGGGTTGTACATGCAACCCTCTGCATATTTCTCCAAATCTTTCGGGCGAGGCAGGCGGGTCGCCAAACCTGCAGAGCAAGATTGGCCATTGTCAAAACGCCGCAGGTTTTGCACGGTACCACGAAATATTGTGTACAGGCTGTGTAGGCGAGGTGTCGGAAGAACATACCGAGTTCGTAGGCTTTTGCAGCCACGTTGGCAGCGATGTGCGCGGATATCTTTCTGATGTTCGCGAAGGGCGGGAAGATCGACCCCTTGTCGAAGTTCTCCTGAGTGGCCTGTGCAGCTAGTGCTTCCGCTGTTTAAAGGAATGAAACGTAAATTTAGTTACGACAGAAGTCAGGGGGAAATGCTCGGCGGTTGGCAGTGATGAACAACAGAATGTTTGTATGTTCATCGGTTCACACGCAGAAGGCACTTACAGGCAGCAAGAAGCATGTCCTCATGGACACGGATTGCTCCAGAGATGACGACACCAAGGCCAAATCCAGGGAAAATGTAAGCATTGTTTGCCTGTTGTGAATAGCTCAATCTATTAGGGATGATGAACTTCTCTTTTGACTTAGCAAGTTGTTGCTTTGCCTTGGAAAAGTTTTAAAGACAAGTAATACCTGGCCAGGCACATGAATCTTTCCATTGTGTTCCACAGGGTCAAATGGACTGCCGCTGGCAAACACCGCACGACCCTGCAATGATGGAGATGCATTTGCATAATTTGCACACTACAGTGTAAGCTTGATGCATGTTTGTTTTCTCGTGTTTTAGTGAACCCTTTTTGTGCCAATTCTGTTACATCAACTACAGGAAGATATGTATAGAAGAAAACAAACAAGGAGCATCTTTCATTAGTCATATGTCGCATTTCAAATGGCATAAGATAGCACAGTGACCCAGTAAGTCAAGTAAAATGTTCGACTTAACAAAGATGCAGCTAGGTGTGTATGTGTTGGGAAAGCTCACCTGGGTCCAGTTGTATGCTTCTTCAGCAGTGCATTCAGAGTGTGATGTTGGATTCGACAGCGAGAAAATGATAGGTCTCTGCATTTAGAATTTTTGATATCACAAGTTAGCCAACCATCTTAGCAATACAACAAAATTGCAACTTGAACAACAAAGATGTCCAAATTACCTCATTGAAGGAAGCCATGGCCTCAACCACTTCTTTTGTAAAAGTTCTGCCAACTCCTGAGGTTCCAATCAGCACCGTAGGTTTGATGGACTAGCGAAAGAATAAAGAAACTTTAGTAATATACAATGAAATACGACAAATACAACATTAACAGAACAAATTCAGTGGAGGCGTCAGTTACTAACTGAATTAAAATCTTAAATGTGAATGAACAATGAATACCTGGACAGCATCTAGCAAGGTCGTCAATGGTTCATGCTCATGTGCCCAAGATTTTTTGAATGGCTGAAGGGAGTCTTTTCGGGAGTTAACAATCAACCCCTAAATATATAATATAATAACATTGTGTCAGGCTGTCAGCTGCAGAGGTGAAAATATTGTATTAATAACAATGAAGTTTTCCTTTAGTTCCATACCTTCGAATCCACCAGCCAAACCTTCTTGCGGCACTCTTCAATTGGAGCTTTTGTCTGTAAATTGATCAAAACCAGCAAGTCTTAGCAGTAAGCACGGGATTAAAACTGTCATATGCCACACTGAAATTGTGAAACATTATAGTTACTTACCTGTTTTGAAATCTCAAGAGCAATGAGTTCTGCAATACCAGTTCCAGCCTGCAGTCAAATGCATCATGTGTTTCAGAAAATACATCATCATGTTTCAACAGTTCAGCAAAAATTAAGCTAGAAGTGTTGACTAACCTCACCAGCACCAAGGAACAGATAAGTGTGCTCTGCTAGGGTTCCACCGACCACCTTCAGTGATGCTAATAGACCTGCAAGGACCACAGATGCTGTTCCCTGCAATCCACACATTCCAGATAAGTACAGAAGGCAACAAAACTGAAGGATGGCGATACTGAATAAGGATACCTTCTCAGAAAACGAAATGTTGATGCTGAACAAAACAAGTAGTTCATTTACCTGGATATCATCATTGAAAACAAGATGACTCTTGCTATATTTTGCAAGCAAATCAAATGCATTGTGATTGGCGAAGTCTTCAAACTGGCACAACGAAGATCCAGTCTCACTATTCTTGTGATAACAAGTAAAAACAAAATACAACAAATTATTTACTGGGAGTCTAAACTAACCTGGATGAGAACTTTTTCACCATAGATTTGCTTAACAGCATTCATAAACTCTTCCATGAGCTCATGGTACTCCTGACATACAACACACATACAGATCTTAAGTGTCAGTTACTTTTTCAACACCTTAATTATTCCAAGCAAAGTTTGTAGACGTACATACCTCACCAGTAGCACGCCTTTGCCGGAGCCCAATGTAGAACTCATCATTAAGCAGTTGCTCATTGTTAGTACCAACATCAATCGTAATAGGTAAGCACTGCAAAGTAAAAATTTACAAAATTAAGATGATTTGGTTGTTTTTTATGTTTGCTGGTAGCAAATATACTGGCATCATTAAAGGACTACAACAGATGTGAATGCTTACAGCTGACGGGCGAACTCCTCCAAGGGCAGTGTAGAGAGAAAGTTTTCCGACAGGAATTCCCATTCCCTATAGAAGATCATTCCAACAAATATAAGCAAAGTTCCTCAAGAAAGAAGCTAATTCGACAAACATACCTGACAACCCAAATCTCCAAGCCCCAGAATGCGCTCACCATCAGTAACAACGATAACTTGAATGTTCCTGTTAGGCCAGTTCCTTAGCACCTCAAGGACCTTCCCCCTACAATAAACCTCCAGTCAGTTCCAATCCAATAGTCGGAAAAGAAAAAAGAACATAATTCTTGAGAATTCAAGCAAAGCTGGGAAACGTACTTGTCCTTCAAACTGACATACAGACCCTGTGGGCGTCTAAATATGCTCCCATACTTCTGGCAGGCCTCACCTACAGTTGGTGTATAAACCACAGGGAGCAGCTCCTCCACATTATCAATTAATAGCTTGTAGAAGAGCCTCTCATTTCTTTCCTGAAATCACAAGAGGCGTAGCACGATGTTGCAATCAATAAATCATTTTAATTGCAATGTATTGATTATGTTGGTTGGATTTTATCAGATCTTCAACAATGAGACTACCCGCCTTGCAGAGCTAATCTTCTTACAGCATGAAAAAAATCAATATTTCATAGAAGTAAGTCAGTAACATGATTAATTTGGGCTACCTGAAGGTCCATCATGGCCATGTAGCGCTGCAAAGGGACCTTGTACCGCAGAAGGTTGTGCATGAGCTTCTTTACCTGCAGAAACATAAAGAGAGCTTAGGACAAAAAAAGACCAGATTAATTACAGGTTATAGTAGCTAGTGATGGTTGCCTATACTTGGAGCTCCTGAGACACAACTGCAGGAGGAAGAAGGCCACGCAAGTAGTGTGCATCCCGCTCCTCCTCAGTAAAGGCGAGGCCCTTGTTGTGATGTGGATCCCTCAGAAGGGTGTAACCACTGTTGCACAAGATCGATCGATTTACATCAGCATTTTGTTTCAACATAGCGAACAAAAAAATATTTGGTGCAGTGCACGGAATTATGGCATTTCATTCATGTGAAACAACCTTGAAACCAGATCAACACACTACAACTGCACAGGTTTTTGTTGGTTCTCATGGTCAAATTGGTCCTTGACTTTCTCTGCTAGCTCAGGTTTTTCGTTTGCGTTCAGTTAAGTTACAAATTTATTTGCTATCATTTACCATATGGTTGTCAATTTAGTATCAACTTCCAGTCAAATTTCACTGTCAGGGGTAGTGGAGAAAACAAGACACGGAAATATTGCGGTGGGCCAGGTTAGAATATACTCCGCCCACACGAATGCAAGGAACATACGAAACCAAAACAAAACAACCAATTCATTGCTTTGCTCAACTACTCAAGACCTACTCAAAATCCGTCCGGCAGTAACACAAATCAGATTGTAAAATTCTCCAAGAAAAATACAATAGATATTCTGATGCGGCCATCTCGAATACTCCAACAATACTGGGTAATAACCCATAGGCTAAGGCAAGAAAAAGACAAAATTCAGCCGAACTGAATAGATTACATAATACGGTTCAGGAGAAATTACGCAAACGAACATAAGAAAGGGACCGTTTCCGCTTTGGTGAAAGCCCCACGGCACAGAAATCCAACGAAAAATCACACAAAAGCCATTACGCGATTTGGTTTGATTCGAGTGAAGCAAGCAACAAGACAAACAAAACAGCGAGAACCAACCCCACGCATCCTCACTTCTGGGCACGTCAAAACTATAAAAACGGACTAAAATATTAGCTTAACCAAAGCATCACGCGGGCGAAACCGTATACCTAAACCGGATCAACACACGACTGAACTAAATCAGCAAAAAAAATTAAAATCGCCCCCCAAAAAATGTTCTAGTTCGACGCATCGAAACGTCCGCCCCCCAGATCCAGCCCACCGCGATCCGATCCGACCCGGCCCCGCTCACCTCGCGACGGAGAAGGCCCAGGGCGTGACCGGCTGCTCCTCGGTGGCCCTGTCCTCGCCGTACGCGTCCTCCACCCCGCCGCCGGCCGCCGCCACCTCCTCCTTCTCAGTCTGCGCAGCCGACTCCATTGCCACCGCCTCCACCCTCCTAGGCGCCGCCGCCCGCACCGTCATCGCCGCGGCCCTCCTCCGCACCTCCCTGCAGCTCGTGCAGCCGTTGCCGTTGCAGCTGCCCCCCTGGCCTCCTCCTCCACGCTTCCACTGCAGAGAGAAAAGCACAGGCACAAACACGCTCACTTATATCCCAAAGATGGCCGAGGACTAAACTGCAATTACACAAGTTAAGCGCGGAGCGAGAGGACAAAACAAGCGGTGACTGAGACACCGGAGGCGTCGGAGGAGGGAGCGAGCGCGGGATTTGCGAGAATGCGAGGGGGGCAGGCGCAAAGCGCTTCCGTACCAGGGAGGAGGCGGGGGACGCGGTGGCGGTGCGCGCGGAGAGCATGGCGATCGGGGCTGGTTGGTCGCTTCCCTCTTGGTCCGGAGCTCCTGCGGTAGGAGAGCGCTCGTGGCGAGGGGAGCATGGGAGACGGAGGAGGAGGAAGGGGGTTGGGAGCCTATAAAAAGGGTGTCCTCGCGGTACGCCTTGTATTTTGCGGGTGGCGGCACACGTGGACGGGGCCGCGGCAGAGTATTTTATTCGGCGCGGTGATTTCCGCACGCCGCTTGGGTTTTTACGGGCTGCTTCCCGTTTGTAAACGGGGGTCGGGGGCTATGTGTGGAATCGCCGGTGACTGGTCAGCAACCTACGGGGGTCGAGTCCACGGTTTTTGCGGTAGTAAAGCTTCCACCGTGGGGCTGCTGTTTTGGGTTTAGGGATGGCTTATGTCATATTTTTTTTTAAGTTTATAGTTTTTAACTGTAATTTATAATTTTTAGACTGTTTATGTAAAAGATTACAGAGTAATAGAAACTCATGTATGGTTTTTGCTCATATAAATGAAGTTGGTACAATATGTATTACAATTAACTAGCAGGCCCTATCTTAAAAAGGTACTCCGTTTCAAAGCTAATTACTGTAGAAAAGCCAAAAAGCAGCTTTTAAAAGCTGAAAAGAACAGGCCCTTCTGGGCGTGGCTTTCAGAAACCGCTGAAAATAAATAGTAACTGTTCGAAAAAAATAGTTTTTAGAAAAAGGGAATAGTGGTAGAAAAAATAAAGAAGAGATATGTACACATGACGGAAACAGGAGGAGTGAAGTACGTGATACACCTATAACACCTGTATTAACCCCGGAGCGAGACGGTAGCGAGAGAAATAAAAAATTGCTTCAAAAAACCAAGCCAGATGTTTATATTAGTTTTAGATTTTTTTATTTTTAGAAGTAAAAATTAATACGAATAGATATAATGTTAACCTAACCAGCACCATTCTAGTATTTGCCGATGAATCATGTAGTATTTACTTCACCATTAACAATTTATCGTACGCCGCATACACATGTTCTCTCGTGAGAGATAGTGCGCGTATTGATGTATCGTGATATACATTTTAGTCGTTTTTTTCAAAGTCTATAATTGATCCTCACGTGACATGGGAGGTAGCAATTTACTGAATAAAATTGTGCACCTTAACTTAATTTCTCCGAGCACAAAGGATGAACAGTGCCCTGGTTTTTCTCTAGGAACGCCTTATTTGATGAAATTTTGAAGATATTTTTCCCACGGGGTTAAAGATTTTGAAGAAAAATCAATGCTGAGCTTAGCGGATAACACCAGTTGAATTGAAAAAAAAGGAAGACTATTATTGCAACGAAATCTGATCAAAGGAATAACTCCAAAACTGGTTCCTATAGCCCTGATCAACTCGGCTTCGGCTTCTGGCTTATTTTTCACTATTCATAAGTTTCGTCTTTTTCTGAACTTTTGGCTTTTTGTTGAGCTTTTTTGCTGGTTCTTTTTTTCCGTATGTGTTTGTATTATACGTAATGGGCTAACATATTTTTTATATTTTTAAATTTAATTATGCTAAATAAGCCTCTGTCAGCTACAGTGCTTTTTTCAGTCAGCTACAGTGTTTTCAGCCATGAGCTTTTCAGCCGAACCGATCGCCACCTAGGTCAGTTCATTGCCAACGTAGACTGCATTGAACAGATCTTTATCATATGGTTGGTAGTATTTAATAATTTAGGTGCCTGTAGGCACATTCCTATCAATATTTGTGAGCTAAATCAAGATTGTGGTTGTTATATAATGTTGGATGATTTTATTGCTTAGCTAGCTAGTCCACAATGAACTTGTTGAACAGCGAATTAATTCAGCACAGGTATATCATCTAATCATCGCGTGTTTTCGTGGACTAGCGTATCACACCAACGCCCATCGTAGAATCATTTGTCAATTCAAGCCCGCGTAATAACCGATTTTGTGGTCCTGGCCACTAACCGATTCGATCTGCAATAAAAAATGCTGTTTTTTTCCCTTTCATAAACTAAAACGCACCATTTCTTTTGGTATATACTACGAAACTGGGGAAACATCAGAAGGAAGGTAACTTTAATGAACAGAAGTTTCCCAACACTAGTGACAAACCAAAGGGAGGGGATCTGACTTGGCGGGTTCAATTTAGTTTGGTTTTAGCTTTGATTTATACGGACTACAATAACTATATTTTACACAGTATATTTTTCAAAGTAAGGTTAATAGGAAAATTATAGTAAAAATATATTGAGTTTATCTGTATCATTTAAAATCATTTATGATTATTTTTATATACTATCTTTTATAAATAGATAAAATTTAAAAATTGAAATTATAAATTATAAGTTAGAGTTAAAAAAATTCCACCCTTTGTTTGACTGCAACGCCCCGGATAGCTTCTGTTTAGGACGGTAAAAAAACGCGACGTAAGCGCGTGAAAGTGTGCGCGTTCGCTCGCGCGCCGCGGCGAGCAGCCACCTGCGCGCACGCCTGTCTGTACCTTGACGCCGGACCCCAGGTCGGTCGGCACAGCGTGCCGACAACTAGCGTACAGGGAACCTGGGCCCCACCTATAGTGGTCCCCGCATGTCAGACAGGACGGCTTGACGGGCGAGAGTAGAGCAACGGCCGAGCTGGAGACAGGAGTTGAGACCTGCCCTGGGTGCGCCTTGCCCGTCCATGGGAAAATTTATTTATTTATCACTCTTACAACTCAGGCGGCAATAGATTTGTCACCTGAGTTTATTGTTAGTGACTCAGACGATCTTATATGTAAGTGACAGAGTTTCGATGCCAATTTTAAGGGCGGTAAAAAGTTGAATCTCCCCCGTGCATGTGACCTCCACCAGGATGCTGGACCTAGGTGTCAGCCGTTGTGCGTTGCTTCCTTCGCTGCTGCTTGGTAGCTGCGCGCCGCCGCGTTTGCTTTCGCAGGCAGCACTGTCAAATAGATCGGTGGTGGTACCAATGTACAATACCAGTGGGCGTACTTATATGAGTGCTACATTTGCAAACCCGGGTGCGTACGAGTTACCGAATCCTGAAAGTTAATTGAGTTGAATCCGTCGGGTAGAACAACCCACTTATGACTTATGATTTTTTTTAAATAAATAAAATAATTTTTTTGTTATTTTTTCAAAACGATTTATTAGATTAGCTATTTAAAAATGGTTTATTAGGATAATTTTTTGAAATAGTTTGTCGACTTATTAGTATTTGATTTATTCGTAAAAATATTCGTGTCACGATCAAAAGTCGTTAGTCATAGCTATAAATTATTAAGTCACATAAAGAAAAAATTCACCCTAGTTCGTAAGTCTACGGACTAAACTTACTGGTGGCATGAGGTAGACCTGAGTGGGTTTTTTGGACTGATGGCTTAAATATTTGAATTCTAGCTGTTTGTGAGAGGTAATACGCATAGAAAAATAGTCACATATGATTTTGGTCAATACAGTTAAACCTAGTATACTTTTTACTATAATCCTTTTGTTAAAAATATACTATTTAAAAGATATTTAATATAGATAATATAAGTATAAGCTGATTAAAAAATGGAAACGAACTTAGTCCGGGAGAAATTTTCCGGATTGCTGCGTAGAAATAGTGTCAATGGAGTAATACTCCCCTTCTTATACCCGGGGGAATGCCGCGCCCTCCGCTCGGCCACGTCGCCCGCGCCCGCGCTCCGGCCGGCGCGTGGCGCGGGGATTCCCGTACGGCCGGGGGAGGGAGATTCCTCCTGTTTTCCGAAAATTACGTAAAGCTCATTTTTCTTTGCGAACAGGTCCTTTTTCTCGCGAAAAGGTTCCTGGCGGCTTTTTTGCGGCGAATTTTTCTGAAAACCCCCTCCAATTTGCAGGATGGCGCCCTGCTGTTTTCTAAATTGCGTACGGGTCCTCATTTCATTACATACGGGTCCTCAATTTTTACGAAAAAAACTCTTTAACTTTTTCGAAAATACGCATGTGCCCTCAATTTTTTTAAAAAAACTCCTCACAAATTATCGTCTCTTTTACTTCGGTGCACACGGTGGCTGGCGCGGCCACGCCTATGCTGCTAGTATCATCCAATAATGAAACGAGTTCACGTGGCGCACATGAAGTCCGCAGACACAACCGCTGAGCTGGCATCAAATAAAACGGGTGGCCGTGCTATCGAGAATTACTCGTACTACTGTCTAGTCGCCACCCGCGCGCCCCCACGGGAACCACACAAAAAATCAGTGGCTGTGGTGGTGCGCGGTAGTAGTACACAAGCAAACGTGCCATGCCCCATGCGTGTACGTGCTCCGTTTTCATTAGCGTCCCGTACACAGCATGTCGATTCCGTCTGACGTGGTCGGTCCCATGGGCCGGTCACCGGTGGGTCGTGTCCCATGGCCACCATGGATCGCGACCTGCACCTGTTCCCTGGCCGTAAGGGCGGGATCAGTCCAAGGCCCGCTCGTTTCGACTTGTATTTCTGATTTTTAGTTTATTTTTTACTATTTAATAATTTTGGTTTTTCTGGTTTTTTTAGTTTTTCAGCTTTTTTGACTCTTCTATTTTTCTGTATTCATTTGTACTGTCCGTAACGGGCTAACTTATTTTTTTTCAATTTTTAAATTTTTTTAAATTTAATTACGCCACATAAGTCACCATCAATTATAGTGTTTTTTCAGTCAGTTATAGTGATTTTCAGCCAAAAGTCACTCAAAATAAACCCTTTTGAGCATGGCCTTGAGTCCAAACCTCGGGCTGGACCAGCTGTTTTTACGTCAACTTTTGAATTAACTCTGTGTTTTTATAATTTTTTATAAATTTTACATTGACTTTAGTTGCTAGGCCTAGGGCTACAGTTCAAATAGCCCGAGGCCTGATTCCACCACTGCCGGGCCGTTTGGTGCTGTGTTGGGGACAGTGCGCCAGTAATTACTGCCACCACCATGAAAATCGAAAGGAAAGGCACACATAAAAGAAAAACCATTGTCCAGCGCCTGTACTGTTTCAAAAATACTATTTCAATAAATATTTTTTAAAAAATTATTTTATTTATCTATTTAAAAAAACTATAAATCATAAGCCGAATGTGGCTGAGCCGGTAGAAACACGACCTGCCGCATGGTTGAAAGATGCGTGTTTTCTCCGGTCTCGTCGAGAAATCTCCAATGTGCGGTTTGATGGGAGGAGTTTCGATCACCTGGGCACTGTCAAGAGGTTCAAGTGACGAGCTATGGAACGGTGCAGGCTGAAGTTGATTGCAGAACAGGTACAACAGATGCATCATGAACTTGGATGTCCAAATTTGTCCCAAGGCGAAATCGATCTAGGAGGCGACGAGGGCCACGAAAATCCCATTGGTGGGGTCGTAGGGACCTCGCAGGGATATCCTTTTCTCGCGCGTCGAAATTCCTGCATATAGAACTAACAAAAATTGCCACGAATATGTCTTTGGATTTTGCCCTGATCGGTTCGGTTTGAGCTTCTGGCTTCTGGTTTATTTTTCACTATTTATAAATTTCGTCTTTTTCTGAACTTTTGGTTTTTTTGTTGAGCTTTTTTGCCGGTTCTTTTTTCCCGTATTCGTTTGTATTATACATATTGGGCTAACATATTTTTTTATATTTTTAAATTTTTTTAAATTTAATTATGCTAAATAAGTCTCTGTCAGCTACAGTGTTTTTTTCAGCCAGCTACAGTGTTTTCAGCCATAAGCCATGAGCTTTTAAGCCCAACTGATCACCACCTTGGTTTAAGACGGAACAAATTGTATCGTGCCAACCAAGGACCTGAAAGCCATCGATCGTTCGCTTGTTTCTGCACAGAGCTATGATCCTGTTCTTTTCAGCTATTAAAAAGCTTCTTTTCAGTTTTTTACAGTAATTAGTTTTTAAACGGAGTATTTTTTTAAATAGGATCTACTAGTTAATTATAGTACATACTGTACCGACTTCATTTATATCTACAAAAACTGCACGTGATTTTCTGTTACTTTGTAATCTCTCGCACGAACAGTCCAAAAACCACAAGTCACAGTCCAAAGCTATAAGCCGCAGCCAAAAAAACAGGCCCGTACAAATGGTTACGAATCATGAAGCACACACTAGTATTATTTGTGTTAATTAATCATTAGGTTGCACATGTACGTGCATATCAGTTGTTTCCATGTGTTTCAAGAGTTTGGGGGAAAACATTGGTTTTCTTAATTCTCACGCACCACACCTTACGTGAGGACCGGATTTTTAAATCTGAACCCTCTGTGTATTATTGCACTAGTCTTAGATCAAAACTAGTGCACATAGTCTAACAATGATGACTACATAATCAACAACGCTTTAATATAATAATAAAGAGTACACGCCTTATGGCCACTTTAATACAACTGAAGTTACAAGATCTCTTAAACTTACAAAACACAGCGGAAACAGAAATAAACTTTGACGATGACCCATCAATACGCCACATGCAATTGACTTGGGAAGCGCAACCTAGTACTCTGGGAAGCCTTCGTCGGATCCACACGCGAATTAGTCGTAATCTCCTTCTTAACCTTCATAATCCTCTGAGATTTATTTTGAATGTAGCATGTAAGTACATAAAGTACTCCACAAGTCTTGGGAAAAATGTAGTAGATGCAGAGCTTAACAAAGAAAAGATAATATGGTTCTTTCGCACAAAGTAGTATTTTATTTCAAATGCCAATAAATATTTTCGAAAGCATCAATTTAACAAAGTAATTGCAATAACTGAAACTAGTATAATTCTTCTAGTAAAGGTTCCAACCATCAATACTAGCAGACAGGTTTTAACCGCCAAGATTCAAGATTACGAGTTTCATCCACCTGAACTGGGTCCATCTGTCAGGACACTCTCCCAAGAATTCCATCCACACCTGAGTTCCTAAACTTTTACATTTGTAATTAAAACCAAACATCTACCATGTGAAAGCGCACCTTGCTCGTTCTTAACCGTGGGCACGACTATTTGAATAGTTTTACACTCTGCATAGCTTATACTGCTTTACCTACAAGACATGATCATCTTCCTTGGGTGTACGGCGGAGAGATCATGACAAGGCCTTTACAAAGCTCTGTTTTGACTCAGTTCTGCTCGCTAAGGTTTCACCTCCATCCAGCCCCCTCTTGCGTCTAGTGTGAATGTCTATCCCAAACACACTTTAACCCCAAACAGAACTAAATTAAAACATTACTAATTAATTAGCCAGGTCCATCCCATACTGGATATGTGGTTGTAAAAAAGTTCTCAATTTGGACAATCACAAGCGTTGGTCCTTAATTGACTCAGGCGGCACATTCATAATACAAGTTCTCGTGCTAAATTCGCAGCAACCCAATTTTACCATCCGCCCAAGTCTAAAACCAATATTCACCATTTTATTTTATTTGATAAACCAATGGCAACACCTATTGCCAAACATTTGATAAAAACAGTTGCTTAAGGATTTCATAATAGTGTTTCCACCCATAGGGTTATAATGACCAAATAGCTTGTCTAAACAGTTACTACCATTCCAAAGTTATCAAATATCATTATAATCTCAATACTGAGACAAGAAAAGCCTAGGGTGACAAAGGTACATGATTGTAAATGTCAAATAAGAGCATAACAATTATCACTTTAACTATTATCCTTAAAACAGAAGTTAACATTTTATGTAACATGTAAATGTCAAATAAGAGCATAACAATTATCACTTTAACTATTATCCTAAAACAGAAGTTATCATTTTACGTAACATAGTAATGTATTTAAATTTGAAATAATAAAAGGATTTTAGAAATATAGGTACAAGATGATCGAAGGAGACTTGTCTTCTTGCACGTTGTCTGGACCTTTCGGTTGCGGATTAGAAAACTCTTCTGTGACATCAAGTTCTACACGTCAAAATGAGAACCCCAAATAAATAAATAAATAAACAAAAACAAAGTCACAAAAATAAAAAATATATATACTGGAAGGAGATTTATGATTTTATATGAATTTGGAATTTTGAATGGGTACAAACGGAGTTAAGGTGAAGAAAAACGGTTTCCGGAAGTGTTTGCCGTAGTCGGAGGGGTCGGATTTTCAGAGAGTGGTTGGGAAGCTACCGAGTGGTGAAAGGCTATGGTGGTGGTAGGTAGTCAAGTTTAAATGTGGTCGAATGGCTTTGCGTGGTCTTTGCCACCGAGTGGTTGAAAAACTTAATAGCTAGTCAGAAGTCTAGAGAAGGGGTGGTAATGGTCAAAAGCGGCGGCGGTCGAAGGCTTAGAGTGACAACAGTCGAAAGCATAGAACGAGAAGCGACCGCGGTCGCAACAGCGAGCGGTCAGAGGTGACTGTAGTCGAAAATGACTACGACCGAAATGATCAGAGGGTCTAGAGAGGTCGGAGAGATCGAACGGTCTGGAGTAGTTGAAGGAATGGGATGGTGCGGAGTGGTCGAAAGAATTGATCAGTTTGGAGCGGTCCAAAGAATTTGTCGAAGTGGGCGTAGCTGACGAGTATGTTGTAACCGTTTAGGGCGATCGTAACACTGATCGGCCAGGAGTGGTCGAAGACTATAAGGTGGTCGAAAACGAGAGTGGTCGAAGGATATAACATGGTTGAAAGGAACATCGAGAGTGGTCGTAACCGACCAGAGTAGTCGAAGGCTACAAAGTGGTTGAAACTCTGTAGTGATTGGAAACAAGAGGGGTCAGAAAGAGCAGTAGTCGAAGCTACAGTGGTCGAAAGCTATAGTTCTTGGAAGTTAAAGAATGGTCAGAACATAGGAGTAATCATTTTCAATAGGCAAGGGGGTTCACCGGAGATAGCTAGACAGTGGCCGGTGATGGTGGAATACGGCGACGACAGAGTGCTCGGTGAGGGAAGGGCTCCAGGGGCGGTCTTGGACGGTGAAGCGGTCGGCGACTATGCGAGCGGCGGCCATGGGTGGCTCACGTGGCCAACGGTGCACGTGCATGGAATGCGGAGGACTAAGGTGAGCACAAGCACGACTTCGGCATGTGGAACACGTCCTGTGCTCAGCTTGGCCGGAGAGCAACTAAGGAAGGCTGGTGAGGCGTGAGGTGGTAGCTAGGAATGACATGGTTCATGGTGGCGAATCTCTATAGTGACTTATTGAACAAACCAAAG
This sequence comes from Dendrocalamus latiflorus, assembly GCA_017311315.1. Taxonomy (NCBI): domain Eukaryota; kingdom Viridiplantae; phylum Streptophyta; class Magnoliopsida; order Poales; family Poaceae; genus Dendrocalamus; species Dendrocalamus latiflorus. The sequence goes on along the minus strand of CM029663.1, from coordinate 59,594,703 downwards.
AATGGAATACGTAGAAGAGGTGGAGGTGATGGTGCAGTACCAATGAATTGAAGAATGGTTCACCGGAGGTGACGATTCGACGACGGAAGTTGAAAATGGCTGGCAACGAAGAACATTCGATTCCCGATGATTGGCTGCGAGAAAAATTAAATAAAAATGGTGGATAAGTTGCTTGGATGCTAAGACAGTAGATGACGTGAGCAAAAGATGAAAACATTCACCGGAGGCGAACATGGCGCGGTGGAGGGAGGAGGCCGACGCATGGGAAGACTTGGACGATGCACGGGAGGTTCTGAGGTTTGGGGAGGGAATGAAGAGTTAGAACGCTGTCCCAAATCTTTGTTTTATAGGGCAAGAAAGAGAGAAATGGATTTGAAACAACCGAAATAAAGCAATGTCGGTTTCTTGATTTAAAAGCTTTGGAAACTGAAAACGGATGATTAAATGGCTAAGAAACGGATATGAATTGATTGATTGAGTCATAAGGATGGTTTTTTGGTTTCAGAAACTGATGGATAAAATGGCAATGAAAGCACTAATAGAATGTGGTAACGGAAGCATTGACTCCGGCGATGAATGCGCGTTGTTGATGGGCTCGTATTGCTTCAGACTGATTTGAATTCGTACGCTTGAGTGGAAAGATATGGCAAAAAGAATGGAGACTGTCTTTTGTGTTGGTTTTCTGTTCGAACGAATACAGATAGAGGTTGAAGTGCACTGTAACATAAATAGTACAAGAGAGGAGAGAGAAAGAAAGAAAAGAGAGGAAAAGAAAAGAAAAGAATAGGTCAAGAAAAATTAGATTGGATCTAGAAAAATTAGAACGAACATTTTTCTGGAGATTTAAAGATTTGAATTTGAATTTTGGAATTTGGTATTTGGATTGGGATTTTTGAGATTTTCTTTCAGTATTACACAAGTAATTCAAATAATATCCAAATAATTTTAAATAATTAATTTAAAATAATTTTTTAAAAAATAAAATTTTAAGGTGCCACACCTGCGAACAAAATGAAACACGACTTCACAGGCACCTCGATTCGCTGGATTGCTGAGTGCGTACTGACTTGACTGAGGCTTTTATTCAGCAGTCAGCGCCATGTGTTCCGAGGGGCGAATAGTAGTGCGCTATGGGCCTGTTCTTTTTGGCTGCAGCTTGTGGCTTTTGGCTGCGACTTTTGGCTTTTGGGCTGTTTGTATGAAAGATTACAGAGTAACAGAAACTCACGTGCGGTTTTTTCCAATATAAATGAAGTCAGTAAAGTATGTACTACTATTAACTAGTAGACCCTATCTTAAAAAAATACTCCGTTTAAAAGCTAGTTACTGTAGAAAAGCCGAAAAGCAGCTTTTAGAAGCTGAAAAGAACAGGGCCTCGCAGGCCATATAATTCAAAGCCTGGCCTAATGTAAAATTCAAATGTATGTTAATAAAAAAATTTATTCGCAGTTGGCTATTCCCTTTTTGCTTCCAAAATATGTATATATGTATATATTCTAAAAAATGGAAAAGTAATTTAAGGTGAAGACCTTGTTCCATTTCCAAAGAAGAATTTCAAAATAACCTCTTAAAATCTAGGATCTGAATTTATCTGCAAATTAGCAAATTTCAGAGGAGGAAATTTTTATTTTGTTTAACCCTTTAAAAGAGGGAAGGGAGAAAATGGAATATTTGTATAAGAAGACTCCTTCAAATCCTGGCCACCCATCCTCTTCTTCACTCCATCACCGCCGCCCATTTCTTCTTCTTCCTGGCAGCAGCACCCTTCCATTCTTCCTCCGTTCACACTGCGAGCGCCTCCCCCTTCCTCTGATTTTGTCGCCGCTCGCCATCCTCCCTCAACCACCCGCAGCGGCCATTGATGGCGGTGTCAGACCTTGTCTTCAGCGTCGCCCTCGTCTTCAGCGCTCAGCCGCAACATCACCTCCCGCGCCCCCCCCCCGGCAACGCTGACCATGCACGCCTCTCGCCAGCCCCCACCCATGTGCTGCGCCGCCGTGGTACGCCCCGGTCACACCAATCCCGTCGGCGTCACTCACCCGGCTGCCCCTGCGCCACGCTCCCTCTGCAAAGCGGAGCTTCCCACACTCACTCACGCCATGACGCGCTCCGGGAGCTGCGCCCGCACTGTGGCCATAAGGCGACGACGCCACCGCCTGCTCGCGCCACGCCGCTATGCCCCCCGGCTCTATAAAGGTCACCGGCGCCTCACCTTCAATCCCCGCCGCGGCTCAATACTTCACCGCCTCCCCTGCCGTTGGTGCGCCGTCGAAATATCTCGCCGCCGGTACGACTCGGTGGAAATTGGAACCCTCTTGACCCGCCGTTGAGTTCGCCCCCACCTTCTCCCCTTCTTGCCCTAGCTAATTGCTCTCTCTTGCCCCGCAGGTCGCCGACGACGCGTTTCATCACCACTGCTGGCGTTGGGTCTCCCCGGTGAACCGCGAAGCCCCGGGCCGATTCCTTGCGTGTGAAGTGTCAGCAGGACCCCGGGAACCCGCCCCTCACCTCGCCGGACCCCGCCTCCCTCCCAGGCGAGCCGCCACCGTGGTCTTCCTCGCCGCCAAGCCCCTCCCCGCCGCCAGCCTGCTCGGCTCCACCCCGGTAGCCGCTCAAGCTGCAGGTGAGCTCCATGACGCCCCGAGATGCTCTCGTGCCGAGCAATCGAGCCCCAATGGCCCGAGCCGCCGGCGCCCTCCTCCCCTGTCTCCGCCGCCGCCCTCCGCCCGGCCAAGTCCGGCCGATCCCGACCAATTCCTCCCTCCCCGAGGCGCGCGCCGGTTCGGGCAGCCCGTTTTGGCCGGCGCCGCCTCCCCTCCATGCCCCCTCCGCCGCTGGCCGGCTCCGCCCCCCTCGCGGTCGGGACGAACCAGAGCAGAAGGGAGCTAAGCTCTAACTTAGCTCATTAATTGCCGCCCAAATCCACCGTTTAGTTTGTCCTAAGCCGACGATTAAAGGGGCATTAATGCTGCTGTTACAGGCCCACGTGTCGGCTGCGGTGCGGCAACGTTCGCCCGAGCACCACTTATTTCCTCTCGGGCCCCACCAGTCAGAGATATACCTTCCCTCCCTTTTTCCTATTTTTCGGATTTTTCCAGAAATTTAAAACTTTGAAATGCCATAACTTCCTAACCCTAACTCCAAATTTAATGAAACCAATTTCTAAATTTCTCTAAAATCAATATCTATTTGATGGTTCTATTTTGGTTCAGTTTTGAGTTAATTTGAAGTTGATTTTATTTTTATTTGGTATTTATTTGCTTCCGTTCTCGTTTGTGTTGTTTTTCCGGTTCGATCTCCCGAGTAGAGTTCGAAGACGCGAACGAGCCCCCACCTGAAGCAGCACAAGACCCCCGAGCTTTCGATCCAGGCGAGTCAATACTTTGATCATTTTGCGCCTATATTTTATGTGAAACTATGTTCATTTAAATTATGAAAACATGCATGCTTTACTTTACACACAGGTGTATGCCACTCTTAAGGTAGCTAACAACCATATGTCTACCCAATATTAAGATACCCCACCAGTAACATTTGAACTCACGTGATCCTTATCGCCCTAGAGATAAAATATAACTATGATAGTTATAAGTCATATTACTGCCATGCTGGTCATGTCAAGTCCAGGGCACTAGTGGCCCTCATAAACATTCTTTACTCATGGAAAACTAGTTTTGGGACAGTCATGGGATGTACGTGGCTGAATATTTATATTAAATTGCGATATGCTTCTCAAAACCCTAAAAATATGCTAAACCTGTCTGGGCGGGTGGTAAGAGTGGTTGGTGCGGAAGTAGCATGAGAACTCGTGGTTTGTGGTAAGAACCGTCTGGACAGATTAAGGATTGAATCTTGTGATGACCTCTCGGTGTAAAACAGTACAACCACAAGTCTATAATGGGTACGACCTAGCTGATTAACTTGCAAGGGTTTAGTTCGGATATCACCAGTGGTAAGTGGGTGCCAGGGTGTACTGGTTACTCACAGTGAGCCACAGGGATTTACTGTACTCGCACGGCGCCAGAGGGGGCTTCTGACTGTGGTGGATGTAACCCTTCAGCGGTGAAACCTCAGCGGGTGGTGTCTGGCTAGATCGGAATAAGGTAAAGGCTTTGTGATAAATTATCTGGGTCTCATGCCTAAGGAAGCATGTTGGCTATTAGGATAATTCATCTCTTGTGGTGAAAGTGTACAACCTCTGCAGAGTGTAAAACTGTTCGAATAGTCGTGCCCACGGTCAAGGGCGGACATGGGAACTTACTCGAGTTAGTTCTATTTCAAAACTTTTGAGGTTGGGAATAAGAAAACTGTTAGGCGGATGTAACCTGACTTTGATAATTTTCCCTGGAAGGATGTACTCCAGTGTTGGTATTAAGGTGGAAGTAACCTGCTACTCAAAATTAAGCATTGGTGGATGGAACCTACCCCGTTATAATTACTGCACAATTTCAACCTCCTTAAAGCATGTTTTTGTAAATGCTAAGTCATAGGAATTTTAAATATGATTATTCCAAAAGCCGCTTTAAGCAAATAAAAGAACCCGAGCCATCCTTGTTTAGCCTTGCATCTATAATTATATGCATTCTGTGTGTTGGCTCGCGGAGCACGGTTTTTTGTGCTCATTCTCGCTCTTAACCCCCTTTAAGAAGCTGTGAATCAAGAGCACTATGTCTACCACGAGGATCAGGACGCTGAAGGCAATGAAGATGGTGAATATTAGAATAGGCTTCGGTAATCTTGCCTCTCGCCTCAGCCCAGCTGACCAGGCTAGTTTTGGTAGGTGCATCCGTTATTAGTCAGGTCCCTGATTAATAGCGGTAGTACTCAGGTTGACCCAGCCGCTTGCCTGTGGTGAGTTGTGCCCCTACGCTTATGTACGTTTCCGCTTCCGCTCTTTATGTGATGTAAGACATTTGGCCTGACGGCCCTATTGTAACCTGGACCCGACGCGGTCTATTTGAACTCTGGTATTGTAATGTATGGTTTTGTCGTGTATGAAATGATGCAGCATTGTATCTGTGAGCATTATCTACTGATTCAGGGAATAATGCAGTGTTATCACAGAGGATTCCAGATAGTAAACTTGGGGTCCTACATGCATGCACCTTGCAGTAGTAGCAGTAGTATCTTTCCTATTATAAAAATGTAAGTTGATAGTTGGTCTATTTTCTCTTCTTTCTTCTTACTCATCCGATTTGATCTGGACCATTCGTCTCTCTCCTCCTCCTCTCTCAGGATACAACCGTCCACCCCTCCACTTTTTCCATCTCCTCGCGTATTCTGGCCACCCTTCTCTCTCTCTCCAATGTTTGATATGTGGAGTTGGCCAAACAGTAAATTCTGTCTCATTATGTTTATGACTTCGTTGTAACGCATAAGTCTCTAACTAGTAATTCTATAGACATATGAAGAGCACAAGGTCACTTGCGTTAGTTATGTCGAGACTTGATGAAACCATGAAGCCATGATCCTGTGGACGAGGCACGAAGATGACTAGCACACGGGAGAGATGACGAGCAGATGCAAGTCAAGCAGAGGGGTTTTATTTTATCGTGCTGTGGGAACGAGTTGAAAACTTGAATCGCGGCATCGGTTGTTACGGTCAGAAAAAGCTTGAGATCGCCGAGTCAAAATTTATAGCCGGACCGGGTAAAACCCAACGGCCCAGCACTATCCAAGTAGGCCCATTTTTTCCAGATAGGCAAGAATTAGTTTTCTTCAATCCCGGCCTGTATTTGTGAAGTGTATTCTAGTGTAAAGGGTCTGTTTGGTAACTGCTGCGACTTATAGCTTTTGATTGAATTTTGGCTGTTTACGGTATAGATTACGGATAGACAGATATTTACTTGTGATTTTGGCTGGTACGGATGTTGGGCTTTTAACGTGTAGATCGTTTAACTTGTAGACCCCGTCTTGAGAAAATACTCCGTTTAAAAGTTAGGTACTGTAGTAAAAGTTAAAAGCCGTCAGTTTCGGAGGAAAAAAAAACAGGTCCAAAAAAACCTCTTATCTTTGATTTTGGGACTGGGCTGAGTCCAGTGGACGTTTTTGATCTGGGTTTCGTCTGTGCTCGTTACAAAAAAAAAAAAGAAGTTTTCCAGGAACTACTACTTAGCTTAGCTGCCACACACACCTCGCGAAGATTCCTTTGGATTTTGTTTCAACTGAAAAGTTCTAGATCTCATTGAAACCTTTCATTTGAAACAAAATCCAAATTCCAAATTCCAAAGGAAGACCAAAAGAAAATGCAAAAACAGAAACCAAAAACTTGAGACGCAGGTTTAGGTCCAAAGATAGCCGATTTTCGGGATCTTGGAGGGCGTGGGCGCAAGTTGGTCATTTTCTTTGGATCGGGCTCATCGTCAGCTTTCCAACGAGTACAAGAACGTCAAAAATGGACATCGTATGCAAAAGTTATGCCCGTTTTACTGAAGGTGTGTCGGAAACGGACTCAAATTCGTTTCGGCCTCGATTGAAACTGCTATAACTTTTGATCCCGTAGCCGAAATTGCTCAAATTTTTTTCTGAAGGCTTTTGGATGTATGAAGAATAGCCCCACCAATTTTCACTATTTTTGACGAAGGTTTGATACCTTTAGCTCAACCGTTGGGCGACTGCATTAAAGTCGCTCAATGGGAGGGCGACTGGATGCAGTCGCCAAATGATTGAGCGACAGGAACAGAATCGCCTTCTGGTTGGGCGATAGGCTCCAGTCGCCCTCCTATTGGGCGACTTGAGCCTATTTTTGTAAAAAAAATTCTCGCAGGTATATTTCTGTAATTTCGAATAAAAATAGATTATCCGTACAAAAAATTCAATCAAACGACGAGTCCCACATGCATTCCAACCTTCTTCGCACCCTGTTACAGAACCCGTCCACGTTCATCCGAACGAAGGATCATCCCAAATTCCCAACGAATCCGGACATGCCCTGAAGCCTTATCACCACTTCTCCCTCACTCACCTCGCACCACACCACCGAAGGAAACCAAACCCTGATGGTGCATGCGCGGAGCTTCTTCGAGGACGCGCGCCTCCCGCAGCAGCGGGCCGTCGAGGGCGTTGCCTTCCCCGCGGTGCTCGTCCCGAGCCGCCCGCCCCGGGAAGACCTCGACGAGTTCCCGGTGGCCGTGCGGTCGGAGAGGGCGTCCCGGCTGGAGCCGTTGGTGCGGGCGGCCGGGGCGGTGCTGCTGAGGGGGTTCCCGGCGCGGACGGCGGCGGACTTCGACCGCGCCGTGGAGGCGTTCGGGTACGAGGAGCTGCCGTACGTCGGCGGCGCGGCGCCGCGGACCAACGTGGTGGGGCGGGTCTTCACCGCCAACGAGTCGCCGCCCGACCAGAAGATCCCCTTCCACCATGAGATGGCGCAGGTCAGCGGCCCAAGAGGGCCATTAACCCAGCTCCATCATTGGAACTCTTCTTCTTCCTTTTTCCTGCACAAGCAGTAGAACAACTGGATTCAAGTAGCACACAAAATCAAAATGGAAAAGTCTATGTACTAATCCTAGGACATCCGAATGTGAAATTTTGAGTTAAGCTAATACTATCTTTTGTCAATGTTATAGGGTTGATAGTTTTAGCAGTCGTTTTCCCCCCCAGGCCATAGTTGGTATTTAATTGCACATAATGAAATTTTAGAATAATTTAAGTACTGAGATGTAGAAACAAGGTGCAATTTAAGAAAGCTCTCCAGTATTACTTTTCTGTCCTGTTTAGGATCAAATGTTATCGGTACAAGTACAAACTTCAGTTTTTTTTATAAGAGAGCTCATTCGGAACTTGGAGTTTCGTGATCCGAACTTACCTTACATATACTTTCCTTAGGTTCCAACATTTCCATCGAAATTGTTCTTCTTCTGTGAAGTGGAACCGAAGAGTGGTGGGGAGACACCGATAGTGTTGAGCCATTATGTTTATAAGAGGATGAAGGAAAAGTTCCCAGAATTTGTGGATAAATTGGAGAAGTATGGACTGATATATACAAGGGTCTTAGGAGAGGGTGACGACCCGTCTTCTCCAATCGGTCGTGGATGGCAATCAACATTTCTCACTAAAGATAAATCCATCGCCGAGGAAAGGTCTGGTTTCTTTTTTTGGGAACATTGCTAATATATTATAATTTTGTTATTTGTTCTGAACTTTTACATTTGCATTCAGAAATACACCGTAACATCATTGGTATTTTACTAGAATATGCACGAGTGACCTGCAACACTTGAAATATTTGTTACAGTAGAACTTATGGCATTACGCAACTTGTATAGCAAGCTGCAAAGTTTCTAAAACCACCACTAAACTGATTACTTCTGAGTAGCTGGTACAAGTGTTTCGCACTAATCAGTCCTGTACTGGTGCTGGTTAAGAAGCTGCTCCCAGTTGGGAATGCCAAAACTAGATGGGCTTCTTCTATCATCCTGCCCCCGCCCCTATCGTATAGACAAAACTTGTATATGGTGAGCATCGCTTTGATTTGTGTAGCTTGTGAATGCTGATCGTCGATTAGAAGTTTATTACAAGTTGCATCCAGAGCTCAATATTGTACAATCAATCAATCATTGTCTTGGTTTCATCCTAAGAATAGTAGGATGCTTTGCACAAATTTCAGGTACTGGAATGCCCTTCAATTATTAAACCCATTTTAATTTCTTCCAAAGGCCTTTCGTCATGATATTGGACAGCACATTTGTCTTTCATCTTGTCATCAATGCAGCACAGTCCAGGCAGACATTTATGTCTTTTTTTGGTCTAAAATGGCAAAAGTTTTGAAATGTCAATTGAAATGGAGTTTCAGTCAGACCTTTAGTGTAGCTACCATGCTGTTCTTAACTGAGTTTTGATCCAACCATCCTTTGTAGGGCTGCGAAGCTTGGAATGAAGCTGGAATGGACTGACGACGGAGTCAAAACAATAATGGGTCCGATACCAGCAGTCAAGTGGGACGAGAGCCGAGGGAGGAAAATATGGTTCAACAGCATGGTCGCTGCCTACACCGGATGGAAGGACGCTCGGAACGATCCTGTCAAGGCTGTCACGTTCGGTGACGGCTCGCCCTTGCCTGCCGATGTCATAGACGAATGTGGGAAGATCTTGGAAGAGGAATGCGTCGCCATTCCATGGCAGCAGGGTGATATCCTCCTAATTGACAACTGGGCAGTCCTGCACTCTCGGCGGTCTTTTGAGCCCCCACGGCGCATACTTGCTTCGCTTTGTAAATAGTGTGTAAATGCATCATGAGGCATGAACTCGTGTAAAGAATTGATCTGCACTATGTGCGTAGTCTGATTTGCATATTCGAACTGAGACAAATTTTACGCATCTAGAAGAATCTTGTGTTGGTATATAGAGCTTATTCTGAACCTTGGTAATCCTAAAACAGCACATCCTTGATAGCAAAAGTACAGAAATATTCTAGCCATTGCTTTGTCTTGTTCTGTTAATCTGTAGGTGATGTCTATGTGGTTACTACTTACTACTATGTTCACCAATCACCAATACCCATGGTGGTCTAGATGTGTTCATTAGGCAGTTCAGATTTTATTCGCCACTATGAGCTGTTTGAGGTAAGAAGGATCTTAAACGAAAACACGAGTTGTGTGTACATCTAGTATGATGGTGAATTAGAGAGAAGTTATGGACCTTCCAAAACATCGTTGCTGTTCGTGTTACATCCTTGGCGGGGACGAAGGAGAGGACACGCTGGAGCCGGCCGTCGGGGAGGCCCGATCGGCGGAGGCGGCGGCAGCTATGGAGAGTCCGGAGAGCTGTAATGATAAAACGCGCTAACGCAGGGTCTCATGCAAAACAGCCTCCGCTACTAGTTTCGCCTCGATCTTAATGCGGGGTCTTTCTTGTAGAACTTCCTCCGCTTCCCGTTCTTTTGAGATGGCTTTTGGCCTAGCGCAAATAATTATATGAACAAAACAAATATTGATATATTGATAAGTGAAGGGCTATGTGGTGGTAACCTAATGATGAGTATTTGATATTGATTATGAATTAATGTCATTGCTTGAGTTTGTTTTTTGTGAACATAAATTTCACCTTGTTCACTTCTGTAATTTCCCGTCAGACCGACCTAGCCAGGCGGTCTGATCGCTGGGACCGTGCGGTCAGATCGATCTAGAGAGGCAGTCTGATCGGTTGCTTTGTAACCGGTCTGACCGGCGTGTGAGCGCGATCAGACCGGCCCTACTGAGTTGGTCTATTGGTTCTATGAGTTTAAGTATTAGTCACGGCGTGTGTTCATGCAAGCGTTAGTCATGGTGGAGTCCATGCATGTGCGAGTTATGGCGTGTGTCTATGCATATGGTTCGACCTCGGACGTTGCTTGTGTGCACGTAGATTTAATGTTTGATCCTAGGTTTAGGATTAGTGACTTGGTTGAATGTTGTTTGCATGGTGCATTGTATGGATGAATTGCGTCAATTGTTGACTTTGTGTAACGTGCGATGCTACGTAACGGTTTGCTTGTTTGTGTTGGTTGTATGACTTCCGAGCTAGATCATAGTGAGGCGTAGGAGGACCGGGACTAGGCACATGGTGGTACTAAGGTCCAGAACAGTCAGGAAGACGCCAAAAATGATCGAGGCTTGCGGGGGTGGTTACCAGCCAGGACGAGAAACCAAAGTGGGAGCCACCGGTGGTGGACATGATAGGCAACGGCAAGGTGGACCAGGACTAAACTTAGGGAGGAGCCGATGTCCTGTACGGTCAAGGAAGCCAGGTGCCGTCATGCACAAGGAGAAGCACATGGTGCACCAAGTGACTTGAGTCATTTGCAAGTAAGGACAGTTCGGTGGAATTCGAACGCATGAGAGGTTTAGCGGCAAATTGGGGTCACGTGAAAGATGGCAAAACATGGGTGATACTTTGTGGCAAAGGAAGTGGGAAACTTCGAGGAAAGCGATAGAGGGGTATTTTGGTAAATTGCCTAGTACCGGAAAAGTGACGATGTGTGTGAAACTGTAGAAGTGGTTTAGGTCTTGTGTGTGTTGAAAATATGAAGTGGATCAAGTGTTGATTCACTAATGGGTTAATGGTTGTAAGCCGCTTTGAGAAGCGTGTGTGAGAGAGTAAAATCCGGTGTTAGGTGGGGTTAATGGGTTATCCCCGGTTTGGCCTAATGGGTGGAAGGTTTTGATTCAGATTGTGAGGCTATAAAATAGGATGAGAGGTAAGGGTTAGGGTTTGAGGATTTTGGTTAAGTCTTTATGGTAGCCAGGTCTTCCTCCCTCCCACGTGAGATTAGGGTTCCTAGGGTTGAAGCCTTGTGTGTATGTGCTCTAGGTTTAGAGCCCTGCTATCCTGAGGGATTAGCTGTAAAAATATTCCTCTCCAAGTGAAATGGACATCTAAATTTTGCCCAAATGAGTTGTGCCATGAATCCCCTCATATGCTTTTGATTTTCTTAGCTTTCTTATTTGGATTTATCTTCTCTGAAGCTTTTATAGTGCCAAGGACGTATAAGAGGTGGAGATGTCTCTTGGAAACAAGATCACATCCATTAGGCATGATTTAGAGGAAGTTTTTGAGGAAACCTGGTTTTTGCTTGATTTTGGGCTCCTCGAACGATTTTTTGATTCGAGGGTTTTTATTTGATTTCTTCAGTGTTTTTACTTGTCATGATATATGGAAATACATCTAGATTCATCTTGGTCATCATCCACCAACAAGCTAGTTGTATTCATGATTTTGGTTTTTGACTCGATTTTGGTGCAACATTCCAACAAATTGAAAAATGTCTCAATTTTGGCTATGATTTTCATGATTGTTTGTTGGAATAAGTTTACAGTACCCTAGAGAAGATTTCTGCAAAATTTTATATCATTTGGATCTATGGATCAAAAATTCTCTCATGTTTGGTTTTTGAAATCAGGCTAAAAATACTATTCATTTGCTTGACTTTACTGTAACAGCGGTCAGATCGTCATTGAAGTAGAGGTCAGACCACCCGAGACCGGTCGACCGCTATTTCTATGCCGATTAGACTACCGAGAAGTGGTTACTTTAAGATTTTATATTTTTGAGCCATTTGTCTATAGTTTTTGGATGAAAATTCTATTTTCTACAACTCTATAGTTGTGTAAGAATAGAATGTTGAATACTTAAGGAAAAATTCGAGTTGGCACCATTCACGTCCCTCTATTGTCATTTGGTCCAATAATAAACTATTTCAAAAGGATTATTCTGATAAATTATTTTAAAAGGTAACAAAAAAACACATACTATTTATCCGTTTGGGAGAAATCATAAACCACGCGCCGAAAACAACCACACTTAATCGGAGAAGGCACGTGGAGAACCTCGTTTGGATTGCACTGGATCTTCGCGATCCACTGTGTGTCGTTGTGAGAGCCACAGGTTTAGCTGGGCTGGTGGGAGTACTCGGCCGTGCAAGTTGCAGCAGATGCCCACAAGGCCTTAACAAACTGGCCCAGATGCTCGCCTGAAAGGCACCGGCGGCAGAGCCGGCGGCGCACCGCCTACCACCGATCCGGCGGCGAAAGTGTGCGTTCGGCGCCGGAGCTGTGGCAAGATAACTTTTCTTTTCACAGAGCAAAATGAGAAAACTTTGCTGATATGTCCTTCAGTTTGTAAGTGTTATCTGCAAAGTTGCAGTGATCTCCCTCCCTCCCTACGAGGCAAACAACAGTAATAGTCGGGATTGGCTATTCAACACACGAGTAGAGAGCGATGAGATCATTAGAGTAGTGTTTACACGTACGCCTACATCATGGTTACTTGAACTCATTATTAATCATATGGTAGTGCAAACACGGCACTACCATTTGTTCAATCATTGGGCATGTAAAGCGCTAAACCTTGGTTCTCGTCATGCAACTCTAGAAGGAAAAGGCATCGAGAAAAGTTGACGCAATCCCGTTTCCCCGACAAGATTGAGAGCAAAAACAAACTAATTCAGAAGATAATAATCAAACATTTCTTGAGCATTCTATAGCCCAAAATAGGCTAGGTAACCACGAATTATTCTCAACTAGGTTTAAGCTACCAAATGCTGTTACATAGCGTCTAATATGCCGACAAAATGGAATTTCTCTAATCGAGCTCAACCTGAGTATCGGCCCAGCCTAGGAAATCAACTTGCCATTGATGAGCCTGCCTAGCTGACAAGGCCGTGGTTAGAATGCAGATAATTCATATGATTTTACAGTAATTTCACAGAAACACTACAAAATCTGTAGAGACTGCGCAAAATTTCTGTTTTCCAAACGAAGCCCAAGCGTATTTCAGAATTGCCAAGCTTAGGTCAGACTGTACCGAGTTAAAGAAGGGGGAAAAAACAAGCTTGCCCAAGCCCTAACTCAGTTGGGCAGGACGGGTCCAAAGTTGCGTAGGTCCAGTTGGTGCAGTACTGCAGTTGCCTGACAAGCTAACAGGGGACGAAGCTTTTTGGTAGTTAATCCATCATCTCAAATCTTCCTTTCCTTTTTCTTTCAGGCGAAAAATATAACGGGCAACATGAACACAGTTGTGGAATGCTGATTTGTAAAGCTAGCAATTCATCAACCATGGTGTCCAATCGACTGACCGTGGCCATGGCATGCGCAACGCCGTGCCATAATCATCTCTCCGTAGTTGTCTGTCGCCTCATGAACAACATACATACCCTATATGATATGAACAACTATGCATCAGCGTATCTGCATATGTTACCTGTCTAGCTACCTGTTACTCTGTTACTCTCCGGCGGCAGCCAATCGGGGCTTGTTTGGAACACAAGAACTTCACGAAAATTCTACTGGAAACCACACAGCTAGTTCCTACAGGAATCGAGCAAAATGCTTTCAGACTGGGGTGCTGTGCATGTCCATGTCGAATCGGACTCGCAGACTCCGGTTCATCACCGGGAGACGACGCAAGAACATCGGGCGGATGTTCTGCCAATCTTGATGGAATTCCAAGAGCTAAGCAAGGTTTTTGCTTCCTTTGCTACTTGTGTTTGCTAGAAGGGAGGCTAATTTGGCAGCTCATATAAACTGCTAAACAAGCTTTCATAACTGATCCGGATTGTACTGGGTTAAACCAGGTCCCGGAGTTCCTTGTATGCAACGTGCATTCAGTATGCCGAGTAATGAAATTTATGCTCTTGGTCTAGGGGGAAAAAAAGGAGAGAGAAAGGGACCCTACTGTACTCCGGCTGCTAGCTGCTGCTACGAACGGAGCTGCTATCCCTGTATGAACCTGACACTGGCCAATAGCAGCCTGAAAGTCGAAGCGTGTGTTGGTGAAAGAATAGTACGCATCATGTTTGATGAGATGTGGACAGGGCAATACCGCCACTTCGATGGTGAGTGATCTAAACCCCGCCAAAGAGCCAAGAATTGCGGCATGTGGTGCATCGAACGGGATCCCAAAGAAAACCAGCCAGCCAGCCAGGAACGAGCGAGGCCGCGGGGCCACCACATGAGCCAGTGTCTCAGTGCTCGCCAACTGCAGCATCCTTTGATCCCGTTGGTATATGCCCAGGTTGGCAGCACGTCTGGATTCAGAAAAAAGTGACCAAAAAAATATTTCCACGGGAAGCTCGGCATGCTCAGTGTGGAAAAATAGAATGACCGAAATAATTGATGGATGTATTGATTGAGCCTCGGAGGATGTATATATATAGAGTACAAGGCTTAGACGACAAGAACACATCTCCTAGGGATAAGGCATGTATCATGGAATTACAAATCATAAACTATCATATATAGATATATGCTAATATACTCTAATATCCCCTACAGTCGGAGCAGGAGCGTCACGAACGCTTAGGCTGGAGAAGAAGTCAACGAGGATGCTAAAGCTGAAGTAGAAGCCAACGAGCAGTGCCATGCGAAGAGCCAGTGGTGAAGTTGTCTGCCGTAGAGGTGGTTGTCGAAGGAGGATTGCAGAGGAGGTCGTGGTTGAGGTGCATACGACCACCGATCACGGTAGGCGTACAGTAAACTGATTGCAGCGACAGGGAACCGGTCGTAGCCACCGTAGTCGATCTGCTACGGTCGACCGGCCATTGTTGATCTTCAAGATGAGAGCATGTCGACGGAGTTGGGGAGCCATGCTGGTGGAGGGAACAGTGGGAGGAAAGGAGGGTGACGTGGTCGACCTGCCGTGGTTAACGAAAGGAGCAGAGAGGCAGCGGAGTTGGGGAGCCATGCTGGTGGAGGGAGAAGGTGACCGGAGGAGGAAGGCGACCAAAGAGGATAGGAGTATAATAGAGGCAAGAGGAGGACGCTAGATTAGAAAGAAGGAAGGGGCGGAGGAGACGATGTTGGTCTGGCGCTCGACACCCTGGATGCTGCCGTACGGCGGACGACCATGGGCAGGGGCAGAGGAGATGACGTCAGCCTGGTGCTCGATGCCCGGGAGGCCGCCATGTCAGAGTAGAAAGCGCGTCGGTCACCGACGGAATGCATGACGGCTGAAAGCAACGGAGAAGAAGAGCAAGCTGGTAGGTGTGGGACGCCAACGCGGTGAGAAAGGCAGCACCAAGAGGAAAAAGTAAAAGCAAAGGATCAGCTTGGTGTGGTGGACACTGGCAAAGTGCGCAGCGGTTGGGGAGATACGAGAAGAGACGACGAAGTGGCAGTCAATTACAATGGCATACATGGTTGACAGTTCGAAGCGGCAGCGACTGGGGCCGAGAGGAGGGGCCACTCGTCGGGAGCCCGGATCTGGAGCCGTGGAGCTCGGATCTGGACCCGGGGTGGAGCTCCACGGCGCTGGAGCCAACAGAGACGAGCGGCGGAGAGAGCCGGGCGGAGAGACAGCCGAGGAGAGCAGAGGGGGCCGGCCAGGATTCAGCGCGAAGGAGACTGGATCTTGGGTTAGCGACGACCGCTCGTCACGATGGTGCCGGCACGACAGTGGCACGAGCGCATGCGGGCTGCCGACGGCAGATGATCTAATCTATTGATCGGAGGAAGAAAGAAGGCCATCTATCTGCAATATTTTGCACAGCTCCTAGGAGATTAGATCATGGGGATTGAATCATCTCTCCCAGGGGCGGTGCACTGCGGAATTTGGTGGAGGCTAGGAACAGGCTCAAATATGAACCTGCTCTGATACCATGTAGAAAAATAGAATAGTCGGAATAAATGTCGGATGTATTGCTTGAGCCTCGGAGGGTGTATATAAAGAGTACAAGGCTTAGAGGGCAAGAAGTATCTTCTAGAGATAAGACATGTATTATGAGATTACAAACCATAAACTACTAAATATAGAGATATGCCAATATAATCTAACACCCAGAAATGTGGTTTCGCTTAGGTAGGAACCATCCTATCCGACCTTAGCCCATCCAAACTAGGGAAGATCCGGTGGGTTCTTTTCAGCTGCAGCTTATGAATTGTTTTATGGTTTTTGGTCTTAGTGCGAGTGCTTGTGTAAACGAACCAAATGCCGATAAATAACTGTAGAAAGGCTATCTCGATAAACCGTTTCGAAACAACAGAGAAGAATCCGTCCTATTTATTTGTTTGAGAGAAGCTATAAGTTACAAACCATAATTCATAAGCCGAAAAGGAGGCCCCTATCTGTCGGAGCCACTTTTAGATGACTCTTAACGCTTTACTGCACATCCCCACGATAGGAAGCTTTCTATTTGATGGTCATTTTTTTATGCTATGGCTGATGGTTTTTGTTTGTGCTTTTTGAGACGGCAATCGATGGTGGAGGCGCCGATGTAAACGGCACAAACGGTTTTTTTTATCTCAAGAAGCCGTTTAGAGAATCCGCTTAAAAAACTGTCTTGTTTATTTCGACTTCCGGAGAAATCAAAAGGCAGAAGATAAAAAAGGACTGATTTCTACTTTTTTAGTACAACTAAAATGCACTCACACGCGCACACACGACACTACACACACGTCCACATAGATGCGTCCAATGCATACGCTTGAAGCGAGACAGAGACCTTAGAGTCCAAAGCGCGGGCATGCGCTTTGACCACTAGAAACACCCACATGTACGTATACTCAGAAGCATTATTCATATAAACAGTATCTAATAGTACATATGGACAGTACTCCTGAAAAATAGACACTGCAGGCTTTGAAACCGAATGGCTGAGATGCACGACGGCACCTTTGGCCATTCTCAGTGGAGAGTTTCATGGCGTTGTTTCCAAGACTGCCACATCATGTAAAATAAAATGAAATATGGATGAAACATCCATCCTCAATGCATAGTTTCATTCTATTGTTTCATAGACATTTAATTTCATGACTCATATAGAGTTGGTAATCATGCCAGGAGAGTTTCATCTAGATGAAACTCATTTCTTCTCTCTCTTCTTAAAAATGTTGCCATATCATCAAAAATACCTATGTAACAGCCTATTAAATGCAGATGAAACTCCCACTGAGATTGGCCTTAGAGCAAGTACAACAATGGTCTTATAGCCAAGCTAGTCAGCATTTTTGCTGATGTGGAGGAGAGAAGAGAGGAGAGCTTGGCTCTCATGCAAGCAACAAGCTGCACACGGGAGCCTATGCAGTGGTGGGTCCAGATAATAAATGTATGTGAGGAAGAGTAGGAAAGAGAATGTGAGATATGGTACCACATAATAATAAAAAAATCTTTTGTAGACAAATAGAAGACAGATTATTGTATAGCTTGGCTCTTATAACTTGACTTATAGCCAAACACTTGTCTCTATTATTGAACTTGCTCTTATCCAACCGAGCCAAGCTCAGTTTCCCAGGACCGATTTCTACACCAACTATTGAGATGCGAGAGATTGCGCCGGAAGCTTCCAGCATTTGCCTTAAACGTCAACAGCGTGAGGGCACCTCTGATCGAGAATGGACGGTTCGGATCATTGCAAATGTGCAATGTACCGTATTGCGGAGGCCACGAGTGCGCCGCGGCTGCAAGCTTTCGCACTCAAGTGGATCATTGAAGGAGAGGGCCCTGTGCTTGGTTCCCAAGACATGATGTGCACATGGCTCCATGGAGGCTTCGCAAAAGAGGCCACCATGGCTCAGGGGTGCCTTTCTCCGGCTATATGATGGGTCGATGATCATGGTATTGCTGTTTCTCTGATGCTTCCTTACCTTTCTACACTTTGTAAAAAGGCATAAAGGGTCAGGATCAGTTCAATCTCTCTTTTATAGCATCCATTGCTACATATAGCTATTACATCAAGCAGATGAACAAACTTTCCACCGTTGAGCTCTCGATTGGGAGGCGACATTCTGGCCAGGTCCATATTCTTAGGCTGCGTTTGTAGCACGGGAACTTGGTTTAACAAAACATGCAATAGTTTGTAATGTTTTCTTCTGAAATTTCTGCCTTCCAAATAGTCCTAGTTATTAGTTAGGCACACGTAACAGTAGCAGGTCAGCAGTAGTTATTGGTTGTGACCATGCGGTGTGGGCATGTGAATGTGAACAAAGTCTAGAGCCGGAAGAGAGTGGGCCCAGTGCCCAGGACCATACAAATCCCATATGATAAGAACTGGCCCATCTAATAGCCCAAGTGTCCTTTGTAGGGGCCCCTGGATGGAGAAGCCGCATGCTCCAAAGATTCCACTATTTGTCTACGGTAGGACCAGGATCCTTAGGTTTCTTTTAGAAATAATCCCTAAAAATAAAAATTTGTAAAACTAGCCCTGGCTTAAAAGGTTTTGCAATTTATATAAATAAAAATAATTGATGATATTTAAAACATCGCAATTTATATAAATACAAATAATTGATGATATTTAAAACATCGCAATTTATATAAATAAAAATAATTGATGATATTTAAAACATCTCCTTCGATTTGAGGCAAGAAAATCTCACAATAATCCTAAAAGAAAAAATTCTAAAAATTCTCACGTTAATCGAAAGGAAAAAGAAGGATCTCCATCACTTATTTTAGTGTGGCCAGATTATACGGTGCTGATTAATCATATATAGATATTATAATTATATAACAAATACAATTATATTTTAATTACAGAAAATAGAGTTGTATATCAAAGATAATTGTATCATAAAATCTAACCATATAGTTGTACAGATAAATCTACTAGTTATCCCAATAGAGCACATGACTTGATCACAAGGTAGTATTACATCCCACAAAAGCAACGCGTCGGTTCTAGCACAAATGGATGGTATGGCCCGACATGGCATGGACTTGTATAAACATGACCTATTTAGCCTATTAGCCTAAATAGGTCATGTCGTGTCAATCCTGTGGGCTCAGCCATAGGCCTAAGTATGGCTCACTAGCGCGCATGAGTTGTGCTGGCTTGGGTCTATTTAGCCCGGCGGACCAAAATAGTGCTACAATGTCCAACGGGTCGAAACAGTGCTAAACGGCATGTGCCTAGTGTGACTAAAGGGCTAAATATGTCTAATGGGCCGCTATCGTACTTAACAGGCTAAATGAGCTGCTATCGTGCATATATGGTCTATGCCTAACAAGCCGTGTTCGTGCCGGGTTATGTTTGGAACAACACTATTTATATCGTTTCAGGCCAGCACGGCAGCTAGGGTGCCAACTTAAGCACAGCCTGACGTATCGTACCATGTCACCTTAGTCTATTACTATAGTGGATCATACTGTATCTAAACCGAATCAACAATACCATGCGTAGGACGAACCCCGTATGCACGATCCAATTGGCCAGCTCTTGCCTCCGTCCCGTTCAGGCTCGAGTGACGGTCGAGTCGTAAAAAGGTGTAGGTTCTCCGTTAACATCCAATCCCATAATTCCCTCTTAGGACTTCCGATGGTGGCTTTTTTACACCCCTTTTGTCTCGATTCCTCAGCCGGACATCTCCCTACGAGTGACTGTCACTTAGGAATTCAGGTTGCTAAATGAAAACGACAACCAGTTTTTTA
Source organism: Dendrocalamus latiflorus (assembly GCA_017311315.1). NCBI lineage: Eukaryota > Viridiplantae > Streptophyta > Magnoliopsida > Poales > Poaceae > Dendrocalamus > Dendrocalamus latiflorus. The sequence continues at coordinate 59,574,867 of CM029663.1, read as the reverse complement.
AGCACTTTCATGATTGTAACTTTCTTATCACAATGTTAAGTAGAGCATGGCAGCATGCGCGTATACACCCCCCCACACACACACATATATATATATGCATAACTCAATTTTCTTTTATGCTATATCGTATAGCTTTTAAATTCTATCTATTCACAAGAGAATACGAAAAGAAATAATTATATATAATTTTGATAAGTATAATTAAAATCGATATAATATATACTATAGTTACTAATAGATTATACCTTAAAAAATATATATTTAACAATTAGTTATTGTAACGAAGAACAAAAGCGTTAGTACGAAGCTGATTCGAACCCAGCCGTAAGTGTGGCCAAGCAAGCAAGCGAATGCTCTGTCCTTTGGTGGCAATATAAAAATGGAGTACTAGAAGCCCAAAGAATCTCTCTTTCTTGTGAGTTGTGGTGCATGCAGCCATGCCTAGATGGCTAATTGCTTCTTGTTAGTAGGGGGAAATGATGATGCTAGATTTGGGGCGGTCGGGTGGCCAAAGTCAAGTCACGACGACGACGCAGCCAGCCAGCCAGCAGTAGCCCAGTAGCCACGCCCCGTCCATCGCCAGTCGCCTCCAGCCATGTGGGCCCCCACTGACTACGACAGAAAACACGCTCCACGTTTCGTCTCCTCATTGGCCGGCATGGAGCAAGCCCGGCTGGGACCCGTCAAACAGTGCCTTACTCTAACTACGGACTCGCTTATTTCGACTTAAATTTTTAATTTTTTTAACTTATTTTTTACTATTTATAAATTTTATATTTTTTTAGTTTTTATTTTTTTTTTGAACTTTTTACCGGTTCTTTTTACTATATTTGTTTGTATTGTTCATGATGAGTTAACATATTTTTCTATTTTTAATTTTTTAAAATTTAGTTCGTCAAATAAGTCACTGTTAGTTACAGTGTAATTTCAGCTAGCCGCAGTGCAATTTCAGCCATAAACCAGCTTATTTCAGTTCAACCGAGCGGCACCTACCTCCTGCACTAGCTAGAGTTCTTTGGCTTTTGGTTTTTAACCTTTATTTTTTTCAATTTCGTTTTTTCCTTTATTTGTTTATTTTTGGGATTTTTACTTTTTTCATATTTCTTTATATTATCTGTGATAGGTTAACTTTTTTTTCAAATAAGATAATAATAGTCACAATATAAAATAAATCACTTATAGTACTAAACAGTAAAAAAATAAATCGAAATGAGCAGTGCTAAGTTTTGCCTAGAGACCGGTTAGGATAAGTAAGTATATTTTCAGGGAGATTAAGATATTTTAACCATACAGGTGTACAAGATGGAGTAGGGTGTAGCAGGATAAGCAACTCAAAGCGGTAGAACGACCGTGTAGTTGTACCACAGTAGACCGAAGATTTCGCAACCTAACTTGTAGATAGTAGGACGATGTGCCGCATTGTTCTATGTAGTCACGTATCTTTTGACTTTTTTGCCTCTGTTTTTTTTTTGCTACGACAGATAATTTTTATTTATATTTTTAATATGACAGTAAATAATTTATATTATTTTAAATTAAGGAAATATTTTGAAGAACCCACTTTAAGTAACTATCATGTTTCTTTTGATTTTGGAGAAGCTAAAAACTAAAAATACATGGCCTTTCAATATCTGCTTTATCCTTTGCCGTTAACATGGCCAGGGGCGAAGCCCAATGGGGGAAGGGGGTTCCTTGGCACCAGGGTAAAAAAAAAAGAAACACTTATTACTATCACAAATTCACCATTTGTGCACCACCCCCAGCCCAAAATTGTGCACCCCCTAGTTTGCTCAGCTTTCAATCCAAAAGAATTTTTCATGATTTTAATGTGGATAGCTTGATGAGACTGGCAAAACTTTATCCTGATGATTTTAGTTCTAGTGAATTGGCTGATCTTCGACATCATCTTTGCCTCTATATTGCTGATGTGAAAGAAGATGATAGATTCTCTAATGTAGAAAGTATTGGTGAGCTTTCTCAAAAAATGGTGGAGACAAGGAAGCATCTTTGCTATCCATTAGTTTATCGGCTTTTGAAGCTAGTACTAGTTTTGCCTGTTGCCATTGCTACGGTTGAGAGGTGCTTTTCAGCTATGAAGATTGTGAAAACATATTTACGTATCGCATTGGTGATGACTACATGAGTCATAGCCTTATTTGTTACGTTGAGAAAGAAGAAATGAAGAAAGTCACAAATAAGGCTGTGCTTGATCGTTTTATGAATATGAGAGGACGCAAATATGCAATATGAAAAGGTATATTGCCTATTTTCACATGATTTTTTAATAGTTTTTCAGCTGAAAATTAACATGTTTTTATTCTCCTTTGTTGTAGGCCATTAAGGACATTGAGTTCAGATAATATATTTGAATATATTAATGGATTTATTTATTTTGGTACGTACTTTCTGCTGCTAATGCTTTATCATCGACTCGCTGTTCATTGTCAATCACTTTGTTATATTATATATGTTAAAAACTGACGGTACAACATATTTTCTATATATTGTCTATCGAAATTTTTGTGTACTGTGCTATATGTGTGATGAAGTGTACACCCCCCTTGGTTTCTCTCTAGCTTCGCCTCTGAACATGGCTAGATGCGTTTTCCAAGGAACGTGCGATAATTCTAAAAAAAGGATCCGCTCGATTTGCCTTCGTTCCAAGTTTTGTTTGCCATACTTGGGGTGTGTTTGGTTGAGCTGTGGCTTCTGAAAAAGCTGCTGTGAGCTGTGGGCTGTGAAAAAGCTGTTGTAGGTTGTGGGCTGTGGAAAAGCTGTAAGCTGTTTGGTTCAAACAAGTATAAAACTTACCTCCTATCTCTATTTTCCTTGAAACAACTGTGAAACAGCTCTCTATTTTCACCATTTCAAAAAGCAGAAAGCCAAAAGCCAAAAGCAGGGTCCAAGGTGCTTTCGAAACTATACTACCCAAAAGTAGCTGCTTCTGAAAAAGCAGCTTCTGGTTTCCACTCCTTTGGTTGGCTTTTGGCTTTTTGGAAGCAAAAGCAGCTCCCAAAAGCTCAACCAAAGGCACCCTTGCTAAATCAGCAACGAAAGAACACCAACTAAAACGAGCTAATACAACTGATTGTGCACAGAACACGCTAATCGCTCTGGCTTGACATCAATTAAGGCCCGCTCGGTTGGGTTAAAAAATAGTGGCTTATGACTGAAATTGCACTGTAGTTAACTCAAATTACATTGTAGCTGAATATGACTTATTTGGCGTAGTTAAATTTAAAAAAACAAAAATAGAAAAAATATGTTAGCTCATCACGGACAACACAAACGAATATGGAAAAAAATCGGCAAAAAACTCAAAAATAAGCCAAAAATTTAGAAAAAAATAAAATTTATGAATAGTGAAAAATAAATCAGAATTTAGAAGTTTAGACCAAAATGAGTGGGACGTACAAATCCCCGTGAATCCGTCCAATTCTTTTACTTCAAGTTCGCCGTCGATTTTGCCATGCTTTCCCTGAGGTTACAACGATAATATGATATATTAAGAAAAGGGGAGGGAGCTACGGTAATGATCAATTGCTGAGTGAGAGACCACGTAGAACGCCATACTTGGTTGAGTTAAATTTAGATTTTACAAACAAAATCAGAAAATTCATATTTCAGTTTATATTATCAGAGTTCAAACGATTTGACCGTCAATGGGTCTGCGGTATGATCTATAGATGGCCAGCAATCTGACCACTGTAGGGAAAGTGGTTTGAATGCCCTTAGACTTCTAGAGAATTAAACACCAAACACTTATTATAACATCTCGTGTCTCCGATTAATCTTAAGCCACGAATTACGGAGCTAATCAAGGTTAATTAAGCGACAAGTGGTCTAAAATGTGAGACAATTTAAACTTTTTATATATTAGTTTAAACTGAAACCGCCGAGTGGTAAGTATGTTGCTTTCACAATTTCATAGACGAGGACAGAAACAATTTGCATAGATGAGATGAAAAAAGTAAAATTTAATTGCACGATGATTAAAAGCATTCAACTCAAATAGAAAAAAATATCAGTCAACGGTACAACAGTTAATTAATTACAATCCTTATATAGTAAATCAATTGCATCACCGAGCGACAATTAGAATTTACATCAAGTCAAATAAAAATATTACAATTTGTCTTACATAATAGCGACAATACGAATTACAACAAATATACAATTCCAAAACCAAATAACCATATCAAAAACTAAGCAATTGCATTACAATTGTAATCAATCAGGAAGCACGTGATTTAATTTACACCAAGTTCATCTCGTACATTAACTGCAATTCACTGGTTGTACCAAACCCAAACCCCGATATTTATAGCGAATAAATAAATAGTGGAATACCGAAAAAGACTGAACAAAAGAAGATATTAAAAGGAATAATTACCGTTAAAGCCCTAGAGGTTAATTTCGGGCAAAGCAGTTTGTTCACAGAGATACCTGACCGTCCAAGGGCCAGTCGGCACCTCTCACAACCATGTGGTCATCATTTGGTGTAAACAAACCTGAGTTATTCTCAAACGACGTAGAAACCAGCCAACTATTCCTAAATCACCGAAATACCCTCATGCACCCCCACGGTGCCAGGAAAGCCAGCAAAGCCCTTCCGGGCACCAGTGTCATAGCGAGGCTAGCACAACCCTTCGAGAAGACACAGCACGACAGAGCACACATAGCTAGCCGAGTAGAAGAGAAGGGGGAAGAAAGCCCATGACACCAGCCAACCCTTTCCACTCTCCTTCCCCTCCTCATCCTCCAAACCCTCAAAACATGCTACCACATATCGTCAGCCACCACAAGACCAGCACTAGGGCAAGCCAACCAGGAGCAAGAAGCCAAGCCACGGTAGGACATCAAGCCATAGGAGGGGAGAAGCCATCACCACTACCGGCATTACCACACGGCCACCAAGAAAGCGACCGCCGAAGGCAAAATCTCGCCCTTTCCCAAAGCAACCCGACCATCAACCAACAAGGTAACCTCATACATTCTTAGCAGCAACATCAATTTATCCATATGAAAATGTGCATACCCATAGCCAATAAGCAATTCATTGGTTATCACATAGCCTCACTACATCACCATAGAGCCATCACAGAAATTACTAGCTGATGGAAGAACAATAGAGAAGAGGGAGCAAGAGAGTACCGGGGAGGCCATTGTCGTGGCCTAGAGAGTGCTATATGCCCTCGACGAGCACCCCAACCTTCCCCAGTGAGTGGAGTGGTCCCGAGCTCCACCATAGCACCTCTAGCACCACCCTCCTCCAAGCCATTCGACAAAAAAGGCATCACAATATTTCAGCAAGAAATGAACTAAGTCAAACCAAGAACTGAATGGAGGATAGGGAGAGGAAAGTGAGAGGAGAGAGAGGAAGGGGACCAAGGGCCTGCTCGGCCACCAAAGCCAGGCGGCGGCAGGAGGCGTAGGCAACCGGGCTAGCTGGAGTCAGTGAGAGGCTGGAGACGGCAGCGTAGAGCGGGAACGACGGGGCAGCGACTCGAAGCCGAGCCGAGGGGTGGAGACGCTAGGGTCAGCACAGGGCCAAGGCGGCGGAGGTGCCAAGGTCAGCGCATGGCCAAGGTAGCGTGGGGCCAAGAGGGCCAGAGGTGCGATGCCGAGCAAGATCCAGATCGGTGTGGGGAGGAGAAGAGCTAGGAGAAAGAGAGAGAGGAGAAGGGGGAAATGAGGGGAGCCGGCCGGGTTAGAAAGAAAAAAGAAAAAGGAAAAATAAAAGAGAGGAAGAAAATAAAATTGAAATGAGCAAGAATAACATTGTGCAAACTAAAATTTGGCTAAAATTCATGAATGTTTACTAAAGAGGTAAATTGTCAAAATCTCGCCACACAACTGTTTTTGCAATTAAAGTAATTCATTAAAAATCTTAAGAGCTACGTGTTTAATCTCAGTTGTGTCAAAATAATATAATTTTTTGGGAACTATCTGAGACCATAACATAAGTTTTCCTTGTCGATTTAGTATTTCAGAAGTCTTGCGCAATTAAAACATAATAGTCAAATAATGCCAATAGTGAGCTAACCATTAAAACAAATACAAAACCTAGGAATCCATTAATAAACCACACGAAACCCTAGAAATTACATAGAAGCACTTTAATATAGTTCACTCAATTATTTTGCCATGTTATCTCTTCGGCGCCACAGATTAAACCTTAGTATTCGTACAATTTGTAGGCGAGGTACTGGGTCTTCATAGGGAATTGTATCAAGGTAGCGTAGAGACTCAGAACTTTCTTTTAAACTTAGGCAAGCATTCCTTTGAGCATATGATCAGAGTATCTTCAATAAAATAAAGTATTCCCCTACTAAGTTATTATCACCATGCATAAAAATGAAAATCATGTTTAAGTCGAATGTTGTGGTAAGAAAGAAAAGAGAGAAATTAGGTAAACAGTTGGAGAAGCCACTGTCAAGCTAGTAAATAAGTGGGTGGAAGGTTCCCCAAGGCAAGAGAGGAAAAGGCAGGTATGAGACCTTTGTATAGGGATAAAATATAAGGGTAATCAGCCTTCACTTGTGTAATGGACTGTATATTCGTATCAACCATTGTTCTGTCTAAAGGGGGGGCAGAATCGGTAATTCTATCATGGTTATTATATTCTCCACATAGGTAAGTAGTAAAACTAGGTGCAGGAACCCAAAGCCGGTACAGAGACCGAGAGTGGGGGACGCAACTGCAGGAACCCAGAGCCGGTAGAGAAACCAGGAGTGGGGGACGCAGCCGTAGGAACTCAGAACTGGGAGGGAACTTAGAAGTGCGGGACGTGGAGCGCATATATTAGCTCAGGTGGAGTGTTGGGGAAAGGCTAGGCCACCCCAACCAACAACTATGTCGAGGTCGGTGGGCACTGGAGCGAGGGTGAGAAACCACCCTGGGACGCTGGTTGGGAGTAGTTGGATGGAGATATAATATACTGAGATAGATGTAAAAGTTCTGTACTCTGATTTGGGCATCGCATCTAAGGAAATATGAAGAACCACTCACTAAAAGGATCAAAGTGACTATGGGTAAGGTGATACAAACCTGCACAGTGCTATATAAATCATGAATTCATGCCTGTTTTCTAGACTGGAGGCTACAAAAACCAGTGGCGGTTTGATGCCACTATACTAGTGTTTAGTAGGTTTCTAAATTAATAATCTGAACTTCTTTCAAAACCTTACCGCAAAACCTTATCTTCTATAAATCTTGAGAAAGAAGAAGAGAAAGAGATCAAGAGAATGAGAATGGGATTGGATGTTCCTAGAAATGTTGGATAATGGACATTTTGTGCATGTTGCTAATAACGCTTGTTGAGTACTCCTATACACACCCTTGCTAGTATTCTCTTTTGTTTAGATGAATGCCAGTGCTGGTCTTCACTTGGGATGGAGAAGGCTTTTTCAGGGGAACTCTATCCGAAAGGGAACTAGGATGGGTATGAGAACGAACAGTATGAGGTGTATCCCTCTTATGGTACTCCAAATGTTTAGGGAGCTAATAGTAACCAATGCTCAACCTCTTGGGTGCCTGTACAGCTATTCAGTTATCTTTTCATTCAATAATTCCTGTATAATTAGATGTTGACCTAGAAGGTGTACTTTTGATATTGTATTATTCGAGCCTTGGTGGCTTTGTAACAATCTCTATCCCTGTGTGGCTATATTTATGTAATAATAGCAAGTATTGTCTCTAATTATTATTTTGTTGCATCTGATGGGCTTATTATTCGGTAGAGTATGTTCTATCAGCTAAAACGAATAATAATCTGTTGACTAAGGTTATTACCCCACGGTAAAAACTTGGGTCATCAAACTTATGTAGGTTTGTTTGGGGATAAGTTTGGGCTTGGTGCCTCTGGAATTGGAAAATGGAGCTAAAAATAGATAGGGTTTAACAGAAATTTTAGATATGGTGTTCTCTCATGTTGTTAAGCGGTCAGATCGGCCAGTGGTCGGCGGACTTACGAGCATGGGAAGTATAGTTAGACCGGTGGGTGCAGCCAGAGAATAATGAAAATGGGTTTTGAGTTGGATGAGTGTGTGCACGACATGGGTGTCATTGGTTGGTTGTATTGAGTTGCATGATGCATGATTTTGGCTAATGTGAGTGAAGTGCATGGAACTTGTGCTCAAGATGATTGTTTGATATTTGGATATGCAAGTGGCTTGAAAACACTAGCGGTCGATAGCAATGGACCGGGGTTAGGTGGGGGATCTAAGGTCCGAGCGGTCGTACAAGTTCGGGTGAGATTACGTGGTCAAGCAGGAAGCACAGAGAAGGCAAGCATCGTGAAGAGATGAGTTGGTATATATGGTGTGCCAAGTGACGAGACCGATGCATGTAGAGACAATTTGAGAGAGATCGAATGCGTGAAGATGTGATGGTTAGTCATTAGGCACTACAGGTTATGTGTCAAAGCAGGTGCCTACTATTGGGGAGGATGCTGGTGCTAAAGTGCAGCTTGTTGTTGGTACGTGTGGTGATGGCGTAGAGGAACATAGTGCCGGTCGGGATGATGGAGGGCTGACAAGATGTGATCAAATTTTTGAGTCAACCAAAGGTGTAGGGAGATGGTGGGAAGTGCGTATTGACTGCCATGAATATTTGGTGGCCTATCGGGTGGAATGCAATCCGACGACAAGTAGGATGTCAATATAGCCAGCAGTGGAGATGAGGCTAATGTAGACGCTAGTGGGGGCCGTGTATCCAGTGGCATTTGTGGGCACAGACTTGAGTATGTCTCTTCCAGATTGGATGCTATTGCGTTGGCCTCCCTTGTTCTGCTGCATGAAGATGGGTTCGAATTGTCATTCAACAAAGACACTCTGATGGAAGGACAACACTTCCCTAACAAGGGTGTTGTGTAGCAAGCCCTTGTCAGATATGCTGTGAGCATAAGTCGCACATCTCAGATGTACAGGGTGAAGTGTGTGGATGATTCTTGTCTAGGGAAGGTTCACGCACGGTGATTCGGAGGCGGTGCAATAGACTTCAGAATAACGGTGTTGAAGGATTACACTTGTGAGCTTGCAGAGCTGCTACAAAAACACATGAATGTGACGTCGTCATATGTAACCAACTTGACCAGTCACCTCGTGGTTTGCGAACGTTGCAGTTTCGTCGAAACTATTGCTGGCTGATGCCGTAAACTTAGTTGGTTTTTCGGTGAGCTACAGTAAGATGTGGTGGGTAAGGGGAAGGTTATATATAGAATGTATGGCACTTATGAGGAAGTTTACGACTTTGTGCCAAGAATGCTGCATCGCCTACCGTGCCTGTCACCTCGCTGCCAAACTTGCATGTCCTCTAGCGCCCGCCGCCTCTTGTCGTGGCTACTGAGGTCATAGAGGGGTTCAGATTTGTAAAAACATGCACTCAGAAAACCAAATTAGGGGGAAAACAGCTATAGTGCTGGTTATAGGAAGGCTTGGCACCCTGCTCAAAAGAGTTTTTTTTGAGTGGCTTATGGCTTAAAAACACTGTAGCTAGCTGAAAAAACACTATAGCTGACAAAGGCTTATTTAGCATAATTAAATATAAAAAATTTAAAAATAAAAAAACATGTTAGCCCATCACATATAATGCAAACAAATACGAGAAAAAGAATCGGCAAAAAGCTAAAAAAAATCCAAAAATACAAAAAAGACGAAATTTATAAATAATGTAAAATAATCCAGAAATCAGAAACTCAAGTTGAAACGAGCGGGGCCTAATGGAACAGGACCCACCGTCCACTACAATTCCATTATTGAAAACCATGCCCGTGTCTCAGTGGTCATGGGATAAGCCATCAATTACTTTTGGACTAGTATTTTCTGGTGATTTGAAACCAAGATAAGTCTTTTGTTACTACTGTCATGTGCCATCTACAGCCAAGCTAACAATTTCATTTTTGTTTTTTGGAAAGTGCTAAGGAACATTTGATTGTTGTTTTAGGTTAGGATCACTTAGATTTTAAGCCGTTGGATCTTCAGGCAATGGATCTCTATATCCTCCTCTAAAAAACGAATCTGGGGCGTTGGATCTCCATCCAATGAATCTCTCTATACCCCTTCCAAAAAATGTAGGTGCTCCGAATCTAAAGTGTTGATAGAGATCCAACGTCCAAAAAAATATAAGTACTTCAAACACCAAAAAATACTCGAGTGCTTCCTAGACACTACTCGTTTGGAATATAGAAATTTAACAGAAAGCAATTCAATTCTAGCGAGAAACCAGGGAAAATTGCCGCGCCCCAAACGGTGTAAACAATTTTCAAGAACGCTATGAACATTAAAATTCAAACATATGGAATGTATTCACTTATTTAACCGGATCAGATTAGAATATCACGATATGTTTGTGCCCTAGAAGGAGTCTCCATGCAACAGATCATAAAAGATTAAAAAAAACAACAGTGTTCAGAATTCTTTTGGCTTGTGTCGCCAGTTTTGCTCCCATTTGTAAGGGCAAGAAGAGCACCGCAGCATACACGGGCTGTTTGGCTGGCTGGCTCTGTGTGTGTGTGTGTGAGGCAGCCGTTGCTTGCTCGCCTAGTTTTGCTGCATGCTTCCTCTGGCGACTGGCGAGTACCTGAGCCGGTAGATGCTCTCATTTCCATTCCCGGCAGCTGCTCTCTCCTGCTCCTACCCGCGAATCTCTCCCTGGCCTTTTCCCGGTCCTGTTTCTAGCGTACAGAGTAGAGTAGAGAGAGGTTTTTTTCTCTGTCTCTCTTTGTGCCTTGCTAGTAGCTACTGCACCCTAGCCTGCTTGCTTGCTTTGAATACATACGCCCCCAAAACGCTCAAACCTTGTCCCTTTTCTCGCAAGTCCTTGCCGCCTTTTGGTTTACTCCTATCCTCCTCGATCTCTCTACCTTCTGCTCGCTCCTCGGGTACCGCGCGCGTAGCACCTGCTCTGTTTCCTCCTTTGGCATCTTTGTTTTATATTCCCTACCCCTGCCGCCCGCTTGCTTGCTTGCCTCTGCACAGCGGAAGAGAAGAAACGTGTGCTTGTGGGAGCTCTCCCCTCTCTCTCCTTTCTTGTTTCGTTGCTGAGCTGTGCTCCAAGGAGAGAGGAGAGAAGCTCAGCCATGGCGTGCAGGTTCAGAGAGGCGGCAGGGGAGAGCGGCCTCGAGCTCAGCCTTGGCCTCCCCGCCTACTTCGTAAAGCCTTCAGGCCAAGCAGGTCTGGTTTGCCCCGTCCATTTCTCGTTCTTGCCCTGTAGAGCCTTCAGAGTGAAAATAGAGCATAGCCGCAACCGGCGTGTGTTGTCGGACGTGAAACAGTTTCTTCTCTGTTTTTCGCTCGTTCTTCTCCTTGCTCTTCCCTGTGCTTCTTCCCCCCGAATAGTGTGGTCTGGGCAACAGAGTCTGCACTTGCTGATTTTTTCCCCTTGTAAAAATGCTCCAAGTTTTGATCTTTTTTGCCTCTGTTCGTTTGGTGTTCTCAGGTTTGGAACGGGAGGAGCCAAGTGGTGGCGGCGCTTTTGCTCTCCAGGCCAAAGAAAGCAATGGCTCCAAGGCAAGGTAGGCGCTGATTACCCTGACCTAGTTGCAGTGTTGATCTTTCTGTTTCTTAAGAAGAAAAATCTAGTTCTTGATGCTTTCTGTGTGTAATCGTCCGCCAGGCCCGCAGCTGCTCCGGTTGTGGGGTGGCCGCCGGTGCGGTCGTTCCGGAGGAACATCGCCTCCTCCAAATCGTCGCCGCCGCCATCACAGAATGGCAAAAGCAAAGAGGACACGGTTACGGCCGGTGCTGAGAAGGGCCTGTTCGTCAAGATCAACATGGACGGCGTCCCGATCGGGAGGAAAGTCGACCTCAGGGCGTACGGTGGCTACGCCGAGCTCACCGCCGCCATCGACAAGCTCTTCCGCGGCCTGCTCGCCGGTATGTTACTTTGACCATCCATATGCAAGAACAGCATCGATCACGCAGTGCACCTTACTAAGTACGTTGCTTGTTTTCTCATGCAAAATATGCAATTGCGGTCATGCATGCGTGTAGCTCAAAGGGACCCGACCGCCGCGGCTAATGGGGAGGTCGTGATCACCGGCGTCATGGACGGCAGCGGCGACTGCACTCTGGTCTACGAGGACGACGAGGGCGACAATATGCTGGTCGGCGATATCCCATGGGAGTAAGTCGAACGATACATCCTCAGCACTTTCGTCAAATCTACATGCCAAAGTGCGTCGTCTGATGAACCGAGCTTCTCTCCTCTGCGTGCAGGATGTTCATCGCCACCGCGAAGAGGCTGCGCGTGCTCCAGAGCTCCGATCTGCCCGCGTCATCGGTGAGTCTGCGCATACATCAACACAAAATTGTAGCATGACGTTGATAAGCAATTTGTGCTGTATTATTGATCGATCCATTTTATTTGCTCTCTCTCTCTCTCACAGTTGAGTGCAGGGAGCAGGAAGAGGGCTGCAGCTGACTGCTGAATTGTGCCGTGCTCGCATGCAAATTTTCCAAGTGGAGTGGCGCAAAGCTTAGGCTTTGCCTTCTTGATGTCTTTCTATTTTGCTGCTATATAATTTGCTAGGTGAGGTGTTAATCTGTGGCCGAGATGTTTTTGGGGCCATGATGGTGTAGTTTTGGGTGCATGCATGTGTGATGTGTCTAATTAGTTGTGGTCATCGGCTGATCTAATATGTCAAGTCAACTATGTTCAGCACAAATATACGTGAGAACGCGATCCTACCGGGTCTCGTTCCAACGGATCTGCTTGCGAGCTTGCTTTCGCTGGTGTTTATTAGATCACACCCGTGGATCTTTTGAACTGTTCGTACCAATGACATCGTTTTTTTTTTTGAAAAAACATAGTTCTGGGACATTCATTTTTTTCAAATTTAGCTACGTCTCAGCGCTTATCAAGTGTTACCTAGCTACAAGAGTTCAGCAGCATCTGTCGAGCAACAGTTGCTTGGTAGCAATGCCCCCTAAAATCGGTAGGTTATTAGCACTAATTAAATCTACGTAGCATTAATGAGATTTCATTAGCACTAATTAAGTATAAGCACTTTGTGTAAACAGTACATACTTCAAGTGATGGGTTAGATTTGCAAAAACAGGTATTTAGATGTTAAATTAAAAAAAAAGTTAGTGTGAATAGGTCCTAGCTTTCTGCCCGTGCGGCCCACCTAGCTTGCCTACTTCGCCATGCGGGCCGCCCACCTCTCTTGGTCCGCTCGCTGCACCTGGCCTCTAGCCATTTACAGCCCAAAAGCCCAGCGTTTTGCTCGCATTTGACCTGGTAATACAAGTGCTTGGCGATGGTGATTCTCAAGCTGCACACTGGTTTGTGCTCTGGTAGCAGGGAGTTTCGAAGTTCTTGATTCAATGCCAAAAGATGGCAATCACGACATGGTTCTTTATTGCTCCTTTTCTGATCACAAGAACTCTTATTATATACGATCAATCTACCTCACGTACGCGAACACGTTAACTATAATATCTATCACAACTCTTCTCTATAATCCAATCCTACTCGGTTACGTAACATGAACACACTTTGTTATATCTCCCTGACTACCTTGATCAACCGAGTCTACTTTCGGCTTCCTCTCTGCTCTAGGACGACGCTGGTATGCACGCTCCATCTGACTGTAAGAATGTGTATCAATTTGTTTGACGTTTTGTATTAGTATTACTGAATTGGGTTATGAACAACGGAGCTCATTCGAATTTATAACCTATTCTTTTGTTTTCAGAGGTATTGTCCACAAAGATCACTACATTGAAGCCCAAGGCTGAGGTTACTGTTGGGGATGTAATGGAAGAGTGATCATGTCTGGCTCTACGCAGCGGTTTCAGAACCAGTATGTCATTCGTATGTTTCTAGGGAAACTTCCACCTGAACAAATGATGGGATCTCTTCTTTTTGTTGTACGTGCTGAATTTAGTGCAGGATGTTACACAGAATCATTTTGTTTTGGGATTTGATACATTCACAAGCAATTATTAATTCCGCTGAAACCATTGGCTAAACTGGGGCGGTTATCCTTTTGCTTATTACTACGGTTTTACATGGATCGGTTTGTTGAGCTTGGGTAAGTACCACAAAGTTATCTTGTGGGTGAACAAAAGTACCTCGGAATTTTAACCCACTCTACAATTTTACAGTGAATGCTTAAAAGAAACAATTATGGTAAAAAAAAAGGTAGCTGTAGGCAGCATTGGAGGTTTCTGAGACCTCTGCAATTCCCCTTTTATTTGAACTATGCAATGTGACCTGATCAAAGCCTCATTTTGGTTACAGACTGTTTCCAGTTCCAGCATGGATAAACTGTACATGCTCAAAAACTAGGAGGTGGTTTCCTTTCACCGCAGAAAAACCGAAAAAGGGAAAGAAACTTAGCTACCTGGTAGCTATCTTCCCTGCATGTACGGCAAAGTATTTTTTGCCTACTGTTACACAACATTTTTGTATTGAGATTGAGAAGCTGCAATCAGGGCAGCCCCTATCCCTGAACCGTCATCCGCGTGCTTGACGGCTACCGACTTCGACGCCTCCTCTCCAAGCAACTCACCCAGTGTGTTTTCCAAGCATTCGCGGAATTTGGTGTAGTGTTTGAACAATCCGCCATCAATGGCGATGACTGACCGCTGCTTGCTGATGGAGCCATCTCTCCCAAGCTTCTTGAGGATCCCTGCAACCCCTGCAGCGGCCAGCCGGGCTGCCCTTCTTGCCACAATGTCGCAAATTTCCACAACCAATTTTCTTGTCTCCAAGGATGTGCATGTAATCTGCAAGCTTACATATCATGTCACTGCAGTGCATACACAAGGATGCGCATGGATAAAGGACTGACGAATAATGGTAAAAATGCTAGGATACCTCTAGGTTTTCTTCCAGTTTTTCAGTCACAATCTTCAGATCGGGTGTTTCATCATGGTGCATTGCAGAAATGTGTGGAGTCCTGTGTACGACCACATGAACCGAGATTTATCAGCGCACTTAACAAAATAGTCTTGACCATCAATAGGCGCATGCATTTTATTCTCAGAATACAATCAACTGTGAAAAGTCTCTTATGTTTTCCTTTTTCCAGTTCCTGATTTGGAAAGAGGTCTGAGCAAGCCCTGTTGTTCTTTCTCACCTGACCAATTTGGTCAGGTGATTAGTTGTACCCTTTCTTCTTCTATTATTGAAATGACACGCAAGTCTTTTGTGTGTTCTCGAAAAAAAGCTAAGTAAACGACATACCGCAGAAGGAACTGAGTTTTGAGCTTAGTGTGATCAATATGACTGAAAATTGCTGATTGCAAGGACATTTTACACAGCACCCTCCTGACGATTTCACCTAAATACATTCCTGATGTTAACTTCTCGTAGATCTGAAAGAAGCCAAAAGTACATAAGTGAGCCAACAGTGTGAAAGGCAGATTATGATGTCTTCTGTGGCGAAACTTGCCTGCTCTCCAGGATTCAAGCTTTCCTTATCTAATGCTTGATCGTATTCAGTGACTGGAAGATGGGATGAATAGAAGTTACCCCATTCCATATTGATGACCTGAAATACAGGAAAAGAACTAAAAGAAATTATTTAGAAATACAATGGAACAGTTCAGCAGAATCCAACTCATATATGCTCTGAGCACTACTAGATTTAAGTGAAAAGTATGGCATTTAAACCTTACCATATCCCCTGAATTGGGCAACTCCCCTTCCCATTTTGGTATAGCATTTGCCTTCTCAACATATGCGGCATTTGTGCCAGTTCCAAATATCACACCTGCGACAACATCTTCATCATAGTATCTGGCTCCAGCCAACGTCCCAACAGCATCGTTAATCTATTTCATTTCATTAAAAGATCTCTCAGTGAGATTATTCTTCTAAGATTGCAAATAGCTTCTATTTATTTAGGAACAATGGCGATATATAAACCTGTCGACACTCACCAATGCAGCCACATGCATGTCCAGACCTTGCTGCTCCATAGCCATTTGCAGTTCAGCCACTACATCTTCACCTACCTGATTTCAGAGAAATGCTAACTGGATGGAAGATGCAACTATAAACAGTCAAGCTATTTGATGTTTTATGTGTATAGCTGATGGCAAAACATATTTACACAAATAATTTAGTAAATTTCTTTTTTCCATTATGGCTTAGACTGAAATGACACGATGGGGTTTCAAACAGCTGTAATATTGGCATTATCAATTATACGCTGCATAATGTACAAATATGTGTTGAATTTGTGAGCACAAGGAAATCTTACAGCATCATCAATAGAAAATGCCTTTGTCCACTTGACAAGGGTACCCGATGCAACAGATCGCTGCCTCACTGGGAAAGAAAATGTGAATCCTAGTTCTCGTTGCTTCTCATTTGATGACTTATTGCACTTCTCTTCATCAGCAACGAACTTGGCTAATTCAGATGCAATGAAACCAAACAGTTCCTGAAAAGTTGATAATCAATAACGTCAAATCTAAATCTAACATAGTAGTTAAACTATAAACATATATACTTACAGAGGAGCTCCCTGACATCAAATGTGGTGGAATGGTGACTTCTCTAGACTCACGGTTAATGACATGCTTCTCATTGCCACCCAGCTGCACCTTCAAGACACGGAAGTTCGTTCCTCCTAGGTCCAATCCATAGAACAAACCTTCCTCTCTCCTAAATTTAGTAGTAGCATGGAAGTAAGCATCCTAATAATTCTAATAGTGTGTATAATTCTAATAGTGTGCACAGGCTAAACATAAAAATTGCTAATTGAAATCTGCAATCTTCATCGTTAAATCTCTCTCAGCTAACCTGAAGCCCGATAAAACACCACACGAATTGATCATATTTTAACGCTCTCGAAATAATAATGAGCTAATATGTCTATTTTTGGAATGACCCAGACATCCACATCCATGAGTTGACTCAAATGGTCATCTTATTCTGGTCCTTCCAGGCGCCCTTATTATATTATGCTCAATTATAATAAGACCATAGTCTCCGATGTAAGCATCTACATCGATAAAATCAACATGAACAGCATATTGTTAATTTTTCCTCAATAAGATGACAATGAGCACAAGAAAGGGCTTGTTCAAAGAGATTGTCCTTTTTCAGACAGTATCAACAAAAATCACAATAGGTGCTCCTAGAAACATTTTGTTTTTCTTCAACTGTTACTTACACAATCAAAATGAAGAATTAAGATACCAAAGCTTCCTCTGATCAGACAAACAAACAAGACGCGAGAACTGCGTATGCACTAACCCAGTGGGGAGCTTATCGACGTAGGAGAGGAGCATCTTGACCCTGCTCCCACCCTCCTCCTCCAATCCCGCGCCCATCTCGTCGGCCATCGCCGACGCCACATCACGCAGCAGCGACGCCGGCGTTGCGCACTTCTCCCGGAGGTCCGCCACCACCTGCTCCGCCATTGCCACCGCTGCTGCAGCCATGATCCCAATACCCAACAAGGAAATCAAGGAACAAGGACAATTTTGGATTCAAGAACTGAAATAGGAAGTAGAGAAAACGGCGAAAAAGGCAGGATCTTTGGACTCGAGAACTGAAGGGGGAAATATTCAAATACACAAGAAGATTAAGAGATCAAGAAAAGGGGAAGAAATGGTACGATAGTTGACAGCTCGATCAGGAAAAAAGAAACTATTTTTAAAAGTAATAAGAGAGTCGGGATCTTTGAATTTGAACAACTCAAAAGATGGAGAGGCACGTGAAATTTGGCTTCAAGGGCTCATCTTTTCGCGATTGATTGAGCAGCTCGGTGGGAAAAGGGAGGAAAAGGCGGGTGGTGCCACGTGTGTTCTTGTGGACATGTTTTGTTCCTAGCTTTTCGGGAACTTGTTAAGTTCCGATTTCGGGTTTCCAGTAGCTAGCCAAGGATCTGGGCAATCGCGAGAAGATTGGAGACTGGGAAGCGAAGAACAAGACAGGGAATCGAGAGAACCGGAGATTGGGGAAAGTTTTAGAATCTGTTAAGTGTTTATAGCTTTAATACCCTTAAACCCACAACCGCTATGCCAACTAGTGGTTGTCAAATGGGCAGCCCAACACGGCACGGTCTGTTTAGCCCGTCAACATAAATAGATCGTGTCATACCAGCCCGTGGGACGAGCCTCCGGCCCAAGCATGGCCCAGAAGGGTGTTGTGCCGTGCCGGTCCGAGGCATGATTAACCCATCGGGCCAAGATGGCACGACACGCCCCTTTGGCCCGTTCGGCCAAAATAAAAAATTGATTTGTTAAGAAAAATATATAGAATTCAAAAAATGCACAATAAATTATAGAAGGTACAAAAATATACATTAAATTGTAGAAATTGTAGAACATATACAATAAACTGTAGAGAAATATAGAAAAGCACATTAAATTATAAAAATTGTAAAAAAAGGATACACTAAATTATAGAAATTGTAGAAATTATGCTTATGGGCCTAATGGGTCGTGCCGACACGATGTGCCAATGCGCCGGCCTATGGCCTCATGCCGTGCCTTGCCATGGGTTGTGCCAACAATACCGTGCCTTGGGCCGGCCTGTTAGGCATGACCCATTTGGCTATGTTTGATGCCAACTTAGGGCCTGTTTGGGACTGCTCTGCTCCAGTTTTTCCAGCTCTGCTCCACCAACTCCACCATGGAGCAGCTCCACTGTGGAGTTCCTGGAGCAGGTGGTCCTGTTTGGCACGCAGCCTAGCTCCAGCTCCAGGAATGCGAGGTTCCCCTGAGAAAGGTCCAATGTGCCCCTGAATGATGTTTGATGTATGTTTTGATGTCTGCGGAGCATATGTAACTGAATTTTTTTGTTGCCAATTGAAATATGATGTAAAATATTATAATCGCAATTAATTTATTCAAGAAAACCAAAAAACAAATATTTTGGTCAAATAATTCCATCCTTTTGTCCCATAAATCTATATTAACCTAAAAATATAAATCAAAACAAAGATTTGCCTCCACCTTAATTTCAAATCTACATGTATATCTAATCTTCAATTTGAATTATCTTTTTTATGTTGGTACAGATATGTACCCACCTAATATTAATTACTTTCATTTATGATTCGTAAACTTTTCTAAAAGAGGAGTACCTAAGCAAAGCTCTGTTTGTTAACATTCAGTCAAATGACAAGATAAACATGCCAAAGTGTTTTATACTTATATTTATCTCAGTATTATTCAGAAATTTGTAGTACATGAAAATACCAAAACAGGTTAGAATGTCTGAATCCCATTTGGTTATGTCATTGTCATACATACTCAAGTCACTTGCCGACAAATATCAAAACATTAACCACAGGACGCTGGTTAAATTTGCTATAAATGAAAACTCGGTGTGACACTAGCTTGAGTTCTATAAATTTTGGTGATCCTCATAAATCAACATATAAATATAATGATGTTTGGATCAACATAGCTCAGACATAGCACAACAATAGCTTGACACACAGACATAGCACAACAATAGCTTGACACACTACATCAAATATTTTTCCAATTCAGAATGGAAAAAGTGCACTATAAGGCATAGCAACGGTAGCTCAAAGTCAATGCCAGATTGCCAATTATCCTAGTTAATAGAATTTCAAATCCTTTATGGAGTCATTTTACTTGTATGTGTTTTCTCGTTGCAGCAATTTGCCTTGTCGAGCGCAATCACATCCCCGCTCTGCACCTTCTCCTTCCCTAGGGCCTCAATCATCTTGCCACCAAGCTCATACACCGTCTCCATGTCCGTCGTCTTCAGCGTGAGCCGCCCAGTCTTCTCGGTCGCAGCAACCCCAGAGGGCGTGGTCAAGCTGCCACTAGCGCCTGCGGCGGAGACGAGGCGGTCGATTGAGATCTCGACGACCTCGCCCTCGATGTTCTCTGCCTCCTCCTTGATGCGGACACCGATGGCGTGGCGGAAGGCCTGGGTGAGCGCCTCGGTCTTGGAGAGGTCGAGGGAGAAGAGCTCGGAGGCGGCGACGAAGGCGAAGGGTGTCTCGGTGCCGAGCGACTTGGCGATGCCCATGGCGAGGGCGGTCTTGCCGGTGCCTGGCTGCCCGGCGAGGAGAGGAGCGGCGCGGGAGGGGGCGGAGGAGAGGAGCGGGGCGGAGGAGAGGAGCGGCGCGGGTGGGGGCGGAGGAGAGGAGCGGCGCGGGAGGGGGTGGAGGAGAGGAGCGGCGCGGGAGGGGGCGGACGAGAGGAGCGGCGTGGGTGGGGGGGCGGAGGAGAGGAGCGGCGCGGGAGGGGGTGGAGGAGAGGAGCGGCGCGGGAGGGGGCGGACTAGAGGAGCGGCGCGGGTGGGGGCGGCGGAGGAGAGGAGCGACGCGGGTCGGGGGCGGACGAGAGGAGCGGCGTGGGTGGGTGGGGAGGAGAGGCGTCGTGCGGGTGGGTGGGGATATAGGTGGCCAAATGGGCCGGGCTTAAACGGGCCGCACCACGGCCCGTTACTGTAGACCCGGCCCATTTAGGCACGGCACGGGATTTAAATGGGCCGGGCCGGCACGGCACGACGGACCGGGCCGTGCCTGGGCCGCCGGTGCGGCACGGCGGGCCGGCACGGCACGGCCCGTTTAGCAATTGGGCCGTGCCGGCCCGGCACGGCACGGCACGGCCCGGCGGCACGGCAGGCACGGCACGCCCGGCCCGGCACGGCCCGCCCCGGCCCGGCTAATTCAAAAACTAGCCGTTTTTGTGACCGTTGGGGGTAAAAAAATTCGAAAAAAATAGCAAAAAAATCAGAAAAAATCTGAAATTTTTTCTATAAATAGGGGGGCATCCGGCCTCCATTCTCCACACCTCAAACCTCACTCTTCTCTCTCGGTTTAGCTCTGAAAAATTCGAAAGTGTTTGCGCAAATTTGGTGAAAATTCGGGCAAAATTCCGAAAATTCAAAAATCTTCAAAGATTTTTGTGAGAGCTGCAAAGGAGGTAATAATGCTGTCTTATACTCTTATTTGGTATTATTTATTGGTTTAATTTTTTGCTAATCGTTCTTTATTATTTCAATTTGCAGTTGATTTAATGGAGAACTACGATTTTCAACTCTCCGAATACGGCCTCTCGGCGGAGGATATGCAATCGTTTCAACAAGCATATCCATCCGCGGAAGGTCCACATGTACAAACTGGAGATGCCGAAGAACCGACGGCCCCGGTGGCGCAGGGTCCAATCGATCCATCTTCTGCTGGCTCAACAAGTGCATCCACGACTCAAAGCACGGGTGCAAAAAGATCAAGAGCTAGTACATCTACAGTTTGGAATGATTTCGACAAGAAGTTCAGGACCGACGATGATGGGACTTCGGTGAGGTATGCTGTTTGTAAAATTTGTGGTAATGAATTGAGTGCAAAATCTTCAGGTGGGACGGGTCATCTACAACGACATGCTGCAAGCTGCAAGAAAAGGCAAGGAATACAAATGCGCCAGACACAGCTGCAATATAACCCCGACGGCTCGGTACGTACGTGGGAGTACAACCCAGAGGTAGCTCGGGAATCTCTTTGTAGATTAATTGCTTCTCAAGATTTACCTTTAAATTTTGGTGAATCTGATGCTTTCCAAAAATATATTACGACTGCTCATAACCCTCGATTTACTACTGTATCTAGGCAAACAACAACTAGAGATTTAATTAAATATTATAACAATTGTCGTGATAAATTGAAAGAAATGTTTCATACATGTACATTCTCTATTGCTTTGACATCCGACATATGGAGTGGTAGGGCAAGAGAGGATTATATTAGCGTTGTTGCTCATTATGTTAATGATGACTGGATAATGGAAAAAAGAATTATAGGATTTAAATTAATTAATGTTTCACATAATGCTGAAAATATTGCAGATAGCATTATTAAAGTTATAGAAGATTTTGGTCTCACGGATAAGATTTTTTCTATAACTTTAGATAATGCAGCTGCAAATACTAAAGCTATGGAAATTCTTACTCCTTTGTTTAATAATTATGCACAGTCTTTCTTATTGCATCAACGTTGCGCTTGTCATATTATTAATCTTATTGTTAAATCCGGTTTAAAAAGATTAGATGCTTGTATTAATTCTTTTAGAGATGCAATTTCATTTATTAATTGTTCTAACCAACGAATAGCCGCATATAAGAGTTTTTGCGTAGCAATGAATGTTCGTCCTAGAAAATTTGGTTTAGACATGCCTGTTAGATGGAACTCTACTTATCTTATGCTTAAACATATATTGCCACATAAGAGCACTTTATCTGTTTTCCTTCACACCCAAAGTCATCAATCTCGTAGCTCCTCAAGTAGAACCCAAGTTAGAGACCCTGAACTTACTGAGGACGATTGGGATGTTGGTGAAAAAATATTTTCCTTTCTAGAAATTTTTCATAAAGCTACAGTTTGTCTTTCTGGAGTATACTACCCTACATCTCCCATGATTGTTCATAATATTGTTGAAATTGTCACTCACCTAAAGGCTTTTGAAAATGATCATATACTACGGGATGCTGTAGGTGCCATGAAATCTAAGTTTTTAAAATATTGGAGCGAAATTCCTATTTTATATGCATTTGCTTTTATTTTGGATCCTAGGGCCAAACTCCAAGGATTTATAAATGTTTTACAAGTTTTAAGTGAGGCTACCGGTTTAGACTATTGTTCATACTATACACAAGTTAAGGATAAATTATATGAGATATATAATAAATATGAAAATAAATTTGGATCTGTGCGTTTACAAAGACCCCCGGTAGTCCCTAGCACCTCTAGGGGGGCTATGCAATGGGGCAAGATTTTTGGTTCTTCGTCTAGTTCTCGTGCAGGTGCAGGTACACAGCAGGTGCGACAAAGCACTGGAGACCTATCAAGCTATCTCAACAGTGATAGCGTCAGCTTCGAGCAGGAGTTGAACATCCTCTCATGGTGGCAAACCCAGAAGGTATCATATCCAGTGCTATCCATATTAGCGCGGGATGTGTTGACTGTTCCTGTCTCTACAGTCTCCTCGGAGTCAGCATTCAGTCTTTCCGGAAGAATAATCGAGGAGCGACGAACAAGTCTCTCCAACGAGATGGTCGAAATACTTATGACCGTCAAAGACTGGGAACAGGCTGAAGCAAGACTCCAACATACTGCAGATAATAAATATTTAGAAGAATCTTTTGAGAATTTGTATTTAGATAGCAATGAATAGGATTTTCAATATTTTTCTTTCATATGTGGTCAATAATGAGCTTTATAGGCTGTACTCTTTTTTCTTTACCAAGGTTTTCTCAAATTGAGTTTTTACTTGGTAAAGTTTTTAATGAGGCAGCCATCCCATGTAATTTAATAAATTAATAAAGCTCATTATGTCATTGCAAATATTTATTTTTATGATTAACAATGTCTACAATTTTCTATATTTTTTCTGAATTTTCTACAATTTTTTTGAATTTTCTACATTTTTTCTTAATTTTCTACAATTTTTCTTAATTTTTTCTTTTTTTTCGGGCTAGCCGGGCCGGCACGGCCCGTTTAGCCTTAATCGTGCCCGGGCCGGCACGGCACGGCCTCGGGCCGTGCTTGGGCTCCCACCGCGGCCCGCGGGCCGGCACGGCACGGCCCGTTTAATACACGGGCCTTAACGGGCCGTGCCTAAACGGGCCGTGCCGAGCCCGGGCCCGTGCCGTGCCGGCCCGGCACGGCCCACTGGCCACCTCTAGGTGGGGAGGAGAAGAAAAGAAATTGATGAATCGGTACGGAGGGAAGATTGTGTAATGGCAGTGGTGGGTAATTACCCCCCAACTCCACGAGAAGATACAAAACGCTGGTTTCTGGAGTACCCCTTGAGGAGCTCCAGGAAAAACGTGGAGTTGGTCCTCAACTCCACCTTTTTCTTGGAGTGGAGTTTCTGGAGCTGGACCTGTTTGGCTGGGTAGTTTAGGAGCGGAGCTGCAAAAGTAGGAGCAGAGCAGTCCCAAACAGGCCCTTAACGCCCCCAGGTGGGTACGATAGGTAACCCCCACCGAATAATTGAGATGAAGCCTAACTCACACAACCCACTCATTGAATTCAAGAACTGGGCCATCTTACTCTCTGGCTAGCTTAACAAGCAGCTTGAGTGTTCATTGGTTCGTGTCCGGATACAATGGCCGTGACATCTCCCCTCCCTTTAGGATAGGCTTGACCCCCAAGCTAACGCTTCTGCACATCGGCATGCAATATCTTCGTAGTCTTCCTAGGTAGAGCTGGATGGAGAAGTACCAGACCATTGCACCATAATATGAGTGGAAGCCAACGCCCCTTCTATTGAAGACAACGATCCAATATCTTGACGGGTACCTGCTCATCTTCCAGCTCTAGCAAGTCAGATTGCATGACCTCTCCCGGCGCCAATGCTTATTTCAGCTAGGACCATGGATTACTGGGTGTATCCAACATGTCGGAGGGAGCTTGAGCTTGTATGCCACGACTCCAATATTCTTCTCCACCTGAGACGGACCAAAGTATCAAAAAGCAAGTTTGTGATTAGCTATAATCGCCACAGATGGTTGGACATATGATTGAATTTTTAGGTACACCCAATCGCCAATCGCAAACAACCACTCAGATCTCTTAGCCTCTGATTAAGCTTTCATGCGTTGGCTGGCTCTGTTCAAGTGTAAAAAAAACCGCAACAGGTTGGTCATCAACTCACGTTTTATAAGCCATGTTGCCAAGTCTAACACAACATAAGCTTAAGTGTCCACAAGACCCAAAGTGACATGGACTATGTCCATAGAGTACTTCAAAAGGTGATTTGCCGAGAGTAGAATGTGAAGAGGTATTATACCAGAACTCCACCAAGAACAACCATTCCGACTGCTTTCTGGGACAAGCATGCACAAAATAATGAAGGTAGGCCTTCAAACATTGATCGACCCTTTCAGTTTGCCCGTCAATTTGTGGATGGTAGGTCAAGCTCATCTTAAACTGTGTCTGCACTAAACGGAATAAATCTCTCCAAAGTGCACTCATTGAGGGTCAAGCGCTCCTTTATATGTCGACAAGCAATCATAAAGTCACGCCACGAGAACGATAACTTAGCCAAGATGATATTCACTCAAAACCTCTCTAATAGGGCGCAGTTGTACTGACATAAGTCATGTACATGGAGTTGTAGCTCATGGAGTTACTCCATCACCGACCACTCAACCAACTTTAAGTTCAAGTAGGTAGTAGTTATGAATGACTCATTCCCGTTATCCCCTTCAGAATATTTCTCATCAAGTTTGTCCTAGAGTTGCTAAGCATCTTTAAAATTAACATACACGTCGAACAATCGGTTGGATAAGATGGTTAACAAATGAGTTAAAACTGAATTGTTCGCATCCTCCCACCATGTCATTTTAGTGGTTTCCATTGGGAATGTTGGAGGATTTGAAATGACCTAGAAAAGTCTAAGGTCAGTCAGCCATATCTTAGTTTTTACCTGCCAACGTTTAAAAATGGCACCATCAAACACTTTTGGCTTAACGACATTAGATGAGGAAGCCATTCTTTCAAATATTAGTTTTTCTGGATTATTTGATTAATAGCCATTTTAGCAACTTTTCAGAGATGATTCCAGCAATAAAAACAATATTTACAGCATATTTCCAATAGCAATTAACATGCAAAACTGACATACTAGCATGCAATCTTTTAATGTCAATTAACCAGAATAATTTGCTCAACAATTAGGACTTGAAAACACATAAAATCAGTACAATGCTCAGATCTAAATGTGTGTTTATTTGCTCTCAAATGTTGAGTAACTCAAGATGAAATCTTGACCCTCACGACTCTTATGTCAAAGTTTTAATCACAAGTTAAATATGACAATCAAAAGAGATAAATTAGGCTTTGAGCTAAAAAATGAAACTTTGCTTAGATTCAATTAATACAAATCATAAATTTAATGTCTACTGACAACCAGCAGTTGAAACAATTGACAAGTAAAGATGGCAGTGACAAAATAGTACAATACACTGATTAGAAGCTAAATAAATCACAGTGAACAAGATTAAATAACTGAGTGAAACATAGTGAATCACATAAGATAGCTATCAATCATGGAATAAATCATGTGTATAGATTAATTATGAATTGCATGACACAATACTAAACAGCAAGTAAGCTTTAGCTCAAAGCCAGATTGTACATTTATTGTCATACTCAGACTCAGTTTGACAACATCTCACCATTGAGCAATGAACCGAGCCCAAAACCGTACTAACAAAGTCTCCTAGTGCTAGTTAGAATGATAAGAATAACTAGCACAACACACTCAGAAAAGTAATGCTCACATCAGGAATGTTCACAGTGCGGATGGCTCTCAAAGCCACCGAGAAGTAGCCGGGCAAGGCACGCCGTATAACGCTGACCCAAAAAACCAATTACTCCATTGTGCCATGCAAAATGAATGAGGTTGTCAGAGATATAATGCCAATTTGCAAATCAAGACACATCGAATTGCAAAGTCGAGGTACAAGGAGTGCTGTGCAAGAATAAGTCGATGTGTTATCGTCGAGAGCACCGAAGAACACCAAGCACCAATCACAAAGATTTTCTCACTCAAATTGATATTGAGTTAGTCGGAATCAATCCTCAAAGGAACAATCTACCCCAAATTTTCTTATGGATTATCCAAAGGAGATGGTGCAAGAAGCTGAACAGGAAGTGTTCAAAAGGAGGAGGGAACCAGATCGCATAGCCATCAACACCAAGAGAAGCACGACGGCGCTGCAGCCTAGAAGCACAAAACTGAGATCTAGTTGAAGAAGAAGAACCTCACACTTTGTGACTTACTATTGATTTCTCCTATCACCGAAGAAGAGATGGAGGAGCTCTTAGAGGGAGAAGAGGCGAGGCAACTCACACAGTTGTAGCCAACGACCAACGCCGAAGCGCCCATGCCATTAGCACCTCTAACGTCGCCACCATCGCAAGATTGAGCTACTCAGTCACACGTTCAAAATGGATAGGACTGGAGACTTAGTCTCCAGCCTTATCACCTCCTCTTGTCCCACCGACTGGTGGGACTCATCTTCCTTTTTTCTTTTTTCTTTTATCGAAATGGGAAATTAGCACAAAGCCCTCAAGAAACCAACATGAACACGAACATATTAGATGCTCAACGGCGGTGGTAACCTATTGAGCTATGCATAGCTCTCAGGTGTAGCTGTAACTAGAGCTGTGAACGAACCAAGCTCAAGCGAGCCTGGCCTCCCAAGCTCGAGTTCGGTAGAAACTTGAGCCGAGCTTAAGCAAGCTTGAGTTGGGGGGTCCGAGCTTGTACCTAGGCTCAAGCTTGGCTTGAATAAGCTCGATAACAATTAAAATTTTTTAACATGCATTAATTTTTTAATAATAAGAAAAGTTCGAGCTTAGTTAGAATAAACTCGATAATAGTAAGTAAAAAATAATTCAACATGCATTAATTTTTCAACAATAGAAAAGCTCGAGCTCGAGCTCGGTTCGTGTAAGCTCGATAAGAGTTAATATGCATTAATATTCAAGGTCTAATCGAATTCTAACGAGCTATTCGAGTTACGCTTGTTGAAGCTCGTGAGCTCGAGATCAAGCTCAGCTCGTTTAGAGTTCGAACCGACCTCGAATCGATCTTAGAATAAGTCGAGCTCAAGCAGCTCGTGAGTTTCAAGCTTTTTTTATCACTCTAGCCGTAACCTGAAAGTGCCTGCCCAGCTTGTCGGCTCCGTTGCTCCAGAACTGTTGGGTTTCCCAGCCACCGGCCCGGCCTTGTTGCGGGGATTTATTTCATTTTTCTTAGGCTGGTGTTTTGCCTCGTACAAGCCACCGATAGCCGCCAGCCGATCTAAACCCACACCACCCCGCAACTCTTCGGTTTCCGCAGCGAACGGGCCAACGCCGCGCTCCCACCGGCCCTCGCCCACGTCTCCTCTCGTGGATCATCCCTTCGCCGCCGGCACCGGCAAGAAAACCCACCAAGCGTCGGGCCACCCCGCCCGGCCGCATCCCGTGTTTAGTTCCACCCCGCCAGGCGGCTGGAGCCAAGCACGGCTGGCCCAGCGGCGCGCGGTCGCTGCGCCGTCCCTTTTAAGTAAGTGTCCGTTTGGGCCGCGTGTAATGGTTGGCTACTTTCGGGGCTTTATTCCCCGCCTTTGCTTGACAGGGCTCAGATGCTTCATTTATGATAGTAGTATTTTGCTTATCTCCTGACCATAGGTATTTGCCCTGTAAAGATATGCAAAATAGTCTATCTCTTAGACCATGTACAATAGTGTGATATTTCTTACCACATAGGATGCGAGATGATATGGAAAAAAGAGAAAAAAGCATAGAAAATTGGGCTGTCTATTATGCAGTAGTAGATTGTAACACGTTAAACAAGACACATTGTATTATGAACAAATTGTCTATAGAGACATATAAAAAGACAACATATTGTATGTACAACAGTTGTTTATACTATTGTACATGCCCTTAAGATTGTCCATAAGACTTTTATCTTACTTAAAGGCAACACTAGAGATCTCTTCAATAGTAAATCATTTCTCTAACTACTTTATACTATTTTCATCATAACTTCCTGCCTGACAATCTCTTATTAATTGCGTTGGTTTACGAGAAGTCGTATCTTGCATAAAAGATAACATATTATCTCTTCTCACATTATCCCTACTTTACATAGAATTTTATTTATGTACTGTAACTAAGAGACTATGAAGATAGTTTTATTGGAGATGTGGTAGCCCCTGCCCCGCCGGCCTACTCCAGCCGTTTCCCTCTCTTATTCAAACCTGACGCGTTTTTAACGCCACCATTTCTACAGTCGACCCTCACGCTCCTCTCTTTAGAGTATTTGCTACTGCTCTGCTTGCCTTAGAGCGCGGCCTCTCTCACCGGGCGGAGCTGCGAATTCCGGCAATGGGCAAGGCGGCGCGGTGGCTACGCAACTTGTTGGGCGGCGGGAAGAAGGAGCAGGGGAAAGAACAGAGGCGGGCCACGGCGAATGCCGCTCCCGGGGATAGGAAGCGGTGGAGCTTTCGCAAGTCGTCCAGGGACTCGGGCGAGGCGGCGGCCGCTGCGGTGGGAGGCAATGTGGCGATCGCGAAGGCGGCCGAGGCGGCGTGGCTCAAGTCGCTGTACAACGAGACCGAACGGGAGCAGAGCAAGCACGCCATCGCTGTCGCCGCGGCCACTGCGGCCGCGGCGGACGCGGCCGTGGCCGCGGCCCAGGCCGCCGTGGAGGTCGTGCTCCTAACCAGCCAGGGACCCGCCTCGTCCGTCTTCGCCGGCGGAGGAGCCGTCGTGGACCCCCGCGGCCGCTTTGCCGCCGCAGTCAAGATCCAGACGGCTTTCCGAGGCTTCTTGGTGAGTGACTAAACCACTTCTGCTTTTTCCAAGAACAACAGTGTTTAGTTCTGTTTTTGATCTGTTCGAGTTCTCTTGCAATGTGCTCATTTTTTATCCACTGTTATTGTAGATTTTTGATTAACTTTTGCAAAGCGCAATATTACAATCATTTTGCAAGTTTAAGAAATGATTGATTTGCCTTAAATCGTCGCAGGCGAAGAAGGCGAAGCGAGCGCTCAAGGCGCTGGTGAAGCTGCAGGCGCTCGTGCGCGGCTACCTGGTGCGGAAGCAGGCGGCCGCCACGCTGCAGAGCATGCAGGCGCTCGTGCGCGCGCAGGCCGCCATCCGCGCCGCCCGCTCTCGCGCCGCGCTCCCGCGCCTCCACCACCCTCCCGTCCGGCCGCGCTACTCGTTGGTACGTCGCCCTCGCTTGCGAGCGAAGCAACCTTACCTTGTTACCTTAATGTTCTCGTCCGAGGTTGTTCTAGCCGTAACAAATCTGTGCGTTTCTTGGGTTCGCAGCAAGAGCGGTACGTGGACGATACGCGGAGCGAGCACGGCGTGGCGGCGTACAGCTGCCGCCTGTCCGCGAGCATCGAGTCGTCGTCCTACGGCCACGACCGGAGCCCGAAGATCGTGGAGATGGACAACGGCCGGCCCAAGTGGCGCTTGTCCTCGCTCAGGACGAGCCCCCCGGTGGTCGACGGCGCCGTCACCGGCGATGAGTGCAACGCCAACTCGGTGTCGTCACCGCTCCTGCCGTGCCGCCACCTCCCCGCGGGGCGCCACTTCCCGGACTACGACTGGTGCGCTCTGGAAAAGGTCAGGCCAGCGACGGCGCAGAGCACGCCCCGGTGCACGACTTACATGCCGGTGACGCCGGCTAAGAGCGTGTGCGGCTACAGCCCGTCGCTGAACTGCCCCAACTACATGTCGTGCACGCAGTCGTCGGAGGCGAAGGTGCGGTCGCAGAGCGCCCCGAAGCAGCGGCCGGAGCCGGGCGTCGCCGGCGGCGGCGTGCGGAAGAGGGTGCCACTGAGCGAGGTGATCCTGGAGGCCAGGGCGAGCCTTAGCGGCGTCGGCATGCAGAGGTCGTGCAACCGGGTGCAGGAGGCGTTCAACTTCAAGACGGCCGTCGTGAGCCGCTTCGACCACTCGTCGGAGGCGGCCACCGAGCAGGACCGGCATATTTTCTTGCAGAGGAGATGGTGAAGAATCAATCGCTCGCTCCATCGCAACGTTATGGAGTGTAACTAGTATTAGTAATAGGGACTTGTTCTTAGATGTACTTCTTCTTAGTGTTATTATGGATGTTCTTCGTGATCATGTTCTCGTGTGCCTGCTTAGTTACTCCCTACTGTTCATGCTCATAAGCAAGTGTAATGGGAAGGAGGGGGATTTTATTCATAAAATAGTGCAAAGCACTCGGATGTACATTCTTTCTCCTATATTCAAACCTACTGCAGCTTCATTTTACCGTAGAACAATATGTAAATAACAAAAATAAAGCAAATTAAACTAGTGCAATTTAAACTAGCAATAGGTAATATCAATTTTTATATACTAATATAGTTCGTTGTCATGATCATGGTTTCACTGCGATCCTATCATATCCTAATGATTCTACGAGGTGAATCGCGAACCCACTGTGGTACTACCCATTCCGATTCATATTACGATCCGTATCATCTACATCTGGTAGGATACGATACTACAATACGTGTTGCGATACTGACAACCTTACCCCCTCCCCATTGGAACACGACGCCTCCTTAGCCTAGAAGAACTCCTCAGGTGCACAGTGCCACCATATTAGGGTTGTTGCTTGTCTTTTGACTAATTGAGAGAGAGAGAGAGAGATTAAAGAAATAAGGGACACTCGTGTTAAGAAGTCACTCCATTTAAAGTGGCTCCTATAGTAACTTCTATAAATAGTTTATAGAAACTACCTTGAAAAATCTTCTAAAGGGTAAAAGTTAGAAGCTGTTAGGAAGGGCGTGCTTGCTTCGAGCTGCTTGCCTGCTTGCTTTCATAGTTTTATTGGCTTGTTTGTTCTCTTCGTTGCTTCGAGCTGTTTGACACATGGTGAAAACGTATCGGATAGTTTCTGACCGATCCGGACAATATTCGAATACAGAATATTTTGGCTCGGATTTTTTCGAATAGTCTCAGATAAAAACGAATACGAATTATTTTTTCGGAAACGAATACGAATACATTAGTGTACTATCCATCGAATACGAATACAGACTCGGACTATTCGAGGATGATGGAGTGGATATCTAGCCCACTGGCCGTAACTAAGCCCAAGCCCTCTTAGGCTAGAGTGTGAGCCACTACTCACTAGGCCAGTCGGCTTGATGCTCCATCCCAAGCCCAACACACCGGCCATCGCTACCGTCTCTCTCCTCCCTCACACGCCGCCACCCACTGCCCTCGCGCGGGTATGACTGCGCGCTTGCCGTGGCCTCATCCTCCCGGCCTTCTCCCAATCTCCCTCTTTCTTCTCCTGCAGCGCCACAGCCATCCCGCCACCTAGGCAACTCATCGTCGGCCTTTGGCGCGGCCACGACGTGTGCTACGGACACTGGAGCTTCTCCTATTGCCTCCCCAGCATGGTTTTGTTATCTCCGGTGAGCTCCTATGCCGAATTTAAGCCTCCATGCCCCCCACCACCCCAAAGCTGGGTTGAGCCAGCAGAGATGAGGACACAGCCATCGCACGGGCGCACGGTCCATAGCATAGATTCATCATACCACACCATAGTCCAGTAGTCCATAGCACACCCACACAACACACACAAACGGAAGATTGGGGGAGACGAGGGGCTTGGCTACGCACACACCTGGAAGCGACGGTGCTCGACAGAGAAGAGTAGAGGGGCGCTAATCCAGGCGACAGTGTGTAGATCCCGGCCGCTAAGGCACCACCTGGTTGAGCAGCATATCAGCAGGGGCTGGCTTGTGGTGCATTCCGCCGAGCCGAGGGTAGGGCTCGCGGCCATTGAAAGATCAAGCTCCATTTAAGTTGGTTTTTGTGATAATGAGAAATACTATTATGAGATTTTAGTGATAATGACAAATGCATTTATGTGACTAACCTTATTTATTATGATATTACTTAGTCTCATATGGATGAAAAAGGTGAAATCATTGAGGTATGCATTTGATATTTTTCTTACAATCTTATTGCATTCCCCACATTCAAATATATGATTAGATGATAAATCTATATGTGAGACTAATATGTTTATTTAAGAATATTATTGCTTAGTCTCATTTGAATGAAAAGGTAAAATCAAAGAGGTATATACATTCGAAATTGTATTTTATATATTAGTGCATTCCTTCGATCTAAAATATAGATTGAACTTCACAAATAGTCCAAAATAAATATGTGCATATGTCTTCATTACACATACTTGTACGCACACATTAAGAGAGAGTTCACTCTATATTTTGTGGTTTCATAAGTATTAATCCATATTTCCTTTAATACACATATTTAGGATCTATACTTTGAAACACATCCTTTGAGTATACATAGCTTGTGTAGTTCATATATACTCATTTGCAATCAGGTTGTCATCTAACTTCTTCATTATGTGTTAATGGTTGGATGGTTAATGACAACCGAATAAGTAAGATTTACTTTGAAAGTATATCTTAAAGTATACAAGTGTTGTGTATATGTTGTATACTCGCAACTCAATATTTCTATCTTATTATTTGTTTAGATTGTCATGAATTACCAAAAAGGGAAGATTGTAAAATCTAGTCCCTCCATTATATGTTAATGGTGAAGTTGGGTAATTGATGGCAATTGATTTGTGGATTAACATTTTTCATAAGTTGGATAAATATGTTAGATTCCACAAATAGGATGACTTGGGATAACTTCATGTGTTGAAAATCATCAAGTCTAGATGGAAGATAGCTTCATATGTTGAAGGCCATCAAGAAGAAGATGCATCATGAGTTGATGCATGTTTAAGAGGAGATGATCATGTGTTGATCATCAAGTCAAGTGAAGACCCATCATGCGTTGATAGAGTTCAAGAAGTGGATACATCATGTGTTGATGCATGTTAAGATGATGACCCTGACTTAAAGTGATGATGCGCGTCATCAAGCTTCAAGAGGATGCGCAAGGCAAATGTATGACTAGCTAGGGTTAAGGATATGTTCCTAGTCTTTTACCAGTCCTGGTGTTTGACTGAAAGATCGGGTTGGTAGTATAGGTTGCCGTACTATTAAGAGGGGTCTTGTCTAGTAACTTAAATCTCATTATGTGTTGATAGTTCAATCTCACTTGCTCTAACTCTCTTTAGCATGATGCTTATATTTGCGAATGTGTTTTGCAAATAGTTGAAACTCATGTGTTAAATCCCTATAACATAAGACTATACATTACAAATATGTTTTGTAAGTGTTTGAAGTTCATATTTTCCTATTCCTTGTAGTATGATGTTTATATTTGCAAATGTGCTTTGCAAATAGTTAAAACTCATATACAATCCTTGTAGCATGTGACTTTGGTTTGCGAATGTGTTTTGCAAACGCGTTAAGGACCATGTACGTATTCCTTGTGTTGTGATTTCAAAAGTGTGCAAATGTATTTTTGCTACTTGTTGGGAATCATATTTAATCCTTGTGTACATGATACTATAGTTTGCAAATGTGTTTTACAAAATCTGTTGAAGTATCTGCACTTGTTAAGAAAATCAGAACTACTACTGTGTATATAGCGGTACTACCAGAGGTCGGAAGTACTAGTTCTGTGTGAGCGGTACTACCAGACAATAAAAGTACCGGCATGTGTTGCACGGTACTACCGGATGAGCAGTCCGAACAACTCTGTGTGTGGTCCAATTGGCCGGTGAAAGTACCGGCTCTGTTTGAGCGGTACTACCGGAAGGCAGAAGTACTGGTGTGTGTTGTGCGGTACTACCAGACTTCAGAAGTTCCAGATTTTTCTGCGGTACGTTTTTTCCAGAGAGAAACACCTGTGTAGTGGTCTTCCCCTACTTGCGAGAGCGGTAGTTCCGCATGTGTGGAGTGGTACTTTCGATTCATCGGAAGTACTGAAAAATGAACAGTGGAACTTTTGATTTTGACTGTAACAGCTCGTTTTTCTGACCATTGCGAGGAGATCGGAAGTACCGGCATTTTGCCTACGGTACTTCTGATTTTTATGATTTTTCAAGGATTTGGCTTGAAAAGCTAGTTTTCTTGTGTGGGGTATAAATATCCTCTTGTGGCCTGTTGGAGGTGAAGTTGCTCGACCCATTTCTATTCACCCCCTCTAGTCAGGCTCCTCGATCTTATAGCCTTGTCGACTGCAGAGGGTGGGAATCGCTGACATCTTGATGGGGGAATCACCATTGTCAGCGAGCAAGACACCGAGACCTGAGAGACACGAGTAGACGACAGTGGGGAGTTGGAAAAGGATGAACAAACAAGAGGCTTGGGCAGTGGCAACTGTGTGGGGAATGGGAGGTCAGGAGGGTTGGGGATGAGGTAAGAAAAATGGTAGGGTTTAGGTAGTTGGGGTAATGGTTGGCTGAGATGGTTTCAATCCAATGGTATAGAATGGATGGTTGATGATACGATGATATATAAATTATTTTGAAAGGGGCACAAGGGCATTTTGGGGTAAGTTTGTCAAAAAAAACTTTAAACACAAATTGGTATTTTTAAGTATTTGCTAAATATATATAGATTTCAAGCTTAACATTTACGAGTACAAGGAAATTATTGATTAGCTAAGTCTCACATGAAGTGTTTCCTCGATTTAATATATTATTTCTATTTTACTTAGAATCGTCATTAAACTTACAACGCCTCAAAGAGTCACTAAATGACCATTTTCTTGTAGTGAGTGTACCTGTGTTGAAATTGGTTTAGTTTAGGGAGCTGCTAGGTCACGGTATACTGTTGAAGTAGTCAACCAAAGTAACAAAACAGTGTCGGAAGTATAGTTAAGTTTCTCTTCACATTCGTTAAATTTCATGCATGTTTTGATATGATAAACCATATATGTGTTTTCGTTGATTTTAGATGTACAGTTTAAGGGTTTTTATGTTCCGATAAATATTCGTGATCGTATTCGTTTCGATTCGTATTTGTTCTGTATCTGTGTTTGACATTATCGTATTTGTATTCGTAGAGGTATCCGTATTCATATCCACATCTGAGAAAAAAATATGAAAAAAAAATTGATAGAGACATTATCTATCCGTATTTGATTCGTTTGCATCCCTAGTTTGACATGTCATATTTTTTGAACTAGTTCGTACTGCTGTTCCTTTCATTTCCTCCTAGCTACCTGTCGTAGACTCGGTAGGCTTGTGTAATGTTGACAAAGAGCCTGATTACTACATTACACTAAAAAACAAAGCGAACTAACTTCGCATCTCTGGACTGGGGTGTCAACTTCCTCCCGATATCATGGTTCTTCATGATTCAAATTCCCCCACTAACGAATACATTTTTACTTCATGGTTGACCGTATCACCCACTGTGCTACCGAAGAAAGAGTAGTACTAGATTGATGCATAAGGGAAATCAAATGGTTGCAATTTTGCGGGGGACACCAATAGATCTTTATTCCCATGCAAACATCTTATGTCTACGGTTTATGACTTTTAGTTTATACTATAATACCTAACTTTCAAATGATGTGTCTTAAGGTGGGTCTATAAGTTGATTATATTAGACACTATATCGAATTCATCTATATTGACTAAAATCACACGTGAATGTTTTTTCCATACTTTCTCTTGTGAATAGCCAAAATTAAAAAATTTAAACTAAAAAACATAAGTCACAGTCCAAAAGAACTCACCCCTGCATGTGGTGATGGATCCTCTCCTCCCTTTTATTTATGACTGCACATCGAGGGAGTACTAGTACTACTAGAAACTCTGCGGCGAGCTGACCACACAATGGGAGTATTCTTTTAAACTACAGCTTATTAATCCAATAAAAAATAATTATTAAAAAAAGTCGAATGAATTATGTGATTTCACTGTTACCCCAAACTCGCCGAGCCTACCCCATGGATATCCCACTAATGGAAAAAAGGCGACATTCAGAAGAACCATACCCAACTAAACCACCTTGATTTCTCTTTAACACTCACGCGGATGGAATCTAGTAAAATGGACCATCCGGTTCATGGATAGGATCGAGCTTATGGCCGTGGCACTACAGGAATCTGGATTCTCGTTCGCTTGTTTCTAGTTCAGAGCTTTTCAAACATGGGGGTAATTCTTCTTCCAAATGCAAGATCGGAATGCTTTGTCTGTTGCTGAAGAGTGGTTCAAATTTACAATCTTGAACAGCAGAGGAGTTCCATGACCTTAGCTGAACAGTGGAAGGACTCAAATAAGCAGTACTATTAGATTTCATGACATCTGGTCACACAATTGCACACAAAATGAGAAAGCCTAAAACCTAGCTAAGCGCATGTGCTACTTCGCATTAGGATGCACGGACCTTTTCGCTCTCATCGCATAGAGCTAGCCAGTACACTATCTTCGTCGAATGATCGGTCAAAATGGCGTCCATCTCATGGTGGCGCAATAAAAGAAATTCATGTCAGCTGTCAGGTCAACTGGGTGAGCTCATGCCCTCTGCTGCTCCATAAAAAAAGTTCAGGTTTAGGTGAGCTCATGGCGTCCTGCGACAAAGTCCCGAGCCCAACGCATCTGAGCAGCGAGAAGAAAAAACAATAGTACTACTGCTAGGCTTGAAGAACAGTGTGAGCTGAAGTGAACGTATAGATTAGCTCGTGGCTCGATCTGAGTGGTGACATGAAAGTTGTTGAAACCGGCGGGCAGTCCTAAGGGAAGAAAAGAATTACTGCAAGCACAAACACATGAACATAAGAGAAATAAAGATTTATTTATGATGTCCGGTAATGTCTTTGTTTATGTTTTTGGAAGCCATATCACGATGATTCTATTCGTATAAGGAGTTTCTTATTACAGCTAAAGTTATAAAAAGCCGATAATATATATTTATATTCCGATCATATATTTATTTCGCTCTGCTCATTTCAGCTTGAACTTCTGGCTTCTAGCTTATTTTTTACTATTCATAAATTTCTTTTTTTTTGGTTTTTTTGAGCTTTTTCGTATGCGTTTGCATTGTCCATGATGGGTTAATTTAGTTTTTTCTTTTTTTTAAAAAAAATTAGTTAGGCCAAATAAGCCACCATCAGCTACAGTGTAATTTCAGCTAACTACAATAAAATTTCAGTCATAAGTTATTTTTTTTTCAGTTCAACCAAGTGACACCTTAGTCTGTATTAAGCTTCGCTAGCTGTTTGCCAGGGCCTGGGTCCTGTGCAATGCTACTTCCACCGTAGCTCCTAGCTCCACACACTCGTCTCAGGTCTAGGACCGGAGTACCTTCTCTGTTCTTTCATGAGCACTTTGATCTTGTTACTCCTCCTGTTTGGGCTTGGCGTTGGCTTTGGCATTGCTGCCTGTTGCAGTGGTACTCGGCAGGGATCTTGCTGCTAAATTTGAACATTGAAAAAAATAGTAATACGAAAATAGCATATAGTTTCGTGCATAAAAGATTAGTACGTACAGTAGTAGTACCATGATATCAATTGCACTGACCCACACTCACCAGCCAGCCACATGAGACTAGCTAGCGTTGGCAAACATACTTCTACAGAAGGGAGATGCAGTTTGTTATCACAATTGTCCCGAAGGCTTAGTAACGAAAATGTCACAAAAACCAAATCTCGGGGAAAAAGACCTGCAAATAAACTGGCCTTAACTTGAAATTAGTGGGTTCAAACCGTGGCCTTTAATCGCATGGCAGGGGTGGCTCACCCATCGGTTGGCTGGCGTCAGTGAACGTTGATTCTGAAACGGCATTGAGTTATTATTACCTAATCAATCCATCCACTGGTGGCTCATTAACACGAAGGAAAGAACTTTTGAATCTGATGCAGTGGCGGAGCCACATTGTAGCATGAGGTGCAGTTACACCTCTAACATTTTTTGCGTAAAAAATCGATACATATCCCTTTTAACATACAAAGTATACATTATACATACTAATATACTTTTGACAGCCTATTAAGCCCAATAGGCAATAAGTCTAATTTATTAGCCTAAGTGCCCAAGTCATGCTTACTTCGGGCCTGTTTGGTAGAGCTCCACCAGCTCCAGATCCACCGTGGAGCAGCTCCACCATGAATCTGGGTTTCATCCAAGTGTTTGGTACAGCTCCAGCGCTTCTCTCTATCTCACTGCCAAACTGGGCCCACGCGTCAAGGGGCATAATGAAAAAATGCAAAAAAAAAAAGCCACGGGCTTCTTCTTCCTACCGACGAGCTCGCGCGCAGGAGGGCAGGAGCTCGCGGCCACGACCGGGCGCGGCCCCGGTGGGCGCGGCGGCGGTGCTCCTGCGCACGAGCAGTAGGAGCTCGGTCGCGAGAAAGAAGAAACAGAACGAACCGTTTTTTTGTGTAACCAGTGGCAGTGGTGGGTAATTTTCCCCAACTTTACCAAACTTGAGTTGGTGGAGCACCCCAAATCTATGAATCTGTGGGTAAATCCACTGTTTTCGTGGAGCAGATCCATGGTGGAGCTGCTGGAGCTAGAAGTGTTTGGCTGGTAAAATTGAATCTGGATTTGTTTTTCGTGGATCTGGAGCTGGTGGAGCTCTGCCAAACAGGCCCTTCCTCAATTGATCGGCCAAGAAGTGTTAGAAGCTCTCCAAGCAGCTCTTTTACACCTGCCTCATCAAGCATTATCTACGCTCCTGACTTATTATGCCTTGTTTTTTACCGCCCAACTCTTTTATGCACATGAGTTCTCGATGTTGATTAACTTCTTAAATACTAATAGATCATTTCCTAATGTTCATGTGGTAACCAGCTATCAATTCGGTGGTACTAATAATACTTCTAAATCCTTATAAATTGTCCAAATTAAGATATGATTAGGACGTTATGTGCTGTAAGATACGTCTTTGGAGAGTTCTATGATGTTAATTTGAGTCTCGGTATATCAATTTGTAAACTTGTATTAAACTTCTGTTCTATATCGTTTGAACTTGTTTTAGAACGGACGTGTATTAAATTCGCACTCATCATTAAAATTCTGGCTCCACTGTTGATACGATGAAACAGGAGTATCAAGGTTTATCTCGGGACAAATTAACCAAACGTCTCCCATGCCTCTAGCTAGCGACCGAGCTCTGGTAGGAGTCGGTCTATCGATCTCTGCATGCATGCATCCACCGAGCATGCTTGCACCCCTATTGTAAACGTAGACCCATGCAGCTGAAGCGACGCGGCTTGTCCCGATCTGCCCCCGCTGCGCCGAGTCATGCGTCGATCGAGCACGCCAGTACGTACGTGCGTCTCGTCCCTGCTTCCATATGCCGCATTATTCTCCGACGAGCCGCAGTGCATGCATGCAACGGCAGCGGCAGAGAAGCCAGGCGACGAACTGCCCGGAGCAGGCCGCGCGCGCCTCGATTCAATCCAACGAGCTGCTGCTGCTGCTGCTGCTGGCTTTGTGGCTTGTGACTCGCGACTTGACCGGCCGGCCTGCACAAACACGCTTCTCGACGCGCACGAGGAGGAAATCTCTAGTGACTATTACATAGATGATTTTTTTTCATCTTCAGTTATTTTTTAACTATAATTTTAGATGACTAAATGTGCAACTTCAAGAAAAGTTAAATTAGTACACTACAATTTTAGCTGATTGAGAATGTAATTTCAAGTGATTAAA
Organism: Dendrocalamus latiflorus; assembly: GCA_017311315.1. NCBI lineage: Eukaryota > Viridiplantae > Streptophyta > Magnoliopsida > Poales > Poaceae > Dendrocalamus > Dendrocalamus latiflorus. The sequence goes on along the minus strand of CM029663.1, from coordinate 59,534,833 downwards.
AAATAAAAAAAATAATCAACTGTGCAATAGAAAAACGGATCCCTACCCGCGGCCTGGACCTGCGCGCATGTGTACAGACAGACGTCCAGCGTGCCTACGTACGTACACGTAGTTCCATTTCCATCGATCGCCGTACGTAGCCCAGACTCCGGGCCCTCCGTACGTGTATGTTCTGTTGCATACGATTCCTGCTAAATGCCATCAATATAGATGCAAATCAGGCTTATCAGTGCAATGTGCTATTGCTCCTCGCTCTTACAGAGAGCATGCAAGCATCATCGGGAAAAAGAAACACGGAGAGAGCGCGCATAGATACAGTACTCCTCTATCGATTAATTCCCGCGTTGCAATCACTCTAACTTGTACTTTTTTTCTTTAAAATTATGTCGGAAACTCTAGCTTGCACTCAAGAATTGAGCACCCCCTCCTGTCAACCGAGCAGCACTCGGTTCTCACTCAACACTTGTAGTGATCCTCAACTGCACACTAACGCTACCATGGTAGCTAGGACGACATTAACATCTATACAGAACAATCTTTTTTGAGACCATGACATAGCAAACAATTTATCGCCATGAAAGCATGCACAGTATTAAACCCGATCGACACGTCGTAGACGTACATCACATCTAATCTACACGCACAGTTGTAAATCAACAGTTGTAGCGTTCATGTTGTCGCATGCAGAGACACATGCAAATCAATAAACATACAGCATAGTAGCATACCCTGATACATAGGAAGCAGGTTGCCGATCCATGGACGAGACAGAGCACTAGATTGTACTGTGAGGAGGACGAAGCACGTTCCATCCCATCCTCTTATTTCATTGGTATCATTAAACAACCAGAACCTTATCTGCTGCGCGCCTTGTCTCTCTTGTACTCGCATCGATCTAACGGTCCTATACTCCAGCAACAGCTGCCTGCATGCATGGAGCTACCTAGCTAGCTCGCCCTTCAAATTTCAAAAAATACTACCACTACTGAAAAGGTACATAGACATGCATATAAAACTTATGAATCACTATAGTGTATCCCCGTTTCTCCAATTATGAATATAGGTGTGTTCTTTTGGGCCGAAGCTTATGACTGTAGTTTTTGAATTCTGATCTGTTCATGAGATGAAGTACGCATAGAAAAATAGTCGCATGTAATTTTAGCCGGTACAGCTGAACTCAGTATACTTTTTGTTGTATAACCAAGGGCAAAAAGGGAATTTCCCATTTGATAAAGGAAAAAAAAGGAGAAAGAGGGCCCACCTGTCGGTGGGCCGAAGGGAGACAAAAGGGGGGAGGCCGATGCCTCCCCGTGACCTAGAGCGAGCGGGCGTTTAGGGGCGATGGCGGCGGCGATTTAGGGAGATGGCGCGGCGGAGGCAGGCAGGCTCGGTGGGCTCGGCGGGTCGGCTCGGTGGCGGCCCGGTCTCTCCTGTGCTTCTTCCTCCCGTGCGACTCACGCATTCCCCTCTCTCCCGTGAGTCTGTTGCTCCTCTTCTTCCCGTGGGACTCGGTCCCCAGATCCGGCTTATGAGGGGGAAGGAGCGGCGGTGGTGGCGCGTGAGACCTGGTCCCGGCCGTTGGTGGCGCCGCCGAGTACTCGTCACCTCCCCCCTTTTGGCTATAAATAGCGGCCGGCCTCTTCTGGTTTGGGATCCGAACGACAGTGAGCTCCTCCTCTCTCTCTTTCTTTGAGTTCTTGGCTTGTGGTGCTTGATTACTTTGATCCCCTGGTGCTCTCCGGCGAGGTGCTTGGCCGGCTCCTCTCCTGTGCTTGTGCGGCAAACCTCTACCTCGACTCGACGGCGTGGGCTTCACTTCGGCGAGAGGGCTTTGTATCTCCGTGCCTACTGCTCTTTCACGGTGGTGTGAGGGCAATAGGTTTTCTGGGACAGCGCGCAAGCGTGCCTAGCCCGTGATCTTCTCGGTGGTTTCAAGTATCGCCGGCTTTGTGAGTAAATCTGTCACTTGTATTAGCAATCCTTGTGTGCTGTGCTAGATTGATAATCATTGTTCCTTGTCTAGCACTGGGAGACATAGATTGCAGTGGGATTGGATTGTTGCTCGATGATATATGAAATCATATTCTGAGATTGGTAGATTTAATCTTTGAGCTCTATTTATAGTCACTTGCTGTCATTTGATTCATCTTAAAAGTCTGTGATTACTGTTAATTGTGAACTTTATATAATAATCACTAGACAAAGATATTGTGTATATGTGAGATTTTGTTGAAGTTGTCTTTAGCTTGTAGAAATCCCACATATATGCTGCAGATCTGTTAGAAGTTATATTTTGCTTTCAACTTGATTCAGTTGCTGCAATAGACATTTTATATGTGGTTGGACTTGCTCTAGCTAACTTCTGGCTGTCAGCCGAATACTCACATGTGAAGAATATATTGTTTAATTTGGGTACAGCTTGAGAGCTCAAAGATTGAATGTTAATTTGTTATAACCAATCGATGAAAAGTTTATGATTTAGTAGCGGGATGGCCGAGATTAGTCTTGTGCAACCCTACATTTGAGAGCACAAATAATCAATTAAACTTGAGCTTGTTGCTAGTTTTAATTGTCACATGCTTTATACTTTGTCATACATATTCATGTTTAGAGTAGTTTTGCTTCTATCATTGAATATGTGGTATATCATGAATGAAATGTTCAGTTCATATGATTACATACTTGTTATGTCCTGTATATATGAATTGATGTCATTGATATGCTTATATGATTATATTGGAATTATATTTATATCCTTGCTTATATCGCAAATATTACAACACTTTTTACTACAATTATCCTTTATACTCTGTCTCAAAAAACACACCGTTTTTAAAAGAACTACTGTAGCTATAGTAGATAAGCATAAGCTAAACGCGGTTCGAACCCAGCTCTTTTGGGTTGAAACTTATGACTAGTTTTTGAATTCTGGTCTGTTTGTGAGATGAAGTACACATAGAAAAATAGTCGCATATAATTTTAGCCGGTACAGCTAAACTCAGTATACTTTTTACTACAATTATCCTTTATACTCTGTCTCAAAAAACACACTATTTTTAAAAGAACTACTGTAGCTATAGTAGATAAGCATAAGCTAAACGCGGTTTGAACCCAGCCTAGGTTAGTACTAAAAATCATTGTCAAAACCCTCTTACATGGGCAAGAGCAACGCTATGTACATGTACCACTTTAGTACTTCGCTGTATTATACAAAATCTATCTATAGGACTTAGCTAGGGTTATGCATGCGGACAATATATATAGTTGAGTGTACCACTACCATCTTGGCTTTTTGGCCATCTGAGTTCGATCCTCATCAGTCTATATAGGGGTGCTTAATATGGCTTTTTTGAGTGACTTATGGTTAAAAAGCACTATAGTTAGCTGAAAATTACACTGTAACTGATGGTAATTTATTTAGCGTAATTTAGCTCATCACGGATAGTACAAACAAATACGGGAAAAAAGAATGGACAAAAAAGCTCGAAAAAAGCCAAAGATAGATAAAAATTATTGAATAGTGAAAAATAAATCAAAAGTCACAAGTTTAAGCCGTTTTGAGCATTGAGCGATTTATTTATGTGGATTTTGCACTGGACCTACTTTTCATAATATAAACACGTGTCACGTGGGTTTGAGCTGAGTCGGGTTCTCACGGGCAGAACCCTCTTGCCTAGTTGCGTTGTGATCCGTGGATGTTGGACCAGAGATGCTTGCCTTGAGATCCACGCGGGCGATGTGACGTACGCCACATGCAGTGCACGGTAGCTCCTGGATGCCACAAACAGACAGAGCGTAGGAACCTTCGTTTTGGGGTTACCAGTTGACCACGGCATGACGCACATGAAAATGCCTGCGACAACATAAATGTGTAGTATACGCCAAAATCTACATATATAGCCGGCATCTGTATACATATGGTCATTAAACATGGCTGAACTTGTTACAGCGACTGCCGATTAATCTATGATTACGATACAGATTTTGGCCTGTTTGTTTGTTGCTTGGCTTCGTCGTATTGGCCATTGTTTTCTTGGTCCAACTTTTGCTGCGTGCGAAGGGGCAAACTATCCCTACCTAACCTGACACGTGAGAGTTGAAGTATATATAAATTTCGTAACTTTTCAAACAACGAAACGTGGACAAATGTTCTCAGCGATGCAAGTCACTGAACTTTTGCATCGAGCCCAGCAATGCTGACAGTTTGGCTCCATGTGTCGGTGCAACCATTACATTTGATTCGACTGATTGAAGAGTAAAGCTAAATACTGGGCTACACTACTTCATATTTGATTATACAAACTGCAGATTTCATTAGCAACAGCGTACGTACCGTATCTCGCTTATATAGGTGATTTAATTTCTAGCAACCCAGCTTTTCGAATAACTATTTGTTCAGGTAAAATGTATAGGTTTAGCAACAGTGTAGTATACTAACACATTTTATCAATCAGTTACCAATCATTTGCACATTTCCCTGAGATAATTGTGAAAACTGCTTCAAATTCATACGCCCCCTCAAAGAAATATGCTATATATAGATAAAGAAACCAAGACATATAAGAAAATAAATAAACAACCTATTCTATCCTTAACACCCCCTCAAACTCATGGTGGATCACACACACTGAGTTTAGAGAGCAAATACAAATGTTGTGCTCTTGTCTGCGGCTTCGTGAAAAAGTTAATAAGCTATAACTCTGAAGGCACAAACTATAGAGCGAGTACTCCTTTCTGTACCTGTGAGCGAGTGTATGAAGCATCCACCCTAATATGCTCGGTGAGCTTATGTTTCATTGGATCATGAACAATATTGATAGCATGCGCACACCAGTACTATCAGACATAAGAGTGCTATGTCCCCTCAGATACTCCAAAGTCTGCAAGTGGCCATCTCAATCAAGTAATCTACGTAGTCACTACTGCCATAGCTCTCAACTCAGCCTTTGCACTCGTACGGGAAACTGCAATCTACTTCTTTGTCTTCCAGACAATCAAGGAGGAGCCAAGAAAAATACAGTAAGCAGAAAGAGAATGACGATTAGAAGGATCACAAGCCCAGGTCGCATTAGAGTACGATTGATTTTGCAGTGAGATGGAGCTAGGGAAAAATAAACGACGAGAGATGGTTCCATCCAAGTAGTGAAGAACATGAAGAATGTGACTGTAGTGAAGATGAGTAGGACGAGTCATGAACTGACCCAAGATATGAACAACATGAGCAATATCAGGACGAGTGCACACAAGATATACTAAACTTCCAACAAGATGGTGATATCGAGTAGGATCCTCAAGAATATCACCATCAGTAGCATGAAGCTGAAGGGAGAGCTCCATAGGAGTCTCAACAGCGCGAGTATCAGTCAGACCAGACCGATCAAGAAGATCTTAGACATACTTCTACTGGGAGAGGTAGTAACCCTCAGGTATAGAAGAAATCTCAATCCCATGGTGATCATAAGCAGACCAAGATCAGTTATCAAAAACTGCTCACTGGGGTGCTTCTTCACATATGTGATAAAAGAGGAACCATCACCAGTAATGAGCATATCATCCACATATAGAAGAAACAGTGTCCTACCTTGAGGTGAGACATAGACAAAGAGAGTAGGATTGTGGGCACTGACAGTGAAACCAACAGCAGTAATCACTGAGGTAAAACGCACAAACCAGACACGAGAGGCCTATTTGAGGCCATCAAGAGCATGACAAAGATGACAGACATGACCAACTGAAACAAAATACCCAGGTGGTGGCTGCATGTAAACATTCTCATGCAAAACACCATTAAGAAAAGCATTTTTAACATCCATATGAGAGAAAGACTACTGGCGAATGAAAGTAACCGCAACAAGAGTGCGAACAGTGGTCATATGGACAATAGGGGTTGGCAAAAGTCTCATCGTAATCACAACCATACTCCTGCTAGAAGCCACGAGCCACAAGTCAAGCGTTGTAGTGCTCGATAGTACCATCAGACCTGATCTTAATCTTATACACCCACTTGCGCATGATAGGACAAATATGCATAGGTGTCATACAATATCCTAGGCCTCCATACATCGAATAGCATCAAGCTCCTCTGCTATAGCAAGCTACCACTCAGAATGAGAAGTAGCATCACGATAAGAGGTAGGCTCAGTGACAGAGAGAACATGAGCTGTCGATGAAAAATCAAGACGATCAGGAGGTCGAAGGGATGTTCGGTCATAAAGGGCGTAACGAGGAGCATCATCAAAGGAATCAGACGTCGGTGTTGGCAAGAGACCAGAAGAGGAATCTAGTGAAGGATGAGGACGCCTGTAGTAGTACACCCTAGAGAAACGAGACGGTGGTGCTACAGGAGTAAGAGGCGGTGCTGCAGGAGACAGCACAGTTTGTGGAGGTACAGAAGGAACCACGGAGACAGGCTAGAGGAAGGTTGTGAAAAGGGAGAAATGGGTGAAGAGTCAGGGAGAGACAACCAGGAGATCCTTTTAATGGTGGAAACAGGATGGGGAGCCAAATCTCGATAGAAGAAAGGTTGAGATTCGTCAAAGACAATGTCTCATGAGATCTTTATCTGTCGAGTAGAAGGATTATAGTACGATAACTTTTATGCTCAGAACTATAACCAAGAAATACATACTTAATTGACTGTGCTGACAGTTTGGTGTGCTCACGAGGCTACAGCGAGATAAAATAGGTGCAACCAAAAACACGAAGGTGAGTGTAGTGGGGGCTCTTGAATAGAGACACTCTATAGGACTGACATTCTTAAGAGTAGTGGAAGGTTGCATATTGATGAGATATGCAGCCGTAGAAACAGTCTCAGCCCAGAACTGTGGTGGAACGTGAGAGGCAAGGAGAAGAGTGCAAGCAATCTCAATCAGATGACGATGCTTGCGCTCAGCAACCCCATTCTGAGCATAGGCACTAGGACAAGAAGACTGGTAAAAAGTGTCTTGCTTAGAAAGAAATTGTCTAAAAGCGCAAGAACAGTACTTGCCAGTAGAATCATAGCGAAAAGTACAAATAGATGACTCAAAATGAGTATGAATAAATCTCAAGAAACTGACCATGATTAGACATAGGAAAAAGCCAAGTAAAATGGGAATAATCATCAATGAAAATTATATAGAATTTATGCCCTCCTTTGGAGATAATAGGCGCACATCCCCATACATTGAATGAACTAAATCAAAAGGATGAGAAGACAAGGACTCACTATAACGATAAGGAATTTGTAGCTACTTACCCAGCTTACAACCCTGACAAAATATGGACATGTCAATAGTAACATGTCCAAGAACACCCTGATGAACTAATGACGAAAGACGGAACTCACACAGGTGACCTAAAAGTGATGACATTGCACAAAAGCTCCAGAGGTGGTGGCAGTAGTGGCGGTGGAGGTAGACATGGTAGGAGCAACTGAAGTGGACAGAAGGTGGAGGTGGTTGAGAATGTAGAGACCTGACGATCCCTACGACGCCGGCTGGTCCCAATTATCGTCCCTGTTTGTTGATCCTGGATGAAACAAGTGTGAGAGTCAAAACAAACAGTACAACCAAGATCAGTGAGCTATCCCGCTGAAAGAACTTGTGTGGTAAGCTGGGGAACATGGGAAACAGCTGGAACAGAAATGTGAGTGGACAAAAGTGTACTCTGACAGCTAACAGACAAGGAAGTGCTGTCAGCTATATGAACAGAGATAGAAAAAGCAGGAGGTCCTACTAAAGTGGGAGATGTAGAGTTCGGTGTCATGTGGAAAGAGGCATCAGAATCTAGAACTCAAGAGGTAACTGGAGGAGATGTTTGAGCTACACTGGCATAACCCGCTGAGTTGTGAGAGAGCTGAAGTAGAGCCTGGTAGAGCTGCTAAACAGAGTCACCTCACTGAGAACATGACGAGCTGGTTAGTCCTCCTGTGAAGGAAGGGCCTCCCTGCCCCCCTTGGATCATCCACCCCACACACCTTGTTCCGCTTTTTCGCACCACACAACTCTGGTATTCATACCCGAAGTTCTTGTAGTAGTTGCACTGAACTCCAGTTGATGCAAAAATAGAAGTGAAGACAGTCACCTAGGGAGGAACCGTAATCGTAGCAGAGACCGTCAGTGTAGTCAAAGAAGGAGTAGCAAGCACAGTCGGAATAGACTGAACTGCTAACCCGAGACGAAGCTCCTCAGCCCGAAGCATCGAAAGGGCCTTGGTGATGGTCGGTTGCAGTGAGGGGCTCAGCAGTTGAGCCCTGATAGGCTCAAACTCTGGACGAAGACGGGAGACGAACTCATAAAGGACAATGCGATCATAATCCACCTTTTACACTTTATGACACTTTTGACAAAGTGGAGAGGCCAGCTCATCTAGCTGGCGCCAGAGACTGGCCAGGGCTCAGAAGAAATCATCGACGGAAGAGTCCCCCTGGTGAAGCTTTTCCAACTCACACTGAAGCGAAAAGAACTGAGTATCACTGCTCTGTTGGCATCGCTCACGCAAGTACTCCAAGATCTGTTGAGTAGACTGTAAACCAACAATGTCTAGATGGATGAAGTCATCGATGCTGACCACGAGGATGGTGCGAACACGGGTCTCATCAGCACACCAGCGCTCGAAAGCGTTAATGGCATACTGGAAAGCCTCGTTAGCAGCAATAGTAGCAGCCTTTGCCTCCTTCTAGATAGCCTCATCTGTAGGAGGTGCAAAAGTAGACTGCCTAGGAGGAGGCTGAATTGGTGGTGGAAGAGAACGTCGTGCACCAGTGACATGTCCATAGAAGCAGAGACTATCGAGTATGATCTCCATGAGAGAAGACCACAACTTGTAGTTCGTTCGATGGAGCTTTGTTTCCGAGAATGGGATCGCAGCTTATGGAACGGAAGCCATCGGTAGGTGGCGCTAGACGGCACGGTGACCAAGGCAACAAAATCTAACAGGCGGCGCTGGACGGTGCGACGATTAGATCAATGTTTTTATTTTTGGATACTATAATAAAACCAATCGGGTCAGATTGAACAAATCAGATATGTTCGGGCTGACTGGGCGGGCAGCTACGCACCAGGTGACCGAACGGTGGGCAGGCAGTCAGCGGGCGACCAGGCAGCCACGCAGTGGGCTTTGGGCATTCGGTCGCTGGGCAGGCAGTGGCGGCCGTCAGCTAGAGATGCGGCTGGCAGTTGGGTGGAGGCGACGGCAAGCGGCGGTCGGGTGGAGGCGATGACGAGCGGTGGCTGACAGTTAAGAGCGACAACGGGCAGCAGCAGGTAGTCGGGCGGGTGGCGACCGGACCCGCGTCGGGCGACCGATGGACGGCTGTCGAACGGCATAGCGACGAACGATGGCCGCGACGGAGGCGACGGTGGCCTGGGTGACAGCCTGGGCGACGACGGCTTGAGCAGCGGCGACGGCCTTGGTGGCGGCGATGGCAGCGGAAGGAACAAGTCAGAGCCCTTGCTTTGATACCATATTATAAATATTGTGTGTATATTCATGAGGTCCAGATGGCAATATATATAGGAAGTACAAGAACATGTAGAAAAAAATATGCCATATATAGATAAAAAAACTAAGGCATATAATAAAATAAATAAACAATCGTATTCTATCCTTAGCTGGATCTTCCGACGGCTACTAATTAGCACGCTAAATGAGACGGCTTTACGCATAACTTTTGTAGCCGTTTGTCATTAGGTACTCATCTTATCTGTGTCCTAAACACTACGGCTATACCCTGCTCTAATTAAACAAGTAAGCAGTAATATTTTTCAAAAAGTTTGAATGCTTTTTGGCTCAAGTGCATGTGTCATTAGTTTAAGTCTGAGGAAGTAGCATCAACTGTATATATTATCAAATGGAGAGACAGTCTTATCATTTGAATTTTTGAAGTTGGTGTGAGGTGTGATCCCTCTCGATACTTCTGCGGGTTAATTAGCTAGCTTATTTAAGCAGATACTCCTACAACTAGCCTGATAAACATATGCATACTAGTAGTACATAGTGGAATGTAATGCTGGTGTTTTGTTAATTTACTAATCTTGCTTAATTATGCAGAAATGTGTCGTTTCATAATGTTTGTCCATTGAATAATCAAAAGTACGTAGTTGTTGCAATATTTTCACTCCTTACCTATGCATTAACGCATGAAAAGGTTTAAGTAGTTGTACTTTCATAAATTTTCATTCTTTACCTATGCATTAATGCTGTAAAAAAAGTTTAGTTGTGCTGCCATTTGGTAGGATACCATTTGTTAGATGTAGTACCTTTTTTATCTGTGTATGGTGGGCTTCGACGAGTGCTGCGAAACGGAGTGAATACATGTGAGAGTGAGAGTGGGTTTGTTGGGCATTGGTCGTTTACAAATTAATTAGGCTAATGGCTCCTACTTGGGATTCTCTTTAGTCAGTGAGCTTGGTACTAGTAATCTATTTCACGTTACCGTTGAGAAGATGTGGCTAGAAATAGCATTACTTTTAGCTTAGACTTCTGGGCTTTTTAGAGCAAGTCCAATAATAGTCTTATAGTCAAGCTAGTCAGCATTTTTGCTGATGTGAAAGAGAGAAGAGAGGAGAGAGATGAGAGCTTGGCTCTCATGCAAGCAACAAGCTGGGTACGAGAGCCTATGCAGTGGTGGACTCAGATAATAAATGTATGTGAGGAGGAATAGGAAAGAGAATGTGAGACATGGTACCACATAATAATAAAAAACCTTTTGTAGACAAATAGAAGATAAATTATTGTATAACTTGGCTCTTATAACTTGACTTATAGCCAAATATTTGGCTCTATTATTGGACTTACTCTTAGAGAGAGGATTCGAAAATCTGGAGATTGCATTTCTAACCACCGGCAGAATCGAGGTTAAGATGGAGAGCTACTATATTCACCAGCCAATTAAGGCGCAGCATTGGATCAGCAAACCATGCACCGTTTTTGTAACATCAGGTGTACTTCGAAGTAGTACTATTTTCTTTCTTTCTTTCCCCGGTGTCTTAACAATGTAACAGGCTTGCAAGTTGAGATAGTTACTTGAATAGTTAACCTCACTATCACATAAATGATCATTATAGATAATTCTAAACTGTTATTATAGACAGTTTTATGAACCGTCTAAATTTATACGTCTATGACGGTTATCACAGACGATTTGTGAGCTATCTATGATAAGTCACAACACAGACAGTTCGTATAAAAATTGTCTGTGAAGACGACTCGAACTAAAAATCATCTATGATATTTGCTCATCACAGACGGTTCTATCTACCAATCGTCTATGATACCAATCGTCTGTGATGGGCGAGTATCACAGACGATTCATCATAGATGGCTAGTACATAGAACCATATGTGATACTCATCCATCACAAACGGTTGGTAGAACCGTCTATGATGGACGAATATCACATATGATTTTTTGTTCTAACTGTTTGTGATAGCCTTTCACAGACGATTTATACCACAAAACCGTCTGTGATAGTCCTTCTGTTTCTAAATGTTTTTTTCCATTTTTTGGCTAACATCATAAAAACTAGCATACTCTCTGAAAGCAAGCAAACACAGTAAATCATTCCATTTTTATTAAGAATATACCATTACAACATCACAAGATAACGAGCAGCTTACTTGTAGCACCCAAGAATTGAAAGGAGTATATTATCTCTAATCTCTCCCATCCTTAACTCTAATCTCTCTTCTATCTCTATCTCTCTCCATCTATTCCTCTTTCTCAAAACCCATCTACTATTTCTCTCTCCTCTCTCTCTCTCTCTTCGTTGTTGGCGTGCAGACTAGGGGGGGCGGCGCTCAGCGCGGCGGTGGCGGCCATGACACGCACAGCGGCGGCACTCGGCAGCGGTGGCGTAGCGCAGAGGTGGCGCGCAGCGGCGGCGCAGGGGCGCAGCGCAGAGGCAGCAGCAGACCGGAAGTAGTACGGGCGTGCATGCGCGGCGGCGGCGGCCATGGCGTGGTGGCGGTGGCGGCGCACGGCGACGGCGGTGGCCGCCGGTGGCGTGTGGTGGCAATCAGAGCAGGATGAATGACTGCAGTAAATTTTTTTTTGTGTCTTTCAAGCTGTCTTAAAGAATAGTTAAACAAAAACAAAAGAGAAAACAGCAGCCAAAAAGGTGATGTGTCGATCGGAGCAGTTGACGGTAAGACACATAGCCGAAATCAATTCATGAGCAGCGATGTCAAGTGGCAATGAAAAATATGCACACCCAGTGCACAGGGAGCGAAACGCGCTAACGCAAGCTATGCGATGAAACTCAGCAGCCCAAGCAAAATCATGCCAACTAGAGCATAAGCGCGGCGCACGCCGCGCTAGCTAACGTGTGGAACAAAGTAAAAGAGACGACAATTCGCAGGAAGTTTCATAAAAAAAATCGAGGACACATGCGTAATTTCGGAAAAAGCAAAGGGTTTTTTTGTAAAAAACCGAGGACTTGTAAGGACTTGTACGTAAGTAAATAAGGACCTATATGTAATTTCGGAAACCCGCGGGGCGCTGTCAAAAATTTTTCTAAAAAACTGACAGGGACCTTTTCGCGAGAAAAAAGGACCTTTACGTAATTTCCGAAAAATAGAAGGGAAATGGGTCTCCCGACCGTACGCAAAAGGACGGTGGCACGCGTCGGGCGGACGGAGCGGCGGGGCGACGTGGACACGGTGGGAGGGCCGGAATCCCACCGCTAATGTATCGGTTTTCTAAAAAACTGACAGGAACCTTTTCGCGAGAAAAAAAGACCTTTATATAATTTCCAAAAAATAGAAGGGAAATGGGTCTCCCGACCGTACGCAAAAGGACGGCGGCACGCGTCGGGCGGACGGAGCGGCGGGGCGACGTGGACACGGTAGGAGGGCCGGAATCCCACCGCTAATGTATCGGTTACATACATGCAGCCACGAGCCAAAAAGACTTCATCATTTATTAGCTTTTAGTCTCCACGTAATGATCTATTAGCCAATACAAGGAAAGCATGCAGCCAACTAAAACCTCAAAAGCCTCATGCCATACATGCAGCCCTACGCTTTAGCCGAATACTAATCTAATCACTTACCTCCAGTCGGCCCTACCTTACGTACGCTCGAGCAGCCAACACATGATCAAAAGTATAGCTAATGCATGCATTCACCAGAACCTCTGTTGATTAATCTATCCAGCTGCCAACGAAAACTCACGTATGCAGCCGCACCGATCACAAGAATCCTCCTTGAGCAGTTGCATGAGCAGTCCCTAATCACGCCCCAATCTCACGACCAAAAAGTGATTAGTAGCCCCTAGTCATCATGGATCCACCACGTCCGTGCAGCCGGCCTATTTTTCACAAGCTGCCGCTTTATTCCTTCATCGAAAAGCCACAATGCATCAAGTCTCAGCCGCACTATATATATATATATAACAAATTACCACTAAAAATCCTAATACAACTTGTTCAACCGGGCCTAAGCCTTTTTACCTCAATCAAGCTTTTGACATATTACTATTCAATGGACCCAAAATTCTTTCTAACACGAGTTTTCTAAAATTCCAACTTTTCCAACTCATCACGTGTCGAAGCTTCCAGGACCACACCTTCCATAGCTTCTCCACGTATCATCCACCACGTGTCGTAGCCTCCGGACCGCACCTCCATAGCTCCAATACGTATCATCTATCCCCGATCTCCGTGCACTCCAAGCATGAGCCAGACTATCTCATGACCTCCTTGACCGTCTGGACCTCGGATCTCCCATCCTAATCTCGGTCCACCTCGTCACCGACCATGATCACCTCTATACTCAACTTGCACATGCAAAGACCAAAGAACATTTTTCTGGCACAAGTTCATCCTAACTTGACCAACATCAGTCCACACACACCATACATATCAAGTAACAGTAAGCAACATCATTAATTATTCATCATAAATTTACTATTGTCAATTATTCATCACTAAATATTCTAGATCAAGCCAATGGTCTAACCGTCTATGATAAGATATCTAGTATAATTTTTTTTATAGTAGTACCTTCAAATGTTCAATGTGTCGTAAGTTTCACATGCATGTCAGCATGTGCACACGGAACTGTGTGTGGCCGATTGTAGAAAACTGTGTACTGAAGTTTCCGGCTAAGACACGGAACATAATTAAAAATGAAAGAATATTATGTCAATAGAATTATTTTTTCAGATGTACGTATGTCAGTGCTGCAAAATTTCGAGACGAAACCCCTTCTCTACTTGCTGTAGGGCTGGACAGGGAAAACCTAGACATTGGATGGGTTTTTTTAGCTGTGCCTTTTGATTTAAAATTTTAAATTTTGACTGTTTGTAAGTGAATATGGAAAGAAATATTCACATATAGATTTGATCAATACAGTTAAATTCGGTATTATACTTATTATAATCAATTTATAGATTATATCTTAAAAAAATACACTGTTTAAAAATTAGTTATTTTATTATAAGCTAAAAGTTATAAGCGTGAAGCTAAAAAACCCAGCCATCGTAGCACATGGGAGTTTTCAAAGAGATGGTTGCTGCCTGCAAGTAGCAGTAGTTGCTATTACTACAACGGGAGTACTATACACCAAAGGGCACATCACCAATCGCGATTCATATACCCAAGAAATCGTGTTTAGAGTTCAGGAACCACACGAGTAGGAGTGCAGTGCTAGTCGCTGCTCACCTGCACTCATACAGGACGATGGATGGGCAGGGCGACACCCCTGAAACCAATGCTCAGAGCGACGTACGTCCTGCGAGAATTCATGTGCGTGCGTGCATAATTTGTACGCGCGCGCGTCCCCAGTACGTCCGCACCGGCTGAGCTGCCCACTCGTGCCGCGTCCGTTTGCCTGCCTCGGCGCTGCATGCCTGGGCCTCGCGGCCCGTACGTGTATGGGTGCGTAGGGGCTAGGGCCAGTGCGACTTCTCCAGCTACTACTGATATGTGGCTTCTGGCTGATGGTTGGGTGTAGAGATGGCAACGGGCACAAATTTGTTGGGTTTTGCTATTTCAAATTTGTGCCTATGAAAGTTGGACGTGCCCGCTAAAAAACACATGCCCGTAACGGGTGCAGATTTTTGCCCAGACTCATGCCCACTTGGATAACGGGTACCCACGGGTCGCCCGTGCCCGACAACCTCAACTACTCCTTGTACTTGACTTGTTCTCAAAATGTCGTCGCCACTTAGAGTGCGTTTGGTTTCGAGGCAAAGTGGGATAGGATGGGGTCATCCCTATTTTCTGGGACGAGGTGACCCCTGTCCCTGTTTGATTGAATGGATGGGGCGAGCCCCTTTTTTTTGTTTGGTGCAAAGGATGAGTGAAGGACGATGCCGCCCCAGTTTTTGTTTGGATGGATGAATATGGACACATAGATTTGATCTTTACCCCATATATATATACAAGTTTACATACACAGAAATCAACATAAATATAATAGATAATTAGCAAGCCCTTAACATATATAATTAGCAAGTTTAGATCTAACAGAAGTTTCTGCCATACAGGCATACATAATTCCACTAGCCTAAAGGCTATACAAAAGAACAGTCAAGTATCAGACCACACCATCGAATAAACAATGGTCCAAAAGAACAGTCAGGCATCAAACCCCCCCCATAGAACCCACCAGTGCATTGTTTATGGGTTACAAGACAAAATAAAGATCACAGCCCACAGTCCCTACTCAAAGGAAAGGTTTCATTAACGAACTTAGCTAGCAGGCTAATCTGATATGTCAAAGGCAAAGTAGGGAACTTCCTGCCCATACGTGGATTTTCAACCAAATGAGCATAGTAATACGCCTTCTGGGTGTCATCGAAACCTGGAATACTTTGGATTGTTTCAAGCAAGTCATCTGGCACCTAATTATCAGAAGCCTTCTCAATTGCATTGGCAAGTCTGTCAGAACCAGATTTGAAGGCAACAATCAACCCATCTTCTTCATTGTCAATAATTTTGGCTCTCTTGTTGGGTCTAGTGGCTGAAGATGAAGCTCCATTATCTTCTGGAGGGCTGCGATCAGTTCCAACCACATCATCATTTCCAATCTCAGGAGTTTCAGTTCCAAGAGCCTCACTTGATCCCTTTGCATATTTTCCTATAGCCATGCTGCTTCCGAAGATAGTGAACATTTCCTTAAAGTGCTCAAGAGGCTTGTTTAAGAATTCAGCATCAGATTTGTGATTCTAAATGTAAAAGCATAAAAATCTATGATAAAAGAATGCAAGATGAAAAGTACAAGGATGGAAAGTTGTTTTATACATACTGCCACATAGTCTGTGTAATGCTCATGGTCAAGAGTGATGATAAAATTGTCTTCATCCCAGCCAGCAGCACTCAACCTCCTAAGACTATTAATCCTTCCATACTTTCTCTTCCATGTTCTCAAATGGTTCTTGATATGGTCTGCAGTGAGCCTCATTTTGAAATGTTCATTCAATGCTCTAGCACACATGTTGAGATGGAGTTTCTTCAAGCCTTACGATGTCCTAATGCCATCAGACACCAAGCTTGATAGGTGAGTGAGCATATAAGTGGACATTGCAGAACTCCATACAACATGGCCACTTCCTTCAGGTTGGTCCCCCAAGTGCTCTCCTCGTCCTTCAGACTCCATTGCCTACCATATAGACAAATAGAAAAAAAAATCCAGCAACAAATATGTCTATGAAACTATATTTCAGCAAGATATATGAGCCTGAAAACCATTTTTCAACGCAAGATATATGAGCCTGAAAACCATTTTTCAACAACAAACATGTCCATACATCTGGATTACAATAATATTTGTCCACAGAAATGCAAATTACAGAAATGCAAATTACACCTACATAACACATACAAATTAGTTTGCATAGTAATTTTGACGGTCTTGCCACATCTGATCTGCTATTTGTTGTCTGAAATTAACCATAAACGCATGTTCAGCAGCTTGCCCACTAGATGTTGTAGCATGGTTATGAATTGGCCAATTGGATTCTTCAATAATCAGATGATCACCCCCATCTTGTATGACCCAATTATGAATAATGCAACATGCTACAACAATGTCTACTTGAGTATGAAATGGGAAGAATGGTGTTGCATCATCAAGAATTTTGAACCTCCGCTTGAGTGATCCAAAAGCACGTTCTACGGTGACACGAAGGGAGGAGTGTCTAAGGTTGAACAATTCCTTCTCATTTTGTACCAGATTGTTGCCCCATTCATTCAAGTGGTACCGAACAGCACGAAAAGGAGGCAAAAATCCAGGTTTAGCTCCATATCCCGCATCAACTAGATAGAACTTGCCTAAGACATGATGTGAAAGTATGTCACATTTCTATAAGTCAAGGATAGGTATTGTCAAGGATAGGTATTGTCAAATGATGCTACAAACTTAATCTATTTACCTTCTGGTACACGAAGGCCATTTTCCCGCTCTAAAGCATCTCTCAATACTAAAGCATCATGCGCTGACCCCTCCCAACCAGCCAAGACGTATGTGAACCGAAGATCAAAATCTACGGCCGCCATTACATTTTGAGTGGCATATGACTTTCTACCACGAAAGGAGGGCTCCATATCCTTAGAAACTGATGCGCGTACATGTGTACCATCAATAGCTCCAATACAATCCTATTTAGTTCAGCACAAACAAAAAAAAAAGTTCCATACTGCTTCGAATACCTAAAATCTATATTGAGAATGAGGTAACACTGAACCTCGCACCTTAAAGTATGGATCCCATCTTGGGTTTCCTGCTATTTTTGTTGGAGTCTCCAATGAAGGTGGCCTAATAAGTTCAGCTCGTAGCTCACCAATAGCACGAAGCACTTTGTTGAAATAGCGACTAACAGTTTCACCTGACCTATCATAGTTAGTTCCAACTAATCTATTCCTAAGATTGTGTCCCACCGTGTTTAGAAACATAGCCACTTGTTCCTCAACACACATATGTATTGTATCCTGAAGCAAAGCACGATCTCTAAAGACCTTGCAAAAACGGAAGAACCTTTCTCTACTAAGTCTAAGCATGTTAACACAAGTTGTATCGTTCCTCCATATTTTTGTGTTAAGGTACTCAAGTCTAATCCTATCCCTTTCTTCCATTGGACCATAAGTAATACCAACTCTAGTATATCCCCTTTTCCTTTTTCTAGACTTGATAATCATAGCCATCATGGACAGCAACATGTGTGCAGCAGTAGCATAAATCAAAAGCTTTTTCATCTTGTCCATCTACAACACATAATCACTCATTCCAATTAATCCATCCAAGATAATACAGAACCAGATCCAATAAAATCACTCATTCTAATTGAGCTTAGGGTTGACATTTGGCACCATACCTTTCGGTCGCCGAGCAGGGAGCACGCGCGTGGGGGAGCTCGGCGGGAGCGCGCGTGGGGGAGCTGGTCGCCACCGGTCGCCGAGGGGAGCGCGCGCGTAGGGGAGCTCAGCGGGAGCGCGCGCGTGGGGGAGCGAGGCGGGAACCGCGCGCGGGGGAGAGCCAGGCGGGAGCGCGCGCGGGGGACAGCGAGGCGGGAGCGCGCGCGGGGGACAGCGAGGCGGGAGCGCGCGCGGGGGAAAGCCAGGCGGGATCGGGAGCGCCCGCGCGGGAAATCAGGAGCAGGGGAAGCGCGCGCGTGGGCGCTGCTGGGAGCGAGCGAGCGCGAGGTGGGGGGCCTGGGGGCAGCGCCATCCGCTGGATTTCGGGGGGATGGGGGCGCCCCCGAATCTGGCCGAATATTCGGTGGTGGCTGCCCCTGCCTCCCTGTGACTCCCATTCAAACAGTGATTTCAATGGGGCCGCCCCGTTCCATCCATCCTAAAACAAGAAACCAAACACATCCTTAATTACTTGATCTGGTGCGTGCAGAAACCTCAAATTGCAAGTTCCTAAATGAGCAGAAAACAGCACACCAATTAGCTATCTAATCTCACTAGGACAAACATTACTAAATGCGAATACATTACATCACCTGAAGGCCCTCTTAAATATCCTGAAGGCAAGACCAAAAGGTAGCAGGCTTTTTATTCTTCTCATCAACTACAGAACAAAAATGTATTAGTAAAAAAATGCATAAATGAATAGGACAACAGGCTGGGAGCTGGGTTTATAATTCATATGGATCGGGTTTATATTACCTATGGGTTTACGGGTTTGGGTACTATAGGAACGTACCCGAACCCGGCAGACCCGATGGGTTGGGCTTTTTGCCCATTAAGAGACCCATGGGTTAGGAAATTGACTCAGACCCATGCCCTCATAGAGTAAAAACCCACCGGGTATCGGGTACCCATTGCCATCTCTAGTTGGGCGCGTTGCCACACATTTTGTGTCAATCTATCATCTCTGGCAGTAAAATCGGTTGTCAACTTGCCATCTTACATATAGTTATTTAAAACCGGATTGGACCGACGAATTGTCTCAAGAAAATCAGAATCGAAGCCTAGATCAGTTTAGTTTCACTATTGAATCGACTATGCATTTGAGCTTCTCTGAGCTGAACAATTTCCGGTTAAACTGGCCGGTTTTGTAGTAAACCATTGAGAACTGGTGACGGTTGGACTGTTGGTGAGTTGGCATGTAGGATGTGGGGAATAAAAATTTGGTGCGTAAAGGGGATCCCGGTGATCGAACCCCAAACATGTTAGCATCTCTGGATGCTAGTCTCCCTCTCCTAACCAACTGAGAGATGTTGTGTATGTTATTCAAGTGACATTAATAATATATTAATGCTAAACCAATAAACCAAAGCCTTGATCGGTTCGACGAGCGGTCTGGTTTCAATAACTATGATCTTACAACAAAATTGGTTCCTACACAAAATTAGATGAAAAAACTAAGCCCATAGTAGGTCATTGCATTAAAAAAGTGAGGCTCCAACAGAAGAAGATTGCTGTAACACCCCGGCCTAACCTTCAAGCCCGGAATGCTACCACTACTCACTATCTCTCTAAACTCACTACCATCACTACAAGATTTTGGCAGCATCTGCTCTAGTTATATCTTAACAAAAAGGTAAACAATATACATGTAACAATAAGCATTAAAACAAACGTGCTATAAACAAGAGTAGGTATGTCACAACTAAAAATTGGATCACTTGCACCTAAGAACGCTCGAGACCATGCGCTCGAGAACGCTCAGGATGATACGCCTGAAAAACGCCCAGAACCATACATTAACTTAAACTTGAAACTAGAACATTTCTAAGGAAATATACATTACCAGGGAAGTTATCTAACATTCTTCATTAGTTTACGAGGGTTCTATTGACTAAGTTCGTATTAACAAACTACTTGTTAAAACAATCTTAAAGAAATCAGAGATGATGCTCTGGAGGCTAAGGTGAACGCACAGGGAGGCGAGGGCGGTGGCTCAGGGGACGAGATGATGTGGTCGAGCGGCGGCGGTGGCACCAAGGGGAAGGAGCAGCGGTTTGACAGAGAGGTGTGGTGCGGGCGGAGCGGCCAGCAACACCGGCTTGGGGCCGGCTATGGCAACTTGGCAAAGCGTGGCACGAGGCAGTCCGGCGGCGCGTGGGCAGTGCAATGACACGTGGAGAGAGCGAGCACAGGGGGAGAAGGGCAGGCAACAAATAGTGGCGTCTAGGGCGGGCCCCCCTTAAAAGGGGAACGGCATTGGCCGGCTTGGCCCAAAAGCCTCCCAATCATTTTTTTGGATATTAGAGCAGGTACAATAAGACTTAGTCAGCAGACTATAGTAAATATAATATCAACCAAATCTTACGTGGCAGAGAGAGAAAGGAAGAGAGAGAAGGAAGCTGGCTACTAAATTACAGCTAGCTATAGCACGTAAAAATATGCATTTCACTCTCTTACACGTGGGGCTAAATAGTTATTGTAATAGCTACCTTATTGTATGAACTATTTTTTTGAAGGCTATAGATGAAATAGACAAGTGTTATAGCCACTAGTTGGCTATACTATTGTACGTGCTCTTACAGTTGCTATTTCCAAACATATGCTCCCCAAGCAGCTATCTAAACTGCTACGCTCTCTTTTATCGCTCTGGCCAGTCACATTAACTCAGAATTAAAATCTCAGGAAGTGGCCAACACTCTGGCCTTTTTAGCTTATGAACACCTCACAGTGCCAGCCGAAACATCTCGCGGGAATGTTTCAAAGAATTGTTCAGGCAAGCACTAAATTGGCTCACCGAGTACTTCACTGCCCCACCGAGTCACTGGTAAGCACTAAATTGGCTGCCCAATATTCAGAATCAAATGCTCAAGGAATTCCCCGTACGCTACGATCTGGACCGCCTCATCAGACTTAAAAAAAAACACTTCTTACCAGATTTTGCAGTCATCCTCGAGACAAGCGTTTCTTCAGAACCAACAAGCTCAAGAAATTCTCCTGAACACAAAAAAAAAATCTTTCTGATAAATTTCAAAAGCTCCATAAATTTCCGACCGTCCATGCTCAAAACATTTTGGCATGATTACCAGAAAGGTCCGCTCAATTTTCAAATGGAATTCTTGGAGGGGTGTTTAAATAGGCTTTCCGTTCCTGGAATAAGATGTTCTGACAGTTTTAGTTGGTTGTCCACATTTCAGAATTAAAAGTTAGACAATCTTCCTATATTCTAGGATCAGGATCTCCAAGAAAAAAAATGAATCACTGCTGCTATTCAGACAAAAGGAAACAATACAACGTAGTAGTTCACAAGTGGCCCTGAGAATGTCAGACTCTGGTTTTGCCCTTTCTTTCGATTCCAAAAACGGGAATTTTCTACTCCAAAGCACAAGTTCAGTCTCTCTCAGAAAATTGACTTCTACTTCTGATTTTAACTTAGAGAAGTCAAAAGTCAATATGATCATCCGGCTTCATAAAACGACTTTTCCACTCCTCTTGTTTCTGTCTCGCTTCTTAAATAAGGTAAGGGACACCCGTGCATCATGCATCACACTCTACTCACTCTCGTCTCGCGCATGCATCTCTCCATCTCTTTCCCCACCACTCACCCCTCTTTCTAAAAGTCATTATTTTAGCTACTACTATTCATTTTCAGCCAAAAACTATTAGCTGCAGTTAATACAAACAGGCTAATTTCACGCCCTGTTTGAATAAAAAAACATACCACGGGCTGCCACATAAAGGAATGGTCAGTGGTTACCAGAATTCAGATGAAGAGGTGAGTCATGTGACACTGCCCAGAAAGGATGCAATTCGTTTAAGTTGCTGAATTTAAGAGGGATGGTACAGCGACACGGCTGGGGCAACTGAAAGCAACATATCATCATTGAAGCATGTAATAAATAAGGGCCTGCGCAGACATTCTTGTAAATGTTCTGGTAAGAATAGAAAAGGTTTTGCAAAAATATGGCTACGGAATGAAATGTTTAGAGGTGTCAATATACTTCGAAGCTCACGTGAAATGGTAAGGTTTGTCTTGTAAAATTTCCAAAACCAATCAAGGTGGCATTTTCATTCCGCGGTGAAAACTAAAAATGTAAGCAGGATATCAGTAAGGGGAGAAACTGGGTACTCAGCAAAAATGTCACCACCACCATGTTTAAAGATTACATATAAGCCCCATGACATGTAGGAAGAAATTCCAACATAATGAGGACCCACCACTTGTTCAATAGATATCCAAATTTGTGCTAATTATTCATGGGATAGATGGTAGGTTTCAGTAGACATAAACCCAGTAGCCCCAAATTACAGGTTCTGAGTTCAGAA
This sequence comes from Dendrocalamus latiflorus, assembly GCA_017311315.1. NCBI lineage: Eukaryota > Viridiplantae > Streptophyta > Magnoliopsida > Poales > Poaceae > Dendrocalamus > Dendrocalamus latiflorus. Next base: position 59,512,170 of record CM029663.1, on the reverse strand, counting down.
GCCCTGTTCAACAAGGTAATCACCAAGCCTCTCCACAACCATGTTGCACTGGCCAGGAGTCATTGGTTCCTCATAGATTCCAAGGATGATGGATAGATTGGTCTTCTTGATAGTAACCCCTCCTGGTCCCTGCAAACAAAGCAACAATAATGGGATAAAAGAAATTAGGTTTTGCTAGGGGCATCAGGTAAAATCAATAACTTTGTTATACATTAAATACTTTTGCACTCTTGTTAGTGTCAGGAGAAATACAAGTTTGATTAGTCTAATTTCAGGGATAATTGGGTTTGATCATATAAACTGAATTATGAACAGGTCCCACTTCCCATAGTGAAACTGTATAACAAGCCGCAAGTCTAGGTGGTTTTTAAGATGCTACAAATCATTGAACGTGGAGATGATCTTTTGGCATCGGAAAGTACAAGTCATTGAGATCGATTAATGTTTAAAGAAGTAATTTGGCGACACCTTAAACTGAAATGAAGATTTTTTTTTGCTATTTCAGTGGAATTCTGCACATGTATAATCCAGTTTCACGCCTTAGGTGCAAGGTTGGTGATGTTTTCCATTCTAGGCAGTGTGAATGGTGTGCAGTGTATTAGTACAGGCATTCACCATTTCCAGTATAGTGGCCCAGTACAGGTGCTATTTTACTCAGTATAATTCCTGCTGATCGTATGAAAATTGGCAACCTGGGTTCAGGGGCGGACCCAGGACAAAATCTGAGAGGGAGCACAACAATACACATAGTATGCTGAATTGTTCTCATTCATAATTTTAGCATGAGTGAGGGCCTTTTAGTTGGGCTGAGTGGGAGCACTAGCATTAAATCTTGGGCTATATACCTGAGTTCCTGCGAATTGAGTGGCGGCCTGGGCCTTCACTCCCCCCCTCTTTGGGTCCGCCCCTGCCTGGGTTGTAACTTGTAAGCACATAATGTCATCACATTCTTAGGTGTAACCAACAGAATGACAATAGTTGGGGATAAGCTACGTTGCGTAGATACTTCACAAAAGTCACGTACCAGTATCAGATACTGTACCTGATATATATATATATATATATATATATATATATATATATATATATATATATATATATATATAACAACAACAACAACAACAACAACAATAATAATAATAATAATAATAATAATAATAATAATGAGTGCTCCTTGGTGCCTGAGCACAATAGTCGAAAATAGGTATGTATCGTGTGCAAAAAAATTAAATTTCCTTGGATGTCAAGTTCAACTAGTTTATTAACTAGTTCAAATAAGTTTGAACTAAATTTGAATTGTAGTTGCTTTTTTTTATAATAGTTTGATTGTAGGTATATGCTGATTACAGCAAAGTGTATACACACATATATATAATGGCGAATCGTTGTATCGCGTATCCGGGCAACATAGGGGATAGGAAACTATAGGAGCTTGTCAGGTTCCAAAAAAATGCTAGACTCAACATTTTCTCAAGTTAAGACTTCTGACTGGATCCAGACAATGCTTTATTTGTCCTAGAAAAGTTGACAGTTGACTATTTCTAATTTACAACCCTTTACACAGTCGGGGCCTTCCCTACTATTTCCGTAAAAAAACTTCTAATTTACGACGTGTATAATCAAAGCTTCCCACATACATAGCATCTCCAGGTCATGATTTTAACACACAAGCAGAGTGATATTGTTGTAACTTTGTCATTAATTGGAAAGCATCAAGAAATTGCTTTGCTATACGCTGCGGATATAATATGTTTGTAGTTAACTTTCACCTCCAAACAAATCAGATTCTTGCCTTGATTAAGAAGAGGTGGACTGCTCATTATGTGACATGGTAACAAGAGGAAGCTTTGTTTGATGGGATTTCTCGCCCTTATGTGGCCATATGGAAGATAAGAAGACTACAATGTCCGATGTGAACAATGTAATAGACTAATCTGTGAGGCTCGTCTTTATAGTGAAAAATATAACAAGCTGTTGCGATCACACAACTGCAGAAGCTAGCTGATACAACTAATTTCTATTCCCAAGAGGCATCTAAGACCAAAGACTGCTGGGGAACAACAGGATGTCATCAGGGGCGGAGCCAGGATCCAGAAAAGGGGGGGCCGGCCCGCCAAGGCGCCGGCGTCATGGGCCCTGGGCGCCGTGTCGGCAAAATTAAACATACACATATATAATTAAACATATGCATATATATTGTCATATAAATTCAATCATAACACATATGGCAAAATAATGTAGCATACGTCTAGTAACACAAAAGAAAGGTACTTTCATTACATCTCCACAAACTTGAATTTGTTACATCTCCACTAACTTGAATTTAGCACGACGATTACCAACTAGATCATAAGATTTGATAATATCATTGGAACTAATCTTGGCTGCCAATTCCTTTTCAATATAAACTATCATGTAGCTTCGCAAAAAGCCATCTCCCATTTTAGTCCTAGTATGTGTCTTGGCAAATTTCACGGCTGAAAAGACTCTCTCAGTGGTCGCAGTTGATAGTGAAAGAGTTATGACTAATCTTAACAATCTATTGACCATTGGATAAATAGAATTTTTACCTAATCTTACTGTGATTAAGGGTAATTAAGGGGTCCTATTAATACATCTGGTGAACCATTAGGGGGGGCAGGCCCCTGCCCACCCCCTCTCTCCGCCCCTGGATGTCATTCCAGTTTCTAATCCACATGCATATGAAATTATCGCGATCTATGTTCTGGTGTTCATTGTTATTTCTGCATGAATTGGTATGCCTTATAAACCAATACAGAATTTGTTCTGTTCTGCTATTGCTGAAGGAACCTTGTAACACTATAGTTTCTTTAATGGAAACTAGTAGTAGACCGTTTGCTTCGAAAAAGGTCATGAATTTCAACTAAGGGCCTGTTCGGCAGAAGAGAAGCCGGGCGGCTTTTGGCTTTTGCTACAGTACCTAACTTTCAAACGGAGTATTTTCTCAAGACGGGGTCTACAAGTTAAGCGATCTACACGTTAAAAGCCCAATATCTGTACCAGCCAAAATCGCAAGTGAGCATCTATCTCTCCGTAATCTGTACCATAAACAGCCAAAATTCAAAAATTTCAGCCAAAAGCCATAAGCCGCAGCTGAAAAGAACAAGCCCTAAATACATCATAAGAGATTTTTTACCAACACAGTCAGAAAATGGAATGCTAACTCCTAACCTTCTTCCCTCGAATTACAGCTCCAGGTTCACCTTGGATAACCATGTATTTTGTACCACCAAGGTATAATCCTGTAGGTGCCAGAGAGCCTGGCTCATTGAAGTCGTTCATTATTGCAGTGATTTCCTCAGGTTTGACCTGTGCAATTTAGAACAAAATGTTCATAAGAGTGTTGCAATAAAAAAGAGAGCAGAAGTTTGAAAAATGAACATCTGAATGGAACTATAAGCTCCCTTGGAGTCTTGAAAGAGGTTTTGCAGCACAATTGAGAAATACAAAAACTCTACAAATATATCGCCAACATTTCAGATCCTGTGTCCAGAAATTTTGGCACATATAACTTGCCCAGAATATCAAAGTGATCATCGATGTTGCAAAAGGCCTATTGAGAAGTGGAACGAGCAAAATCACATGGAAAGATGCCACTGCTTTGCCACTATGTTTTCAACAGCAGGATCTCCCTTTACCATTCGCTCAGATTATTGAAATAGCAAAAGAATTGCTAAGAAAGTGCCACGTCATCTCAAATGCTTCCTACTGTTCGATCATCATCCAACAAGCTAAAATGCATCAAAAGAGTTTAAAGTATAAACCCCACCGCAAAATTCTAGAGAATTCTCCTTTAGAGACTATGCTCGACCATAAACCAAGAAACTTCTAGAATTGTCTCCTTTGGAGTTTAGGCTCCACGATAGGCTTTCTCCATATATTTTTAAAAAGGTACACACTAAAATCAAACATACATTTACCAACTGTTTTCCATTGTAATCCCGTTACAGGCGCAGGGATTATTCTAATTTTTATCAAGACGCAAATCGAATGCAGATAGAAATAGTAACTAGAATAAACAAACTTGAAGTTTTGAACTACAGGATCAAGTAAAAAAAGGACAGCTTTTGTGCATTTGTAATTGCTATAATTTGACGATTCAAATGGCTGTAGAAGAATCACTTGTACCACCAATTTTACACCTTTTCGAACATCCTGTGTATGCCCACAGAGTATATTAACCAGCAGTGCGTAGATATTGTTTTTTTATTTACAGTTTCTCACGCTTAAATCAAAACTCTTAACACGAAGATCGCAAGAAAAAGATAAGACACGTCTTCACATGTTACTCGGTACCTAGCCTCCCAACAGGTCAACCCAACCACAGGTAGAACCAACCAACTGATAGATTTCATTTTACAGCGAGCAAGTTACGTACGATCTCTCCACCTTATCGATTACGATTAGAACAAGCAAGCAAGCAGAAACGAGGGCATAGCAAGATCGATCGATCTCCCACGGATCGGGCTCTGACTTAGCCGCAAGCACATAAACATGCAAGATTTTAGAGAAGTCAAGCGTGGATTGACCAGACAAAATTCCACGGGCTAGCTTGGGGAATGACTCTGACCGCGGCGATTCTTGGCGAGGAAAAAGAACAGGCGGGGAGACAGATAGATAGGGACCAACATGGGGGAAGGAGTCGGACTGCGCCCAGACGGCGCCGTCGTTGCCGAGGATGGCGGCGGCGGTGAGGCGCTGGCCGTCGATGTCGCAGAGCAGGTGTTCGTCCACGTACGCCTGCCACGACATGCCTCCTCCCTTCTTCTCCCTCTCCGCTCTCTCGGCGTTGCTCGGCCGGTGGCTCTGCGGCTCACTCCGCGCGTGCGTTGGCTACTTGGTTTACTCTTGTCCGGATCCTCCCCCTCTCGCCTTCTCCAGTGGTTATAGCTAGCAACTAACTATAAGACTTCCACATCATCTATATAGTACACACTAAAGCTAGCATTCTAAAGAACTATCTATAAAGATAGCTATTTGATGCTTACATGCACACACAGAATTTATAGAGGATGTCTTGTTTGACGTTATAGACTAGTACTGAAGAGCTGGTTCGATTTTTTTTTGTATACTCTCTTTCCTCCACATAGGATATATGCTGATATATACATGTATATAGCTAGCTGACTCAGACCATTGAAGATGCTTTGTGTGAACGACCCAGCGTTACGTGGCCACAGCTTGGTTCTAGCCCTCCATTCAATGTGGGCAACATTCTCTGATGCCAACCAGCTTTCCATTCTCTGGCCCAGGATTTGATTCGAATGCTTTCCTGGACGGCCTAAATCCTATTTGGCGTCAGAGCAGGTACAATAAGATTTAGTCAGCAGGCTATAGTAAATATAATATCAATCAAATCTTATGTGGTAGAGAGAGAAAGGAAGAGAGAGAAGGAAGCTGACTACTAAATTACAGCTAGCTATAGCACGTAAAAATATACATTTCACTCTCTTACACGTGGGGCCAAATAGTTATTGTAATAACTACCTTATTGTATGAACTATTTTTTTGAAGGCTATAAATGAAATGAACAAGTGTTATAGCTATTAATTGGCTATACTATTGTACTTGCTCTCATGATGATTAATACCAAGTACTATTTTGACATCACTTGGTCAAAGGAGGACGGTTGATCCTAACATCCTGCGGCGTCCTCTCGATCTCCCTGTCTTTTGCGAGATCTGATAGCATCAAGTCCCAGGGCTTCAGCTGCCTTCTGTTCACATTGGTTGCCTGCTCGCTTCGCCGTGGTGCCATCCACTTGCCTTGCACTTGCGTTGATGCGTTTCTGGCCTCTTTTGTGGAAGGGGAAAACGCGTCAAAGCTTCGGCCAGAAATGTACACTAACCTGAACCATATTATATAATTATTAAAGAAAAAATGCCACGATTTTATGGGAAAAAAATTACAACCATGTTCATATCAGCTGCTAAAAATCACTCTTTTTTTTACAGAAAATAGTTTTTTATTAGTCGAACGGGGTCTACTAATCGATTGTAGTATATACTGTAGTGATTTTATTTATATCGATCAAAATCATATGTGAGTTTCTTTCCATACAGCTCTCTATAAACCGTTCTATTTATGAATCAAAATTAAAAACTATCAGTAAAATACAATCAACATCCCTCGAGTAATCTGCATTTTGCTAGTGGCACACAAAGAGATCCTGTTGCTCACCGACCATCGGAGAGGAATGCCGCACCGGCCACTGACGCATCATATTGTGGACGGCCCAGGCAGACTATGGGGTTCGAGGTGGCGGCGACTACAGCCCAGATGCGGCCCACCTAACGGACGCACGGCACGTTGGTTCCGTCGGGGGTGCGCGCGCCGCCGAAGGTGGCAGAGCCCAGGTTGCGTTCTCTTCTCGACGCAGACCCCGCACGCGGCCCAACTGGTAAAACAGCGTCGTGTCTGTGCGCTCTGCTTCGCTCGCTCGTCCGTGGCAGCTCGAAGTGAGGCCTTCCCTCGTCTTCTTCTGCCTGTCCCCTAGTACAGCAACTTTCTGGCTGCCCATTCCCCTTCGCTAATGCACAGGCTAGCTACGTTTCTGTACGTAATTTGGGAACGTTACCCTGGCTAGTGGTCTGTTTACTTTGGCTGCGGCTTATGGTTTTTAGCTGAAATTTTTGAATTTTGGCTGTTTACGGTACAGATTATGGAGAGATCGATACTCACTTGTGATTTTGGCTGGTACAGATGTTGAGCTTTTAACGTGTACTATATTTAACTTGTAGACCCTGTCTTGAGAAAATACTCTGTTTAAAAGTTAGATACTGTAGCAGCTGCGAAAAGCCGACCGGCTTGTGGCCTGCCAAACAGGCCCATAAGTAGATCTCCCCCAGCTGGCTGCCTGGCTGGCTCGCCCTCTGTGGCCAATTGCAAATCGACGTGAGCATCGATTGGTGGATTAATATTTCACGATTGGTGCCTTGGTGGATACACAGTCTCGTGCATGGACACATCGGATTAATATTTCACGATTGGTGGATACACAGTCTCGTGTGGTTGCCTAGGTGGCCTCCTTAGGGCATCTCCAACAGTATGAGCTGGTTACTAGCTCTAAGATAACTTCTTCAATAGTACTAACTTTAGCACATAGCTCATAATATAAATAGCCTCACATGACACTCTCACATAATCTTGGAATGTGTGTATGAGACTAACTCTTGATCAAGAGATAGTTTTTCTCTCTCTTCTATTAAAATATGAAATAATATGCTTAGAGCTAGCTCATAAGTCACTGTTGGAGATGCTCTTAGTGCTTCGTGATGTGTTTGGGTTTCTGTGCGTTCACAGGTGCCCTTTGTGTCTTCGTTCTTGTGTACGAATTCCGATGAGCATGTGGCGTATGTTGTTTCAGGTCCTTGGAGTTCGTTGGTTCAACTTTCCACTCTTTTGGGGCGCCTTGTAGGGGTGCTTTTGTTCAGATTGACGGCTTCAATTTTACGGGCCTTTCCCTCGGCGTCGGTGAGGATGGGCGGTGGAGGCAGACGCTACCATGGTGCCAACGGGCAGACGAGGTGGCGCTCTCTGACGATGGTGACGAGCAAGCAAGGCGGCGTCCATAGGGAAAGGACACAACGATGGCGGCCAACACACGCGGGCCACCTCCACGACTCCACCGTTTGAAGTAGCGACGGGTCACCGCACTCCGACGTCTTTGACCGTTGTCATCACCTGCCCATCGCACAACGCTGGCCTAGCGGGCACAAGCACCGCCGCTTCCATCATTGTCGTAGTCACAGTCATGAATTCATTGAAACTCGTTGAAATTTGTTGAGATTTCTCGAAACCTTTTAGTTAAAATTTATCAAAATTTCTTGAAACTTGATAAAACCTGTAAAAACTTGCTTATAAATTTCACAACACTTTTGCTGAAACTATAGTTTTAAAATCTACAATTTGTTGAAACTTAGGCTTAAAATTTTCTTGGAATCTAAACTCACTAAAACTTCAAATAACCTTTTGCTATACTATTGTAACAGCATATCGTTGGCTAGCTACTGCCTAATTTTATATCCTCAGCAAAATTCTACAACCATCTTTAAATTGTGTGTAGATCTCCAAACAACAGGCTACTAGCTAGAATCAAAACACTCATATATCTGCATCCGCTGTTAAGTTTGTGATATGAATTTGTTTCAGTTTTGTTTCCTTTCCAAATATAGAGTTATACCCTTACAAATAGTCTTCTTTATACGTCTTATAAATATATCCCTATAGTTTATAGAAATAGCAATAGCTCTATTATAAATATCTTATATGGTGATATGGCATTCATGCGTTGGTGATTTTTTTAAAGAGTTTTTCAAATAAAAATTCGTATTTTAGATTCGATTAAAAAAATACCGGATCGTCTCGGGTCTGGCGAGTTGCAGTCCGGCATTCCCGGTGACTCGACGCTTTATTTTTTTCTCGTCGAATCCAAAAGAAGGAAGGCATCCGTATCGGACACGGAGCCATCTCGTCATGAGATATCCAGTCGCAAATCACCGAACCAAAACAAGAGCGGGAGAAACCGTTCGAGCTCAAAACCCGAGGGGGAAAAAAATCACAAGCAACAGTCGTTCAACAACACAAAGGCCCCGTTTATTTCGGTTTGAGTTTCTGATTTCTGTCTTATTTTGTACTATTCATAAATTTCGTCTTTTTTTATACTTTTGACTTTTTTGAGCTTTTTTGCCGATTCTTTTTTCTCGTATTTGTTTGCATTATACGTGATGGGCTAATATGTTTTTTTTCTATTTTTAATTTTTTAAATTTAATTATGCTAAATGAGCCTCTGTAAGTTACAGTGTTTTTTCAGCCAGCTACAGTGCTTTTCAGCCATAAGTCACTCAAAAAAGCTCTTTTGAGAGCAGCAGGGCGGATCGTCTGTGGCATTTCTTTTTGTGATTTCAACTAAAATTGCTACACGCACACGAACAACTCTACGAGACAGCCTCCATGTCATTGCTTCGTGTAAACAGAAGGTGTACCAAGGAAGTCACAATTTATTGCTAGATACATACAAATTCGTACCAGCAAATTCAGAATTTATTCCGTATGATGATAATGAAGTATGATCTTCTACTGCTACATCGAGATACAAAATTATCTCTATGGCAAATCAAGATGTAGGATGTTCTTGCACAACTCAATTTGGATGATGCTCTTTTAGGGATCCACAAGATGCCTACAGCTTGGCCTCTTGAGAAGAAGCAATCGAAAGATTGTAAGGTCTTATCTTACATTCATCTTTATCTATCAAATAATATTCTACAGGAGGTTTTGAAGGAGAAGACCGCTGGTGCATTATGGTTAAAGCTGGAATAGATTTGCATGACCAAAAATCTCATCAGCAAGATGCATTTGAAGCAGAAGCTTTATTCACACAAGATGGCTGAAGGTGGGTCATTATTGAACCACCTGACAACATTCAAAGAAGTAATCTTAGATCTCAAGTCTATAGAGATAAAAATATTATGATGAAGATTTGGATCTTATTCTTTTATGCTCATTGCCTAGTTCGTACTCTATGTTTAGATATACTATTCTATATATTCAAGACACTTTTACACTTAATGGAGTATATGAAGCACTGCATGCGAAGGAAAAGATGAAACTCATGGTTTTGAATGTTCTGAATGAAGGTTTAAGTTCATATGCAGAAGACCTGGTTGTCCGTGGTAGACAACAGGAGAGGAGTTCAAACGACGTTTCAAGAGGCAAAAGTTCAAGCAAAAATTACAAAGGCATATCGAAATCTAGAGGAAAGTATAAGTCGTGGAACACTACAAGAGATGTGCCATTTTTTGACATTTCATTTCTGTCATAATATATGTAATTTATGTCATACTTCACCATTTATGACATCTGCATGACGAAAATGCTCATGTCAAAAAATGTGCGTCGCGAATGACATTTTTTGACGTTTGTATTTTTTTCACGTCACAAATCTATGACATCGGTTTTTACGTCCCAAAGATTTATGACATTTGTTTTTACGTCACGAATACTTGGACCCTGCCACATAGGCAAGTGCCACGTAGGATCGAATGCTGACATGGCGCTGAGTTGGCAGATCATGAAAACGTCATAAAATTGAAATGTGGCCTGTTAAAGCCCATATGACAGGCAGGCTTGTAATGGGCCACAAACATTGTTTGGGCTGATTCTTTTCATCCTGGCCCATTTTTTTAGATTTTTTCGGCCCATATTTTTTGAGTCTCAAATCAGCCCAGCCCCACGCCGCAATTTAATCTAGGCCCACACAACATTTTTTTCGGCCCATACAGTTTTTTTTAAAATTATTTTTTTCAGCCCATTATTCAATACAGTCCAGCCCACTCAACAATCAGCCCACGGCACAATTTTTGTGGGCTAGGCCACACATTTTGTTTCCCAGCCATGAACCAATTTAAGCTGGACCAGATTGCACTTTGGTCAGCCCAAACACAAACAATTGCATTATGAAACAAAAATCAGATTCTAATCATCCAACAAGATATAGATACACATTGCAATATCATCCAACAACATATGATTGCAATTTTATAACCATTACAGCAAGTCTCACATGTCATCCATCACCAAATTCAGCATAAATACAGACCAAGTATCAAATGAACAAGTCTCAGCCATCCATCACCAAATTCAACATAAATGCAAAATAAGTCTCAAATGTTAGCTTGCTATTGGAGCTTGCCAATTTCACAACATGCAGTCACAGCTCACAGTCACCACTCACCAGAATAGTATCAGGAACTTCGATCACCAAAATTGCACCCAAAAAGCCTAACACTCACCAAAATTGCACCAAGAGTAAGTTTGAGAACGTACTGCGGACCAGGAGATGGTGCAAAACTGCCACCAAACAAAGAAGTGAACGACCGAAAGAAACCTTGGATCTCACTTCCTTGCTTCTTTAGCTTCTCAGTTTCTTCTTCCTGCTTCCTTGCTGCATCTTCCTGATCCTGAAATTTCTTCTCCAGAACATCCAACTTCACTCGAAGTTCTGCTGATCCTTGCTTCTCAGCATGCAGCTCACTCTCAAGCTCTTGTACATGGACATTCACTGCAGCAGGTTTGGCACTTTTCTTCAATGCTGCATCTCGCATGCCAACATTTTCAAGAAAGTTTGATTTTGGCAGCACTTGAGCTACAGCTTGGGTAGGGGTCTTCGGATCTTGCCCATCTTGTGGTGGTTCAGCAACAATGGCCTCCATTTGAGCCTAGCAATAGCAAAAAAGCAATTAGTTTCTTGTATCCCAACTGTTCATCATAATTAAAAAGAGAAGATGAACAGGTACTCACAATAGCATTCCGTGCGTTCTTAGAAAATCCTGTCTTGCTGCTGCAGTGGGTGTCCTTGAAAAGATCAATTGCAGTTGGTAGCGAATCCTTATATTTAGTTTGCTTCTGAAATCACACAAACAACCAATTAAACAACTGAAACAAAAAAAGATGGTTTACTGGACCATACAAGGACCAGCCGGATCGGCTGCCCTTATTGGGCTGTAGCTGCACATATGTAGTACTGGAACATGCTGTTTGCATCTCTGCAACAGCAGGTGCAGCTGTAGCCCAGAAAGGGTAGGCTCGACATATTCATGAACCAACTTGAATATTGATAAAAATAGCTATTTCATATAACATACTTATGAACCAGCTACAGTATATTGTCATGAGAAATGTGCTAGACATACACAAGGCAGAACACAAAAAAGATAGTTTGAATAGGAGCATCATCTCTGCACAAATCTTGTTCATAGCATCTAAACTGTAAAGGAACATCATCATAGCATGTAATTAAAGGCATGTGATTAAAATATCATAGCAGCAGCATCTCAGGACAATGCTTGTTCACATATTAAAATCTTGATTCATGACAGAAAAGGACACCTCTTGATCACAAAACATGTAATTGAGCTTGTTCATATATTTAAATCTTGATTCATCACAGAAATGGACATTTTTTATCACGAAACATGCCATTGAGAAATGGACATATTCAAGAACAATATAGTAAAGTCGTAGAGGAAGAAAAGAAAGAAGAGAAAGAACTGGTACCACGACATAGCATTGAGCAACGTAGCACCGAGATCCCGTCTTCTGCTGGTACTGAACTAGCTCACGGCTATCTTTGTTTTTCAGGCATTTTTCCTATATAAAGGCAAACATACATTAGTGGGACAGCTAATTCATTTTCTTTAAGGCAACATGTGTGAGAGATATTTAGGACGAATACCTTGTGCTTTGGGGTAGACCACATGTCCACGAGTATCTTCCACTGCATGTCAGTCATAGTGGGCAATGGTGACGTTGTTCTCACTTGGTTTGCTGGTAATCCCATTGAAGTATTTCTTCTTCAGCAGGTATCTCATCTGCCGCTATCCTTTTTTGAGCAGATCGGTGCATGCATCTTTCACCGGCTTAGTGGTTGTGTCAATGGTGAATTGACTCTAATCAAGAGCATGAACAAATGGTTAAAAAGCGCTCAAAGCATGTTCTGGGAGTGTGCAGCAGCAGCAAGCAACAAGTAGAGACCCACCATGTAACAAGACAAAATAAATATCATAGGAAAAAACAGTAAACCTGCAGTAGCAAGTTCTAGGAGTGTAGAAACCAATTAACAACTTAGAGGTAGAAGCTAATTTTCATTAGCCTATTTAACTAAATAAGGAGTAGACTTGTATGAGCAGGAAGGAAAATGCAAGTAGCAATTAAAATACACCAATTGAATCAAGTTCTAGGTTCATCAGCTTACAGGTTCTAGGTTCACATGCCAGATTGTATGAGCAGCAAGGAAACAATACATCAATTGAACCAAGATCACTAAAATAATTGACAAAGGACGGACACCAATTAAATTTCTAAAAATGCAAGTAGCTATAGCCGCACAATCATCTTGCCATCTTTTAGTTCTTAAATCTAGAAAGAGCCATAAAGACATCAAGATAGAAATCTAACTGTTAGTGGGGTACTTATAGCAATTTTTCCCACATAGTCTGTAACAAGAGCCTTATCCTTCTTATAGTCCTTCCAGTGAGGGAGAACTGGGATTTTGTCCCGTAGAATAATGCCAGCTTCTGATGCTAGTTTTGCAGCTTGCAAAGGTGCCTCTGGCTGCAGGTTTCCTTCAGCTATGTGTATTGGGATCTTGCTGCTTAACCCTCTAGAAAGCCTGTCCAAACCTCTGCCTACATGTGTTTTGCTGGTACATTGATCTATCATGCAATTTGGGAAGCAATTAGATGCAAATCGTAGACCAAAAATGAGAATATGTGAATCATTAATAGTGGAGAGGAGCTACAATCACTTGCCTTCATTAGACATGTTGTCCTGGTCGTTGGATTGGATATGAGCATTGGCAGCTAGCGATGCACCTTCTGTGGAACCATCTTGTGGGTCTGCTGTTGGCACATGGCCATCTTCATGAGCTGAAGATAATTCTCTTGTCCTCTGCCTAGTCAATCTTGTTGGTCAGTCTTGCTCCTGAAGTGCCATCACTCTCTTTGATGTTACTGATCCCCCGGCAGGGATGGAGACGTTCTGTGCCAAACTCTTGCTAAGTTCAGGTTCCAAGTCCTGCATGGCCTCCTACATGATAAAAGAAATTATAACCAAACAAATAATTCTGCATAATTAACACAAATGAGTAATCATCATGGAACATTGCATATACCTTATCAACTACTCCTTGTTCAATGTCGTCCTCATCTCCAGGTTGATGCAGTGAGCCGGAGTCTTCACGAGCAGCAACCGTGGGCTTTGTTCTTGTGACATTCATAATTGAAGTTAATGGTCCTAATCCAAGAGCACGGAACTTCCGATTGTTCAGCATCAAGTTTTGCATCCTCGACCTCTCATATTCAGTCGTTGGTTGTTCTGTACTCACGAGAAAAAGAAACCACACATCAGTGGAAATGGTGTTTAAGTATCGAACAACAACAATAAGATATCAATTGTTGACTGTTGAGTAGATAGAAGCAACAAAATGAAAACAGCTCACAAAATAGCAGATGCAGTACCACTATAGATAAAGAGTAATGAAGCAGCATGGATATAATTTTTGGTGCGTCAGTACAGGAGTACTGGACTTGGTCGAATAATTTGTGACTACAATGAAAACAAAAATAATGCAGCACCGCTATATATATAGATAAAGCAGAGCAGGACCATAATGGAAAGACAGGGAGCAAAGGGAAAGGAAAGCTGCCAGTGCAAGCTCTAGCAGCCAGCCATCATTTGGGCCAAACCAATTAAAAGATTCCAAACTTTTTGTTTTCAGAATCACAACACTTCCATATCAGTTACTGTAGAAAAATAAATGAACAAAAATGATGAGAAAATTATATGAACAATGCACTTAGAACCCACAGCAATACTTCGAAGTATTGCAAGAAAGTGGACATAACATATCTAAGTGCGGGTGGATAAAGAAAAATGAGAAAAGAAATAACAATTCTAAAAAGGATCAACAAGAGGATGAAATTAAAGCTACCGTTGTTACTAAGAAATATTCTAATGGTGATGTTTTCACTGCCTTGCAGGTGATTCCAAAACCGGTGATGAGTGAATTCTTGATTCAGCCTGCACTTTCCACATGAGTCCAAATCGCAAGTGGTTTGTTACCTATGAAGCTACACCAAGTGGATTTGTGTTGATGTGTGTCAATGTTTTAATATCGATCTTACATATGATTTATTTAGATTCGGGGGAACTCTTAGAAGACTTGGCGTATGCGGCTGCAAAGTAGAGACACGGGAAACTTTATCCTGGTTCGGGCCTTCTCTTAAGAGAATAACAACCCTACGTCTAATATAATTACTAGTTGCTAGAAAGTGGATTACAACAGAGAGTTACACGAATGGCTAGTGCTATCTTGCATGAATGATTCACCGAATTCTCCACCTCTCTCCCTTTGATGTTAATCTTTAAATAGCCGGTAAAGCGATGGTAGTTGTCCCATACCAGAAGACACCTTAACGCTTCAAATGATAACTGCCTGATGGAAGTTACTGTCAGAGAGACACAAGAGACCGTTCATCGTGTAGTAGTTGTTGTCAGAGAGAGATCGTGTGCAGTTAGTGGACTAATGCACATTCTAACTACCTTGTCAGATGAACCGACAATATAGTTCATTGTCGTAGATAAGACGATTGGACACAGATTCGTCGTAGGTATTTCCATGACCACAAGTGGTCATAGTAAGACTTACGACTACATGGTCATAGAAAGGTTTACGACTATGAGATAGTCGCAGTAAGATTTACGACTATATGGTTGTGGAAGGACTTACAACTATATGGGTAGTCACAGTAGGACTTACGACTATGCGGCCGTAGAAGATCTTACGACAACAACGACGAACATCTTCTCCTCACGCGGGCCGAGTGGGAGGCCCGATCTTCGAAGGGCGAAGGCGACAGTTCCGATGGCAATGGTGGCCGAAACTGCAGGTATCGCAAATTCGACAAGGCTAAAGTAAGATGCTACAACTGCAACGATTATGAGCATTTTGCTTCCGAATGCCGCAAGAAGAAGGAGGAGCAAGCGCTTCTCATCGAGACGGATGCCGACGATGAACCGGCGTTGCTGTGAAGCATGTCAAGATTAGGGGGGAAATTGTTGGACTTAATCTTGACATGTATGTATTTGTTAGTTGGTTGTTGATCAAGTCTATGGCGTGGTGTGAGTTTAGGATCAAGACCTAGTGGCCTGACCGCATGCATTAGTACTTGTATTTAGAAAGTTGGTTTCTCATGCAATGCATGCAGCAACGTGCGGCAGTTGAGACCCACATTAGCTGTGTGTATGCAGTTGGGGTGTGCGTATTTAACTTCTGGCAATCAATTTGTATTGAGTGAGGAGAAGTGAAAAAAGAAAGAAACCAACATTTGGGGGGCTAAGCAGTAGCAGCACCACCAAATTTCTGTGTGTATCTTCCTTCCGTGTTCATCTCCTCCCAGTGAATCGTGTTCTTCCGTATTGTTTTTGCTTGTTCATTTTTCTGGGCTAACACAAAACACATTGATGTCAGATATCACTACATTCGAGGTGTGATTGCTCAAGGTGATATTAAAGTCAGCAAGATAAGTACTCATGATAATTTAACTGATATGTTGACAAAGCCAGTTTCTATCGCTAAGTGTGAGCTTTGCTCAGACTTAGTTTGTATTACTTACTAGTCCAATGGATTTTCCACGCATGAGGTATTCATGCTGATATGTTTCGAGGAAATTCACGTTTTGTTTTGGCTACATGAGGAATTCGGCGCAAGGTGGTGATTGTTGAGTTTGTGATTCAAATTCGTTTCGGTTTTGTTTCCTTTCCAAATATGGAATTCTGCTCTACACGTATATCCTTATAGTCTATAGGAAAACAAGAACTTCGTTGTAAATATCTCCTCATATAATGATATGGCCTTCGTGTGTCATAAATTTTTCTAAAAGAGTTTTTTATGTAAAAATCCGTTTTTTCTATTTCTTTTTTTTACGCATTATTTGTAACATCCGCATATGTCCCAAGTGCCGAGCAAAGCCTATAGTACAGTACTAATTTGTTTCAATCCAAAAGGGCTTCATTGTTTCTGCAAAGTGACTTCCATTACTAGGTTCACTTACCTAACACTAGAACCATAAATAAACAGCATCCATCGCATTGGAGGCAGCAGTGCCGGTATACCTCTTTGAGCTAAAGATGATTACAATTGCTTGAAAGAAAAGAACAAACTATAAAGCTCGATCAACTTGTCATTGGGAGAGAATCCAAAAAGGGAGGCCGGCCATGTTCTATTATTCTCAATCCCACTAACACAAGTTTCCTTGCAACTTCTCTATGGGACCGAATCAAAGACACATGGGAGCCTAGCTAAAAATGTTAACTTATCTAGATATGTGCATTTTTATTTTATGTTTTAATTCATGCGTTTTTTTTGTGTGCGTGTGTGAGAGAGAATCCAAGATCTTATTTTGTTGCAAGCCAAAAGAGAGCTGAGGGATAGCTTTCCCCTATGTACTTAGATATGAGAGAGCGAGGGAAAAGACACGGCATTCTCTCTACTTTTCCCCCTCCTTTCTATCTCCTGTGGAAAGGGACTGACACAGGATTATATGCGCCACTGGTTTGTGATGTTCTGCATGTAATTGATACTATTGGACCTTTTTCTGCTAAGTTGCTTAACAATCCATATATTTCTTCTCTGAGCATCACTGAGCCAATTTTAGCCATATAGACGACAACATATACGATCAACTTGTTGCGCAAAGTAGTAAAAATGGGTTTTAGAGATGAAACAAACGTCCATAATTAGGTATGACGAGGATAGAATAATTCTCAAATTATTACATCACTATATTTCTTGAATACACCCCTTATTAGTAGGGGAGAAGTCCCTCAGGATAGTCGTAAGTCTTACTGCGACTATTCTATATGGTTATAAGTCCTTCTATGACTACATAGTCATAAGTCTTACTACGACTATCCCCTTGGTCGTAGGTCCTTCTACGACCAAATAGTCGTAAGTTTTACTGCGACTACCTTCTTAGTCATAATTCCTACGACCACATAGTCGTAAGTCTTACTGCGACTACCTTCTCGGTCGTAAGTCCTTCTACGACCATGTAGTCGTAAATCTTACTGTGACTACTACCTGGTCGTAAGTCTTTCTATGACCACGTAGTCGTAAGTTGACTTGTGACCACCTTATGATCACGGACTTTTCTGCGACCAACCTATCTCTGACTAATTTGTCTACGACGAACAACTACATCATCAGTTCGTCTGATAAGGCAGTTATAACATGCGTTTATCCAATAACCACACACGATCTCTCTCTGACAATAACCGCTACAAGGAGAACGGCTTTATACATCTCTCTGACAATAACTTCTGTCACGCGGTTATCATCTGAAGCGTTGAGACGTCTTCTGACGCGGGACAATTGCCATCTTCTAAGAGTTTCTCCGCATCCAAACAAATCATACGTAAAATCAATATTAAAACATCGAAAAAGTAATTAAACAAATGGACAATGAGCACTTCTTTAGCTCTCTCTGACAAAAAAAAACTAGCTAGAATAAGACATGATTTTTTATTGGCTCATTGCTTACTATTCCAGATGAAGTACTACACACTACCACAGAATGGGTCCTCACGGACTGTTCAAAACAGTCTTCACAGATGATTTCTGACCCATATGAATTTATGTGTCTGTGATACAGATGGTTATCACAGACGGCTCTCGAACTGTCTGTGATAAGTTACAATACAGACGGTTTTAGTTAAGAAACGTATGTGATAGTCCAATATCACAGACGGTTCTAACTAAGAACCGTCTGTGATTACATTCTTGTGTCCTCAAAAATAGGCCTCCTTCAGTTCATCAATATTCTCTAATTGCGCTATAAAATATCGTAATCAGAGAATGCAGATGAACCAAAGCAGGCCTATTTATAAGAACAAGATCACCGTCCAATAAACTTTGGCACCATGTCTTCATCCTGTAATAAAACAAGAATTTCAACAAGAGCTGAAACTTTAGCCATCCATCAATCATCACAAGAACTAAAGCATCAACAATTAATTTTCACACACACGAGCATCAAGATTTACATAATCGAAACCCTAGCCATCCAAAAATTTCGGATGGGGGATATATCATAGGCGATGAAGGAGAGCTGACGGCAGTGTCATGTTGTATCATGACGGTGACACTGCACAAGACACTCTTACTACACTTAGGACAAGAGTGCCTTGCGCAGCGAACAGTGGCGTCACAACTGGAGGCGGAGGAGCTCACGGCGGTAGTTGACGTCGTCGAGGAGACGGGATGCTTTGGTTTGTAGGAGGAAGCAGGAATAAGGAGTGGATGAACTAGAAGAGGACGGGGCGCTTCGGTTCTAGAGTGAGTGAAATTGGGGGAAAGAGAGGAAGGGTAATAAGGATGAGAGGTGGAAGGAGACCGATGCCTGCTGTTCGATGCGGAGAGAATGGATGGGTGAGATCAAAATCCTAGGAGAGATGTCACGAATCGGTGATTTGGCACTGTCATAGACAGTTCAAATTAAAAACTGTCTGTGATGTATGCTGACATCATATACAATTTTTTAATTTGAACCATTTGTGATAATTATATATCACTGATGGTTCTAGCCATCGCTAATAACATAGATGGTCATATTTTAAAATTGTCTATAATAATTGCAACACTAATAGTTTTTTAGAACCGTCTATGGTAAGATATTTAACATGTTTTTTTAGTAGTGACAAGACAATGCACGACAAACAAGCCAGAAGTGCAAAATAGAGCTGAGAAGTACCTTTCCTTTACCTAACTCGTTCATCAAGAATTTTATAAGAAAACGGTAAGGCATATGTCCTCTTAGTACAAAGATTCTCTCAGCAGCAATTATTGAAGTAGAAATATGCCCTAGAAAGACGAACTCCATTAGTTCGCATATGCTTCCGCTCGGTTGGACTGAAATAAATTACTTAATTAAAATTATACTGTAATTGATGATAACTTATTTGGCGTAATTAAAATTAAAATTTTAAAAATAGAAAAATATGTTAGCCCATTACAAATGAATACAGGAAAAAAAGAACCGACAAAAAAAGCTCAAAACAGACAAAAAAACCAGAAAAAAATAAAATTTAAAAATAATAAAAAATAAACTAGAAGTCAAAAACTTAAACCGAAATCAGCAGGACCTATATACGATCAGACCAAGTGAAAGAAACATATGCCTAATAAAATTCGATGATGGTGAAAGGTTGCATACTAGAAAAAAAAAACAGATCATATTCCAAGCACGTACCCAAGGTAGGTCCTAGGCTCGAGCTGCACGATCTGAAGAGAAGAATCTCCATTATCTAATCATATAGTACGGGAATATGAAGGATATCATTAGCTTGTTTCGTGTGCCCCCACAATCACTATTGCATTCTTGAACCTAAAAATTTATAAGGTATATGCTGCCTGTTGAGAATGATGTATGCATCGATCTTACAAAGTATCGATCAAGCTAGCTTTGTTCTCAAAAGAGAAAAGTACACTATAACTAAGTTTATATAATATATAATTAATCTGCTATTTTCTGAGAGGAATACAATTTGTTCATTAATTACAAACTGAAATTTATTCGACAGTCAACACTAACGAAAATATAGTGGTCCCTCCGTTCCACAATAATAGCGCTTTTTTTGGGCTTATGGCTTAGTTTTCTATAGTAATTAGCTTTCACATGGAGTGTCTTTTAAGATGGGGTTTACAAGTCGATTGTCGTAGCTAGATACTATTCCGACTTCATCTATATTGGTCAAAATCACATGTGAGTATCTCTCTCTGTATTCTTTCTCACAAATAGTTAGAATTAAAAAATTTAAGCAAAAAATCATAAATACGCAATCAGAGGGGGCGGTGAATGATTGCCTCCGCTTCTCGGTACCTAAAATCAAATCACAAGAAAAACAATCCAACTAACAAACGTGGAATTCAACTGCAAAACGCTCCGCTCGACCGCTCGCTTGACTGTGCACAAGCTCGATGAAGGTTACGTCCGCTCAGAGTTGCTCTGCAACCGGTTTGTACGTAGTCGAAACCTTCTGCCGCTCAACCGCTTCGACCGCTCGATCTATTGCTCTATTGTTTTGGCAAGGAGACAACACCTTTGCACGTGGTCGTAAGTTTCAACCTCTACTCGAAAGCTTCAGCTCCTTAAATGAGAACACACCGAAGACAACACCGAGCTCGTATTATGTAAGATCAAAATGTGTTAGCATGCCACCGCCGAGGACACAAGAAAACGATGCTTAGAAAATATATCGTCTACGCCGACTAACTTTTATTGGAATAGATCTGATCTATTATTTCTATATTATATATATATGGCTAGAAAGCGCCCTCACGATACCCATAAAAACCCTAGCACAAAAAGCTCCACAAGCCACAGCTAAACCCTTAGCCTCTCCCCTACTTTTATATGCTAGAACTCTAAACCATATTCATCTCTAACACAGACATCTCAATCCATGTCCATAACAATCTGGATACGCAATCCTACCTCTTTCGAAAATCAAGAGACCCAAAACCCTTTCGAACATGGGTTTTAACCAAACTCTACCTCTTCGAAGTTATGGACTGTCTCCACAACTCCTAACTCTCCATGTAACGAAGCATCCAGGATAGCACTTCCTGTATTTTCATCACACACCATCATCATGTGTCGAAGCCTCTAGGAACGCACCTCCCGTATCTTCTCCATGCATCATCCTCGCTCGTGTCGAAGCCTTCTATATCGCACCGCCCGTAACTTCTCCACAAATAACCACCTTTGATCTCCACATGCTCTAGCATATGCCTGATCACCTCGCATGACATCCTCAACTGCTTGGACCACAGACTTCCCCATCCTAGTGTCGGTTCTCCTCATCACCGACCATGATCGTCTCCACACCCACCTACACATGCAAAGACCAAAGAAAGTTTTTTCTAGCACAAGTTCTTCCCAACTTAACCGACACCAGCACACACACTCGAAACACACCCTTGTCTATCCATAGACAAGAACCAAATCATCCACGACCACCAACCAAATCATCCATGACCACACTTTCTATTGCTATCCAGAAAACATCCTTAGGTTACTCGTTACGACCGCTAGCACAACAAGTACTTAAAAATAACAAGTACTCGGGAATTACCATCGCTTCGCTCAAAACACTCGAGAAAACATCCGCAACGTCACCGACCACAGAGCCACCGAGTACCAAATACCGATCGCTACGACTAAAGCACCAGATTGCTAAGTCCATGACTATCGAACTCTTACCATTCGCTGCACCATTGATCACCTAGTACCACACAAACTACCATCCACGAGTACCAATCACATACCACAAGTCTCTGACAACCAATCGCTAACCACGATCATGAAAACCATGACTATCGAGTACCGAATCCTTCCAACTACCGAGTACTACGACATCTGCCCTAGCTAGTCATACCGCTGGGCAATCATGAGTACTCGAGGTACTTAAAGATAGCAAGAATTAAAGCACTCGTACTGATCATGAAGTCTACGAGTACAGACCATGAAGCCTACAACAATTGATCACAAAGTCTTCGACTTCCAACCGTAAAGTCTATGATTACCGATCACAAAGTCTAAGACCACTGACCAGTAAAGTCTACAACTACCGATCACAAAGTCTAAGACCATCAACCTGTAAAGTCTATGACTACTGATCACAAAGTCTAAGACCACAGACTAGTAAAGTCTACGACTACCGACTAGTAAAATCTATAACTATCGAGTACGAGTAGTAAAGTTCATGACTATTGACCAGTAAAGTATTTGACTATCGATCGATTACTGTAGCTATGACTATAGACAAGGCACTGTAGCTACTACCATCAAAAAGTACTATAGCTACAACCAGTTCGCTGGTCAAGATCAAGGCTTACCGATTACCTGGCGTGGTCATCCTGTCGTGGTCAAAAAGACCATAGTTGAAGGCTCAGTGATTGAAAAGGCTGTAGTCGAAGGCTGCTGTGGTCGAAGAAAGACGTGATCATAGTCGGATATGGTCAAAGTCGAACATGGCCGAAATACCATAGTCGATTACTATGGTCGAAGCTTGACGTGCTCGAAACTTAATGTGCTCGAAGCTGAACGTGATCGAAACCGGACATGGTCGAAATCGGACATCGTTGAAGTCTATCGTGATCAAAATCTGTCATAGTCAAAATGCTATCGTCGAAGTACCATAATCGAAAAGCCGTGGTCGAAGACTGCCAATCGGACTTTCCAACTCGAAGCCGTTTGGACCACTGACTTCTGTTCATGGTCGAAGCCAGCCGGTCAAAACTGCTCAATACAAAATAGTCGGACAGTTAAACCTGAGATCCAGTTTTAACAAATGCGCATTGATTGAAACTTTCTCACATGCAAATTCTAATGAAACCCAAATATCAATTATTCATCATCACTCAAATGCATAACCACCACATGGTCTAACAATCCCCCTCTTGATGAATACATTGATAACTCCACAAACGCATCTGAGACAATTTGCGAAGGAAAAGAAACCAAAAGCTGTAGACCACAGAAAACTCACAGAAAGCTCAGAAAACTCCCCCCTCAATACCGAGAACTAAAATTTTCCAATCTCTCATAAATTCTCCAAATTCTCCCCTTTCTTCTAATTTCTCGTCCTTTCTTGTAATTTCTCCCTCTTTGGCAATAAAATCATCAAGGGCTCCAAAGAGAGGATAAATCTAAAAAGGAGCAAGGAGAGTAAACATCCAGAAGCTTTGAGTAAACTTTTCATTGATTTAAGAAAGTACCCAAGTCATCTTTTCGGGTAGAGCTCCCTAGATCATATAAAGTCATTTACCATATAGCAAGTTAAAATAAGTCTTTAGCATGATTAATCCAGTTAGATTAATGACATGCATCACGACCATGACCAAACTGATCTACAGAGAGCACAGAGGGATATTACACAGAAAAGCGTAAGCCTAAAAGTGAAGCAACATTTAAATCTAGGCAAACTAGTAGTCTCATAAAGCAACCCATTGCTTCACACTGAAATCTTTTAGCATACTTCTTTTTTTATAATGCCTTCTTTGTAGCACTTGTTTCTTAAAATTGTGGTATGCTTGAAGCACACTTCTTTTCATTCGAGCACATTTTGTGTCTCTTTTTTGTTTAACCATGACATGTTTGAAGTATACATCTTTTTATTTTTTATTTATAACATGCCAACTGAGTATTCATAAAAGATTGCAATATGAAATGTACAAGCCTCATAGCCAAGATTTAAAAAGAACTCACAATCTAGCTAATCATTTTAGATGAACATCATAAGGTGCTAGCTATAATCACGCTAGTCAAAATCTTCTGCCTTGTCATGTTTTAGTTCAAGTATACCAAGTTAATTACAACTTGTTATGACTACGACTACAATGTAAATGAGTGAATATGATAAAGACACATCTACTACTTATTATTTGATTTCAGAGGCTTGGACTTGATGTATTACTTGATACGTATAATAAACAAAGCTCCTGAAATATTTAAACAACAAGCTCTCCTTCAAAATAGTCCCATCTTACTCAGGAAAAGAGCAAAAAGAGAACTTTCGAACCACTTGTAAATATGAAAAAGGAATTCAAAGACCACTTGTAGGATTACTTTGCCTTTTCCATATGGTCTAACCAGTAGATGAAACTTTCGGACGCCATCAAAAGGAGCAAAGAATTATCAAATGTTCCAGTCAAGTTGATGTAAAAAGACTGGAACTCAATCAAGCGCATGTTCTCTATCCCGTATTAGCTGGTCTTACATCATAGAAGGCGTCAATCTCACAGTACTAGGGTTAATGAAATAAGGTTTAGGAATCCAATACTGTGACACACAATGAACAGCATAAGCAGCAGGCAATGACAAAGATTTAAGTGAAGAATTATCCTTTGTCAAATTTCAACCAGACAGTCATTGAGAAGCTCGTTCGACCACGGTGCAGTCTGACTTTCTCAGCAGAACTGGTATAATCGCTGATCGGTTGGATCGCATGGCCATCACTGGTCAAAAATGACCCGACTGCTTAGGAAAAGCTGATCTGAACCTTGACTGATCTAAACGAGCAGAGAAAGCTAGTCAAAAGTCTCTTGAAAAGCTAGTCTAACCACGGGAAACAATTGGTCAAAGATCTCGTTTGACCACTCTGGTCCAACCATGAGGAATAGCTGGTCCGATGGCCTGAGATCAGCCTAACTGCATCTGCAAGAATGGCCTAACCCTCGACAAGTCTGAGCGAGTAGAAGACACTGGTTGAAAAATAAGTTATTGAAACATTGGTCGTAATATTGATCCAACCACGTTGTTCCGACCACGGAAGAAAGCTGATCTGACCGGTCTTGTTGCAAAACTTCCAATCCTGTAGAAGGTTAATTAGAGGGAGCAAAGCGACAATCCGCAGATGGTTAGAGAGAGCAAAGAGACAATAAGCTCCCGAATATGTAGAAGACTAGTTAGAGGGAGTAGAGCGTGGACCTGCAGATGATCGGTTAGAAGGAGCAAAGCGACAGTTGAGAGCTTGCACAGTCTCCACTTGAGAATGCTTTCTTAACCTGTATCTCTTTTCTTTCTTAGCCTTTCGAAAGCAAAACTGAACCACATCACCATCTCTACTGCAATGAGTGTAGTGATTCTTGATTTGATGAGAAGTCATATCTACTGACTTCACAACACCCACTTTGGTAGAGAGGTCCTTTGTTACACAACAGATTTAAACATAATTGGTTTTGGCTCAGAGTTTACTTCAATCTTTCCTGGTTCTATAAGCTTAACTATCTTAGGAGGATTATTCTTGGCATGCTCAACAAAATTGAATCCTAGACCACGATTCTCACACTTATTTTTTATTGATCTAGGATCATATTCAGATTTTTCTTGCAAAAAGAAAATATCTCTAAAGTGTCCTTAAGATACTTATTTTCTTTAGCTAATGAGGAACATGATGTGCACTCAACAGGTTCATTCACTAAATTCTTGGAAGCACTAGACTGAGCCAGTCTATTCTTTTTTTAGCAAAATCATTCAATTGCCTACTGAAAACATCAATTTTAATATTTAATTTAGGACATTTGAGCAAAACAAGTTTTCATTATAAAACATTTACTAAATAGATTCCTGAGATGCATTATGTCTAACTTCTAGCAATTTATAATTAGAGCAAGTTTTATATTGAGCATTTGAAATGCTTGACTCCAAACATGTAGAAGAACTAGACTTAAGCTTTTCAAATTCATCTTTAGCAAGATTTAATTTTCTATCATAAGAATCATTGTCAATCTCAATTCATCAAATTTATTAGTTATATTACTAAGTTAAATAAGATTTGATGCATTAATTGATCTAGCAATTTCTAACTCAGAGTGTAAAAGTTGACAAGACTCACATGATTCATTATTATGAATAAAGCCAATAAGTCTATCAATATCAGAATTCAAGCTTTCAACAATAAAATTATTTAGACTTCCGTGCGTGGTCAAAGCCAGCCGATCAGACCACTCAATACAAAGCGATCAAACTGTTAAACCTGAGATCCAATTTTAACAAACGTGCATGGCCGAAACTTTCTTAAACGTAAATTCCAATAAAATTCAAATGTCAATTATTCATCATCACTTAAATACACGATCATCACATAGTCTAACACACTCATTGTTTAACTACCATATGTCCTCAGACTACGACTAATATGTAAGGCGGTCAATTTTAACCACTCACATCTTTCACATCATTAGCAGTGTTGGCACATCTATAGAGGATAAAAATATTACAGTAAATTTGCTCTTGACACTTTTAATGAATAATACTTATATTATAGCGGGGGAGTTCCCCGGCTCTCACCGTGTCCACGTCATCATTTATGCAAAAAGGTCCCTACATTTTCCGAAATTACGTAAAGGTCCTCCATTCTCGCAAAAAAGTCTCTGTCAGATTTTTTCTAGAAAGCACCCTCCACTTCACCAAAATTGTATATCCTTTGTTGGATAGCACCCCGCGGTTTCCCAAAATTACGTATGGGTCCTCATTTAGTTATGTATAGGTCCTTACAGGTCCTCGGTTTTTTTTGCAAAAAAGACCTTTGGTTTTTTCAAAATTACTCATGTGTCCTCGATTTTTTTTGTAAAACTCCTTGCGAATGATCGTCTCTTTTTTTTGATCCACACAGTAGCTAGTGCGGTGTACCGCTGCGCTTACGCAGCTAGTAAATATTGTGAGTTGGCAATTTCCATGCATGCATAGACAGTGAGACGAGAGGAAGTAATGTACGTCGATCGATGGTAGAAACACGAAGGTACTCGAATTTGCGATCGTGGATGCACGTACATATGTAGCTATCGTATGAGCCATGCACATTGTTCCAACGTAAAAACCTTCTGTCCTATGTGTTCCGTACGTGAAACGGCAGGCAAGCTTCGTACTACTCTCAAGGTTACTTACATATTGCTCGCTCTTTCAAAAGCTTTACTGTGCTCCACTACTACAGAAAGCCTAATAGTAGACGCCTCATCACAGACGGTTTTGTGAAACCGTCTCTAATGAGCACTATTACAGACGGTTGTAATTTGGAGGACGTCTGTGGTATTTGTGGCGGGAAAATGGATTATCACAGACGGTTATTAACTATGAACCGTCCGTGATACGTTTGTATCACAGACGGTCTGTATTAAAAACCGTCTGTGATAATCCCAGATTATCACAGACGGTTTTTAAATAAAAACCGTCTGTGATAACCTTGTTATCACAGACGGTTAATAATTAAAAACCGTCTGCGATAATTCACAGACGGTTTTTTATTAAAAACCATCTGTGATAATGTCAGTAGGCATTTATTGCGCTGCTCAGACCGCATCTGTCTTCATTTCGATCCAGATCTAGCACTGCTGCGCACTTTTTCACTCGGGAGGAAGCTAGGCGATTTCAGGCCTTGTTAATTTGGTGGGAAGAGGCAGAGATTGAGCTTTGAAGATTCATACTTTGCTGGTTGTTCTAGATATGGTTAGTAATGCAATTTATTTTTTCTTTAATTGCATTACAATTTAGTTCTAAGTAATCCATGAGTGGTTATTGAAGATGGTTAATTTGCAAAATTGTTGGTTATATAATAGCTGTTGTGTTTGTAATATGAATCTAGCAAATAAAGTCTCAATATAATAAATGTGGCCGGTATATATGTAGTTATAATTAGTTAATCTAGATTTTAATACTAAGTTGTTATATATGTACGTAACGTAGGACCGAAGCTGGATGTATGCCGCGAGCCGTGTGAGTGAAGAGTACATTAATGGCGTTTCTGCTTTTATAAGAGCTGCCGAGGAGGATATGTTGAATAAGGAGGCGATATATATGTGTTGTCCATGCACTGACTGCGAGAATGTGAAGATGTTTAAGAACCGAGGGCAAATTGAATCGCACTTGATTCGGAGGGGTTTCAAAAAGGATTATACGTGTTGGACTAGTCATGGCGAAGTGAATGATCATATGCCGCCGGATGATATCGCCGGTGAAGTGAATGATATGCCCCCGGATGACATCGCCTGTGAACTGAATGACATGCCGCCGGCTGATGTCGATTGTGGGTCGGATTCGGATAGGTTGCACGATGATAATCTGGATCAGATGCTTCGCGATGTTGAAGAGAACTATGATGAGAGAGAGTATGTTAAATTCCGTGGCTTGATGGAGGACTCAGAGAAACCTTTGTACACGGGATGCAAGTACACGAGGTTGTCGGCCGTGCTTGAACTGTTGAAATTGAAGGCAAGCAACGGTTGGTCGGACAAGAGTTTCACGGCGCTGCTAGGTCTTTTAGCGGACATGCTTCCGGAGGGAAATGAGTTGCCTAAAACCACGTATAAAGCCAAGAAGGTTCGCTGTCCGTTGGGAATGGAAGTAGAAAGAATACATGCATGCCCGAACGATTGTATCCTCTACCGTAAAGAGTATGCAAACATGCATGTATGTCCGGTGTGCAACGCATCCCGATAAAACGTAACAATCAATCAGTTGATGGCGAGGGAACAGAGGCGAAGAAAGGACCTCCTGCTAAGGTGACATGGTATTTTCCTATAATTCCCCGTTTGAAAAGGTTTTTTGCAAATCCAAAGGAGGCAAAACTGCTGCGTTGGCACTCGGAGGAGCGCAAGAAGGATGGAATGATAAGACACCTTGCTGATTCCGTGCAGTGGAGAAACATCGATAGGAGTTTTGCAGAGTTCGGTCCAGAACCAAGGAATATAAGGTTTGGACTGAGTACAGATGGAATGAATCCTTTCAGTAGCATGAGCAGCCGACATAGCACATAGCCCGTGACTCTCTGCATCTATAACCTTCCTCCTTGGTTGTGTATGAAGCGAAAGTATATTTTGCTGTCGATACTTATCCAAGGGCCAAAACAACCTGGGAATGATATCGATGTGTTCCTAGCACCGTTGGTGGAAGATCTAAAAGTAATGTGGAACGAAGAGGTACAGGTATGGGATGCGTACAAACGAGAGAACTTCACTCTGCGCTCCTTATTGTTCTGCACCATAAATGATTATCCTGCCCTTGGTAACCTATCGGGCCATAGTACAAAAGGTGCCAAAGCTTGTACTCACTGTTTAGATGGTACCGAGAGTGTGTGGCTGAGACACTCACGCAAAACCGTCTACATGCGTCACCGCCGGTTCCTTCGGAGGGCTCACCCATACCGCAAGATGAAGAAACAATTTGACGGAGAGAAGGAAGATGGTTCAGCTCCAAGGCATTTAAGGGGACGCGAGGTTTATGATATGGTTAAGGATTTAGATGTTGTCCTCGGAAAGGGACGTAAATTGAGGGCTCATGAGAAGAACACCTGGAAGAAGAGATCAATATTTTGGGACTTACCTTATTGGGAGTACCTAGATGTTCGGCACTGCATCGACGTCATGCACGTAGAAAAGAATGTGTGCGACAGCTTGATTGGTCTCTTACTGAACATCCGTGATAAAACAAAGGACGGTGTCAACGCACGGCTTGACTTGGCTGACATGGACATCAGGCCTGAGTTAGCACCGACAAGCACTGATAATGGACGAACGTACCTTCCCCCTGCGTATTACACTCTGTCCAAGGCTGAGAAAACAGAACTGTGCCAGTGCTTGCATGGTGTGAAAGTTCCGTCTGGTTACTCCGGCAACGTGAAGAAACTTGTTTCGATGCAAGATTTGAAGTTAAATGGCATGAAGTCTCATGATTGTCATGTGCTGATAACACAGATGCTCCCTATTGCAATTAGAAATATTTTGCCGATCAAAGTCCGAGAGACAATCATGAGGCTATGTTATTTCTTTAACACAATTGCTCAGAAGGTCATCGATCCCGAAGGACTAGATGCTATGCAGGACGAGGTGGTGATGACTCTATGTCACCTTGAAATGTATTTCCCTCCTTCGTTTTTCGATATCATGGTCCATCTCATTGTTCACGTTGTGTGGGAGATAAAAATGTGCGGGCCCGTATTCCTACGCAGCATGTACCCATTTGAGAGGTTCATGGGAATTCTCAAGTCCTACGTACGGAATCGTTCTCGGCCGGAGGGCAGCATCGTCGAAGGTTATGCAAGCGAAGAGGTGATTGAGTTTTGTGTCGATTATATGGCTCAGATTCAACCGATAGGTGTCCCTCAATCTCGTCATGAAGGGAGGCTGAAGGGTCTCGGAACTATCGGAAGGAAAGCAATCACTCCAGATATGGACACGTATACTCAAGCCCATTTCACGGTGTTGCAACACATGACTGAAGTGGCGCCTTATGTGGACCAGCACAAGGATGTGCTTCGGCAACAGAATCCAGAGCGGCCGGATGTTTGGATCATGAGGCAACACAACCGTTGGTTCAACCAATGGTTGAAGGAGCAAATTGCTAGGAGCTCGCCGAGTGAGACGCTGAGATGGTTGGCAAAAGGGCCGACATTTACAGTTGTGACATGGCAAGGATATGACATAAATGGGTACACATTCTATACGCAGTCTCAGGATGTCAAGAGCACTAACCAGAACAGCGGAGTCCGCATAGATGCATTCAGTACCGATGGGTCGAGAAACTCGTACTATGGCTTAATAGAAGAGATTTGGGAGCTCGACTATGTGGTTTTCAAGATCCCCTTATTTCGCTGCCGTTGGGTGCATCTCCCACAGGTGAAGGTTGACAAGTACGGTGTCACGACCGTGGACCTCCAACGTGTCGGGTACAAAGACGAACCATTCGTACTCGCCAATCAAGTTGTTCAAGTTTTCTATGTAACCGACCTGGCAAATAAGAAACGCCATGTAGTTCTTCATGGAAAAAGGAGAATTGTCGGAGTGGAGAATGTAGTGGACGAGGAGGAATACAATCAATTTGATGAGTTACCTCCTTTTGGAAATGGCATAAGGGTCGACGATGAACAACGTGATGAAACTAGTTACGTACGCATTGATCATGATGAAGGGCTAATTTTTAAAGGAAATAAGCAAGTACAATAAGAATGTATATGTGAAAATGTGTGACAATTTTGAGATCTATATGTGAAAATGTGTGATGTAGTCAATTTTGAGATGTATATGTGAAAATGTGTGACAATTTTGAGATGTATATGTGAAAATGTATGATGTAGTCAATTTTGAGATGTATATGTGAAAATGTGTGATGTAGTCAATTTTGAGATGTATATGTGAAAATGTGTGACAAAATGTATATGAGTATTGGCATTTATGTATATGTGTGATGCACATGTGATGGTTGATATGAATGCAGCTGGTTGGTGTTGTATATGAATGCAGCTGTTTGGTGGTGGATATGAATGCAGCTGTGCTTGTTGGTGTTGTCTTAATAACTACAGTCGCAAAGGCTTATCACAGACGGTTTTAAACTTAGAACCGTCTGTGATATCAATAAAACAGACGGTTCTAAGTTTAAAATCGTCTGTGATAATATGACTATCACAGACGGTTATACACTTAGAACCGTCTGTGATATTTATACTATCACAGGCGGTTTTAGACTTGGAACCGTCTGTGATATTAATATCACAGACGGTTTTTGAGTTAGAACCGTCTGTGATAACCTCCCTATATATACCCTCTGGCTAGGGTTTTCCCTGTGCGCTGCGCAGTTATTCGATCTAGATCCAAGTAAATCCCGAGCCCGTCGTCACCTCCGCCTCCCCGAACCCTCGTCGGCCGCCTCCTCGAGCCCCTCGCCGGCCGCCTCCGTCGAGCCCCTCGTCGCCTCCGCCTCCTCGAGCCCCTCGTCGCCTCCCCGAACCCTCGTCGACCGCCTCCCCGAGCCCCTCGCCGGCCGCCTTCGTCGAGCCCCTCGTCGCCTCGGCCTCCCCGAGCCCCTCGTCGACCGCCTCCGTCGAGCCCCTCGTCGCCTCCGCCTCCCCGAACCCTCGTCGACCGCCTTCCCGAGCCCCTCGCCGGCCGCCTCCGTCGAGCCCCTCGCCGGCCACCTCCCCTCGATTACCGACTGCATTGTGAGCACTTTCTGTGATGGACTAGGGTTTTGAGCATTGTGAGCATTGTTTACTGCAGTAGCTTAATTAGTTTGCTATTTGGTACATATTGCTATTTGGTACATTAATTGTTTACTACAGTTGCTCGATGATGATAAAATCATATACTGAGATTGGTTCATTCAGTGCTTGAGCTCTAATAGCTGTCGGTTCATGCAGTTTTCAGGTTATAGCATGTTATTAAATTGATCTGTTAGGATTTAATCTTGACAAGTTAAAAGACTGAATTATTGGGCAAAGTTAACTTGTGTGGTCTTGATCTGTATGAATACTGCTGTTTGAATATATGCATGCTGAATATATCTTGATCTTGAGATTTTAGAGTTTGTATCTAGAGCTCAAAATACTGAATTCATTATTTGGCATAACCAATCAAGGAAGAGTATATGATTTAGTAGCGGGACGGCCAAGATTAATCTTGTGCAACCCTACAATTTGAGAGCACATATTCATGTTGAGACTGTTATTGATTCTATTATTGATGCTTGTTGCTTGTTGCTTCATATTGCTACCATTATATATGTATATATGTAGGTATGTATATGTATATATGTAGGTATGTATATGTATATGTATGTATATACACATATAGTATGTAGTATATAGTATAGGCACATAACCCCTCTCTGTGTCCACATCACCCCCTCCCTTCTCCCCCTTCCCTCTACTCCTCTCCTCTCTTCCGAACATTGAGCATCATGTTTCACTTTTCGTGCTTCCTCACTTTGAACATTCTCATCTTATCTTAATAGACCCACAAAATGAGCAACATGTCACCCGCGCATTCTTCATCATCATCGCCGGAGGCGTCCGCTCCAACATCAAGACGCCAAGGAAGAGGGCTATCAAAGAAGCCTCAGAGCCGACAGACCATCACAGCGGTAAACGCAGCTGGGGTCCCTATCCTTCCTAAGCAAGCGGTAAACGCATTCCGAACCATGGTCGGAATAGTTGCACGACAACGAATTGAGATCACATACAATTCGTGGAAGAACGTGCCTGACACTCGAAAACGTGAGCTGTGGACCGAAATCTTGGCATCGTTCGAGTTCCCAGAAGAACACTTACACGCTGTGGAACGACAAACCTACCAAGCGGCGTGCAAAGCATGGAAGAACTTCAAGAGCACGTTTGTCAGGAAATATGTGGAGACGGACGAAACGCCTTTTACTAAATACCCATTCCTGGAACCACAATGGGAAGAGTTCAAGGCGATGAAAACGACCGAAGAATTCAAAAGTACAAGTGTGGCGCACAAGGCCCTCCAGGCAAAAAACACGCACCCCCACAGACTTGGCACAGCTGGGTATGCGGGTAAAATCCCGCAGTGGAGGTTGGAGGATGAGCTGGCAGCTGCAGAGGACATCGCCCCGCCGTTTTCCAATATCCCGGATGACCGCGCTCGAAATTGGCTTAGAGCAAGGTCATCTACAACGACATCAGGGGACATCTCCTTTCGAAACCCTGCAGACCAGCAAGTGTCCCAGCGCCTGGTAAGATATCGATCGAACTACGTAGCTTGTAATTACTCCACAACTTCGTACGAATTGAAATGACATGTCGTGCTCTTGCAGGAAGAGCTGAGTTTTGAATCTACCCTGGGATCATTCCAGGGAACAAGGGAGAATGATATGCTCTCCGTGGCCCTGGGAAACAAGGAGCACCCGGGTCGTACGAGAGGCCTTGGGCTTTACGTTCCTTGGAAACATGGTTTCCAAGATGACTCCGGAATGTATCGGCGTAGGAAGAGAAACAAAGCCGAGCGTGAGGAGCAGCTACGAGAAGAGATCAAGGAATCTCTTCGAGAGGAGCTATTTGCTCAGATGGGTGAAGTAATCAGAGAAGAGGTGCGGAAACAGACAGAAAGTCAGCAGGCCGCCACCGCCGCTGCTATGCTAGGTAGCCCGCACAACCGTCCGAGTAGCTGCGCGTCCAATCCGACGCATACCCAGTCCAAATTTCCTGTGGACGACATCCTGGTAATAATTATTACCTCTCGAATGCTTGCTCCATTGGTAGGCCTATTCGAGTAGCTAATTTTGTATCGTTATGTAGGAGCCTACGAACTGCAAGCTCCAAGTGAGATATGGCGCCATTCCCTTGTACGCTGCTTGGGGCCAGGCATATTCGTCTGGTAACGGGGCCATGGTGCACGGCCAAGCTTTAGCGCCAGGCTTCGCAAAAGTTAATGTGGATGGTGTGTATGTCAATTTTGAGGTGGTCCCGCTACCGAAGCCCCCCAACGACGAGATCGTGACTCTAGGACAGGCCATTGGAACATTCATCCAGTGGCCCAAAAGCGACATCTTCCTGGAGGCTTCTTCACCGGTGGCAGGACCAGAGCAACATGCACTGGTGCCATCTCCAGTACAAGACCAGTCGGTTCCACCACCGGATACTACAACGATGCTATCTCCACGGGCCCTATTCTCGCCAGAGCAACTTGCACCGCTGCTACCTTCAAAGTCGACTTCCGTGAAGTCGACCTATAGCCGAGGCAGCAAGGCCAGCAAGGGCAAAGCAAAGAAGACCAATGATGATCTTCCGTACCACCCTTTGGCCCGCAAATTCGTGCTTGGCGAGCCGTTGCTCGAGCAAAAAGCCCTCCAAAAGCTACCATATAGTTGCATGCAATTGCACACGTGGTATATGCAGCAGTCCAATAAGCCAGAGGGAGAACGGACTTCAAGTATCACTGTCAAATTCTCCGAGGAAGATTTACACCACAATCTTCAAGAGTGTACATTCGTGGTCGCCTTTGAGGATTTATTCGAGCTGTTCATGCTCAACGCTCTTGACGTCTCAATCGTTCGATGCTGGACGCTGTAAGTGTGTACAATCACAGTCTCCGTTAATGTCATACCGATAAATGCCATATCTAATTTTTTGCTTTCGTGTGTATATATATAGACACATGCTGATTAAAGCTAGAGTATCGAACTCATCAGCTGGTTTCTTGGACCCACAATTGGTCGCCAAGACTACCATCGACGTGGAGGCATCCCTCGTCGAGAGGTACATTGCATCAGGCCTGCTGAGTTGCCGCAATAAGGACTATGTACTTATGCCCTTCAATCAGAGCTTTCATTGGATTTTAATAGTAATTGTACCAAAATGGAACAAGGTATATTACCTTGATTCCCTAAGTAAGAATAAAATGGACTTCACAGTTGTCAGCCAAGTAATCGATAGGTAAGCACATATTCCCCATACATATCTACATTGTACTCTTTCTTTCCTTCCGAATGATTAAGGTTAACCTTTTCGAATTACGTAGGGCGTTCGCGATGTACATTGAAAAGGGAGGTGACTCGAAGCGCGGGGCCAACGGCCTGCTGACACATGTTCGAGATTTTAAGGTATTCGCTATTTCACATTAATTAATCCTATGCAACAGATGGTACTAATGCCTTTTGAACTAACACATTCCATTTTTTGCAGTGCCACCAGCAGCAGCCGGGCAACACATGTGGATACTACGTTTGCCAACATATGGAACTACTCCTCGATTCCTCGAGGGTCACCAATCGCAAGGTTTGTCACTCTTCCCATAATTACTTCATACTTATCACGTTACATATATATGTACATTGATATTCCTATCGACAGGCTGTATCAATCCCGTCAACTGCATTGAAACAGTCTGAGCTTCGAGAGGTTCAATCAGAGTTGGCGTTCTTTTTGCTGACTCAAGTCATACAGCCAGAAGGACGGTTCCACTGCGCACACTGATTTCTTATTGGTCTTATCACTAAGTGTAAATGCAGTGTAGATCTTTTGTAACTGTGCATTTGTTAATGGATATTTCAGTTCAATTCAATTAATTGATTTGCGAAATGGATGCATGCTTTATGTCTGTGAGATGAAGTGCGATGTCAATTGGATGTTTTATGTCTGCGAAATGTACCTGAAAGCAAATGAGATGTGTGAATTGTATGTTTTTTGTCTGTGATTATCTGCTTGTTTCAGAGGGCATGGCTAGCATTTCCTGAGGCTAGCTAATAAACAAAAATAGATTTTGGTTTAGGAGGAAGGAATATCACAGACGATTTTTAAGTAAAAACCGTCTGTGATATGTATCACAGACGGTTTTTCATTAAAAACCGTCTGTGATTATCGGTTATCACAGACGGTTTTTAATTAAAAACCGTCTGTGATATCTGATAATCACAGACGGTTTTTAATTAAAAACCGTCTGTGATATCTAATAATCACAGACGGTTCGAAAACCGTCTGTGATAACCTTCGATCATCACTGACCCATAAATTCAGACGGTTCAGAAAACCGTCTGTGATGACGTTTCTGAACCGTCTGTAATGTCGATTTCTGTAGTAGTGCTCGCTCCCAAACTTATATGTTGCTCGCTCTTTCAAAAACTCTCGAAATCAAAGAAAAGAGAGATGCTTCTATATTTTTTTAATAGTGATTTATATAATTTTTAAAACATGATAAATACTAGATACATATTACTTATATTTTTATTTATTTTAAAATTAGTACTACTCTTATTAAAAAAACATAAAATCACTACTCCAAATAAAATTGCAGTACCAACCGAGGTTACCGAGCTAAAGATATATTCTTTTTCACGCGTGTGCATATACGCACGCGTCCAAAGCAAGCCTCGCGGAGGCCATGCATGGGCACGCATATGGTCCACATGCAAGTTGCATGCACATTGCCGCTGTACACAGAACCATACAGTAAGAAGAACTTGCACATTGATCATGAGAACAAATGGCAATACAGTAAAAGCACATTCCGGATGGAAATATAATCCATGACAGGATGGATAAATTAAAGTTAATTAGCATCTCGTTGTCGAGCTTTAATAGGTTTTGAGTATTTCACTACTGTCCCTACAGGCTATATATACGTGGTCCACAAGAAAAATGAAATTATTTGACGGAAATGGCGAAACAGGTACCAGCACTGCTCCTCTTCTTTTTTTCACATGGCACTAAATCAGTATAATTTTGTTCTGAACAATATGCAATATATGCATGTGTGTACTAATTAAGCAGTGGCCTTATCGATTTGTTAATTTGTAATATATATACATCACGAGTAGAACATGCAAACACCAGCCAAAATAAAAAGAAGCATACATAAGTGCGCATATGTGTATAATGTTTGCACGATCACACACAATATCAATGTATACGATCGAATATGCAAGCTACAACCTTAAAAAGAGCACATATACCACCATCCTAATTCCAATATTCATGCTGCACTTTTGTTAGAAAACTAGGGATGCTAGCACAACCTAGCTTTGCATAATATATTAGTGGGACACATATACATTACACAAGAAAGTATGCATTAGAAATGACGAGGATATAATATCATTATTTATTATTTATCTATAAATAGTATTATTACGTCATTCTGCTCCTTAAGTATACCACTTATATTTGTAAGAGAGATCTAATCATATGATTATGAGCCTTTCCACGACCACTATATGGTTGGGTTTCTTTGACAAGGTAGTTAACGTATGCAATTGTTCTCTGGAATAACCACTCGTAACTCCTTCCCGCCTTTAGCGATAACCGCCTGATGGCGATGAGGTATCACGTCACTGATAATAACATTCGTCAGATAGTTTATCATCTGATACGTTGAGACATCTCTTAGCATGGAGCAACCACCATCTTTTCGTATGCTATATAAAGGCTGAAGTCTGGGAGAAAGGGGGGGAGGAAGAAGCAACACATGCGATAGAAAACACAAAGAATGAGCAACACATGCGATAGAGGATCAAGAAGGGCAAGACATCAAGCATTAGTCTTTCTCTTGATTGTAATTAGTGCACTCAATATAGCCACATAGAAGTAGGGTTGTTATTCTCTCCGAAAAAGGCTCGAACTTGTATAAAATTCCTATGTTTTTCTCTGTATGGTCAGGTGTTTGAGAGATCTCCGAACCAAATAATTATACGTAAGATCAGTATTATAATACCGACAAGAAACATAGCTCTAATTTGATGAGAACAACACAAACGCAATTTTTTAGTTTGTTAGTTCATTCTGCTTTTTTTTGGAATGTCCTGATGGAGCACCCTATGGATGATTGGTTGGTGCTGGTTTATATTTCCTAGAACCTAACACATAACACTAAAACTCAATGTTCCCGTCAAAAGTACTTAGTTGACATCAATAATTTCTTTAGTACAAAATAATAAAAGACTGAAAATATGTGTAAATTCATTGAAAATGGCATAGTATGCTTAAAAGTGTTATATATGAATCAATTGACGATCTAGTTGCAAACCTACTTGTTAGTTTCTATTTGCTACGTACTATGCAAATGAACCTTCAATTGCAATAAGTTTAAGTGCAACAGTAAAAGCCACACACATGATATATGGA
This sequence comes from Dendrocalamus latiflorus, assembly GCA_017311315.1. Classification (NCBI taxonomy): domain Eukaryota; kingdom Viridiplantae; phylum Streptophyta; class Magnoliopsida; order Poales; family Poaceae; genus Dendrocalamus; species Dendrocalamus latiflorus. The sequence continues at coordinate 59,473,686 of CM029663.1, read as the reverse complement.
GAGCTCAAATTAAAACAAGAATGTATGTTAGTGCGTAACCTAGCGAGCATGTAAGCAAATCTTAATAGATGTAGACCACAACAATAAATTAAAATAATCTGATATAGTGACCACAATAATAATGTCTATCAAATTATCTATTATATTATTAAAAAAGCAAAAGAAGCATCACTTTCGCTCTCAAAGGATAAAAATTCCCACGAGCATACAGAAGAAGAGAAGCAAAGAGCTTGAAGTACAGATAGCACAACCATAGAGGATAGGGACAGAGCAACCAGAGAGAGTGTGACAAGTGTCCCCGGCAGGGATCGGTGATGATTGCACTTGTATGCATGTTGATATCATAACGGTTAGCAATTCAGCATTAAGCAATAATTGGAGAGAAGTAGAAAATAACTATATAGTAGAGTATTGCATTAGAAATGGTAGCAGCTAAGAGATATCGATAAAAAAATTAGGCTTGCTATTGGACTTTGAAGCAGAAAAGCTATGGCAACGAGAAGAGATAGAATACACACTTTTTGGTAGGACAACTGGTGTTTGAGGGAAGATAAGTTCAAGGTAGGTCACTCATAGTGCATGTGATATATGCACGAGCAAGGTACTCTAACATTGTGTAAACTATATGATAATTTACATCACACATAATGAATATATTGCTTGAAATTACATAGAGGTGCATGTGCATGCATATATTTTAGAGAAAAATAACTAATGGAGGAAAAACTGTAGTATATAGCTACAAGATCCATACATAATAGAGAATGGTTATGTTATTAAGAACCCCAACAACTTATTATACCCAATGATTTTCTTTCAGCAAAGCTCATACTTCAATTACGTTCCTCAAATTGTACTTTCATTCAAGCTTCCATTGTCATTTCAAATGTTCACCAAGTCCTAAATATCTGAATAGCCTACATATACATACATATATTATCAAGCATCTAAGCTATATCATTTGATACTGCAAATTTTGAAACAGATCTAGCTGTACAAATACGTGAACCACCCTACTAGTTCCTTGAAAACAATCTGGTATATGAAATCAACTCGTTACAAAATAAAGTAACTGTAGTAACAAAAATTAAACAGTTTTTGTGCCTCTAGAAAGGAAAAACTTCTTATTTAGTTTATTCCCCTTGATGCATTTGGAGCACAAATTAAGAAAGGGAGATAATACGTACTCCACTAAAGGCAAAAAAGAAAGAAAGATTAATGTACACGCAAACAATACTGCTTTTTATAATTGAATAATATCTAATACACATCAAAAGTTGTGATAAACCATGATGCGATTATAATTATACTTCGATTAAGGTGCATTAATATTGTTGCATCTAGGCAAGTTAGGCTCCGTTCTTATGTCAGCACAACAATACCTTTTCCCCCCATCTTTTTTCCTCTTTCCTCTTTTCCTTCAACACCTTTGTCTCTTCTATCTTGGAGTGTTGCACAGTTAATTTGATCCTTTTTTCCATTGAGGGAGATCTATAGAGAATAGAGATGTCTTTTCTTCTCCCAACAGTAGTACATTCTCCAAGAAAGCAATGCATATTCAAGGAGACAGACATACTAGTGAAAGAGGTGTGGTTAGTTCTCTTTGGTATCGATCGTCACTGTTTACCAGCCTTGTTGCTACTATCCATGATGATCTTGGTTGTCAGGAGGCCAGTATGAGCAAGGCCATTCTGTCTCTTGGGAGTGAGGAATTGAAGTTTCCTGCAATAGAATAGGAAAAGGGGGTCAAAAAGGAACAGCTCCAGTGAAGTTTAACAGTTGATTCACTTGAAAGAGAGCATCACATATGTCAGTAGTGAAAAAGAATTCAACATTGTATATGCATGACCGAGCTATGAGCAGATCTTCCAAGTGTTCAGTATCCCATTTACGTTCCAGTAACATCAGGATTTTTTTTCAGAAAAAAGAGGTGGCCTTGTAAGGATTTGACAAAAGGATTGCACGTGAGAGATAATAACAACTGTTTGTTCTGTTGGGATATTTACTATTTTCTGTAATTCAAATATGAATACAAAGGAGGAACAAAACGTAAGATAGAACTCTTTCTGACAACACTTTTTAGGAATAAGACATTTTTTTAGGAATAATAGGCTCTCCTATAAAAGGCATTCCAATATATTACAGAGATCGACATGTCAAAGACCTAGATAACCATGAAATATATCATTATTTTACCATGTGTTGACTATGTAATCATCAAAGGGAGTTTTTACTTAACCCTCCCTGTTCTATATATCTGGATTGATACCTTGACCAGACTATATCTGGTAAGCCGTAACAAATTCACAATAATGATAACAATGACAAAACAAGTTCATGCATGGCTGCAATGTGAATTCATTCAAAGAAAAGAGAGAAAGAACAAAGAACAAATGATATTTTCCCCTCTTTTCCTTTGCTCTTTTCACAAGAGATATAGTAAACAATTTTAGTATAGGTTATATAGTCTGAAAAGCGAGGAGGGCTACCGACACGACCAAAAAGCTCTCGTTTTCACCTATATGGTCATGAAAGCAAGGAAAGTATGGTCTTGTTTTTACGCTGGTCTTCGGCCCCTCCTTTGGCACTCAAAACCAAAGCAAAGGGTGGTCCTTGCCTGCATATATTCATGATGTTTCTTTTATCTCACTAGGAGTACTAAAGATGTCGAGCTCTCTCTCTCTCACACACACACACTCTCGATTCTCTTGGCATGCGTGCTGTAAAAGCACCTAAGAATGACGAATTTATAAAAAATAGGGAAACAAATGGGAGGAAAAAGCTGTCGTCGTGAAGGGCCTGTAATTCAGAATGCTAGAACGACAGACACACTACGAGGCCCCACACTGAAGTTTCCTCAGGAACCCCCCTGGAGCAGTCTTTCTTTCCTAAGCGCTGGCCTCAACCCCCCTCCACACACACATACAAACATATATATAATATCTTTTACTTCAAATATCATATAGTAACTTACTAAGACTGAGATGTTTTTTAGATAAAGGATATAAAATCCGGCATCTATATCCACATGGGATATATACAGCCACTAAGACTGAGATGTACTTAGGTAAAACCGTGTCAAAAGGTCACATGCAGCTCATGCTTCATGTATTGTTCATTTGAAATCTGCAGGAATGCACACAACAGATGATTCATGGAGCATGGTAAATTACGTTCTTACGGTTTTATTATCGGCTTTGATCTATGCTGTGGAGGGGATCAAACAGAATTGGAAGAGAACTTACTCCTTTTGTGCTTGTGGACGTGCAGCCCATTATCAGCTCTTCCAAGCCGGCAGATCTGCGGTCAAGCTTTTGCTGTTGCTGGTGCTGTTTTTGCATGTTCTTTGTTAATAATGTTGGAATGGAACAGTAAATGAATCATTCTTTCAGTAAAGAGCAAATCAAAAAGGTACAGGAACTAGAAAGACCTCTGTCTTGCACAATAGATCAATGCACGCATCGACAATACATTTAAATAAAATGAAATCACCAAAGAAATAAAAAATGAGCTAATTAACATTGCATTAACACCTTCAAATGAAACAAACATCATCTTAAATTACAAATTTACCCTAGTATGAACGATGGAAACACAGAGGAATTATTTGTGTGTAGCTCACGAAAACAGTATTTGCTTAGATTATGCATATGATCTAGCCAGAAAATTTAATATTCTACGACACAAAGAATCCTTCTAAAACTGCCTATGCTCTATATAGTCCTGAAAAAACTATTTCCGTAGTTTTTTAATGCAATTCCTCTCCCCAGCAGCTGGAGTATATGCACAATGAACATGACAATGTATCCACATTTAAAAAGAAAATATTATTTTGTATAGCATGTTTATGTATTTAAATTAATGGGAATATTCTGTACTAAAAAAATAAAATAGTATTTACAGCATTTTAGATGCAGGTACATCTGTGAGTTTTTTTTTTTAATTTTATACAGTGTGGGGATAGTTTTTAAATATATTTTAGAAAACCCTAGAGGGTACTGGTACAATATTCAACGTGTAATTTTAAGAAATAAAAATGAAAATTTTACATGGAGAAATAATAATTTTGAATTACCAACAAAGCTGTGCTAAGCTTGTTTATATAAACAAGAAGCACCATACCTAGTAAGCTACTCTCCTTAATTTGAACATTCTCATATTGTGTTCTCAAACTTGCGTGATATCAATTACTCCAGCAGTAGACAAGAGAAATACATTAGATAAATGCATAAAAGAAAACGAGGTAGCAAGATGAAATCACCTGAAATTTGTCATGGTGGAGAAGGATTGCTGGCACATGGAACTGATCATGATCTAGCATTGCTGGCGGCACCATAGTTGAGACGGGGTTCGTCGGCCTATTGATCAGGAAGGCCGTAGCGGGCACCGCCGTCGTTGCAAGCATCGGCCGGTGGTGCGGCTGCTGTTCCTGGCCGGCATGGTGCTGCTCTAATCTTCCAAGCTGATCGCATGGCACCTGATCACCACCTATACCAACCTGTTCCATGCATACAGATGCATATATTCTTATTTTCTTATAAATTAGCATCCAGATTTAGATACATATACATATTGTAAAAATGTAAATAGTTTCCTTTCTATCTCCCTCTCTCATTAATCTGCATTCCCTTTAATTTCAGTCATGCTGTTACATATTTGAGCTTTCTCCGAATATTTTTTCCTTAGGTACGACAGAATGGGACGCACCAATTATTCAAAAGAAATTTAATTTATTGGTAGTTTTTGCTTTCACGGTGGGTGGATGGTTTCTAGGGTTGCTTGCAATTTGAGTAAAATGATGTGAGGCTCGAACTAAAAAAGGGTCCATGCTGCGTGATATATAGCTCATCTTTTGCTTTACATTGGAACATCCTACACATTTGGTCATCCACCCAAACCGCTCATCCATACGCAAAAACGAAGCTCATCTAATCAAACAGAAAGTATATATATACATCTGCAGCTGAAAAAAAAAAGAGAAAAAAAAACTAGGAGCATGCAACATGCATGCGTGCATGGCAATGAACCGAGGTAGTTTGCCTGATCTGCATGATGCGCACCTGGACCTACCAGCATCTCTGTACACAATCCATCTCATATCGCACCAGCCGTTTTCTTCGAAAACTAATGAAGTGCGGCGAATAAAGGAAAGTGCTAAATAGCGCTGCCCCTCAAAAAAATATGAGTACTTTAAACCAAAAAACACTTGAATCTTTCTTCTTCCATGTATGTATCCTTCTAAAAAATGTGTGTTCTGAACTACAAAAAATATTTGAATCCTCTTTCTCTCATATATGCACCTCTAAAAAAAATATGAGTGCTTCGAACATAAAAAGCACTTAAATGCTCAATAGACACCACCAAGAATTAATGCATGGTTACCTCGTCGAAGCTCTTCCTGAAAGGCGCGAAGCTGAAATGGTCCGCGGACTGCTTCAAATGCTGCATCTCGACGGCCGCGGCGACCGCGTATCCGGCCGGGTACGACGTCGCCGACACCTCGTGGTCCCTCGACGAGCAGCTTCCGCTGCCGCTGTCCCTCCTCCGCTGCTCCTTCACCGTCGCCGCCACGGCGGCGACACCCCGGTCCGAGGACCAGCTGCACTGCCTGGGTTGCGTCTGGTAGAAGATCTTGCACACGACCAGCTCCCCCTCCTTCTCCTCCTCGAGGTCGCCGAGGTGGTACTGGTGCATCACCCAGTTGGTCTTCTCGGGCTTGCGGTGCTTGCCGAAGTTGGTGTAGAGCACCAGTATCTTCTTGCACCCCTTCTGCCGACCGTTCACCATCACCGGCCGTGTCTTGCCGGTCTTGTGCCATCTCGTCTCCCCCTTTTGCACGTCGCACTCCGTCTGTATCTTCCGCCTCTTCCTCGTGCCCGTCGTGTAGGCCTTGGACGGCCGGTGGAAGAAGTGCTTGCTTAGGCCGTCCCTTGTCACCCCTGGTGATCAGCACAAGGCATAGATGCAGGTTAATTGTGTGAGAACTGAGAAGTGGATGGGTGGTCTATGTTTCTTGACAGATGCAACAAACCTCTGAAAAAGAGGAGAGAAAGTAAGGAAAGAAACCTATTTGGAAACTTCAGAAGCATCTTACCATCATGAGAGAGAGAGAGATGAGGATAGGCACAACTTTCCATAAACAATAATTTCTCTTTGCATATACCCAAGAGCACATGTAGAGAACACTAAGAATAGAGGGGAGAGCACATCAAGAACAACAAAGGGAATAATATATGCCATATCCCAAATCCAAACCACAAAACATAATTCATGGCGAAATAATCCCAACATACAATATATCACTTCCTGAAAAGCAAGGCTAGAGTTTGCAAAAAGCAAGGAATATATCTGTATAAGTATATGCATGGTTCAACATTTCTGTTCATGGCTAGCCTAGCTAGCCAGCTCATTCACTCTCACCTGGAAGTTTCTCAGGATGGGTGTAGCATATGCCGTCCTCCCCCTCTATTGTGGGTATGAACTCATCGATGAGAGGGTGAGATCTCGAGCCTTCTTCCCTCACCTTCGCCTGGAGGTGCTCGATCAGCTCCTGGTCCGAAGGATCGAACTTGACGCCGGCCGGCAGCCCCACCCAATCCTTCTTGCAGTTACACCAATCAATTCCATCAAAAGAAGTTGCACCGAGAACCCTCAGGGCTAGCGCTACTGAGGTGCAACTATACATATAGATACAAAGGCAAAACGGATTTGACAACTTCACACATCATACCTGTTTGCAATCGAGCTCGTGCCCGCAGCTTGGGCAGTGCTTGGCGGCGGAGATCCGGTGTTCTTCGAGCTTCGCGTCGATGAGCTCCGAGCTGCTGATGTGCCCCCTATTCATGTCTGATTCATAAGCGGCCGGCGGAGGTTGTGTTCATGCATGTGTAGGCCGGTGTCCTTCTTGCTAGGTCTATATAGCTGCAAGGGATCAAACAAGCATATTGTTAATTAAGAAGAACAATTCAAGAACAAGAGATTCAAATCGAAACAAGTAACAGAAGGCAAGAAGAGAAAGAAGCAAACTGAAGAGGGCCAAGTAGAGTAGTAGGGGAGCAAAGAGGAGAGAGTAAGGAGTGTGGGAGAGGGGTACATATAAAAAAAACGAGGCAGGCAGCCTGCTGCTTTCACCAGTCTAATAAAACACAGAGCAGAATTCCTGCCTACTTTAACTGAAGCCACACCCCCTTGAGGGAAAGTTAAAGGGCCCCCCTCCTTGGCCTCTCTCTCTCTCTCCCCCCGCTTAAGCACAACACAAGGCGCGCGCACACCTTTCATCTATGCTAAATTAAACTGCCTGTAAGATGATGCCGCACCATGCACCTTTGGTTTAGACGTTTAGCGACTATAGTCGATGCATGTATATTTTATACTACTTCGCAGGCTGGCGGGCCAGCAGCAAGCTAGTACAACCAAAAGCAAAAGACAAGAACGAAGAATTGCTGCCTCACAACCACAGCTCGCTACAGCACAAATAACCCCTAGGCTATACCTATTCACTACTATAAAAAAAAGCTAATATTAGACGCTTTATCACATATATTTTACTACCCCCTCTATTCAAACTGAAGCGACGTCATGACCTCTCGGTTCCGCTTCCTGGCCAAATAGCCTTATATATGCCTCCCACACGTCTCCCCTAAACACTCTAAACCGTTCTGCCTGTTGGGTCCCCCCCAAAACCACCGATTGAAGCGCTGGCCTCCTCTCTCCGAGCTCCTCTGTCTTCGGTTGTGACACCACGGTTCATTGCACAAGATACTCTTGTTGTAGAGTGTCTTGTGCAGTATCACCATCATGACGCAACGGTGACGCTGTCGTCTCCTCTCCTTCATTGGTGCTAGTACTTTGTTCATCCCCCATCTGATCCCCTCCCGTTTTGTTGATGTCTTAGTTTTTGCATGTGAAAATTATTTATTGATGCCTTAGTTCTTGTATGCATGTGATGATTGATGGATAGCTAAAATGATCTTATTCTTATAAATAGGCCTACTTTAGTTCATCTGTATAATTTGATTGCGTTGTTTTATAGCGCAATTAGTGTAAATAGCGTAATTAGATAATGTTGATGAACTGAATGAGGTCTATTTTTGACATTGGGAGAGGCTTATCACAGACAGACAATTCTTAACTAGAATCATCTGTGATGCATACTATCGCATACGGTTCTTAACTATAATCGTTTGTAATAATAGATATCACAGACAGTTGCAACTACAAATCATCTGTAATATTAAACTATCACAGACGGTTTGTAGTTGAAACCGTCTGTGATAGTATGTATCACAGATGATTTAAAAGTTGTCTATGATGTCTTCATGTCATTACTAATCTATATATTCAGATGGTTTAAGAAACCGTCTGTGATGATTTTTCCCACAGTTGTGTCTCTTCCAACACTAATGACAGTCTTAGCACTGTCTCACATGCGTTTCCATTGCCCCCGTCCCACAAAATTAGAGACAATTCTGATAATAGTGTCTACATCCAGAGACGGTCTATAGACAACCGTCGCTACATCGGAAAACTCAATTTTCAAATTATATTGCTAGACATGTAAAATCCCGTCTCTAATTTGGATTGGAAAACATCAAATCAAATATGTAGAGATGGTTTATGCGTTTCTATACACGGTTCAGCCGGTCTCTATTTCCTGCTTGTGAAGACGGTTTTTAAAATCCTGTGGGCGCGGACATATGTTCCCACATATACATATCAGTATATAAGCATCACACTATAACTTTGTATGCATAAAGTAATCAAAACATCACTCAATCATGGATTAGCATGTACAAGGCAGTAATCTTGTATAAAAAAATTCACATTTTCATCCATTGCAAAAGAAACGTCAACATTTACACATGAGTAAGAGTGGCGATGAAGTTCCTTTTACAATGTCAAGTAAAAAAACATCTATTTTCCTAAATGACCAGCAAAGTATTCCTATTTTCCAAGCGAATAATGTGGAGTTGCCTCTGTAGAGATTCCTCTCGTGCAGCATGTGTCTCCCTCTCAGATAGAGAACAAATTCTGTTTCTTCGTGGACAACATTTATTCATCAATCTGGAACAAAATATTAAAAAATGAGATTTTGTTTAAATATGTAAGACCATGTAGTGGCAACCCTATAGGAGTGATGAGTATTTGGCATTATTTGTGCTTTACATTTGTTGATTGAGTTTGATTTTTGTGAATCTGAATTTCAGTCTATGTTTTTCTAGAAGCACTAATCAAACTGGCCTGGGCAAGCAGTCTGACCGTTGGGAGGTTGCGATTAGCGATCTAACCGGTGGAGTGTGACCTGCTAGGTGGCGGTCCAATTGGCCCTGTTGAGGTGTTCTGAGAGGAGTTATTTTGTTGTTGTTAGTCATGGTGAGAGTTGTGCAGTGTTAGTCATAGGTTTCTATGCATGTGTTAGTCATGGCATAGGTCGCATCCTATTGTATATCATGCTAACATATATTTTGAAGCTTTTCCTTTCGGTCATATATCTCAATACTAGATACTTCGTTCTTATATCACTAACCCCATTACCAAGGCGCATGCTTCTTCTGTCTCTTTGTTGTAGACTTTTCATGTAAAGAGGAGATCATGTGGATCATGTCATCTTCCTTAGGTCTTCTACCTCACTTTTGGGCATCCGGTGACGACTTTCACTTTTAATGATGTAGTTTGCTCAATTTTGACTGCATCGACTACATCACACCTTTTGTCCTGTATCTTTCTTAAGCACGTATCTTTTCTACTTGGTTTTCTAGGACCTCTTACTCTGTCTAGATTGAGTTTGTTTTTTTTTCACTAGCTTCTAATAGTGAAATGGCTAGTGTGGTAGATTCGCTCCTCAGCAGTGTGTTCTTTGGGCTAGAAACCATGTGATAGGGAGATTTTTCCTTCATGCAAGACTTTTTCTTTTTCTTGCTTTTAGTCTTTATTTTTCTTTTACAAGCGGTTCTTGTAGTTAGAGCGAGTTTTAGTTCTTACTTTCTTTTTACATCATACATACATGGCATTGAAATGTAGACATGCATTTTAGAAATGAGCTTTGATTGTTACTCATTCGTAATGTAATCTTGACTTGATATTACTCCTTACTATGTTATGCCTACTTAGCTAGTTTTATTATGTTTTTGTATGTATGATTAAATCTTTGCCATACTAACTTAACTTGCTAATGTAAACTTAATTTCATAAGTGATATCAATTTTTGCAATTGATATCTTTTAAGTTTATAAGGATAAATTTTTGACTAGTTTCTCTCGAGTGATCCTTTTATGATATATGTCATATCAATAATGCTCTGTTGAATATTCAATCATATATTGAGATTTATTTAGTGCTATGTTAGTTCTTCGGTAAATTATGTCTTGCTCATGAACTAGTGCCTAACTTGGTAAAATGATCTTTTTTGTGCAAAAACTTGAATCTCAAAAATTCTTTTTCATGAGATTGCCTATCATTCATTTGACATGAACTCAAGGGGAGCTTTTTATGACTAAGACCATTATTTTAAGTGTAATACTTGAGATGGTCGACAATGGCTTGAGATAAATAAAAATGATGAAATTTGGTTGAACCTCAGATGCAGTTGTAGATGGTGTCTAGTCCAGGGCTTGCTTTACTGAGATAGACCATAAAAATGTAATTAATGGCATAAGCTTAGGAAATAGTTGTGTATCACTTCTAGTCTAGAACTTGCTTTGCTAAGATAAGGCCTAGATGATTTCTAAAATTTCAAGAATAGCTTTTATCTAGTACTTGAGCATAATTGGCTAAACTTGAACTTCTAACACTTTAATAATTTAACTTGAGCTTGTTGATTCTATTTAATCTTCTTGATATGGTTTACCTTATACTTGGATAACTTAAGATGAACTTGTCATTTTTGAAGCCTTGTTTAACTTGAAATCAAATTGAATGCTCTAAATTGTGATATCTTATCTAGATTCATTATATATATATATATATATATCTTTTCATGATCTAGATATCTTTGTATATATTATATATCTTTAAGTGGTATCCTTTTATCTTGGATCTCACTTTGGATAATTTTCAAAGCTCCTTTAGGTTGTGCATCTTCATTCATGTATATATGCTCTTTCTTGCTCCCTTATTGTTCACAAGTGGTGTCCTGTATCATTTTTTTAGGGAGTACAAATATTTGTTAGCTTGCATTGCTTTCTTGACCCTTGATGACTATTTTGCCAAAAGGGGAGAATAATTAAGGCAAAATTTGTTATTAGTCTAAATAGGGTGAATTTGATGAGAATGAATTTAAAAATAGGGGAATGTTTAAAAAGGTGAAAAGGGAGAGAATGAGGCTGGGTTCGGTTGGGTTTATGGCTCGTGGCTTATGGCTTATGCTGCAATAACTAGCTTTTAAACAGTGTCTTTTTTTAAGGTGGAGTCAACAGGAAAATTATAGTAAAAAGTGTACTGAGTTCAACTGTACCATCTAAAATCGCATGCAACTATTTTTCTCTGCATACTGCCTCTCGCGAATATGCAGAATTCAAAAATTTAAGTCATAAACCATAAGCCACAGCCCAAAAGAATTCACCCTGAGCTTTGTGAGGTTGCATTAGAGCAAAATAAACTTTTCTGTGAGAAAAATGTGTTTTGAGTGATAATTGATCATTTATTTTTAAGTGTATTGTATTTGTTCTTAATTATATTCTATTTTGTGCTTTATCTTGCTATGACAATGGCAATGATGAATAATTGTTTTTTATTTGGACCACACGCAAGATTATACTATTTGAGGTGATTTAGGTGTAGATAGAGCTTTTGGTAAAAACTTTCTCTTTCTTGGTCTTAGCACCATTCTATATCTTGCCACTATGGACATATTCCTTCTTTCTTTTGAATCTGGACCAATAGTGGCTCTTGTAACTTGTGTGCTTTAAAAGTCTAAAATTCAAACTCAAAATATTGCCTTTTGGGTATTTGTCGAATTACTCATTAAGGGGGAGATTGTAAGACCATGTGGTGGTAGCCCCTTGAGAGTGATGAGTATTTGACATTGCTTGTGCTTTGTGTTTGTTAATTGAGTTTGATTTTTGTGAATCCAAATTTTGGCCTGTGCTATTCTAGAAGCACCGGCTTAGCAAGGTAGTCTGACCGATGGAGTATGACCTGCCGGGTGGTGGTCCCACTGGCCTCTGTTGAGGTGTTCTGAGAGGAAATGTTTTGGAGTTGTTAGTCACGGCAGGAGCTGTGTGTAATGTTAGTCATGGGTTTTCTATGTATGTGTTAGTCATGGCGTAGGTCCATGCATATGTTTTGCTAATAGAGAGTGTGTGTATGTCATTTGTGTTCGGATCAATTGCTTTGTCTTTGGTGTGCAGGTACTTTGATGATGGATTGCAGCCAACGGCAAGAACGAAGCTTAGTGGCCATGGAGTGTCATGCAAGTCTGGGTAGAGTACCATCTCAAGCCAAGAGCACGGGAGAAAGAGAAGGACCATGAGGAGGCAATGTGTGCATGTGGTATGCCAATTGGTCTTGTGCGTTTCAAGTGATGATAGTTCTTGGAAGAGACGTACGATCTTAGTGGCAAGCATTGAGCATCACAAACCATGGTGTGATGTTAGTGTTCCATAGGACTTAGACATTTCAAGTGATGATGATCTTGGCACAGGTGTATGATCTTGGTGACAAGTTATGGGCATCACATCTTTGTGAAGACCGGTGGGTGGTAATTATAGAAAATGTCTAATACAGGGTGGAGTGGCGGTTTGCAAAATCGTGATGCTGGCCTAAGTGGTTTCTGTCACTTTTTTGTGGATAAAATGTCTTATCGGGCTATTTTAGCCTTTAGGAAGTCACACATTGAAAAACATGCAAGTGTGAGAGAGAGTAAAACCTATTTATTTGTGGGTTACCGGGTTTTCCTATATGTAAATGGTGTGATCCACTAAGGAGTAGCTGGTTTCATGTGAGGTAAAAGCCTCCACTATATAAACCTTATGTTGACTTGAGTCATGTGAGGACTTAAAGATTAGGGATTAGGGTTTCTTTGTATTTGAGCTTTTTGTGTGTGTGATCTAGAGTTAGAGCTCTGCTATCATGAGGGATTGACTGTAAATATCCCTCTCGAAGTGAAATGAATATCCAAAGTTTACCGACGTGAGTTGTGCCATGGATCACCTCTTGAGTTTTTTTTATTTGCTTGGCTTTCTTATTTGGATTTATCTCCTCTTGATCTTTTTCGGTGCCAAGGACGTGTAAGAGGTGAAGATATCTCCTGGAGATAAGATCTTATCTATCTAGGCATGATATAGAGGAAGTTCTTGAGTTTGCTTGGTTTTCCTTAAGTAAGAGGTGATTTTAGAGTTTTGCTCTTGTGGATATTTTGGGTTAAATTCATGTTGTGTTTTAGTTTGCTATGATATGTGAGGATCCATCTAAGGTCATCTAGATCCTTTAGGACTCACGAGCAAATCAAGATTTTCCTCCTTTGCTCGGTTTTAGTGTAACCTTCCATTGAATGGAAAAAAGTCTGAACTTTAGCAATTATTTTCTTGATCTTTGATTGAAACTAGTTCATGACATGTTAGATAAGGTGCATGCCAAGTTTTAAGTCTTTTGGATAATCGGATCAAAAGTTACATGTATTCTTAGTTTCAAAATATGCTAAATTTATTGTTCACCGAGCTAATTTTACTGTTCACTAGTCTGATCGCCCTAAGCTACAGGTCTGACCACCCCTAACTAGAGGTCTGACCGGTGGGTCTCTGATTTTCTGAAGTTTTGCCTTACATGACTTAGAGCTCTGGTGAATTTATGAATTTGTGTTTTTGCGCTGCATATTGTTGATTTTTGAGGGGAAGATTTTGAAAGTCATTCACCCCTGACTCGCCATCCTCGAATATTCAAGAGTAAAGTCCATTACCGGTCCTTAAACTTTTTATGCTGTGTCATCCCGGTCCATAGACTTTCAAAGTGTGTCATCTCGGTCCATAGACTTTCAAAGTATGCCATTACTGTGGTAACAACCATGGACCGGGATGACACAGCATAAAAAGTTTAAGGACCGGGATGACACAGCCAAGACCCGTAACGGGCTAATTTTGAGACCCAAAGAGTGTTTAGGCACCGGGATGACACACTTTAAAAGTTTATGGACCGGGATGACACAACATAAAAAGTTTAAGGACCGGTAAAGGACTTTACTCAATATTCAAAATAGGAATTTCATAAGGAGCATGAGGTTATATCAGGAAACATCACACATCTACTATCTTAACCTTCCATTCAATGGAAGGTTACACTAAAACCGAGCAAAGGAGGAAAATCTTGATTTGCTCATGAGTCCTAAAGGATAAGGTGCATGCCAAGTTTTAAGTCTTTTGGATAATCGGATCAAAAGTTACATGTATTCTTAGTTTCAAAATATGCTAAATTTATTGTTCACCGAGCTAATTTTACTGTTCACTAGTCTGATCGCCCTAAGCTACAGGTCTGACCACCCCTAACTAGAGGTCTGACCGGTGGGTCTCTGATTTTCTGAAGTTTTGCCTTACATGACTTAGAGCTCTGGTGAATTTATGAATTTGTGTTTTTGCGCTGCATATTGTTGATTTTTGAGGGGAAGATTTTGAAAGTCATTCACCCCTGACTCGCCATCCTCGAATATTCAAGAGTAAAGTCCATTACCGGTCCTTAAACTTTTTATGCTGTGTCATCCCGGTCCATAGACTTTCAAAGTGTGTCATCTCGGTCCATAGACTTTCAAAGTATGCCATTACTGTGGTAACAACCATGGACCGGGATGACACAACATAAAAAGTTTAAGGACCGGGATGACACAGCCAAGACCCGTAACGGGCTAATTTTGAGACCCAAAGAGTGTTTAGGCACCGGGATGACACACTTTAAATGTTTATGAACCGGGATGACACAACATAAAAAGTTTAAGGACCGGTAAAGGACTTTACTCAATATTCAAAATAGGAATTTCATAAGGAGCATGAGGTTATATCAGGAAACATCACACATCTACTATCTTAATAGATGACACGTGAGAAATCCACATAATTGTCAGTTTCCAAACAATTAGAGATGCAATGCAGACATAATAGCAATTGGCATTGCAGAAGGAAAATAGCTAAGAAGCTGAGAACCAAAAGTCTTGGAAGCAGTATTCTCACAACATTATCAGCTCCAATTCATCAGTGTTCCTACGTACAGAGCAAATCATTCTATTGCAGTAATCCGAACAGAATAAACATTCGAAAGATTTAATGGTAGCAACGTATCATGAAAATCTTCATCGAGCTTCACAAAATACAACCACAGATAAAAGCATTGTATTATATGTATTAATCTCTATGTAAGCTCACTGTACAATACATGAAAACCATGGACAATCTTATAGTACCTTGCCGAAATTGATATATGTCAGATCAAGATAATAGCATAGTATCTTCTTCAAGCGTCAATCTGTAAAAGAAGCCCAAGTCAGAAAAAAAAATTAACAAACTGGTAGTATGCATGAGGTAGAAAAAAAAAAGAAATAATTGAGAGCCTTTCCAGTGCATCATCGGGCTCTGGTTGGTAACCTACACCTGGCCACCTGGGGCGGAGAAGGGCGCGTGCCGCACCTGTACGAGCTGGCTCGCCGGTCAGCTGTAGGTCTATTCGTATTAATTTTTACTGATAATTTATTATTTTATTTTATAAATGATAATAGTTTATAGAAACCGTATGGATATAGAGAAATTTATATGCGATTTTATCCATTATAAATAAAGTTACTACAGTATACAATAATTGATTAGTATATGACGTCATATTGAAAAGATATATCGTTTAAAAGTTAAATATTATAGAAAAACTATTTATTATAGAAAAATAGTTTTTAGAGTCGTAGTTGCATAAAGGCCAGGGATAAGCACCAAAAGAAATCCCCAGATCTGAAGTCAGCGGCGGCAAGGGGAAAAGATGGTTAGAGCAAGTATAATAAGAGGCTGTTAGTAGGCTGTATGCTGAGGTGGAGGAGAGAGAAGAGAGGTGGGCTATAAGTTTACAGCCAGCTGAAGCACAAGAATCAAGAAACTTTGTGAGAGAAAGGGGTGGATCATACAGCATTCAGCTGACTGTAAATTACTATATGAATAGACTGATACTGGGCATCCGAGGGGGAGTCACGACGCATCCATCTGTTGTTGCCGCCGTCCTGTAAGGTCCTAGCTTTCCTTTTTTTTTCATGTTGCGGCTGTTTTGATTCGTGGAAGGAGAAGATAAACATGAGACATGCAATACTTAACGAGTCCCACAGATAACTTCCTCTAATTTAATTTGAAACAAAACAATTTCTAAATGGAAAAATTAAAAAAAACTTGGTCAGCAGGAAAGATGGCTGGTGTGGATAGGCATCATGATAGAGACGGTTTCCGTGACCGTGACTGTTAATGTATCTACAGGACCAGGAGTGGGGTGGCACGGCTTTTATGTCCGCCTTTTTTTTTATCTCGTCTCTACAGTGCTGTTTTGCTGTAGCACCTGTTACTGCACATTTCACACACTACACACACGCACAAAGAAACAGTTATATTTTCTTGAAGTGACTTCCGCACTCTCGTCTCGTTTCGCTCTAGGGATAAGGCAAAAGGTCACAGGTGCATCATGTATCTCACTTCTCTTGCTCCCATCACGCGTACACATATCTCTCTTACTTTTCCCACACTACTACAAGAAGCCTAATATTAGACGATACATCACAGACGATCCCCCAAAACCGTCAGTGTTAAATACAACTACATACAATTTTAATTTAGAGACCGTCTGTGTTGCTGCCAGTGCCAAAAACTGTCAGTGAAGAGATAATATCACAGACGGTTGAGAACTTTCTGTGAAAGTATCACAGACGGTTCTTACCAAGAACCGTCTGTGATATTACTGAATATCATAGACGGTTTATAATACAAACCATTCACTACTACAAAAGAGCCTATACTGGACGGCTACATCACAGACGGTTTGACAAAATCGTCTGTGATTGACACTAACACAGACGGTTTTAATTTGGACACCGTTTGTGTTAGTGGTCAGTATCACAGACGGTCCTTACCGATGAACCGTCTGTGATACTTTAGTATCACAGACGGTTTTTTATTAAAAACCGTCTGTGTTGTGTACACTATCACAGACGGTTCTTCTTAAGAACCGTCTGTGAATGTTCACAGACGGTTTTTGACAAGAACCGTCTGTGATGTCCCTTTGTCTGTCATATTCTGTTCATAACCAGAGGTTAATATATAAGTACACATTGCTTCTAATAACTTAACTACAGAACTATTGAGACAAGAGATCACAAATTAAAGGCAAATTTATTAATTTCAATTAGAGGCAAATTTATTACAAAAGTCACACAGGTAAAGAGTTTCTCAGATTGTAATCTTTTGGGCTTCGTACACTTCTTTTTCGACTTTGGGACTTGGAGGATCAGCCACTGACTTCTCGAACGCCGTTAAGATTGTCCTTGTCCTCAGCACTTCCTCCTCCAGCATGGGCAAATAATCAGTAGCATAGCCCATAATATCGTAGATGATAGCATGAAAAGATTCCTCGGAATCTGTCATTTCTGCTTGATCGGCAAGGCTATCCATCAGTCTCTCCAATGCGTGTAGAGCTTCTTCCGCTTTGCGCACATTGTGGAGAAGAACCAAGGTAAGGGTTGTTTCCCTTTCTTGAGCGGCAGCGAGACGCCTCCGTCGACGGCGGATGATCAGGTCGAGCTGACGGATGCAAGAAAGTCGGGGAAGGAGAGCAGGGCGTGTGCGGAGAAACTGCTCCAGATGCAAATTGCTGGCCGCCTGTGTAAGGTTCCGGCCGAACAATTCTTGATGAACAGATGAGAGGAAGGAGATGATCACAAGAATAGTAGAAGCCATATTGTACGTACTTAGAAGAGACCTGGATTAGGCGCCACATATTTAACCTTTAGCACAGACGGTTCGTATACCCAAACATTAATGATATAGACGCTTCGTATAACGATCGAGAGACGTTAATTAGACGATCGAAACACGAAGCGTTCTGAGATAAAGCTTATGATAGACGGTTTATACGAAACCGTCTGTGATTAAACTTTCACAGACGGTTTATACTCGCAACCGTCTGTGATATTTTCACAGACGGTTATTAACACTAACCGTCTATGATAATTAAGAAATCACAGACGGTCCGTATGAAGAACCGTCTGTGAACTTTCACAGACGGTTCTTAATACGAACCGTCTGTGATAATCTGGACAACACAGACGGTTCGTGTTAATAACCGTCTGTGAACTTTCACAGACGGTTAGTAATACGAACCGTCTGTGATAACTGAAACATTACAGACGGCTCGTATTAAGAACCGTCTGTGATATTTATTATCACACACGGTTCGCGTTAATAACCGTCTGTGATAATCACATATCACCAATAATTGCGTGTGATAATCACGTGTCACCAATAATTGGCGTATACTTAGGATTTCGATCTCACTCGTCCATTCTCTCCACATCGAATGGCAGGCAGCAGTTCCTCCCTCTGCTCGGCCCTTATAAATAAGGCCCCATCTACCTTTCCACCGGTACTAGTCACGCGTGAGTTCATCCACTGTGAGCATATATAGCTGTAAGTGTGGTAAGTGTGTCTTGTTCACCCGCACCGTCGTTCCATGAAGAGTTCACTAGCTTGTTATCCTGTAATAGATCTAAATGTGTTGTCGTGCTTGCCTCTGTATTTGCATGTTACTCGACGATGCCGACTACTGCCGAGATGTGATGTCCATTCCGACAATCCTTCTTTTTCCTGCAAAATTCAAGGCAATTTTATTACAAAAGTTCAAAAAAAGACATTCCCAGATTCTTCGGTGAGCAGCCGACATAGCCGACTTCTTCGCTGAGCGACTATCCATCTGCTTCTTCCCACTTCTTTTCTTCATCTCTGGTCTCTGGATCACGTACGCCAGTAGCGATGATTCAGTTAGCACAGATATGTTGATATGTTGATTACCACAGATAGTTTCAACTATAAACCTGTAGGAGCCCAGATATTACAATCCGGATTCCTCTGTGATTCCACCGCACTATTCCCTGGATCAGTAGATAGTGCTCACATATTACAGTTCTGATTATCAAAGTACATATCATGCGGAAGCGTAAATATAACAGTAAACTTACTCATGGGCCGATTAGGCCGAAATCAATAAATGGCAGCAGCGGAATGAAGCACACAGGTGGGACCCTCAGGACATGCCCACAGGCAGCCAACTGGAGGTTCGGGACCTAGCCCTTGACATCTTCATCTTCTCGGCCAACTTGTCCAATCTTGTTGCTGAGACGAGGTGATTTGATTCCTGATTCTGAATTTTGTCGCAAAAGCGAGTGTGAGCACTCCAACCCCGTGCTCCGCGAGCCAATACACAGAATGCAAATAAATGGTATGCATGGCTTATCAAAGGAGAGGCTCGGGTTATTTTATTTGCCATAAAACGCGTTTAGTAGCATTTTTATTATTATATCATATTGTTGTTTTTGTGACCTAAAGACTCCTCACCGCAAATGACATCATTGACTTAATCCACCAAAGATTCACGCTCTTTATTAACTGCTATCTAAGACTCCCAACAGCGATTGCCATAATTGACTTAATCCACCGAAATTACACTTCCTTTATTGAGTGCTCTCTAAACTCCAAACAACGTGTGTCATCCTCTATTCAATCCACCGATCATATACTTTCTGTATTGGTTGTTGCCTAAAACTCCAAACAGCGAATATCATCATTTATTTAATCCACCAATCATGCACTCATTGCTGCCTAAGACTCCAAGCAGTGAGGGTCATCCTTTATTTAGATCCACCAATATCTTTTGTATTCTAAAATCCAATCTTGTGGTTGCTAGTCATCAACTCTTCATTTCTAAATTCTAATGACTATTCAACATAATTGCTTCTAAATCCACCGAAATCCTTCGTATCGGGACTTCCTAATAATTCAATACTTTTGTTATTGATCCAAAACCATAATTTGTTCTCCCAATAACTAATCTTATTTTCTACTATCTATTTCTAACTAATTCACTAGTATACATCCCCCAATAATATTAATGATTAAATCTACGACTCACTAGTATACATCCACCAAGAATATCAATGATTAAGTCTACGACTCATTAGGATACATCCACCAAGAATATTATTGATCAAGATTATAATCCAATAATTGTTATCATTCCTCCAATATTCCTAGAAATTCAATTCATCCATCTAGTATTTGATCCAATCCTGTTAATACCATTACTGCCACCATCTTCCAAGAATTTATATTAGTTATCAGTGTCGTAATCCCGCAATTACCTTTGCATCCCTAATACTCCAAAAATCATTTAAATCATCTATCTAACCTATATACTCATTTAGACTCCACCAAATTACTTCTCCCAGATCCCACACTATCATTTCCTTTTTATAATCGACCTGAGTCCACCAATATCTTTATGTTTTTACCACAAACTTCCATCTCCTTTACTCACGACCCTGTTTATTCCTCCCATATTTTATTTTGTAAGAATAGAAATGCTACTATTTGAAATACAATACATAAAATTTCCTGAGACCTAGCAGCTTTGGAACAAAACATAATGTTCAAGGAATATTAACATGATTTTTCATACTTATGGCATCACACCGTATAACATCTTTCAGCGTTATAGCCGCTTAACGTACCACTGGGACGACACCCAGTACAACTCAAATCAGGGCTTTCCACTGCCCTCCACTTTTCCATTCCCACCCACAAAGTTTTTGAAATAGAACTATATCTGGTTAAGTTCCGATGTCCGCCCTTGACCGTGGGCACGGCTATTCGAATAGTTTTGACTCTGTAGAGTTTGCACACTTTACCCACAAGAGACAGTTTACTCGTTGCCCCACACGATTCTATGGACATGTGGTTGAGCAAGCCATCACAGTAACCGTTCAAAATACCTCGCCCCGTCCATCAGCTCACCCTATGGGCCGCTCCCACTTGCGGTGGGTCCCATACGTTGTGCGGAATGTTCCCCTCCTATGCGCCTAGCAGCTGACTCCCCGTACTGCTAGCACGCCGCAGAAGAACTTCACTCACAAAGAGTGTCCCATTCAAGCCGTCACCCAGAATCGCTACTTGCACCACCACTTCTCCTCCACCGATGAGGATGACTTTCGGGGTCCGGTAAATCTACTAAGCCAAGTTGTATTTTACAGACTTGTGGTTGCACTTATTTTACACAGGAGGTCATGACAAGATTCAGTCCTTAGGGTTATCTGGGCGGTTCTACCACAAAACCACACTCTCGTGCACCCTTGCACCATACCCCCGATCCATCCGCCCAGATAAATAAGCAATTTGAGATTTTTGGGAGTATAAAATAATCATGTCCAACATATACCAATCATTACCACCATGACTGCCCAACCAACTTTTCTCATGATTAAAAGTGATGCTTGGGCGCTCTCGCGCCCATGAGTATCTAACCAATACTAAGCATGGCATATAATTATGGACTTATTTTCGAAAGGTTACTATTATAATTTGTGGTAGGGCGACGATGTTTACGTGTTCAAATACTTCAAAGGAGGTGTGTTATTAACCAAGTACGCAATGGGATATAACTAGAATCTTAAATTAAGCATGTAATTGCATATAAAATATCAGCATGCAATTTGATAATTTAAAACAAAGTAATTTACAGAAAATGTAGGTTCAACATGATCAAAGTATTGACTCGCCTTGCGCGGTTTTACTGCGGTCTTGAGCTCACTCAAAGCTATCTCATTTGATGGTCTTGGGTTTCTGGTCTTTATCTCCACCTTGATCTTGATCTCGCTTGATCCATCGATTCTTCGGGACTCCAGTTTCTAACTATGCGATGAGCGACTGAATCCAAATAAAAACAAATAACTCAAAAGCTCCAAATAAATCCAATTGAACATGATTAGCTTTTATTATGATTAAACGGGTGATTTGAGATTGGCTGGGCACGGAGTATTTGACGGAGTCAAAGAGGTTGGAGCGAAGTGATGATTGGCTAGGGAAGATCCAAGGAGGGTTTATAATGAAGGAACATTCTTGAGGATATTCTGCTTAAAACACGAGGATGGCTAGACAGAGCCGATTTTAGAATATCGACCTTTTATTTAGTAAATTCTTTTATTACTTTTACATCTACCTAGGGAGTCCCATGAGGCAGGTTAGTCTTATGAACAGGTGCACGAGTTGTCGGGAGATGCGATGTATCGTGTGCCAAGGTTATCTTTTAAGAATTAGGTCATGAGTCACGCTCAGTGTATATATTAATTTAACTTATCATGTTAATATCAGAGCTTGGGTTTGTGGTATTTCACACTGTGATATCTTAGGTGAGTTTTACTTTCAATTAATCAATGTACTAATTAAATGATTAACACCCTAATTTATCAGCACATGGGACTACTTATTTGGTCATTATTATTTAAATGGCTACCACCAGCTGATATCTATTTCTCATCGACCCAAGACCACTTAGCTATTCTAGGGTGACCTACTAACCACCCTAGGTTCTAAATGCAACTCGTATATAAATACTATTCCCAGCTATGCCTAGTATCATTGGACACCCTATTACATATTAGCAAGACTATTTTAATTATGGATGACCCATGGCCATTATATATACACTTATATTTTGTGCCTATATATTAATATGCCCCTTTAATTTGGAGTTGCTATGGAAATTACTGATATTGATATCTTATCCCTTTACTTACCACTAGACACAATTTAACCTTAATTTCTCTTATGACTAACCGAACCTACTGCTCATGATTATCTCTCGTTATTGTTGCTAATTTAGAGCTACCGGTTAAGATTTTATGATCGACAGTGTGCTAATGATAGTGTCTATATTGTTAATAGGGCCTATGTTAAGTACAAAAAGTTTTTACTAATATTACATGTCATCCCCATTTTCTAACTATTTTAGTATATATGTATATATATTTTGAAAGCCTTCTAATTTAGATGGACACTCTATCCAAATACTTTTAATATTTTGTTTAGCTCATGCCCCTTGATTGGATATTATTCACCTTGGAAGCCTTGGACTATTGTTTGTAAATATGGAATTATATTTTGCCACTACTTCTAATTAAACTTCTGCTTTAGCTTACATTCCATTTAATTAATTAAACTTCTCTTAATTATCTCCCTTAATCTCTTATTTGTTCATAGTCTTGTAATTCTATGTCTGATGCATATATAAATTTCTGGTGATCCCAATTTAATTATCTTAGCTCCCTTAATTTATTTCCTACATATTTCATAATTGAAATGAGCTAAGACAGTGAAAAACAAAACACACAAAAAGGGGAATTCGAACCCAGGATCTGCAGACTAATGCATGGCTCGGTTGACCATTGGGCTATTGCCCATCTACTGATTGCGTGAAGGGAACTAGTGACTATATGCATGCCACGGCTGGGGGTAAAATAGAGCACCCCCGGCGGCCCTCGGTGGTGAATTCGCCGGCGGCGGCTGGTGGCCGGGGAGGGGGTAGAAACCAGAAAAATGCGCCGTGGGGAAGAGAAGGAAGCCTGGGGGGTTGCGTCTCCGGTCGGAAAGGTGCCGTGGGTGGCCAGCATGGACTCGCGGCGGCCGGAGTAGGGGGGAATGTGGCGGCGCCACCGTGGTGGGGGTGGGAGAAATCGGAGAGGGGCATGAGCTACAGGGGTTAAGGGGAGGCTTACCGCGGCATTTGTTGAGTGGGAGAAGAACTCAGGCGAGCCGGCGACGAGGGCCTTCGGCGGCGCAAGTGAGCGCACGGCGCCGGCGAGCTGGGGTGGCGGGGAGCGTTGGCCGGCGCTTGGGGAAGCTTCGGGGCGTCGAGATGTCCCTCCCACAGAGAGGAATCGGAGAGAAATCAATCGAGGAGGAGCTGGCGGCAGTCATGACGACGGCGGCCGATTTTGGGAGAGACGGTTGGCGCGTGAGCTCTAGTGCACGGATTCTCAATTATGTCGGAGGGGGAGATGAAGGGGGTGTAGGAGCACGGGATGGCGCGGCCACTAGTGGAGCAGCTCGCCGGACGGCTGGGAACAGCGAGGAGACCACGGCGGCGGCTCATAGGTGTGGGGTGCTCGGGCTCGGCTGAGCAAGGGAGAAGGGGGTAATGACAGGGGAAGAGCAGCGGGTAGGGCTCTTATAGCGAGCGCGCGCGGAGGAACGGAGCCGGGCGTGGCGCAAGGTGATGGAGGCCGACGGAAATTGTGTTGAGGGCGGCAGGGCGTGGGCGTGGGGCTCGGCGCACGGCGGTGCAGAGCGAGGGATGTGACCGGGCACTGGCGGAGGGGACGCGGCTGCAAGGCAGGGAGGCGTAGGCGCGAGGCGACGGGCGCTACGGCACTGCCGTCAGAGCGAAGAGGGGACAGGGGAGAAAGAACTGACGGGAGAAAAGAAAAGGAGAACGAGTGGAGGAAGAGAAGCCAACGCGCGGAGGGTGAAGAGAGATCGGGGGAGAGAAAATAAAAGGAGTAGGGCCCACATGTAAGGGAGAGGAAAGGAAGGGAATGAAGGAAAAGAAGAGAGAGAAGGCTCGAACAAAATTTTAGAATTTTGGATTTTTAATTTAAACTTTAGTTCTCATTAGGATTTGTTAATTTTAAGTTTTGCATGATTTTCAAAATTTGAATTTTAGCTCTAGTGTTAAGACTAATCTTGAATTTAATTGTACAGTTTATGTATGTATATATTTGAGTTGTACTTTTAATTCAGGCAATTCCTTTTAATTAATTTATAAGCCATGTTTTGATGTCGTAAATAAATTTTTTTGTGGGATTACTTTCTCAGGGTTAAATACTATTTAAATTATTTGTATTCATTTATCTAATTATTTATTTTCATGATTGCTATTTTGTGCTCGAGATTTATTTCTGGTTATTACTTGCTCAGGGCCAAACTCAGGAAAAACTCAAATAAGATTTCAGCAAAAACTTCAAAAGCCAGTAAAATGTAGAGAAATTTTTTTAATTCTTCCAAATTTTCAAACATTCAAAATTTAGGATGTTACAAAACCGTCTGTAATATATTAATATCAAAGACGGTTTGTAGTTGAAACCGTCTGTCATAATCAATATATCATAGACAGTTTAGAAACCGTCTGTGATAGTCAACAATCGCAGATATTTTTTTATTAAAAATCGTCTGTGATAATTTTCATCACAGACGGTTCGAAAGCTATATGTGATGACTTCGTATTAGTACTGACCTATAAACTCAGATGGCTCATGAAATCGTCGGTGGTGGCGTTTGTGAACCGTCTGTGATAGCGTTTTGTGTAGTAGTGCCACCGCTTGGCCCTTCTTCTAAAAATCACTTTTTTCAATCATTACTATTCATTTTCAGCTAAAAACCATCAGTCACAGTCAATACGAACATGCCCTAAAGCTAGCCCCCAATGGATTGATGCTAGCTAGGAGCTAGTAGACTCAAGGTGCTAATTGCCATGCATTAACAAACAAAAAAAAATCCATACACAACGAAAAAAACTTTAGTCCAGATTACTGAACACACAAGAACATGCTTAATTACGATGTGAGCAAAGTAAACATGTGAGTATTTGGCAAGGGAGAAAATGGTTCTATTAGTTTCTCTTGCATGGAATGATGAAAAAGGGTGTTTCTTTCCAGTGCACAATAATGGGGTATGCAAGTTGCAGTAGGGAGAAAACATAAGGAGGCGTAAGAGCTCTCACAGGAGCATATGGAGTCCTTGTGCTCAAATGATGATCGTTTTGGCATGAGCCAGTGATGTTGGAGAGAGAGGGAGTGAGGTGAATCCCACAGATTGCTTCCCACCCAAGGCAGATGGAGCAGTACAACACTTGATGGGCCCCATAACATATAGACAAGCGAAGGCCAGAGCACATAAAAATATGCTCGTGTTGGATCGCACGCCAGGCCAGGGGAGCAACCTTCTCCTGCAAGCACGACCCCATATGCAGGCGTCCATTTGCTGGGTCGACTCGACATCCCAAACCATTCGTGAGTTAGTACATAATGGCTGTCTAATCCGGTCCATCGATCGGATAGAATTAATGATACTAAAGATTTCGTGGAAATGGTCCTCTGAGGTGTGGAAAATAATACACTTATTAACTGCATGGTTAGTACTGCCATATGGCATATTCTAAAAGGGTCATTTTCCCCTTAGGATGGATTTGAACTAATAGTACTCCATCATCGTTGTGGATACGGACATGATCTCTAAAACATAAATTTGATCGGCAACTTTCATTATCATATATATAAATAACAGGGGCACTATGGTGCCCAGGCTCTATGATTAAGACTTTCTATTCATGATTAAGACTTTTCATTCATAATTAAAACTTTCCATTCTGATATTATATATCATTGCACTTGCACGTATCTAAAAGCAATCTAAAGGCAGAGAGGCTTGGTGCCCGGACACCCTGGTGTCCCATTTCAGCGTCCTATATATAAAGCCTAATGAAATATTATTAAAGCGTATTGAACATCGAATATATAGCCATATAGGGCTGCAACGGCTACGGTCCGTCTCATGCAACAGTAGATATTCCGTTTCCAATTTCGACACCCTTTCCATGTCGTCACCTCAACGCTAGCTTCGGTGGCCACATCCTAAGCTCATCAAGGTGCAAATCACAAATGATGACAAGCACGCGCAAGCTGGGCCCCAGGTGCCATTCGCTCAGCACCGTACTGTTCAGCTATATATCTTGGGGCTACCATTGCTGTGGCTCTGATCAGAACAGCAGAGCTGGTGCCCTGGACCCCAGGTGAGGAAGCTGGGGTTAGCTCGATCAGATCGACGTGCCCAGCCTCGCTTGTGCCCAAGTGGGCGCGACGGCGCCGTCGGTGTCCGCGCGAGAGAGATCAAACGCAAACAGTGGCGATGAGGTTAGCTTGGTTAGGTTCAACCGTACCTGGACAGTGGACACCTTCTCTTCTTCAGGGTCAGCTCGATCGTCTTCACTTACGCCTTACTCCACATATCCAGGGAAAAACCTGCCTGCTCCGAGAGATCGAGGTCCAACCTAAGCTCTCCGTCAATCTACCTCCCCGTGTGCTGCATTGTGCCTCTCATGGGCAAATCAAGACATTATGACCTGATAACCCCTCCCAATTTTGACACGACATCCTCCAGGCTGCGAGAACATTCCATCCAGTCCGTCTTGCATTTGGCAGCTAGGGGAGATTCATCATCATCATCCGGCGTGTTAATTAGCTATGTGTGTGCGTGTGCCTCGTTGTCAGCACAATGATATAGTAGTAACACCTCATAAGGCTTCATAAATATCATCCATGACTAATTGATTGCATATACTACTAGACTTCAGATTTCAATCCGCACGAGTTGTTTGGAAGAAACGGATGCTTATGTGTGTACATACACTTGGAGTCGCAGTTCTGGCCAACCGACGGATCTGTCACAACCTCACAATAATTGCAATGTATTGCTTGGTATGCGTGCAAGATCTGATGCTTAAAGTCGCAGCAAATACGTATGCTAGCTACTATCATTAACAAAAAAAAATGTATCTAACCAATCAATAATGTGTGTCGGGAGTAAGATAAAAATACCTGAAGAAACTTGGAATCCGGATTCGTCTCTTCGGTTGAATTCCATGGATTCAGTGGCATTCACGCATACAACTTGAACAGATGTCTTTCTGAAGAACTGACCGCTCACCTGAGTATGCAGACAAATGGTAGAAGTCAGAAGAGGGTAGAAGTCATAGCTTCTTTGCGCAATGCAATCTGTACATATACCGTAGTAAAGGGTTTTGTTAAACGTCATCCGGATGTTTTCTTCCTAACTATCATCCAAATTTAGGACCATTGAATTAGAGATCTAATGGCCATGAATTCTCCTCCTTCCCCTTGAATTCTACCCCTTTCCCCTTGAAAAAAACCTCACCCTTTAAAAAACAAGGGCCTTTTTGATCTCTAATTCAAAGGTCATAAATTTGGATGATAATTAGAAAGAAAACATTCGGATGATGTCTATACACTCCCGTAAAGTGTCAGGTAATGTTATCAATCTCAACACATTCCTTGAAAACACATAGCCACCTAAAGGGGGTGAAAGGAAGATGAAAAACAGACATCAGCTCCAGGAATAAAATGTTAGCTTGTCGCAGTTTTACAGTTGATCAAGTGGTTAACCTGTATGCTACACGGAAGCGACAGCGAAGACAGGCAGGATGAAGTGGTTAACTTGATCGTGCGGTGAGCCTTCATGGCTGTCATCTAATATCAATTACAACGCATAACAAATTCATTTTCAAAAGAACGCGAAGGTCATATATAAAACTAGAGAAAATTACACTATAGCTCCATAAACTTGTAGTGTTATGCCACTTTATCTCTTGTGTTATGCCACTTTGTCTCCTGAACTTATATTTTACTTTCTTAGTCCTCTGAACTTGTAGGATTGTACCATTTTACCCTCTAAATTTATATTTTACTTTCTTAACCCCCTGAACTTATAGGATTGTACCACTTTATCTTCTGAACTTATATTTTACTTTCTCAGCCTCCTAAACTTGCGCCTATTTGCACTGTAGGTCCATTGGGCTGTTTACTAATAGAAAACGCTGAATTAGCATAGCGCATGGCTGATTTTGTAGGATTAGGCTCGATCGTGTGGGCACAGTATCTAGTCGGAACATCGCTCGCTTCTAACTTGCAGCGTGGTAGAGCAGGGGATGGAGGGCATGGGGAGACAATGGGTTGCCACGGTGGGGCTCCGATGATATCATGTGCATGGTGTGTTCCCACGGCCTGCGAGCCATGTGCAGAAGAAGAAGGAGCGGCTCGAGGAGGCTCCATGGGGACAACATGATGACATCGATGAGGTCGACGACGAGGAGGAAAACAATAAATTAACGTCCAAACATGCCATCCAACCCATTTGCCACTTCTTCCATCTTTTCCATCCCGCCACAACACCGTTATACACCTTTCTCATCTCCAATCCAATGAACAGCCACCACCGCTCCAAATCACGACAATAAACCTCCCAAATTCACTATTAATTCAGTTCATCTTCTAAATTTGACCCCACTACCTTCCTTACATCATTGCGGTCCTATTAATATCACTCCTGTCGCTGGAGCTCGTTGGATGGGCCACCAGCGTTGAGCTGCGCCACCTTCCCCCTCTCGGCTCTTGGGGAACCATCGTCCCTGTCATCCTTGCGCCAGGCCATCCACATCACAAGGTGTGCCGCATTGCACTGAAGTCAAAACCTTTCTCCTTCAGTTGTCCCTCTCGCTGTAGAGTGCCACCGCCGTGCTCCTCCTCACCGCCATACCCGCTGTCGCCCCCACACCCTCTATCCCCTGCTTTGTCGCACTTAAGGGAGAAGATGACACTATGCCGACTTGACACTGTGCCCACGTGATCGAGCCTAACCCTACGACATCAACTATGTGCTATGTTAACTCAATGTTTTCTCTTAGCAAATGGCCTATGGACCTACGGTGCAAATAAACGCAAATTCAAGGGGCTAAGAAAGTAAATCGTAAATTCAGGAGGGTAAAATAGCATAACCCTACAATCGTAAATTCGGGAGGGTAAAATAGCATAACCCTACAAGTTCAGGGGTTGAGAAAGTAAAATGCAAATTCAGTGGGTAAAATGGCACAACCTTACAAGTTCAGAGGCTAAGAAAATAAAATACAAATTCATAAAATAAAATAAAGTAGCATAACTCTACAAATTCAAAAAACTATAGTGCAATTTTCGCATTAAACTATATGGTTTGCACCTATTGCGGTCATGCTCATAGTACACGTAGTACAGGTCCCCTCCCATGCGCCATGAGGACTTTTAAACATCATCAAGCACAAGCTTCTCGCACATGCTTCTCTTGAATGTTATTTAAGTATTTACCTATTTATCCAAAAGGGAGGGCAACAATCATTAGCTGATCACACTGCAACAGCTGCTTTATTGAAAGAAGAAACATTACATGAGGAAATGCATGGGAAAGATAGGCAATTAAAAAGCAGGGATAATTTACCCATGCCAGCTATTTTCTTCCTTCTGAAATACTTATAGTAAAAACAAAAAAACTACAGAATGATAGCAATTAAGGGGGTGTGTTATCTTATAAACATGTCCAACTACTTCAGAATATTGTGTTACTTCAAGCTATTTAAACCTTTCCAGCCAAAATAGGGGGAATAGGAAATGTTTGTTCAAGGAACTTGTTGGGGAAGGGTCTCCGCGCTATCTCGGGCCCACGACCACCTCAGAGCAACCACACCCGTTAGAGGACCTACCTCAAGCCAAGTCCCCTAGTCAACCTCGGGTAAGGTACGCGAGACCGATCCCAGGAGGATCTAGGGCCAACCCCGGGTGGAGTACACAATACCGGCCCCAGAGATGTTTGTGGGCCAACTCCGGGCGACACCGGGAGAGGTGCACAAGACTGGCCCTGGAGGCATCCGAGGCTGACCCCGGACAGAGTACGCGAGGCCGATCCCAGAAGGATCCAGGGCCAACCCCAGGCGGGGTACGGGAGCTCGACCCCAGGAGGGTCCTGGGCCGACCCTGGGGTCTCAGGTGTGGCGGGGGCCGCGCGAAGCAAATGACCGAAATGTCCCCAGAAGAAGAACGCCAAACCTTAAGGGTAAAATTGTAACTACATTGGCCTCCCCTCTTCCCTATAAATAGAATCCCTTGTAATGGGAGAAAGGAAGCTATTTTGTAACTAAGGACACTCATATTGAATACATTTGAGGGTTGTGGGCTTCTTCTTTGGTCCCTTCGTACTCTCAGTGGTTTTCGTATCCGACTGGAAGTGCTTCTAAGTTTACTGTTCGGACTCATACCGACGACAGAAGTGAATAACAATCAATTAAACTTTGACTTCCAACAATGACGCAGATGTCATGCCTGAGCACACATCAATGGAAATGAACATGGGGGCATTGCAGACTCTGAATGCAACAAGAGGATCAACTGCGGCAAAGTTGTGTTTATACATGATGATCATCGGCGGATAATTTGTGTTGACATGACACACAAGCCAACATTAATAAACTAGCCAAAGGTGCAACGTGCCTTACTATAATTTGGCAGAGGCTAACTAGCAGCTTGTGATTAGCAGCTATTCTACATTGGCACAACACATTAATCAAGCAACAAGTTGAAAGATTGGAGGTCACTGGCAGTTCACCAAACACCTAGCATGTTTAACTGCTAGGATTACCACGTATAGGTATCGATACCTACTTAATGCTTGCATGACTAATCGTATGGGCCTTGATACGATAGCATCATCTAATCAAAGCAATAACTGCTGATGAAAATACGACCGACACTATACCTACGCACACAATGACCAAGCACCTTCACACACCAACCCTACGCATGCGCCAAACACATGCTCAAATCCAGAGCTGTCCATGGCAACTCGACCCATATCATCGTATCGATGTCCAAAACCTACAGCCCAACAAGCAGCTTGGACCACCTGACAGCCTTGCACACAACACTTGTTCAGACAAATTGGAAGCTGTACCTGCTACTCTTTATGAACCGAGGCTGGAATTTCATGCAGGCGGTCGATCGACGCTGTACGCACGCGGTCCAACGCGATGGTTTCACCACAGAAGCCATCGTCTCTCCGTTTGACATACTGCTATGGAATTGGAAACCATCAGCTCTCCAATTATGGAACAACTTCTCCAAACACTTTTGCGAATGCAACAGAATGAACGAGGTAACGAATGCAACAAGCAGAGAGAGAGAGGGAATACAAAACACACAAGAAAATAATACCGGAGGCTACGAAATCCCTGATCGGCATTAGATCAAACAGCTCACCTGCTCGGAGCCAGGCCCGGGGCTGGGCGCCGTCGGAAACCTTAAGCTCCCCCACGAAGCGGTGCAATCTACTCCCAATGGGGCGCGAGCCGCTGGCCTCGCCGAGCGCCACAGCCACCAGCCGCACCACCGCTCCGACCTTGGTGTTGAAGCCGGCGCCGGCGCCGGAGACGTAGAGCCAGCACGCGGCGCCGGTGATCGCTTGGCCCACCTCGACGAGCGCGGAGCGACGCGGCGGTTGGTGTGCGATGCGATGACCACGAGGGGAAGGTCAGGTCGGCCCGACGGCGCTAATCAGTGGACCCTTGGCCCAATTCGTATCGAAATGTTTTGCGTTTTGTGGCCCATATAAAATACTGGCCTCGAATTCGCCCACCTCTATATGCGCAGCAACCACACTAGAGAATTGTCGCCTTCCACTTGTCTCACGGTCTCTCGCCCTCCCCATCTCCGCCTCCACCTCCTCCGCGCCGGCGACGGCTCCGTCGAGCGACTCCTCCGCAGGCACCATCCGCCATGTACCGCGCCGCCTCTGGCTTCGGCGCCCTCAAGGTCAGCCGCCCCCGCCCGAAACCCTAGCCTTACCGTCCCCCCATTTCGCAAGATCTGATGTCCCCATGGCGCGCTTCCCGCCGCGATGCGCCCGATACGAACCTCACGTAGCTTATGATGGCTTCCCGATGCGTGTTGGATTAGCATGCATGGTGGTTTGGTCGTGCTAACTTGTGATCGTGCGGATATTATCTGTGAGAGTCGGGAGTAGAGGCATTTTAGATGTTGCAAGTAACACTCGTTGTCTGAATGTTTGCCCTGGCCTATTGGATTGGAAACGCGTGGGTTGTGAGATCCGATGATGAGTGATGCGGCTAGTTTGTTGTGTACCATAGTTTTATGTGAATGAGGGGGGGGGGGGGGGGGGATCTGTGGCCGTTTGCAAAGCCATGATAATTTGTGTATTAGTTCAATGTGTTTGTTCAGATAGGGCCGGGTTGATCATTCCCTCATTGTTGGACTGTTCCATGAGCTAAGCAGCTAGAATTTTTGTGAAATCACGAGGTTAATGTTATGGCTTTGATTCGTCTTTCTGTGTATTAGAGATAGGACGCTTTGGATCCGTAGCAGAGTAGCACCATTGTAATACTTGTTTTATGTGATGCATATAGTCAAATGTATGATTTGGAAGAGCTTTGTTAGTCTCTTTGCACGATTCATTTTCTATTTCATCAGTATTGAGTTGACACAAACAAATGGAGATAGTCTTCTGGAGACATCAGCATTTACTTGGCATTCTCATGATATATTTGCTCAATACATGTGCTTAACGGGCAGTGTTGTGTTGGATGTTTGATGTCACTCAACGGGCAGTGTTGTGTTGATGAATGTTTCACCCAATCATCCATTGTCATTGTTGAACCTTTTGGTTTGTAATCATGGATAGAGCCACCGCTTTGGATGTAGATAACCTTTTTTGCATGAGCATGCAGGTGACTTCATCATTTAGATTTCCATACATGGAAGTATTGCTCTGATGTGTACTGTTTTATTGTACTATTCGGCAAGCAGAGACAGTTTGATTTTATTGGGGTTTTAATTTGAATTGTACCTATTAGTCAGATCAACTTTAGCCGCAATTAATATTGATTGTTACCTTTTGATTTGCAGCGTCATGGGGTGGATGCTCAAGTGTTGAATATTGCGATTAGGTCTAGTAGCACAAGTGTTGCACAGAGGTCGTCAGGTGGCTTCTGGAGCTGGCTGACAGGTGCACACTCAAATGCATTGCTTCCTCCAGATTTTACACTTCCAGGAGTCACCATTCCTCCTCCACTACCTGACCATGTGGAGCCTGGCAAGACAAGAATCACAACACTTCCAAATGGTGTAAAAATTGCCTCTGAGACATCTGCAGTATGTGCTTATTTTTATAATCTAGTTGTTTCATGCATGTTCTTGTGGACAGTTAGCAATAGTGTTTTCCTTTGTATTTCATATCCAGGGACCATCTTGTTCTGTTGGAGTTTATGTTAATTGTGGTTCTGTATATGAAACGCCTGAAACACTGGGTGCCACTCAGCTGTTGGGGAAGATGGCCTTTGGAACCACTACAAACAGGAGCCAATTGCGTGTTGTTCGTGAAATTGAGGCAATAGGTGGCAATGCCAAAGCATCAGCTAACCGTGAGATGATGTGCTACAGTTATGCAGCCCTGAAGACTTACATGCCTGAAATGGTTGAAGTGCTTATTGATTGTGTGCACAATCCTGCTTTTCTTGACTGGGAGGTCAAGGAGCTGGTATTCCATCTTAATATAATACCCTACCACGTCTGTAATCAAGATTAGTGTAATATGTTTCTTGCTGACTTATTTCCTTTGTAGATAATGAAACTAAAGGGAGAGCTTGCAGAAGCTTCAAGTAACCCAGAAATTTTGCTTTTGGAGGCTCTTCATTCAACTGGCTATTCTGGTGCTTTGGCAAACCCTCTGATTGCCTCAGAACCTTCAGTTAGCAGATTGAATACAGATGTCCTAGAGGGCTTCTTAGCTGTGAGATTCATCTCCAAAATCCTTTTAGTAGTCTGTCTTTGTAGGTATTGCTGTTAACATACTATATGCATTTTTTTATTGCATGGATGTCAGGAGAACTACACTGCTCCCCGAATTGTTCTAGCTGCATCGGGTGTTGATCATGATGAATTGGTATCTATTGCTGAACCACTTATGTCTGGCATTCCCAATGTAACTGGACCAACAAAGCCAAAATCTGCCTATGTTGGTGGAGAATGGAGACGAACTGCAGATTCGTCGGTAGGCATTATGATTTAAGCCACTTAATAAGTCATTTATGCAATCTCTTCCATCACCTAGATTCTCTCTTCTTACTTTGGGTTCTTCTTGAAAAATAGAACACAGATGTTGCATTGGCATTTGAGGTCCCTGGTGGCTGGCTCAGAGAAAAAGATTTCGTCACTGTATCAGTTCTTCAGGTTCATGAGAAAACTTAAGATATCCACATTGACACTTTTATGAAACAAAACACTTTAATTGAATTTGCTACAGCATTCTGGTTTAATTCAGCAAGTGCTATGCTATCTTTTACAGACACTTCTGGGTGGTGGCGGCATGTTTTCTTGGGGAAGACATGGAAAAGGCT